>HG995243.1:1267500-2517500 GCA_905332985.1 Mimas tiliae
TGACAAAACCCAAGTATTTTATGCAACGTGCAGAAACTGTAATTGACGAGTCCGTGTATCCGTGTGAGATGACGCACTTACGTCTGTAATCTCCGAAGGGGTAGGTTGAGGTGTAACCCGTACACCCACATTTAGTAAAACTTATTTTCTTCCTATGATATGATAGGGGGCGAGCCTATCGCCATACCGGGCACAATTTCAGACTCCTAAGCATTTCGTAATAGAAAATCCCAATATCACTTTTACCCGACCTGGGGTACGAACCCGAGACTTCAGCACAGCAGTCCTAACGCGTACGCCGTGGCTGTCTGGATAGGAACTACCGTTTTTTCTATTTCTACAAGCAGCCGTGTGTAAGCATTGTTGTGTTTCGGTTTGAAGGACATTGAAGCCAGTGCAATTACTGAGCATTATGACTCTTAACATCTCATGTCTAGTGACGAGTCCAGTGCCATGCAGTGCTTTGTAATACAAGGTTCTGTGTGATGTTGCTTCTGTTGATGGGTAGGCCGTTTACTATCAGGAGAGCGTACGCACTCACGCCTGTAATCCCCGTAGGGGTAGGCAGAGGTGTAACCAGTACACCCACATATCGCCGAGCTTATCTCCGTCCCACGATGTGATAGGGGGCGAGCCTATCGCCATAAATTAATAATTAAAATGAACATCGACCAAGAAAGTATTTTCGTACAAACAAATGTAAGTTCCATTCGGTTATGTGCGTTTAAAAGCTAAAGAATGACCGTCACGAGTAACTTTATTCGCGAGTCGATCCCAAAGTCGGGGTTCCAACACAACAGACACGAGCGATGTTAATATATTCAAACGGCCTCGGACATTCCTCTGCCGGGAACGCAGTCGCGTCCCGTTTTCACAATAATAATGTGTCAACGCCATGCCTGTATCTAAATGTCGTTTGAAACGCGTCCATCAATAAACGCTGAGTGTGTATCGGTGTCGCCGCGTCCGACTTAACGTTTCCTTTAATTTATTATGTCCTTCGCGTGGGCGCCTTTTTGATACCTTCGGAGTTTCGGACGTTTGTATTTTTATTTTTTATTAAAAACTATTTTTTATTTTCATTTTTGTATATTAATTGGAGCGGTATAATGATGTGTTAAAAAGTGATTAAATTACATAATTCTTTCCTTCTGCCTTCTTCCTACTTAATATTTTTGAGCATCCTCCGTTGTGAGACCAAATTAAATGATATTAAGGAGTAATACCACAACATTTATTTAAATTTATTACAACATAAAAATGCAATAAATGTAACAATTAAATGCAAAATACAAGCGATAAATAAATAAAATAAATGTTTTATCATGATTTACATAAATAATTAATAGTTTGTTACAAGATTTTAATTGTCTATTAAAGTGTCTAGATAATCATTTAATTACGTCCATTTGTTAATTGTTATCTGACAATCAAAATCTATCCTGTATACCATAAAATCTGCAGACATTGTGTTGTCTAGATGGAAATAAAGTAGACATGCTTTATCAGGAAAACGTTAAATTTATCTCCTGCCTATATTCTAGTACAAACATATGCAAGTACATTTTCTCTTTCGTGACTACTACCATCAAGTTAAGTTTCTTAGCCCTTGGACTCGTTCTTACTAGATGTAATCCACCTGTCCATCGATCGAGTAGAATACCTTTTCCTTCGCTGCATCAACAACCATAGTATAAACACTGCTAGAATTTACGTGACACGAGTATTCTTTTATTAATACCAAACGACAGTAATCACTTTAACTCATAGCTTAATGGTTATATTTACAATATTACTGCTTTACAGACCACAACCACATGTCAGGATTCTCTATAGACCGTTCTCTAATTATAACTAAGACAACTAGGACCGAATAGTAAACCAGCATAGCTACCGCGTAATGAACACTTGGACTATAGACTGACCACTGCACTTAATGAACTGGAGACTGTCTGACTGACTGCGGGGAAAAGACCTCCAGTTCTGGCGACAACCTCTTTTATACCATTTAACTACCCTTTCACAAGTATATCGCACCATTATTATTTCAGTGTACCCAACGTGGCTTTCTCAGACACCCTCAATACCAATATTAAGAGAATACGCTAACAACACACACAAACATCCAGCAAGCAAATTAACTCGAACAAAAATCTAAGTTCGATATTGATCTAAAGTGTTGCGCGTGGGTTGTATGGTGACAAAGCGTCGCATGTTTGCGGACAATGTGCGGGGACACACGGACACCGTGTTCACACGATCAGATTGCGTTGGTTTATGGCACTCTGAGGACGCCATTAGCTCTCTCTCGTATTGCCTAATTAGAATTACACGAGCGTTAGTGCCGACCGGTTTTATTTTCGCGTGTAAATCTACATTTTCTCAGCTTTTTCTGTAGTGATCGGTTGATTTTGCAAAGTTTTATTGTATGTTTGTGTGACCTCCGCGGCAGAATTGTAGGAACCTTACTACAAGAGTTTACGGGCTTAATGCACATATTTGTAGAAGATAATCTAAGTACGAGTAGTCGAATCATAGTTATTTGACAATTCTTTAGTTAATAGTATGTACTAAGTAATAAAACAAAATAATAATTCAAAACGTAATCTTGTTCATTTCGTATATAAAAAAATATTATATTATACCAATCGACTCTACATTGTAGAAGCTGTAAAAAGCCAATACAGATTTTTACATCCCATAAAAAACAGATCACTACCGCCACAAACATGGAAACGAATAAACGTATCGACAACAATAACGTTATCGTTGATATATCGTTACAATTTCCTTGATCTGCAAAATAAAATCAACATGGGTGTGACGGGGCGCGGAATTTATGCGCGTGCGCAGCGCAACGTTGTCGTAAAGTCGGGACGTAATGTCGCCTGATAAGTGCCGCGCTGGACTGTCCCACACCTGACATTTTTATTGTGGATACCCTACAAATTATTATTTTTAATATTTAACTTATATAAGATATGTCAGTAATGTTTATATTGATATGTTTTAATTCGAAACGTTTTTTAATTTGTCATTCTGTGGGTAAATCTTTACGTATTAATAACACTTCTAAAAAAATAAACACTAGGTAATAAGTCTTTCGTATGTGACAGTATTGGATAGGACGGGGTTGGTACCACCGCTTTGTATTTCTTCCGATAAACAGAGTGTTAGGAGTTTAGTACACGCCTGTAATCCCCGAATGGGTACGCAGAGGTGTAACCAGTACACCCATATTTCGCCGAGCGTATCTTTGTGCCATGGTGTGGTAGGAGGTGTGAGCCTATCACCATACCAGGCACAATTCTAGACTCCGGGCTGATACTGAGGATTTCGTAATAGAAAAACCCAATATCACTTTTACCCGACCCAGAGATTAAATGCGAGACCTCAGTTGTAACGCGTACGCATTACAACTGCGCTTCCGAGGCAGTCTGAGACTAGAGAGGCAATGTGAGGTTTAACCTCTTATGTCTCGCGGTGATGAGCGCATCTAGTGTTATGCTGTAATTATCAAGAAATAAAATTTCCACAGATACCTTCTAGAACTTAAGAATAACCACTAACATCTCCAAAACACATTACCTTATCATACATTTCTTCATTATCTGCAAAAGTGAACAATTTTTCAAACCCTACATGATTATCATCATTATAATGAGTGCACCGTGATATCTACGCAGTGTCCGTTTCTATATTGACAAATGATCAATCATGTCACACGTCGGCTATCAATCATCAAGTTAATTAATACCAGCTGATTTATATTTCACATTTGGCTATTCTAAAGGTGAAGGATTTATACATTGATAGAACTTTTACGACATAATTTATTTAGCAAAGTTACTAAGCAGTAATAGCTCAGCGGGGCGTGGTACGGACTGCCGAGACGAAAGTCGTAAGTTGGAAACCAGCCTCAAGAGCACGCACCTTTGACTTTTCTAAGTTAAGTTAGGTTCATTGTTAATTATCGTTTAATTTAACAGTGAAGGACACTTACATACTTGAAAATTCTTGAGAATTTCAGAGGTGTGTGAAGTCTGCCAACTAACGATGATGGACTAAGGCATAACCCCTCTAATTTGTAAAAGCCCGTTCCCAGCAGTGGAACAGTATAATACTGGACTGATATTTATAATACTAATATTATAAATGTGAATGTAAATTTCTTTGTTACGCTTTCACGCGAAAACTACTTAACCGATCATCATGAAACTTTGTACACATATTCTTGGAGGTATAAGAAGTAACATAGGATACTTTTTATGAAAAAATAATAATTATCTATTTGTTTGTTACGCTTTCACGCCTAAATCACTCAACCGATTTTGATGAATTTGATGTAGAGATAGATGGGACCTTGGAGACGGTTATAGGCTACGTTTTATTTCGGAAAAGTCTATTTACGCGGGCGGAGCCGCGGGCAACTGCTAGTTTATTATAAAGTAACTTACCGCCTCATATATCTCAAGTAATACATTTGATAAATATTTTTATCCCTACAAAATTTGCAACATCTTCATCTTCAATTCATGTGTAATTCATATTGTGTTTGCCCGACCTACGAATTGTTCGACCACACCGGTTTTTCAGCTTAAGTACGCAGCCACTGGACCAATGATTTTTATATCACCATACAATCAAAGGGGAAGTAGGAAAATGTATATGGGAACATTATTTTAGTCCCGGAAAAGTCTGACACAGGCGAAGCCGCGAGCAAACGCCAGTAGACATCCATAATGTCAACAATATAACATTTACGAGTCGTATTAGCTTTTTTATAAAACAATAGAGCACCGCTAAAGTGGAGACCACACCGTCTCGACTGATGATGGATCGGCCGATTGTCTGGCGGGGGACATCCGTCACCGTTGTCACGGCACACCGCGTCACCCCCGTCCCCCCCGTCACCGTCCCCCCCGCATCGCTCGCCTCCGCCAGTGTGACGTCTTGATCAATCAAAAACCCTTTTAACGCTCGGACGGTCTGTCTGACCATTATAAATTTTGATGAATATTTCGCCAGTGTCGTGCGGACGTGTATTTATATCGATGTTACAATCGATTTGGAGAATTACGTTCGAATTTGTGAACGACAGTTATCTGTAAAATGTCAAATGCGATTTCATTAAATGCATCAATGTGGAACGAATTGTTAATTATATTCGTTTAATCATAAACATTTTTTTATACTGTGAGAAATCATTTGTGTAGTTTGTAGCTACCATGATTAATGAGAATCAAATCAAATCCTTTATTACGTAATTAGGCCGTCAATTTTATACGTCAAGTTTAGAAGCTACCGGTGCTTCGGTAATGGGTGAAATGTCAGTGTAGTAGTTACACCTCTGCTTACCCATTCGAGGATGCCTGCAATCCTTGAGTGTGAGTGCGTATGTATCTAGAAATATTTATTTGAGTTAGTTTTTAGGTAGAAAAATCTAAATCAATTTTATTACTAATTCCTTTATTTATTCCTATTCCCCATATAGTTTAAAAACGTATACAAACATTAATTAGAATACCAGAGAAAAACTACCCTACAATTTTTTCAAACATCGTCACTTTTTACATTACACGCATTGCGATATACTTAAAACATCCATTCTGGATCCGCAAATACCAATTATTGGACAAAAACCAAAAGGTCTATTTGTCAATTCGTCGCCGTATCGGATCTGGCAGCCATCTTGGCAGCATGTAAATGTCAACCGGCGGCCGACCAATTACAAGCCTGCGCACGCGCGCGGTTGACGGCAACAACGCACCACGCGATACCATAAAGTTTCGCGCCATTTATAGAAGTGAAATCTGCTCGGCGGAGATCGGCAGGCGTTCCAATTAATGCTGGAGGCTGGATATCTGATGAGAGGGAGGGTACCTATGTAAATAAAGTGCTGTGGAAAATAGTTGAGCGCCTCTTTCTATACGGAATACTGTGCACTTGAAGTTTCGATACGAGAGTGCGTCGATAGGGTTGTGTCGATTACTTTTTATGTTTGATTTGTTTGTGAGTTAGACACGGTCGTTTCAACCAATGATCGCCTTTAGGGTTAGTTTAACACTGCAAATGCTATTGTATTGTCATTTGGAAGTGTAATAAACCATTCTAGTGACTACTCACTACAAAAAGCAAGCACTAACAAAGACGTTAGACAAGGAAAAATATGGCGCGGTAGACACCAGGCGGAGGCGAGTTACTATCCCTGTTCCTAGACATCATTGCTTCGATAACTTAACACAGGCCGCCTCCCGCAATTTAATATAACACCAGTCCCGAGGGCATTCATAACTCGAGCCGAGCACCTCCCATTGTGCCCTCTCAGATGCTCACGAGCGCGTCAGTCGCCACCAACGCCATGTAAAGCCCAAGTTAATATGTGAATCACGACCCGCGCGTATATGGGCCGTGGTGGCCGCCCGCCGCCACCGGCCAATCCTATCGCGAATTTTAAATGGCTCAGCTCATTGTATGTATATCGGATGCGGGACTGAATAAATTGACTCCTTGACGCGCGTCACGGCACGCCACGTCGCCGTGCCGATAATCCACCGATTCAAACATCGCACTGCGGACGCCAAGTTCCCTCACAAATCAATCCTGTGCCCGCACTCCATAAATTAAACGAAACAATGACCCTAAATTATCAGCCCTCCTCCTTTATCGGGCTGCGTGTTGTGCCTTTTTTAACACACAAATGAGACTCGCCCGCGACTTATTAGGTATCGGAATTTCAGCGAGCGTAGATCGACAGCGCGATAGCGTCCGGTGCCGGGCCGGTGCCGATGCCGGTGCCGGTGCGTGGACGAGACGCGCGGCGCACGACGGGTTTAATTACTTCCTCCGTGCGCTGAGACAATGGCCGCCCTAATTGAACTCATCGCAGATCGCGACCGTCGCGCGTATCTGGTATTCCATCACGGGAACGTCGTCGTTTATGCGGCGCATTAACATAAACAAGCGGTGGACGGTGTCGTCCATATTTCTGGAGCCGTCGTGACGTGGCGGCAGCGCTCCGTACGGCGCGGCGCGATACACATCTCTGGACGCATGCGCACACTGCCACTGGATATTTAGAAGCTGTCTCTTAAATCCGCGCCGACTTAACGAGTCGCATTCTGCGTGCGCGGACATGCGATCCGCTTTTGTGCTTTGCCTTTTAGAACTGAGCGAGTGCGCTATATGCTGTACGTGCGGTGTGTGCTGTATGCGGCCGCGACCCCGCTGCCACTTACGCGCAGGCCGCAGATACTACGCAGGTCAATTGATTATGTTTGTCTTGAGAATATATCCAGCCCTTTGTCTGAGTTTCAGATCTAAACATTGCGTAATTAATTTAAACTGCAAATGTATCGGTAAAGGCACCTTGATAATATTTAATGCAAACTGAATATGGATTATAGGCAGCTGATGTATGTATTTCAGTTAATCGTCTATCCTCAATCATTTTGCAATGTTTAATCTCACATAATATTAAATAATGAATAAATAACAATATGTAATAAAAACACACAGTAGAGACGTTAAAAAGTGTACATGTGTGTAATATTACCAATACCCGAATACTACGAGTGGTAGAGCCACGCTGTAGACAATTTTGTCTACAGCATGAATGGGCCGGCTCGTCCGGGTCGTTACCACTGTCTCACAGAAAACTGGCGTAAAGTAGCAGCTTGCTGCTGCGTTTCGTACGGTGAGTGAGATATCCGGAGGCCCAAATCCCCCTCCCCTTCCCAATCCCTTATTATCCCTTTCCTTTAAGGTCGGCAACGCGCCCATAATTCTTTTGTATTGTGGGCGTACATGGGCGGTGGAGATCGCTTACCATCAGGTGACCCACTTGCTCGTTTGCCAGACTATACTATAAAAAAAAATACTAAAGTGCTATTCACGCATTTAAGACAATTTTTAATTACAAATCAAGTAGCAGTTAGATAGTCGGCCAGTTGAGTGGCTTTGTCAGTATTTGGAAGTTAATTACATAATATAATAAAAAAAATGGTCGTATGATCAACCGACTTCAAAGAAGAGGTTCTCAATTCGTCCATTTCATTTTTTTTATATAGTCCACCAAACATGCACGGATTTGAATTATAGTTTTTACTATTTATTTATTTTAATAAGAATTTTTCTTATAATAAACGGAGGTTTTTTGTTTGAAAGACATTTTTCCGTGTTATTTATACATTTGGTTAAGATCTGACATCGGAGTATCAGGGAAAATAAATATCTCAACAGAAAACCGAACCACGATATCGAATATGAAATTACTTTTAATCTAAACCAATTCTTCACTAAAGTAATAGACATATATTAATTCGACATTAATAACCCCCACGAGTCACTTCTACATACCTGCGGCAACAGCAATATTCCTCCTAAGTCCATTCCGAAGGCTGACGCGTCGCATTAGCCGGACGATGGTTTCATAAATATGTTATTGGGCGAGCGAGGGGGCGCTCATTACCGCAACCGTTCGAGATCATTACTAGTGAGATAAAATTCGCATGCAGGGTTGTCGGTATAAGATTTTTATTGGGAATTTTATTTGACTCGTGTTGGTATGGTAATTGTCTTATAAAGACGAGTATTCCGTGTCTTTGAGATGTGGGTGGTATTCTAATTAGTATTACTATTGAATTTAATATTGGTACGTTACTGCTACTGGTTTAGTTACTACTGGGTGAGAATCACACTTTTCACTCATTTATTTCCTGTTTTAGGAAACATAAATGGCTGTTATATGTCCTATAAAATATCAAGCCAGGAATTAATAAAGTGTCTCATACTAAAACAGTATTATTATGAGAACTTAATTTTCACAGATTTTATTGTGCTAATATGACGGATATCCTAACAAATAATAAAAGTAGAAAAATGTAAAAAAAGAGATACGGAATACTTGATGCGCACTTGCACTTGGCCGCTTTTTTACTTGTTCCAACTCAGAAAATTTAAAATGTTAAAAAACATCCACGTGCCAACCCTGCCAAACCAAAAAGCCCGGCTCTTAGAATCGGAGCATCCTTAACACACCTCTGTCCAGACAGCTTTTGTTCCCTTTTAATTATTTACTCTTTTTAAGGTTAATGGCAATGAACATACCACTAGCTCTACCAGAGAAATA
This sequence comes from Mimas tiliae, assembly GCA_905332985.1. Classification (NCBI taxonomy): domain Eukaryota; kingdom Metazoa; phylum Arthropoda; class Insecta; order Lepidoptera; family Sphingidae; genus Mimas; species Mimas tiliae. The sequence goes on from HG995243.1 coordinate 1,276,631, forward strand.
AAGTGCAAACAAAATCTGTGTAGAGATTTTTGTAAGTACGGTTGTTAGGAATCTTTTAATTTTGTATCAGTAAACTAATAAATAAATACGCACTCACGCCTGTAATCCCCGAAGGGTTAGGCAGAGATGCAACCAGTATACCCACATTTCGCCGAGCGTATCTCCGTACCATGATGTGATGGGGGGCGAGCCTATCGCCATACCGGGCTGATATTGAGTATTTCGTAATAGAAAAACCCAATATCACTTTTACCCGACCCGGGGATCGAACCCGAGACCTTAGCGCCAGCCTCAATCGTAACGCGTACGCATTACCTACAGTTGAAGGTTCGAAGGTCTCTTTTGGTACCGTGGTGGCGTACCTGGGCGGTGGAGATCACTTACCATCAAGTGACCCGCTTGCTCGTTTGCCGACATAGGCCATAGTTGTATTATAATTTAGCCTCCGTGGCGCAGCGGGCGAGTAGCCGGTTGCGAAGCGTGAACCCACGCCGGGTTCGATTTCCGCACCTAGACAAATGTTTGTCTGATTCACAAAAAATTGTCTCGGGGAACGCAAGTCCCTCGTAGTTCTTGATACCCACGATACAGGTTTACCTAGTGTGGGGTCAAGACTATGTGTGTGACTGTTGGGTGTATTTATTTATTTAATTATTACATCTTTAATAACAAATGCCTTCAGAATTCATTAATCTAAATAACACAACCCCCACAAAATGTACTACACAATTGAAAATCACACGTCTGTTGAACTTTACAGAGAGGTGTGTGGCGTCGTGGGCTGCAGACTCCTTGCGATATGGTAATGAAACTCGATCGGTACATCGGCTAAAGATGGCTCTTAATGCACCTAAATACTATATAAAATAGGCGAGTTATTGGTGTGTGTGGACACACGGGCTGGGAGAGTATGGAGCTTGTTGGCGTATTTAATAGATTTAAATGTTGGCATTTGCTAAATGTAATGTGAAGTTTGCTATATTTGGTTTACTTATAAGATACGTAAACCTAATATTGTATTAGTTTAAGGTCAGTAACGGGCCCATAATTTTTGTATTATGGGCGGTGGATATCACTTACCATCAGGTGACCTATTTGCTCGTTTGCCGGCCTATGCTATAAAAATACAATAATATTTGAGTTGAGTTATCTGAAATTGATAGATCACAAACTGCCAGAAAGTATAGGTGATGTGTTGTCCCGCTATTTTAGAATTATTGTAATGATTTAGCTGTTTTGCTAAAGGAATATTCAAATTTTACATATACATACATACATACGCACCCACGCCTGGGAACCCCGGTATGCAGAGGTGTAACCAGTACCTACATCCACATTTTGCCAAGTTTATTTCCGTCACATAATGTTATGCGAGGCGATTCTATCATTATACCGGATACAACTACGAGCTGTTCTAAGCATTTCGTTATAGAAAACGCAACATAGTTTTTAACCGACCCATGGATCGCACACGAGACCTCGGCACAGCAGTCGTACCACGTGCGCATTAGAACTGCGCCACCGGGGTAGTATTAAATTTTTAATCACATTTTGTCTAAGAAAGGCTTCTTAATTTGTATATATATTTCTTTGATATGTACATACATACATACATACGCATTCACGCCTGTAATCCCCGAACGGGTATGCAGAGGTGTAACCAGTATACCCACATTTCGCCGAGCGTATTTCCGTCCCTTATGTGATAGGGGGCGAGCCTATCGCCATACCGGCCACAAATTCGAGACGCCGGGCTGATACTGAGCATTTCGTAATAGAAAAACCCAATACCACTTTACCCGACCCGGGGATCGAACCCGAGACCTCAGCGTTGACCTCAATCGTAACGCGTACGCATTACAACTGCGCCACCGAGGCAGTCGTTGATACGTACATTTTAAAAGTAATTTCTAAAGTGTTTTTATGTAGATTGTACGTATTATATTTTATAAGGAAAAAAAACACATAATCGCTATAGATTTATCACACAACAAAATAAAACAATCTACCGAGCTCACTATCCTCCATCCCCGTGTGTAGAGCGCGATGCCCGGACAAGCCATGCACTCGGCTTATGGTAATAAGATCGAATCCTAAATTGGATGCTGTGACCACTGACTACCAGCCAATATTTCGCACAAACGATTTATATACGAAAATGCTTTAGACGACGTTTGATTTGCATTATCATTTAATTATTTTAAGATGGGTACACACTACAGTATCGTGTCGTGATGCATCAGAATGTCATCGAAGTCTTTTTTTATCCTGGCTCGGCAAAGTGACTACGCTACACCTGATGGTAAGTGTAGCGCAATCCATGAATACTGACGACCAATGATAGACACTGAATCTATCGCAGATCGGCAGAATTATGCCGGCATGCTTAGTTGCTTCTTCACATTCCGTTTAAAGGATCCCATGTTATAGGAAGGAGGAAACACGTGCGCCGGCAAGCTATTCCACAGCTTGTCTTGATGTGGTCTGACAAGACAGAGGACTGTGCATGCCTTTATCTTAGTTCCTACTATTCTACATGTGAAAGTTTGTATGTTTGTGAGTTTGTGTATTTGCATCTTTGTTTTTAATCTATTACGCGTTAACTGATGAAATTTGGCACACAGATAAACCATGACCTGGATTAGACATAGAATACTTTTATCCCAGTTCCCGTAGGATATAATACAAAAAAGACACTTACGTGGGCGGAGTCATGAGCAAAAGCTAGTAAAAAATATATGGTTTTGCTGACATTTTGATGCATCACGACATGACACACTATTATGTATCCATCTTTAGGTAATGGTAAAAATATCTTTCACTATGGAAAAAGTTTAGTCCTTTGTCCTTAACGGGTAAGTTTAGTCAAACCATTAAAGTGTTGCTTGGGAATCGAACCCAGGACCTCCCAGCTTACAGCTCATAAGCCTATAAGACGATATAAGGAAGTCGTAGTTATTCAATTGCTTTAAGTTCCTAGGATATACCCTTTTTGGAGTCTACATTTAACTTAATAAGTCAGCCAGTCAAATTCCAACTCGGGTTCATTTTAGCTACACGACGCAGGGGCGACAGAGATCTATTTTTATTGTAATACAGATATCGACCGCTGTATATTTTGTCAACGTCGCGATCCGCTGCGTTTCCCGGATTAGAGGGCATTAACATATCAAAATATATATACTACTACCATTTAAAGTATGGGCTTTGGTAATATCTGTTTTGACGAATTATTACGGATATGCAATGAATGCTTGAACGTCCCGGCCCTGTCCGGTCGGATTGAGTTGAAGAATAAATACACATTATAATAGTCCGTAGTTTAGTACTTCCTCGGTGGCGCAGTTGTAATGCGTACGCGTTACGACTGAGGCTGATGCTAAGGTCTCGGGTTCGATCCCGGGTCGGCTAAAAGTGGTGTTGGGTTTTTCTATTACGAAATGCTCAGTGTCAGCCCGAAGTCTGGAATTTGTGCCCGGTATGACGATGGGCTCGCCCCCTATCTCATCGTGGGACGGAGATGCGCTCGGCAAAATGTGGGTGTACTGGTTACACCTCTGCCTACCACTTCAAGGATTACAGGCGTGAGTGCGTATATATGTTATGTTATAAATAAGAAACGATAAAACCTTCCAGTCAGCAGGCACTTGAGTTCTGAAGGTGTAGGTCGTAGTCAAAAGCGACATTAACAGCCGGTAAGCCACGGACGAGTGTGGCACAAGATGTAAATGAACAGCGACAATAATAGGAGTAAGTTGAGTGGTAGAGCCACGCTATAGACAATTTCGTGTACAGCATGAATGGGCCGGCTCGTCCGGGTCGTTACCACTGTCTCACCGAAAACCGGCGTAAAGAAGCAGCTTGCTGCTGCGTTTCATACGGTGAGTGAGATATCAGGAGGCCCAAATTCTCCTCCCCTTCCCAATCCTTTACTTATCCCTTTCATTTGAGGTCGGCAGCGCGCCCATGATTATTTTAGTATTGTGGGCGTACATGGGCGGTGGAGATCACTTACCATCAGGTGACCCACTTTCTCGTTTGCCGGCCTATACAATAAAAAAAAGTAGGTAGATAGAAAGAAAAATATGTTGTCATCACGAAAACATGCAATATAATACAAGTTATGTTCAATTTAGGCCAGCGTGGTGGAATAAGGCCTAACCTCTCTCATTCAGTAGAAGAGGCCCGTGCCCAGCAGTGGGACGTATATAATACAGGGCTAGTATTATTATTATTATGTTCAATTTTAATAATACACATCAGATCGTTCACAGCGATAAGACCGCCCATTGTACTTCGCTATTGATTAAGTTATTGTATTTCTTGTTAATGTTCTATTTTTGTGGTGTACAATAAAGTGTTATGTAACTATCTATCTATCAGGAATAGGTTCGACTGGGTTGTTACCACTGTCTCACAGAACACCGACACGAAGTTTTGTACTATGAGTGGGAAATACCCTGCCTTCTTATTCCTTCTCGATGCCTTAATTATTCCTCTCTTTTAAGATCGGCAACACACGTTTACTAGGTGTTAACTCCCTCGTATGCAAGAGGCCGTCTGAGTAGGTATCATCGCTTTGTCTATTTCTGCCGCCATACAAAAGTGTGTAAGCATTGTGGTATTTCGGTTTGAAGGACATTGAAGCCAGCGAACTACTGGGCATTATGAGACTTAACATCTTACGTCTCGGGGTGACGAGCGCAGGTTAGTGCCATGCAGTGCTTTGTAACTCAAAGTTCTGTGTGGTATTGTTTCTGTTTATGGGCAGGTGTTGCTCTTACCATCAGGCGAGCGACCTGCTCGTTTCGTCATACAATATAATAAAAAAAAATGTAAATAAATAGTCTCAATCACAGTACCAAACGTAGCAGCAAGCAGTTACTTTACGTAGATTTTCTGAGACAGAGGTAACGACTTGGTTGAGACGGTCGGTGATGTATACAAACCTGTCTACTATATTAATCATACAGCTAAGATTAAAAAAAAATGTCTCCTAAATTACATATATTAATAAACATTTAATTACGACTGCCTCGGTGGCGCAGTTGTAATGCGTACGCGTTACGATTGAGGCCAACGCTGGGGTCGCGGGTTCGATTCCCGGGTCGGGTTAAATGGTATTGGGTTTTTCTATTTTCAAAATGCTCAGTATCAGCCCGGAGTCTGGAATATGTGCCCGGTATGACGATGGGCTCGCCCCCAATCACATCATGGGGCAGAGATACCCCTTCGGGGATTACAAGCATGAGTGCGTATGTATGTATATTTAATTACGATAATACGCCACCGCGCGCGGCGGTCACTCCGACCGTCCATAACAGCGAAATCATTTTTCATAATTGCGATATACCGATCAATCTTGCGTTGTCGACGGAAGCCACTCAACCTCGCCCCGATTCCCCTACATTTTGGCTGTTATTGTTGTTTATTTTTTGACTGATAACTGGCCGGTGTGGACGGTGTCGGCGACTCGACCTACATATTGTATCGGTGTAATCACGAGATTAAGCGACACGTTTTCATACGAATTAATATTTGTATACTTAAGTATTTGTAAGGCAATATGTGGTATCTTTGATTGATTTTACCGTACATTGTCATTATATTTTCTTATTTAAACTATTTTCTAGTGGTAGAGCCACGCTGTAGACACTTTTGTCTACAGCATGAATGGGCCGGCTCGTCCGGGTCGTTACCACTGTCTCACAGAAAACTGGCATAAAGAAGCAGCTTGCTGGTGCGTTTCGTACGGTGAGTGAGATATCCGGAGGCCCAAATCCCCTCCCCTTCCCAATCCCTTAATTATCCCTTTCCTTTAAGGTCGGCAACGCACCCATGATTCTTTTGGTATTGTCGGCGTACATGGGCGGTGGAGATCACTTACCATCAGATGACCCACTGGCTCGTTTGCTGGCCTGTGCTTTATAAAAAAAACAAAATTATAAAACATATTTTCATCCATTCGCGTCTTACTACTGGGCATGTGATAATACATGAAAATTATTGATATTATATAAGCATGAGCCTAATAAACCTAGTTAACTTACGCGTATTCAAAAAGCAGGAAATTTTCATAAGAAATAATTTATAACGTTCCGATAACATCAGTAAAAAATTACGCATGTTTCGAAACGCATCGCGTGACGTTTGACGTCTCTTTATTACAGTAACATTCGATCAATACGGTGAGCAGAAATTAAATTTATACAATTTAGTCGAACGCAAACATTATAACAGCATTTCTCATGTCACTGGCCATGACAATTGAATAAAGTGTGTATTTCTTAGTTCCACAAAAAAGCATTTCGAAAATGTCAACGCATAACTTTGACACTTGCCGTATGTGTCGCGTCGCCGCCGTATGCGGTCGCACTTGACTTGCAAAGCGTCATTGTGGTATTGAAATGCGAGTTGTTTTCAAACGCATCATTTAGCATTTTGAAAATGGAAAAGCAAACGCACCAGGCACCAGCTGCATGCTAAGGGTCAAGTCGGTAGTCTCAAATCTAAATCTGGTACCTACCTGGATTAAAACTCTCAATAAATCGCACACAAAACAAAAACAAAATCGATCGTAAATCTAAAAACATCGGCTGAGGTATTACATACCTGAAGTCCCGGTACGGACTTGGGATTCCATCCAAAGAAAATATCGCACCCGAATTCCGGTGTCCGCGGTGGCAAAAATGGAAAAAAGGATTGGGAAGCTCGCATTCCTTCGGGACGCGGCCCCGCCCACGTTCGCGCGCATCTCCGCGACAGGTGAATGCAAGCAGCTGCGCAGACGACTGCAGACGTGCTGATTTTCTTGTTTTGTCGAATTTTCAATAAAATATTGATATACTGCACTGACAGCAGGAGGTTTTTAACTTCCATGGGTGTGTAAATGTCACCTTTTGTGTTGACATTAGATGTTTATGTGCATGTCTATTCAATAGTAAACGCCTTAGTGGGGTATACTGATATTTGAGTTTCTATTTTATAGTATTCAGTTTTACGAACCCAATTAGTTATTAAAAGGAATTTTATAGTGCTATGACGTAAGATATTATAAATGTTAATAAATTAAATATACTTTTGATTTTATAATCAATTTTAGATATAAAATGCCACCATCAATAGTTTTATTTGTTGATTAATTAAGAACAGTTATAATGTACATAAAATGATCATTAATGAATACATAATAGGTTATTATTCCTCATCTTGAGATCCGCTTTTAAATAGTAAACACGAAACAATAACGCAATAATCTATTATCAATAACCTAAAGTCAATAAGACTGATAAGGGCTTGAATAGGTAAAAAAAAGGCGCGAAATTAATTAATAAAGACTTTACCGAATACTGATCTCCTTATCGACCATCAATTAAATCAAATCGTGACCCCAAATCGAACCAACACTAATTACGAAAAAACAAAACTTGAAGGCGATATATCAACTTGAATTCTACATACGTTAAATAGAAAGACGTACAACAATGAACAATGGAGCATAAATCAGTATAATTAGTTTTGCGAGCACGGCGCGTGATCATTGGTCAAAACGCACGGTGGCTCCGCCCACGACCGCGTTACAGCAGGTAGTTGGCATGCAGAATTGGATCAATTGTAATGTCAGCAACGGGAGTCTAGTACTCAAGACTATTTGTCCCACTGATAACTTTGTTTGAAAATTAGATGACTGTGTCAGACGTCAGTGATGCATATGGTGCGAAGGGTAACTGCTTTTTATAGCAGTGGAAACGAGCAAGTTTGTCACCTGAAGGTAAGAGATCTTCAGCGCCCAAGGACACCCGTACCAAACAAGGCAACGCATTACGGAGGGGGGAGATTGGGTCTCAGGAAATCGGAAGGAACTTTACGTCGGTTTCTAGGAGACAGTGGCACTGCCTCTGTCGAGCGGACCCATTCGTGCTGTAGACAGTTTGTCTACAGCGTAACATTGCCCTGTATAACAAACAGTACAAACTTAGTTAGTGATATTTAAGTCTTCAGTTTTGAACGAAATTATTCTTTATTATTATTGTTTTGTTAGTTTAATTTATATCGTAGGTTCTATCCCGTATGAATAATATATTATTATTATTTAAACCGCCTTGATTCTATACTAGTTTAACCTGTGTCGTGGATATATGAACTACGAGGGCCTTACGGTCCCACAACACCCAGACCCGAAACAAATATTTTTTACCCGTGCGGTAATCGAACGCGCCGCGCCACGGAGGCTGTCAATTTGTAACTGCACGTAATTGATGACAAATCCAAATAGATATCCTAATGAATTCTGATCACACTCGTGATTGTTATCATGATACATGTTATAACAATTAACACGACGCGTGACCTCTGCTTGCATTTGGATAAGTCATAAACAACGAAGTTTATTATTCTGATGTAAGATAAAGGAATACCTTCGGCTCCAAATGTCGTTAGCTGTGCATTTCTTTTTGTTTACAGTCGATTTACACGAGAAAGTGGCAGAGGATAGTAGAATAGCTACTGGGTTAAACTTATGACAGAGTTATATTGTAAGACAAATAGATGAACTAGGGTCAGTACTTAACTAGCGACAATAAAAAGAGATACATACATACGCACTCATGTCTGTAATCCCCGAAGGGGTAGGCAGAGATGTAACCAGTACACACACATTTCGCCTAACGTATCTCTGTTCCATGATGTAATAGAGGGCGAGCTTATCGCCATACCAGGCACTATTCCAGACCACGGGCATCAGCCCGATATTGGGTTTTTCTATTATGAAATGCTCAGTAACGCGTACGCATTACAACTGCGCCACTGCGAGGCAGTCAAAAGAGAGGTTTAAAAAGAGATATAAGAAAAAAGAGGTGTTTATAAGTTTCACTCCTTTTTCTATCTATGGTATGGTAGCGCCTATACAATTGACTTATTTGAATACTGATTTTATTTGAAACATAATTTAATCTCGACGGTTAGCTAGAACTTTGACTTGATGCTGCAACTAAACCGTTTGCTTCCTACTCCTTGATAGTTTATAGCATAAAAAAAATATAGTGTTTGAGCTCATTGAATAGGTTTCAAAGAGTTTTTGGATTATAGTTGGATCAGGCTCTGTTAATGGAGTAGGCAGGTGCAAACAGGAACTCAGATTTATTTGAAGATCTGCTTAAATGTGTTAAGGCACAACAAAAATGTACCATTTTATGTATTAGGGTGCGAAACGAAATGTAGTGCCATGTAGGAATTTGTGATTCACAGCTTTGAGTAGTGTTTTCTGTTCAAGCAAGTTATACGAATTTAAAACTATAGAGGTATGTAGTGGAATTATTATTATGGTTAAATGACTGGTGTTAGCTGTTCATGGTTTAACCTATGTGTTTTATTTAGCATATTTAGTTGGATTAATTATAACCTTCATTTATTAACACATAATTTAACGCATCCTCAGTGAATTTACATTAATAAAATTAACAATGTCAGTTGTAAATTGACATTTGACCTGTTGAATGCCAGCTTGCCGAGCCACTGGCCTTGTGTGAACAGCCCTTTGGCTACCGTCTCGTATTTATCAAAAACACACATCAAAATGGAAAAATAATACTGGATAATATAAAAATTAATCACCATCATTAATTCATAATGTCATAGTTTTAAATATGGGTTAATGGAGCTTTAATAGGTTTAATATGTTTTAAAAATGAACGGTGTTGTAATTCGGAAATGTTAACATTGAGAATTATAATAGAGCTCCTGTCCATAGCATCTCTTATATTGTTTTTAGGACATGTTTATACTACACAAACACATAAGCTCACGCCTTTATCCCTTTAGGGGTAGGCAGAGGTGCAACTAGTGCTGCATCCATGTTTTGCCGAGCGTATTTTCGTACTATGATGTGATAGGAGGCGAACCTATCGCCATTATACTAGCCCTGTATTACACACCAGTAGGTGTGCCCGTGCCCAGCAGTAGCTGGGCACGGGCCTCCGCTACTGAATGAAAGGGGTGAGGTCTTAGTCTACAACGCTGGCTTATAAGCTGGCCTGCCGCCATACCGGTAACAAATTCATTCCCGATTATAGTGTGTGATTTTTGTGTTTTCCAAACACAAATTGTGATCGTCAGATCTGAGAATTGAGACCAAGACCTCACGGTCCTTAGCCTTAGTACGTTGTCAGTAGATCAATAAGACGATATATTTTAGAAATAAAAAAATATCTGATATAGAAATTATACACCAACTGTATAACAGTTGAGTTATGGGGTTATGAAATAACAAACTAACTGATGTTTTCTTCTATTCAATGAAAAGAGTTAGGCCTTAGTCCACCACGCTGGTCTAACGCCGGTTGGCAGACTTCACATACCTTCGAAATTCTTATGAAGAACTTCTCAGGTATGCAGATTTCCTCACGATGTTACTTTAACCGTTAAAGCAAACGATAATTAACAATTAATACACACATAACTTAGAAAAGTCAGAGGTGCATGCTCTTGAGGATGGTTTTGAACTTGCAACTTTAGTCTCGACAGTCCGTACCATTCCTCGCTGAACTATCGCTGCTTATTTTGGATTAAGTTTCTAATAAAAAAAATTAACTCTATCAACCCTAAAACGCCTTACAAACGCGACACATAAAATTCAGACAGATACATCCGACCCCGGGACATCTTAGCAAAACATTAGTACAAATGGAGCGACGTCGAGCGGTTAATGAAAATGATGCCCGTACGTCCGCGCGTTGACACATACGGATCGCACCGGCCCATGACTCCTTACTGATATCTCACGTTCGACCCGGATTATCGGGGTCCGAGAGACCGATGGACTTTGTTAACATCGCCGTCTGGTTTTTTAGGGTTTACTCGCGATTTAGTGACGTGCGGTTAAGGGCGAACATCATTTTGTGATTAAATATTTTTTGTAATATATAATCACAAAATGACTTGCTGTTGTAATGCGTACGCGTTACGATTGAGGCCAACGCTGAGGTCTCGGGTTCGATGCCCGGGTCGGGTAAAATGGTATAGGGTTTTTCTATTACGAAGTGCTCAGTATCAGCCCGGAGTCTAGAATTTGTGCCCGGTATGGCGATAGGATCGCCCCCTATCACATAAGGGACGGAGATAAGCTCGGCGAAATGTGGGTGTACTGATTACACCTCTGCCTACCCCTTCGGGGATTAGAGGCGTGAGTGCGTATGTATATATTTTGTAGGAATTGATTTTGTATCTAATTGTTAATTGCCTCATGATTTTAGTGGCAGCGTATGTAGTCTGATAATCCAGGGAGGTTCTGGATACAAATCCAAGATCGGGCAATTAATGTGTCGGACTTTTCAATTCTGAAATTCGTACATAAATTACCCAAGGAATTTGTGTGGCGACAGGCTCTCTTTATTACATCTTTTCTTTTTTCTTCCTAGTGTTATTCTGCATGTCAGAATCCGCTTTTATGGGGCGAAAATAATGTCTGCAAACCGTGGGTGTACTACCACCTCCGCCTACCTTTGAGGATGTAGGCGTGAGCTTATGTAAATGTATTTCAAGACACTCCTACATTGATGACCCGTACCTGCCAGTAAGTGTGTCATAGAGCAAGGTCAGTGACTATTGTTCCTTGACCATTTAAACAACTGATAAGCATCAACGATAACATTTAACATTTTAAATGTTATGATCTATAAATTGTTATAAATGTCACGTCACTGTCTTTTCAAATGTAACATCTGTAAAAAATTAACAAAATCTTATATATAAAATTCTCGTGTCACAATGTTAGTTACCATACTCCTCCGAAACGGCTTGACCGATTTTTTTGAAATTTTATATGCATATTCAGTAGGTCTAATGTGGCATTAGAAAGTACATACAATCCTAAATTTTCACCCTTCTATCACCAACACCTATTTATTAATGGTCATTTTGGAATTTTTGTCATGCGCGTTTCTCACACCGATCGCGATGACGGGACTCGCTTGATGCGATCACCCCCACGCCGCGCCCACCGCTGTCGCCCACTAGCCTACTTTAATCCTGGAAATAGGCATTCACGCGGGCGGAACCTCGGGCAACAGCTCGTTTAATATATAATGAATTCAATAACGATTAATTTCGAGTGGCATTTGAGTGTCAGAATTTTTATTGACGTAAACTGACATTTACGTCAATATTCCACAATTCATACTTTACAGATTATACCTAGACGCTTTGTGTATTTTGCCGCTAAGCAGCTGTGTTCCGGTTTGAAGTACATTACAGCCACTGAATTACTCGTCGACTGCCTCGGTGGCGCAGTTGTAATGCGTACGCGTTACGATTAAGCTAACGCTGAGGTCTCAGGTTCGATCCCCGGGTCGGGTAAAGAGGCATTGGGTTTTTCTATTACGAAATACTCGAGTATCAGCTCGGAGTCTGGAATTTGTGTCCGGTATGGCGATAGGCTCGCCCCCTATGACATAAGGGACGGAGATACGCTCGGCGAAATGTGGGTGTACTAGTTACACCTATGCCTACCCCTTCGGGGATTACAGGCGTGAGTGCGTATGTATGTATGTATGAATTACTTGTCATTGAGACTGAACATAGTATATCTTGGGATGAAGAGCGCAGTGCACTGTTATACACTAATTTGTAATTTAAGTTCTGGGTGGTATAGCTACTTTTCTTTAATAGCCTGGATGATGAAGCGAGCTGGTTCAAGATTCTGTGTGGTGTTATTTCTGAATATAGACAGGTGTGATGCTTACCATCAGGTGAGCGACCTGCTTGATTCATCATTGAGGTAAAGATTTTTTTTTAATGTGATTGCGAGTGCTAAGTTTATCTGGTATACTCTTGGGTATTTCTTGAAAAGGCCAATCCAGGAATTCCTGTACATTACACTCGCATAATTCTGTAAAACAATGTCCGGACATTAAAAAAGGCCATAACCCATGTGTTTGTTTCGGCATTTCTTCTCATGGCTAGCCCCGAAATGCCGTCGTAAATGTAATGTAGCATAAACAATGATTGACATGAAAAAGTGATATTTATGATCCAATTTACAAAATAAATAATTTGAATTTGAAGAAACATGTGTATTAGTTGTTTTTTTTATAGTATAGGCCGGCAAACGAGCAAGTGAGTCACCTGATGGTAAGTGATCTCCACCGCCCATGTACGCCCACAATACTAAAATAATCATGGGTGCGTTGCTGACCTTAAAGGAAAGTGATAAGTAAGGAATTGAGAAGGGGAGGGGGTTTGAGTCTCCGGATATCTCACTACGAAACGCAGCAGCAAGTTGTTACTTTACGCCGGTTTTCTGTGAGACAGTGGTAATGACCCGGACGAGCCGGCCCATACACGCTATAGACAAAAGTATCTACAGCGTGGCTCTACCACTCATATATGAGTAGTTTATTTAGAGTTCTTCACACAACACTGAAGTTTTCTAAGGACACTTCCCCAACCACCCGACCAACACAGCTTAAACTAATTAAAGTACAGGCCATAGTGTCCTGGGTGATTCGCTGCATGATTGATGCGTGATATCGTCTCGATATTGACGCGACCAATCAATCAATGCCGCCGGCTGATTGATTCGCGACGACAAACGACTGAGGTATTAATTCAAGTTGAACGTTGACGTTGATCGATATTTATGATATTATACGTACGTAATTACGTTTCGGCCTCGGGCGTTATCGTGTACAGGGTGTTCGGAAAATTATTATACGTAAAATTGTTTTTTTTTTAAATTAAAGTTGAAATAAAAATTAACTTATTGAGGTTGCGTACTGTGGTTTTATCTCGGCTGATTTTACTTAAATAAAAATAATAATTATTATATGTTTCCTTAATAAATAAAAGTAATAAATAGATTTTATTTATTAAAATTATACTAGCTCCCCTAATATTATGCAATATACAGTTGTACCTGTTGTATACTTTCCTGTTTAATTTAGAACCTTTTTATTCTAGCACTATGAGTCACTTAATTCTAAGTTTTTTTGGCGCTAGATACACTATGATTTTATGTTATATTATGCTCTTTTTACAAATATGTTTTTTTTATGTTTTTAAGACTGGATAAATGAGTTCTTGATACTATTTTGCAGTCCACAGTAACCCATAAACATTATTTTCATAAAAATAATAAATGTCTTAATAATTACAATGCATAACCTGACAACCTCCGTAGCGTAGTGAAACATGAGACCGTGGATTCAATCCCCGCACCGAGACAAATATTTGCCTGATCCACAAATATTTGTTTCGGGTCTGGGTGTTGTGAGACCGAAAGTCTCTCGTAATTCCTGATTCTCACGACACAAGACTCGTATCTTACTGTGGGGCTCAGGGCTATATGTGTGATTGTTGGGGTTTTTTTTTGTTTTAATGAATCCATTGGTGAATTGGTCTCTAATAAGGCCTAATTTTTACCATATGTAATTTTTTCCAAAAAACATTTTTTTATCCACATACTGTATAAGATATAGTCGGTGTCCCATATCGATTGATTTATTGGCACAATGGTGGCCGACACATTGCCTCCTCTGATATCGCACTTCGATAATAATCTTATGGTGTTAGTTAGGGGTTTACTTTCGGAACTATGCCATCGAGGATTCGATTGGTCAAAGCCGGTGACATCACGTAAATAATAATATAACTTTTAACCAAACTTAGAAACCGACTTCAAGCAATAGCATGTAAAGAAACCGACTTCAAGCAATAGCATGTAAATTCCAATACAATAACGCAATCGCGACGAGTGTTCTGTTGTCCGATGTGTTTCATTTTTTTTCTCCGTTTTCCGTCATCAGATCTTAACCAAATTTATATTTACCACATCGCAGCTAAACTCTATCCTTTTTCAACAAAATCGGTCCACAATTGGCGGAGAAATCGATGTACATACATAAAAAAAGCAAAAAAATTACGCGCCGAATTGAGAACCTCCTCCTTTTTCAAGTCGGTTAAAATATATTTCACAGAAGCAGCGATAACTCAGTGGGGAGTGGTACAGACTGCCGAGACGATAGTCGCAGGTTCGAAACCAGTTTCAAGAGCATGTATCTGTGACTTTTCTTTGTTACGTGTGTATTTATTTTTAAATATCGGTTGCTTTAACAGTGAAGGAAACATCGTGAGGAAACGTGCATACCTGAGAAGTTCTCCAAGGGATTTTCGATGGTATGTGAAGTCGGTCAATCCTCATTAGGTTAGCGTGGCGGACTAAGGCCTAACCCTTATCATTCAGTAGAGAAGGCTCGTGCCCAGCAGTGGGACGTGTGTAATTACACTATACCATACCACCAGCAATTTGTTGCTGCGTGAAAGAGGGGCAAATGAATAACAACACTTTCGCATTTCTAATATTATATAGTATAGGCTACATTTAATTTCGCCAACATCAAAAACAACTAAATCTGAAACTTTACAACATTTTCCGCAAACGGTAATCGAACTCGCCACTCACCGTTTAAAAACCAATTTACCTCAAAGCTAAAACGTCAGAACACACAAATCATAAACCACCAAAACTCAAGATTCACGAAATAAAAATGTATGTTCCGTTCAAGTAGCCGCTTTACGCGCAACAAGTATCAATTTGTAACTGTCTTTAACTTAGCCCTCACGACACGACGGCGTGACGTCTACGTAATGTCTACGACACGACACTTTCATTCATTATTTGAGTCTTCTTTATATTTTATTATCTTTATAGGAATTTATAAATATAGGTACATACGCAGTCACGCCTGTAATCCCCGATGGGGTAGGCAGAGGTGTAACCAGTACCTACATCCACATTTCCCCGGACGTATATTCGTCCCATAATGTAATAGGGGGCGAGTTTATCGCCATACTGGGCCCAGTTCCAGTCACCGGGCTGATACTGATCATTTTGTAATAGAAAAACCCACTTTTACCTGACCGGGGATCGAACCCGAGACCTCAGCGTCCGCGTCAGCGTCATTTCACTGGCTTCAATGTCCTTCATCCCGGAACACTTGGCGGCAGAAATAGACAAAGCGGTGGTACCAACCCAGTCGATCTCTCGCATACGAGAGACCTACCAACTTGTACAACATAACTTATCGACTTTAAATCCTAATGACATACATTTTTCTATTTCGGTGAATGCTCTGAAGAATTGTTTGACCTTATTCCTTCCTCACCTTTCCTTAACAGAACTACGCGTGCTGGCTTGCGAAACCATAGCTTCGTGGTCTCTTCCATCTCGGCTCGGACCAAGAGGTTCGCAAAATCGTATTTCTGTCGGACCATAAAGCTGTGGAATAGCTTGCCGGCGCACGTGTTTCCTCCTTCCTATAACTTGGGATCCTTTAAACGGAGTGTGAAGAAGCAACTAAGCAGGCCGGCATAATTCTGCCGATCTGCGATAGATTCAGTGTCTATCGTTGGTCGACAGTATTCATGGATTGCGCTATACTTACCATCAGGTGTAGCGTAGTCACTTTGCCGAGCCAGGATAAAAAAAAAAATACACATAATATCAAAATAACACAAATAGATATCTTTTATTCTGCTCATGTTTAAAATTTTGCGCGCATTTGTATTGTTAATATTTTCTATTTCTTTTCCTTGATATCTTATACTTCTCCTATTTTATTTTATTTTGTACTCTATGTGTTATCCATACGGTATGTAATATATAAACATTCAATTAATGTAATTGGTTATAACTGTGTTACTTGAATTAAATAAATAAATAAATAAAAAAGCCCTCCATTACCACTACCAACAATCCAGTCACAACAAAAATAGAATGCTAATGAAAACGTCTACAACTGGCTATAAATAATTTAAAAAGTTCATAGAGATTGAATTTGAGCGCGCTGCATTGGCGGATGGCGTGGCTCTACAAAGACATTCTTTGTGCCGTCCGGCCCACGATACGGCCCGATACCGCTAGGAAATGAACTCGCTGACGATTCAACACCCGCCTAACCTTACTGAATAAACAAATAGTTGGAAAAATGCAATAGGGTATTTTCCTATATTGAATTTTATACATTATTTTATAAGCAACAGAAAATGATACGCAAAAGAAACCCTTTTATTAAAACACAATCAAAATTGGTTCAGAAATGTGCCCGCAGTTATGACTTTAAATGTTGGTATAAGGAAAAGTGGGTGCGTAGTAGGGATATCTCACTATCTCGCTTGCACGCGTGCACTTTAATGAACATTTTACACAGTGACGTCAAAGGTTGCATCGTCTGTCATTTGACAATTACCCCTTCTACAGGATTTGAATGGCTTCTATCTTATTTATTTTTGGTCCGATTTATAAAATTCTTTTTGCAATAGATTTTGAGTAACGTAACTTATTGATTTAAATAATAAAAAAAATCTAGTCAACTACCCTATTATGGAACACGTTTTCATTTTTAAAACTTCTACTCAAATATGCGTGAATATACTTAATTAAATCGAAAAGATCTATTACAAATAAGCTTTTACGATAAAAGTTTGAAAATAAAAAATATCCGCAGTATGATTTGCAATTTCATGTCGATATCATATTTGCAAATATTTTAATCGATCAATTAATCAATGTTATAAATAAGATTATCAGAGTAATTCGAATTTTTTTAAAAATACACAAATTTAATCAGTAGATAAAAAGTAGTAAAAGTACACGGAAAATAATTGATTTCTATTAAAAACAAAATACATGGGATTTAATCCGCATAATATGTTAAATGATTTATTTTTCGCATTAAAAATGTATTTAGATTTTACTTGGTGATTTATTAAGCTACTGATAGGAGGCTGTCGGCGGCGCGTATGTTCGCCCAGCTGATAACTGAGAGGTGCACACGACCGCGGCCTACCGATAGCGTCGCCTAGAGTTATTAGCCAGCCTTACTTGAATAATTTATTGTGAACCTAACTTTATATTGTGAAATAGATTTACTTGAAGAAAAAATAATGATTTGAAGCGGGATTTTTAGAATAAGATTTATTGGTACCGAATCTTAGAAAACTGCTTGATAGTGTACGATAAAGTCTTTAGTACACGTTATATAATTAGAGTAAAAAAATATGTCAAATTTATTTTATTATGTTATCTGTAGGGTGTACAACTCGCCTTATTTTATGAGATCAGGCGCAACACGTAGCGATCAATATGTTGTGGTTACTTTTTCTCACAGAAAAAAGATAAAAGTCAAAAACACATTGTAAATACACTACGATATCAAAGTTGGCAGAAAGCTAACTCAGACCCTCTGACAACAGTTTACGGCTCTCATCACTCGAGCAACAAGTATTCACTCACAAACCGAGCTTCACTTTGCGCCAATCTGTCAGTTGTCAAGCCATGGATAGTTAACATTTTTAAGCGACGCAAAAATGGAGGTTCTGTATTAGAATTGTACATATGTCCGCGCAAATAAATGAAGCATAGATACATGCTTATGAGAGAGCGTTCTCTCGCCCCTACCCCGAAGGGAAAGGGAAAAATACATATATATTGTTATTATTATGACTGCCTCGGTGGCGCAGTTGTAATGCGTACGCGTTACGATTGAGGCTAACGCTGAGGTCTCGGGTTCGATCTCCGGGTCGGGTAAAGTGGTATTGGGTTTTTCTATTACGAAATTCTCAGTATCAGCCCGTAGTCTGGAATTTGTGCCTAGTATGGCGTTAGGCTCGCTCCCTATCACATCATGTGATGGAAATAATCTCGCCGAAATGTGGGTGTACTGGTTACACCTCTGTCCTTCGGGGATTACAGGCGTGAGTACGTATGTATGTATTATTATTATTATTATTATTCAATCTTTCCTCCCATTTCCTTTTCATACAAGTAATTGACACATATTGTTTAAAATGCGCAGTTGTATGGAAAATAGAGCATACTAGATTAGTAGATTGAAATAATCAGCGTTATCTCCTAACAGGACATGCGGTGGGTAATCCTGGCGTATCTAACTACCGTAGATAAGAATTCACATTCTTTTTTTACTATTTGATAACGAGTCGGTGGATATTTTTGTGATCACCCTGTGTACTGGGCGAGTAGCTGGCTGTGAAGCTAGAGACCGCAAGGTCGATTCCCGCACTGAGTAATTGTTTGTGTGATCCACAAATATTTGTTTCGGGTCTGGGTGTTTTCTGCCAGAGGGGTTGACGTCAGGCAGGCGGCTGGTCGTACAAACTACAATCTAAATCTTGCTGTTCAGCATGTGTTCAGCATGTAGGGCCGACCCTACTGCGAGTGGTATAAAGACAGGTTTTTTTATGGCATAGGCCGGCAAACTAGCAAGTGGGTCACATCTGATGGTAAGTGATCTCCACCGCCCATGTACGCCCACAATACCAAAATAATTATGGGCGCGTTACCGACCTTAAAGGAAAGGAATAATTATAGGAATGGGAAGGGGAGGCGATTTGGGCCTCCGGATATCTCACTCACCGTACGAAACGCAGCAGCAAGCTGATAGACGAAGGTTGGTGGTGGAGATCTCTTACGTTACGATAAGCAAGTCACGTGGTCGATCCGCATATAACGTGTGTAAGTATGGACTTTGAATACAATTCCATTTGCCACTTATCAGAATGATTGTCGAATACAGAAATGATTGATGGATTTATTAAAATCCTGGTTCATATCTGTATCTGCTATTAATAAGTATTTAATCAAATTATTATCAACGATCTTGCTATCACTATGCCAACCTGCAATAAATTCGGGACTGAGTCATAAGATTGTTTTAGGGTTTCGTACTAGCATGCCAACTTACGAAATCTACGCAGTCATGTCTGTTTCTGTCGTATTCTTTTTTTTATAGCAGAAACCGGCGAACACGCAAGTGGGTCACCTGCTAGTAAGTGAGGTCTACCTCTCATGAACATTTTCTTAAAGGAAAGGAATAATAATTATGGGATTGGGAAGGGGAGGGGGTTTTAGGCGTCTGGGTGTCTGGGCGTCGTAACCTCGTAATATAGGTTGCAAAATTGGTGACGGGGAAAATAGAGGGTAAAAGACCTAGAGGCCGTAGTCCTAAACGGTGGACGGATCAAATTTCCGAAAACCTGAAAAACCTTCTTTCTTCTTGGAGACAGCTCGTTGACCGATTGAGTACGACTCACGATCCTCAGCAGTGAGGGAACGACTAAGAAGAGATAGGTTGCAAATTCTTAATAGTTACTACGCCTATTAGACCAATCCAAGCGGAAATAAATTTAACCATAATCAACATTTCGAATAGTAAAAATCTTATAGTAAAAGATGATATCGATATTTAGTTACGTTCAGATATCGATCAGAATTCACAGGTTTTTAGAACGGATCCAATCGATTTGAAATGATGTCGTTTATCTGTGCTTTTGTATTGAACGGTCAATTTCTGGTGAAATTCGACTATTGTCTGTTGTGTCTTCGAAATTTGGTCTCGTCATTCGATTCCCTTTCGTGATAAACTATACTTTAATTATAATGGTTTGTTCAAAATTGTGGCCGATATTTTAATGAACCTTGACATTTTTGGGAGTTACCTTTTTCCTTTTTTTTATTAAATATCGATGACCCATATGCAGCTGGTGTATATCTTTTATGACAACTGGTGTTAGATACTCTCCCTGGTTGCTAAATACGTTGTGTTGTCTATACCATTTATAACATAGCAGAAAGTTGTAAGTTTAATTGCGCTAATGTTTTAGCCCTCTCTTTTTATGACAACTTTAATATATTTATTTAATTAAATTGGCATAAAATAGCAATTTGATGGGTCAAAACCAAAAATTAATTGCACCTCAGTCAGACCCATAGTCCTGATCCCACATTAGATTTATCTGTATTGTAGGTATCAGGAACTACGAGAGACTTCCGATTATAAAATGATAATGAATTCTGGATTTCAAGAAGAGGGTTTTTTTATAAGAACGTGCATTTTAATGTTTACGGGTTCTCAAGTACTAGGAGAGTTCCTAATATCCACGATACAGGTTAACCTGTGGTGGGGTCAGGACTATTGTGTGACTATTGGGTGTATTTATTTGTATTTACTGTTGAAAATTGCAATTTCTTTCATATATATCATACTTGCAAATATCAGTAACTGATAAATATTGTTATAAAGATAGCTGTAAGTGTAATTACTATTTCCATCTTTATGAATATGAAGATAAAAATACAATAAATCAACTTTTATACGCATATAGATTTTGATGATTTAGCCGACTTTTAGAAAACGTAACAAATGAAAGAGTTGTCTCACAAAAAGTCGATTTCAATCCGAACCACGCACAAAGCCGACGCCGTTTGACCGAAACTAAAAATCCGCGATAAAAAGAACACCACTTTCGCTCCGATTATGAAGTTATCCGAAAAGCCGGTAACGTTGTTTTTTGTGAAACTCTAGAGCGCCGAAACCCGCACCGGTGGGCCGCGATCGGTTTATTTCACTGTCCACTGGCTCGTAAACCGAGTTGCTGTTCGCTAATTGATTAAAACGCGGCGTGTCAATCCGTTTTGTCCGGTAAAGACGTTTTGTGGGTTTTGCCGGCGCATCCGCCCGCGGCGTATCGCAGTTACGGCCGGCGGCAGGAGCACACTCGCCTGTGTACACTCGTCCTTAGTTATTCGCTTTGTTCCTATATGATGTATAAAATTTGTAGTAAGAATGTCTTGGGTTACTTTGGCCTAACCCCTCTCATTCAGTAGAAGAGGCCCGTGCCCAGCAGTGGGACATATATAATACAGTGGTAGTATTATTATTATTGTAATGTTTTAAAAATAAAAAAATAGTCTGTGAGGAAAGTGATTTTCCATTTTTTTTTTCTTTTTTCATTATAAAGATCTACAGCTAAATTAAAACGTAATTAACGGACAATAACAAAATATTAAGCCATTTATAGATCTCCACGACTATTTGATTGTTTAAAAAGCATCACACGTAAACCAAACGTAGGAAATTATTAGTCCAAATATAGAGAAACACAAATTATTCACTAAAAAGCTCAAAAACCAAATACTCGAAAATCACAAAAATTCCAACAGTGTGAATGTGCACTAGTATTAAGGAATTATCTTTGATACATTATATCATGATACCTAGCAATTGTACATTAAAATTGTCTGCTATCAGTATCATATCAGCCATAACGCGCATCATCTCATAAAAAAGCAATGAAATTTTCGGAAAAAGGTTTTCCCTCTCGAAATCAAACTTAAGATCAATCGTTTCATAACGAATACTTATCGAACTAAACCTACTTTAAATATTTACTAATCTTATCCACAAAATGTGTATCCCATTTCACTTATATCTCAGACTGTTGCCGTCCACTGTTGGACGTAAGCCTCCCCTAGTGAGCGCCAACCATCCCGGTCTTGAGCAGCCCGCATCCACCCGCTACCCGCCATCTTTTTCAAGTACACTACGTTTGCCTAACCGTGGTCTCCACTCCAGCACATGTCTGCTCCACCGACCATCTGCAGTCCGTCTGCAGATATGACCGGCCCATTTCACTTAATTTTCACTATCATTGAAATCCCTAGTGAGTAAGTGGCAATCAGCAAGGGATGAAATTGTAGGGGTGGCAGCGGTCATGCACCGCATCCGTGCCGTTTCAATAAGTCCGATTGGAATCAAAGGAGCGGACGCATCCGATGTACTGTATCTATTCAGATTTTCTGTTTTTTTTTAAATGCCTGAGGCCGAAAAGTACTGATAATACATATACATACGCACCCACGCCTGTATTCACCGAAGGGGTAGGAAGAGGTTTAACTAAGTACACCCACATTTCGCTGAGTTTATTTCCGTCCCATGATGTGATAGGGGGCGAGCCTATCGCCAAACTGGACACAATTTCAGACTTCATGGTAGAAAACCCCAATATCACTACCCGATCCGGGGATCGAACCTGAGACCTCAGCACGTTCGGCCTATTCATGCTGTAGATAAGACTGGCAAGCGTTTAATTCCAAAATTCACGCAACCTCAAAAATTACAAAACAAAAACCATTGCCTCGCGTATCAAACGCTATCCACGCGGCGATCGCGCGCTCTAATTATGTGGCCCAAAGCGATAAAATGTCGATACCGTCAAACGATTTATCGTCGAGAATTATGTCAGTTGATAGCTAAACTGTGAATAATTGATCCGAACCGTATGACTAACGTTACCAATCAATCATATTATTTGCGCAACAATATGACGACTTCGTTGTCCCAAGTTTTTATCGGTTAATATCGCTTTATCGTGTTTTTAGACTAGTGGTGTTAGTAATGTTTTTTTTTATTAGATTGAATGACGAGACGAACAAGTTGCTCGCCTGGTGGTAAGCACCACGCCTGCTCATAAACAGAAGCAACGCCACACAGAACTTTAAATAACAAAGCACTGCATGACACTAGACTGCGCTCGTCAGCCCAAGACATAAGGTGTTAAGACTCATAATGCCCAGTAATTTCACTGGCTCCAATGCCCTTCAAACCGGAACACAACAGTGCTTACACACTGATGCTTGGCGGCAGAAATAATATTTCTATGATAAATACTGTTTCAAATTATTAGTTAAAATTAGTCTCTAAGTAAGAGGACCATATAATTTTTCGAATCTAACACAACTGCAATCTGAAAAGTTTGCTGATTAACCAACGATGCTATGGCGACTTCCCACAACCCACAGAGTTTCTAATATCTAACTATATTTAATAAGTGTGCAAGGAACGTAGCAAGTGGAAATTCGAAATTGAATCCGCCTACCCCTATGAGAAACAGGCGTGAGTCTATGTACGTGTGTATATTGAATCCGCAGTTTCTTGTATAATTAAGTTTATCGGTATCTTATAAAAGGTTTACCAATGTAAAAAAGGGTCTGTGTTTTAACAATCAATATATACACTCGACATTTCCATCTAAATATTTTCTCAGAGTGAAAAGGGAATCTGCATCCGGGATAAAAAATACCCTTTATCGTAGCCTAAGCTCACCTGAATCACTGAAAATCATGTCCAAATTGGTTCAGGAGTTGTGGACACATGTGCATAAACGCAATTTGTTTACGATTTAATAATATTCAGATAAACCAGAAAGTTCGCTAGAAAAAACTAGCACATATTAAAATATACACGTGTCAATTAAAAAGCGAAACCAAAACATTTTTTTGTGTATATTTGTGGACAAGCTTGAATATTTACTTTTGTCAAACTTGTTTATTTTTTTATAATTATCTAATATCGCCACGTTATATGAACACTTAAAAATGTTAAGAACATGTATTTATTCCCGTTTACTCATGAACTTCAATCAGTACACGTAACTCTGACTTTTCTAAGTTATGTGTGTACTCATTGTTAATTATCGTTCGCTAGCAGTGAAAGAAAACATTGTGAGATACACAAATACCTTTTCTCGGTATGGGAATCGATCCCGCAGCCTCTTGCTTCGCAGTCATTCACTCGCCTACTGCGCCACTGAGGCTGTAAGTTTTAAAGGATTTCAAACCTATATGATGTCTACCAACCCGGTATAAGCCAGCGTGGTAGACTAAGGCCTAACCCCATTTGTAGAAGCCTATGCATTATTAACACATTACTGATATTATTCATAAGCCTATGTATGTACAGTACTCTTTATTTGAAAAGGTTTTTTTACATTTTTAATTATTGCATTACTTTAAAAAAACATATAAAAAGTATCACCCTCCAATGCCGAGGCCTAAGACCCAAGCCACCGGTGGTTAGGACCCCAGAGTGAGGAACCTCTTCACAATGCGTGCCGTGTCCAATAATACTTCGTTCTGAATCTGACTCTTGACCCAACGACCAATTGAGAGCTTCTAGAGGTGTTGATCGAGACTCTTTGGTATCAACCCATTAGCAGAAACGACTATCGGGACAATCATTGTTGAGTCCACATCCCACATGTCAGTAACCTCGTGTGCCAGGTGTTAATATTTGGATTTTTTATCTTTTTCTGCTTTAATGAGGTTTTCGTTCATGAGCCTTATTATTATCTGCAACGAACAGACGCATCGTCACACGATAATCGATATATTTCCAGACGATTGCAACAAAAAACTATCCATATGTGTTTATTATTTTTAATTCAACCTAAATAGGTTGAATGTGTCATTTTTATCTTGATTAATTGTTTTGTTGCCTCT
Source organism: Mimas tiliae (assembly GCA_905332985.1). Classification (NCBI taxonomy): domain Eukaryota; kingdom Metazoa; phylum Arthropoda; class Insecta; order Lepidoptera; family Sphingidae; genus Mimas; species Mimas tiliae. The sequence goes on from HG995243.1 coordinate 1,301,760, forward strand.
TCGATAGTTGCCTCATATTTTTTGTCGAGATGTATAGCGACCGGGGATTTTCCTAATGGCACCTCATTAATCGATTCTTATCGATATGATTTTATAATCGATATGCAATATCGAGCTTAGTTTCAATTTATTCGTATACATGTAGTAATTGGGGCTCAGATGTTAAAAAACCGCCCACTTGGCCCAATGAGGTTTGAGCCCCAGTTAAGGACATTTTAAAACTGTAGTGACATCTATCTTGTGTTTTCAAAACTTTCGTGCGCGCTCTATAATTTACCATCAGAATTTTCTCAATTTAGCAAAAATACACCGCTCTATTTCCGAGTGTTAGCATTATTGTGTTCCAATTCGTCTTGAATCGCAATGTGGTGCCAACCTACTGATTATGGACTTATCATTAGGCAAGCGATTTGCTCGTCTCATCAGTCGTATAAATTCAAATTATTTATTGAATCCATGAAATGGTATAAATCATTTAGATTGAGTCTAGTTTTAACTCTACCGCCAGTTCGGAATGCTGTTTCGCTAAAGAAGAACGGACAAGAAACTCTAACGTTGCTCTTTTCAAAACTGATTTACAATATTGGCACTACATTAATACAATTTAATTTGACTTAGAGCAGCTCAATTTATGCCAAGAGGAATATAATAACTTAAAATAATGATTATTCAATATATAAAAAAGGAACTAAAAAACAATAACATACCTTTGTTTTACTTTTGTTCCTAACATGTCTTGGATATTTTACGTCATTTTCCACTGTAAACTATTGTGTGGTATTCATTCAACGTCAAGTTATGAGAGGATGAAAGAAGCTCTTATCTTGAATGTGTTATACTTCCAGGAGAATAAGATCAAAATGCGTAGGATGACGCCAAGTAGAAACAAGTTTTAAATAGTCTTTTAATATTTATTTGTTTTCTGAGTCAGTATCTTAGTGTATCGGCTAAAACTTCTACAGGGGCTTTGTTATTTAATATGAAAACTGAAATAAAGTTATTTTTGCTATAATGGATGAAATGAAATCAAACTAAAATTTTATTAGCTAATTTTTGATTTAACTAAATTTTAGATCAGTCAATTTCCAGTATCCTGAGTGTGTCTATATATGTAGGATGGCATTATGAATTAAGTCTTGTCACTTCAGTTAATTATTACAGATTTGAAAGGCGTAACCTAGTATTTCTGTATAGTACATGACAAAGGAATATACACTTTTATTTATTTCCAAAAGTAATAAGTTTTTTATTGTTTCTAGGATCAATTAAATCTCCAGATCTTTGTACCTTGAACAGAAACCTTGCTAGGCACTAGCCTAGCAAGGTTTCTGTTTCTGGGCACTAGCCCAGTACAGCATGAGGCACACTTATAATTTCTAAAATGACAGATTTATATGTCTAGCTACCATAAACTAACAACATCTTCTCATTGTCCACAGAAGAGGAGACCAGCCCAGAGAGCGGTGTGAAGGAACGAAGCGAAAGGGGGGAGAGGCCCGAGCGGGGGGAGGAGGACGGTTCCCCCGCCTCCCCCGCGTCCCGGGCCTCTCCCGCAGACGAGCGGGACGACATCGAGCACAGCATCCCTGCCACCTTGATACAGGATCCCCATGCTGAGAGGTGAGTGACTCCAGATTTTTGAAATTCCATAGCCTCTTGAAGGTCTCCCGGCGTTTTTGCCATACCTATTATTGGAATCAAGTTTAACAGCTTGCGTGATAGGACCCACTTAATGACATCCTCGGTGCTTTACATCTGGCCTCTCCAGTTGTAAATGTCCTTGTGCCAGAAGCACCTCCTTAGCTCATTATTTTGTCTCCCGTTTTGCTATGGAGGGAAGTGGACAATTATTATTTCCAACTCCTCCTTAACCTTCTATTTGAGTAATTTCGTTGCGGGATAAAGACACATTTGCATTCCTAGAGACTCGCCGAGCTTCATTGCTTGGTGTCGAAATATGCGTGCCACTGTCGATCCTGGCTTACAAGAGTTACAGTGGCAGGTGTGTGGGCGGGATAACCTCTTGAAGATATTTTTATCCTGGCGAAGTGACTACAGTGCATCTGATAGTATGTACAGTGCATATTAAACATAATTAACTCGAACTGTCAAAATGTCTCTCGACAGTCCCCCGTATTACGTCGCCCTCGTAATACTGAATATCCTCAACCGGAACTAGATTCTATGGTTGGTTTTTCACCATGTGGACTGTGGTTACAGGTATGCATCAGATATCCCACCAGCAGATGTATCAGTAAATTTCCATTTTTAGAGAACGTCATGACGAATTGTGGATTCAATAGGGAATTCTTCAACAGAACTAATTAATTCTTGCTGCAGAATTTCCAAATTTCCTTTACGTCTCAAGCCATTTACTTGGTTAAGAATCTTTGTGAGGATTTGATAGGTATAGCATAGCTAAAGAATTGTCACGTCGTGATGCAATAACTGTTATTCAAATCATTCAATGCTTTTTGAAACTATCATGTATAGCTTTGATTATTATTGCATTTCTTTTTCCAAATACTAAGAAGGGTTTTTCTATTTGTTTTTTAATAAAAGAAATTCAATGCTGTTAAAGATTGTATAAAATTGACTCTTTTACCGTAATATTTAAGAATATTCTGGTATACCTTTTGCTGGAGATGATATTGAATAGATATATAAAATAACGAAAAGGTCAATCGCCTTTTTATACTGGCTAGTTCTAAAATGACTTATTTCAGAACGAGCCAGTCTAAATATAGGTCGGATTGTGAGATGGATTCATGGATATTGTGGTCGCTATCAAGGCAGATCAGTAGCCAATCAAGCAAAGCAGATTTTGAGTTCTAGTATCGACCCTAAATAATATAAATCTAGAACCTTTATGTATCTCCCAAATCATCATTGTCTTAGCTTTTCATTGACCGATCATGGTCGCGACAATATCAAAGTATTTCAACACAATGAACCCATAACGGGCATTGTCTCGGCCACGGTGGTCCCTGACATCAACGGACCATTGTTTTGTGGGCACCTGTCATCTGTCCGAAACACCAGTTAATCCAGACCCTGCTTCAGGAAGGTCTCCAGCCTGTCACAAGGTCTATTAATGATGGTGTATTGAGAGATATTAATGGTTTTAAGATTACAGTTTTAGTAAATAACCCACGAGGGTACATATCAGTTTTACGTCAATTTGTATGACTAATGTTTGGTAAATAGTTCAGTTTGTTTTGGATGTTGGATTTCAAGTAACAGTACTAGTGTGTAGGATGTACAATGAAGCGATGTCGTTCCTGTTTCTGATACTATAATAACCTAACTGCTTAAACCCGAACTCAATTATTAAAACATACTCGTATGTTTTATGAGTGGTAGAGCCACGCTGTAGACACTTGTCTTGGCCGGCTCGTCCGGGTCATTACCACTGTCTCACAGAAAACCGGCGTAAAGTAGCAGCCTGCTGAGATATCCGAAGGACCAAACCCCCTCCCCTTCCCAATCCCTTATTTATCCCTTTCCTTTAAGTTCGGCTATGCACCCATGATTCTTTTGGTATTGTGGGCGTACATGGGCGGTGGAGATCACTTACCATCAGATGACCCACTTGCTCGTTTGCCGGCCTATACCATAAAAAAAAAAAAGCGTTTAAATTCTGAATAGGTTTTCTTTAAACATAGCTCAGAACCATTTTCTTTAAACCAGATTTGATGCAAAAATACCGGTTAAGTAAGTAAGTTAAGTTTTTTTTATCTCGGCGCGGGAATTGAACCCGCGACCTCTCGCTTCACAGCCGGCTATTCACCCACTGCGCCACAAAGGCTGCATATGACAGGCTCAGAAGAGTCGAATCGCTTTCAATAAGAGACTTGAATCATAAACAGCTGTATGGTTTTTGTTGGGCACATACCATTTAGTAGTTGATCAACTAAAATTGAATCGTGTGAACTCACTTTTACTACCACGTCGTAATTAATCGAATTGTACTATGGTGTCAGGAGTGCTTTGCGTGTTACTCACGTATATCAGTCAATCCTATGTATTGTTTTTAATATTGATAATCATATCGCCTTCATTCACGCATGAAAAACTTAACACCAATAATATCATGAAGTACTTAATAGCAAATTAATCATATTGCCCTGATTAAATACGATAAATAAATACGCAGTCACGCCTGTACTCCCCGAAAGTGTAGACAGAGGTGTAACTTGGTCAACCATATTTCGCAGAGCTTATTTCCGTATCATGATGTGATCCGCAAGCCTATCGCAATACCGGACACAATTCAAGGCTCCGGGCTGATACTGAGCATTTTGTAATAGACGGCTTTTTACTCTTTCATCCCCGATTTATCCCCCATAGAATTTCCCCATGATATTTACATGGGACTAACGTCAATCTATACTTTTTCGAATATTAAAATATTCCTCTAAATCAGTCTGCATATGGCGGAGTTATGCGTGGTTATACTTAGAAAACTACTAGAAAAACAAATATACACGTCCAATATTTCGTCGGCGTTTTTTCGTTGGTTAAAAACAAATTAAAGATGAATTTAGATCTGAAAAAAGCCTTTGACACGATCAGCCACACACTTCTTTTAAAAAAATTACATGATATTGGAATTGCGGACACAGCTCATGATATTTTTCGATCATACCTTTTAAATAGACTGCAAATAGTCCAAATAGTAAAGTCAAAAAGCGACCCTGCGCCAATAACCTACGGAATTCCGCAAGGCTCCATTCTTGGCCCTCTCCTCTTTCTTATATACATTAATAGTATTCAAGATATAGGTCTAAATGGTGATATTTCTTTATATGCCGATGACACGTGTTTGTTTTATTTTGGGAACAAAATTGGTCACCTCATTGAGCTAGCACAAAAAGATCTGGACTCTTTGAACACCTGGTTCCAGAGTAATTTACTTACAATTAATGTGTCTAAAACAAATTTTATGATATTTAATGCTAGAAACAAACAAATTGATACATACTTTCCTTTAACAATAAATAATCAACCTCTAACGAAAGTGAATTCCCAAAAATACTTAGGTCTCATTCTTGATAGTCATCTAACATGGAAACAGCACCTAGAGAAGCTAGAGTCGAAGCTATCTTCACTCATGGGTTCACTAAGAGGTATTGTACGCTGCTTCCCAAAAACCGTCAGTTCCACTATCTATAATGCCATAGTAAAACCTCAACTAGAATATCTAATTGAGATATGGGGCACCGCGACCAAAACTCACTTAAGATCCCTACAAATAAAGCAAAACAAAATCATTAAATTACTTTACCATTACGCCCATTTAATTCCTACAGAAAAAATATACACTGAAACCAAACTGATGACACTGCTTCAGACATACAAATATAAAACATGCTTGTTGGTGCGAAAAATTATAAACAAAGATATACATTCAAAGATAACGTTTACAAAAAAATGGAGATTTACAAAAACGTTTAACAAGACAAACAAATGACATCCGTCTAAGACACCCACGAACTAACTTTGGAAAAAGGAGTATAGTATATGAAGGGGCACAGTTCTATAATAAATTACCAAACAATATAAAAGAAATTCAAACATTTGCCTTGTTTAAAAAAACGTTAAAGTACCACATCGCCAAGGATTTCTCCAGACATTAAGGCATTCACAATTCCTATTTGATATCCATCAACAATGTGCGATACTTAATGAGATCGCTACTATATTTGTCTACCCCCATCAAAATTGTATAAAGAAATAGTTTTATTGTATAATTAATTTGATTGTTTTGAGTTTAATCGCTTGTTTATTCGAACATTAGAACTTTTAATTACCTACTTAAATACCTACAGTATCAACCTTGTGTGCGCTTTACGTAGCATGTAACCGTATGTAACAAAATTGTATTTCTCTAGTTAAGTGAATGTAATTCTTTTAGAGAAATAAATATCTTAAACCGTTATTTAGAACCTCTTTTTAGAAGTCGGTTGAAAAATAAATACTCTAGCTAATTACTATATCTACCCCTGACCATATGAAGATGAATAAAAAGCTTTGCTGTATATAAATAAAATAAAATAAATACACCCAACAGTCACACTCATAGTCCTGACCCCACACTAGGTAAACCTGTATCGTGTGTATCAGGAACTACGTGGGACTTGCGGTCCCACAACACCCAGACCCGAGACAAATATTTGTGGATCAGACAAACATTTGTCAAGGTGCGGGAATCAAACCCACGGCCTCACGCTTCGCAACCGCCTACTTGCCCGCTGCACCACGGAGGCTGTCAAAGGATATGTTTTAGATTATGGATTTAGTTTTCAAAATGGTTGAAGGTGTTATCAATTTTAAAATAGCAGATGTCAATTATAAAATATTTACATAAGACAAAAATATGTTCAACTCACACATACAACTTGGTGACAAGGCGATTTTATTGTAACACTATCAACTGTGTTTATATAGAAGTCGTTAATCAAATGTGTGACACAAAGGTTTTGTCACACAGGTGTTTAAGGACGTGTTTAATTAAATATATTTATCGATACGCGTGTTTCGACGGCTTGGTATTTTTTCAAGAAGTACTAAGAGATATTATTATATTTATATACAAAAAACTATAACTTAATCTTTGTAATCATCAATTAGAAAAACGTCTGTGATTTGTCAATATTTTGACTAATTTTATTCAAACTTAGTTAAGGACCCATCTCGATTAATTAACTTTCACATTAAACCACTGCATTTTCTTCGATCCACTCGTGTAGGCTACGATGCCATATATGTATAGATAGACAGCAAGACAGACAAAGAGATCAAACTTCTAACATCTTTTTCGTCAGAGATTAAAAACTAGTTACAAATGTTACATTTGACATATCGTCACTTAGCTAACAATACCGCGTAACTCGAAAATTGGCCGTGTGATATTGTCATTGGATAAATTGATTTTGCCGCGTATCCAATAACTTTACACAAAAATTTAAATTAACCATACAAAGCACGATATTCAAATAGTCCTGTCACCGCGTAATTCATTGGTTACAACACACATGCTTAAAAAAATATTCAGTTTTATGTCACTCCTGAAAAATAATCCAATTTAACTTGAGCGGTGTTGTTAGCTAAGCGACGATATGTAAAAACGGAATTTTACTTATTTAAACTTAACTGTTACACCATAACAATATGTAATAGTAGGAAAATCCCGTATAATGCAAAAATACAAGAAACAATAGTCATCTAAATCGTAAATCACGCTTATAAGAGACTGTTTTATAACTTAGATATGACTGTTTTAGTGCCCGAAATCTTGAACTAGAACAAGTCGCGTCAAACTCATTTGTTTCCAAATATTCATAAATCCAATTTATCTGGGATAAGAAATAGTCCTTCAACAGATGCTGGGCCAGATGAAACTGAATCATGTAATGTGAGGAGTTTTTTTATTTGATCAAAGAACGAGAAGAGCTAATCGCTCGCCTTATAGTAATCGCTATGACTGCCCATAAGCAGAAGCAACGTCACTCGAAACTTTGCATGAGTAAGTACTGAATAGAGTATTACACCAAGACTGTCTTGGCAAGATATAACATGTGTCAAAAGCCCAGGAATTATACTGGCTACAATGTCCGTTAAACCACATCACTTCTGCTTAAGGAAAAAAATAGGCAAAGCGTAACTACCCAGCCACCCTTTCACACACCTAAATCTATATTTATAAAAGCAAAATACCACTTACTCACTCACTGAGTAATCAAAATATCTCAAAACTACTAAAGCTAGGATCATGAAATTTTATCAGATGATAGTGTGTGTAATGTAAAGGCATGCTAAGAAAATATTTTTGGAAATTTACATTTTAAAGGGAAAAAGGGGGCGACGGAGCCGCAGGCATACATGAACAATAAAGACGTGTGACAATTTTTTACGAACTATTTTGATAATAAGTGTTACATATAGTCTTTAATATGCTAACATATATCTCTCTTTGATGGTTCCATTCGGCCAAACTAATTGTTCCGCATTGTACAATTTATAATAAACTGACCTGACAACCCATGACCGAACGGTTACTAATTAAATTTCCTTAATTAACCATGAAATCTGTTATTTCACTCAAAGATATGCATTTTTTTGTTCCACGTCCGGTGCATCGTGTCCCCTTGCTTCAATATCTGGATTCTGAACTCTGTCTCTGTTGGAATATAGTTCAGTTTTGTGTGTAGATTTTGCAAATGTCTTGCCTGTTCCATCACTGTCAATTAGTTGGGAAGAGGCCATATCAATCATACGACGAGGACCACGGCTCCTTCGACACGTTGGCGCAGCATTGTTTAGTTTACCAGTTCTTTGTGTTTTGGATTTAATATTCTTTCTATTTTATATTTTTGTATGGTTAGTCGATACGAAGTTTATCGCATGCCAGAGGCGACATACAAATTGAAAAATAATTGTATGACGCGACCTAGTAAATAACGATTTTCTGGCAAGTTCTACTTATGTCGTACGAGACAAATTTCATTCAAATGAAGCTTAACCATGACCACTGGTTGAGCTGATTTAATGTCAGGTAGCCAAATGACTAATTTCCTAGTACCTCTAAACCTCGAGTACTTTAGAGAGAAATCTCTTATTGATGTCAAATAGAAAAGTATTAAATTAACTAAATCCCAGGAGTTCCAATAATCTAAAAATAATCTTACACACATGCCGCACATTTAGACTTTGATTTAGATTTAGATTTATATTTTGATAGTATCTATGTAATTAAAATTTCATTACTCACTTGTTTGTCAAATTTTAAGCACGTCCTTGCGACATATTATCTGATTTTAATTAAAATTACAAAATCTTTCATAGTATTGAATATTCGATACTTTGATATTGTTATATTTTTTTATAATCTCCTAATTGACACATCATGTGATCCATCAATCATTTTGATCGTTAGATATATATTTATAATAAGTGTATTTCGACTAATTGATTCTTATTATCTATACATAAAAACAGTTCCGTGATTGACTGAGAAAGTACGAAAGAGCAAGGACGAACAACTTGCGAAAACGTAGTCTTATCGAAACGTCAAAAAATTATTTGAAACTTCATACAAATGCTAGTTCTCGATTCGAATATTTATTCGTAAGATGTTTGTGCTCGCCTCTCAACTCCAGATGGATTTTAGCAAATGCAGAGGCGACAAAAATAAAAATAACTAGGACCATAACTCTTACAATCTTTCTTACCCTCAAATTTCGATTATGCATCTATGATTATATGTTGCTCTCGTCATACCTCGCCATCAGGGACCCTTGCTTGCAAAAAAACAGTTCCAGAGGTAATATCGATTTCTGTCAATAATTCGTATTCAGTATGACTTCAATTACCCATATTATTTGATGCAGTAAATAAATATGCCGTAAAGATGGTGTAAACAACACCATCTTTTCCTTCTTTGTTACCGTTTGCGACGGAATATATGTTTTTCCGTAAATGAATAAAACAATAATACCTAATGTTATAAATATATTATTACTTCAATCACGAGTTGTAATAGTTTTTGAGAATTTGAGAGGTAAATGTCAAGGATTGCATCATTTTAAACATGTAAAATCCCTCAAAACTTGTTGTTTTGAATGTGACTCAACTTCAGGTCTTGGTCATGACTATGGTTCATGTAAGTCATCGATTTATAGTAAGGCCACTCTCCCGTCCCTGTAACTCCTATAATTTACAAGAGATGGTTCAAAATCAGTATTGACAGCGTCACGCGTTTTGGGAATGCTAAATTGTCTTAGCAACGAAATTAATCATAGATCAGGAGTTGGAAATATAAATGTTCCATCTATCGCTTCTGTAGAGTTTATATTAGCGTTTTAAGAATACCAATAATTTTTGAGTGGTAGAGCCACGCTGTAGACACTTGTGTCTACAGCACTAATGGGCCGGCTCGTCAGGCTCGTTACCACTGTCACGACGTAAAGTAGCAGCTCGCTGCTGCGTTTCGAATGGTGAGTGAGATATCAGGAGGCTTAAACCCCCTCCCCATCCCAATCCCTTAAATAATTATAAAATTGACCATTATAAGTAGGCGGCGGCAAGTTTGGGAACTAATTAAAAAATTATTTAGAATATTCTGTCATAATACAAAATCTTCCATTGAAATGTTGGTTTGATCAGCCTTTCAGAAACCGGGCGTTAGTCTACCATCTGCTCTGGGCTATGCATGTGTCGTCTTTAATTATTTACTGTCAATAACAGCGCAATGTGTGTCAGTTAGCCCTCATGTGTCGGCAGTTACCACTCGCCCGCACAATTCCTCGGTGTTTGATGCCTGACACCTGACAATCGCGACGGCTCTCGTCATTTTACGACTGTGTTATCACACGCCTGCTTAGTTTATGTATTAATGCTAATTGTATGACGTGTGGGACGAACTTGTTGGAAATTAGAAATACTAGTTTTATATCTCTGTGTATTTATAGCAGACGAGCAAACGAGCAAGTAGGTCACCTGATTGTATTTATCTCAAATGCACATGAACGCTCACCAAACTAGAAGAATCATCGACATAAATGAATACCTAAAACAAGAATAAAAATACCCTGAGACATAAAGTGTTAAATATTATAATGCCCAGTAATTTCACTGACGTCAATGTCCTTCAAACTGAAACACAATAGCGCTTACACACTGCTGCTTGACGGCAGAAATAGACAAAGCGGTAGTACCGACCTACCTAGAACCTTGTAAAGCACATTGTTGTATTGTGTTGTAAGAAAAATGTGGTGCAATGTTTGACCGGCATTTAAAAACATTGGGTCGAGTATTATGGCCGAAATGGGAGGTGCCTTAAATACCACTTTCAAATAACCCATCCACCCACGATTTTATGTACTTACAAATGTCACGTCGTTAACCAGACATAAAATTTATTTTTATCGCCCCACTGTCGAGTGGGAAAAGGACAGTTTGGGACTATGCGTGATTGATGGATTAAAACCCAAATAATAAGTGCTTTTTAGAAGGAGTGGTTGGTGTTGCGGGGTTTGGTTCTCGGTTGGTAGGTTAGAAGAGTGGTGAAAAATGTTAGTTGGTACAAAACTCTATTAGGGTCAAAATTTTAATGGTTCGTTTGATACCTTTAGGAGATTTCGATGAATTTTCGATTTTTTTCAATTTTTATTAATGGAAATTTTTCTCGGCGTAAGCGAATTCTAGTTTCTTGTATATTCAATACTAGTTATTGCTCGCGGCTCCGCCCGCGTGAATAGCCTTTTACAGGATAAAAAGTAACCTCTGTCCTAATCCAGGTCATGGTCTACCTGTGTCCCAAATTTCATCCGAAACCATTCTGCCGTTAAGCCATGATTGACTAACAAACATCCAAATTCACAAACTCACAGACATCCAAACTTTCAAATTTAAAATAGTAGTAGGAAGTAGGATTGTGTTTCTGAAATATGTTTAAATAGACTATTTTATTTTTAACTTACGATAATAAGGGATGTTATAAATTTGTTTGTATGTCAGTCTGTTTGTAGCATCGTAGAATTTAAAAGAATGATGTTTTAGGAAAATCTATCCAGCCATTAAAAGTTAGATATTTTTCTATTGACGTTCGGGTTTTTTTAGCTATTAGATTGTTCTAGAAATGCCTATCCGGTATGGACATTAATTTGTTATCAGAACTATAAAACTATTAATTTGAATACCGGCTCAATAATCAATAATTTAAAAAACTGTATTTCTCTAATGGCTGTTCCCAATATACTATCTATCGACAGATTTGCTTACTAGCAGTAATATTTTGACACATTTTGTATGGAAGATCTGTCAAACCACTATTGATAGTAAGCAAATCTGTCGATAGATAGAATATAGGGAACGGCCATTAGCCAATACTGTTACCAAGGTAAAAGAGACCAACAGGCAAAATTCATATCTGACGTTCAATATGCGTCAATAAATGCACAATCTAGCTTAGCGATTAATTCTGTCTATTCCATTGCTTATTCGGATTGAAGATAAAGAATTGACAAAGTTCAGGAGCGACTCTACCATCGAGTATTGCCAAATCATGATCATAAATAATTGCAGATAAAAACCAAAGATAATTTACTGTTATTGTTATATTCAAAAGTGGGTTTCGATGTACCTAATAATACGGATTTTAAACTGTGTCTGTTACATTTTTGTGCCAAATTTTTAAGGCAGTCAATGTATTGCTTAAGTTGGTTTAAGTAAGAAAACTGACTATCGAAATTTACACGAAGCTGCGAGTCGTGAATAATAAGTCAAAAAGCATAGTGTATACATGAAAAGGCATACGCCTGTGCTACTGCAGCCTGACAGCATTGTCTGTCACACATTTTGATTACTTTCATGTGTAAATGAGACCTTAAGTAAACTGTCATGATAAAGCTACATATGTACATCGAATTATAGTTCAAACTATTTGTCTGCATGATCCATTGGTTTGCTATACTGTAGCAGACCACACGCGTAAATAAACAAACCCCGAAATAAAAGAAATATTTTCCTTTGTCAAAGCAGGAAATCTGTTGGTGATACGAGTAAATCCGTCCGCAACCCCTGTCTGCCGCGGACACGTTAAAAGGACTCGTCTCGACGTTTTGTTAACGCGCCATTTCCTTGTCAACGTCCGCAGACATCTCTAAGCCTACGTGTAGTGTAGTCTGTCAGAGCCCAGAATCGCCCATCGCCCACTGGCCGTCAATCGCTGGCCTATCGCACCGCATCGCGGCCGTGACTCAGCCGCGATCGGCGATAGTCGCGCGCGACCCGTCAGGCGTCAGTCCGTCAGACCGCTCAGGCCCCTGTCATCGGAACGATCGTCACTGCACGTCCACCTCGCGCATCGCACGCACGCTTGCATTACGCAGCGCCACCCCCCGAACTTTGATACGTATAGCCGTCCCTTTCGCACGCAAGGCGCGCGCCGACCTTACGGCGTTGTTCTCGCTCTCGCGAGGGGCGTGCGGGGAGGGCGCTGCAGGCGGGTCGTAGTCGTAAATCACGCGGTGTCTCATTCCACGCGGGACCGCCGTCGCTGCCGCAGGCACCGCGCACTTCCCGCCCGACTGTCCGACATCGCGCCGCGTCTCGTGTTTACATCAAACATTTTTGGGAAGTCCTCTCTGTTGTTTAGAGTCAGTGTTAGTTTGTGTTGTTGATGGATGGCGGACTTGTCTAGTTCGATGTGCGAACTAAACTGAGAAGATTACGTCCAGAATGATCGTGGAGCCCGACCACGTGAGGTAAGATCCGGTGTTTGTTCAAGTGTAGCGTTTTCCAAAAATCTGTCCCACCTTGTATCACTTTGTTTTCTTTACTTCTATTCTTGATTTATCGTTCCGTCTACAATAATTTTTCGTTTATTTCCAACTACCTATATTGTTTTTTCATCGTGAAGTAACTTAATATTTTTGCATACTTATAAATTTTCCTAAACTATCTTTTTTAAACACCAAGTCGGTTTCATATCAACATTTGGATACCGACCAACGTAATAAATTTTCTGCTGGTATCAAATAAAAGCAAAAACCGCTTAAATTATTCACTACATCAACAAAATGCTAATCAGATCGTTAATTCATTGTTATTTTAGACGAATATTTAGCGTTATTAACTATAGAAGTTTCACAATAAAACTAATCAAAATGACATATATGTTACGGAAAAGTGGGTTATTGTCGGTTATTGTATACGAATTTAAAACATATTAATTTTCTTTTTAATATGCTTCTTAGAGACGTGTCTTTCACTGTTGTGTCGAAAACAAGTTTTTCTTTATGTATTTTATCGCGTCGTAAATAATAGTTTGGAGGATGGCCGGTGTCTCATTGTACGAATACTTTATCAAAAGATTATTATCTTGATTCCTTGAATAATTGTTTTTATATTATTGATTTAGTATTATAATCTACTCCGGTCGCAATAAAACGTCGGTCGGTATGTTTTATTGACGTTGTTAATGTTTCTGTGAACTCGTTTAGTCGTTTGTTTGTCTATCAAGTATCCATTACTCGGTACACGACTGAATACACCGTATACACCATATTATCTTGTACTTAAGACTTTTTATCGCAATTTTGATAATTAGCCACGTTCCTTGCCTTGTTGAACTATCAAACCCGCATCAGGACTTTTTGGAACAAAGAAATATTGTACATAACTTAACCAATAAAAAAATTTGAGGCTCAAACCTGCCAGAACAAGGCAATTATTTTTTATGAATCAAAATATATAGAAACATATCGTTACATCAATTTGATTATAGCGTAGCGTTTTAATAGAACAAAAACTTCATGCATGTGTTGTTACAATGTATACATCAATACGGCCGATAACCGGTTGTCGACCGGACCGCGCCTCCATTGACTGTTATGAGCATAAGGAATGGAGCAACAACATCCAGCGAGTCTCTTGATATTGAACCGATTCCTGCTTAATCCAGGAATATGAGCGACTATTACTTATCCTGAAATTTATTTGCACTTTCATGGGTACCATTGGGGTTGCAGTTGTTTAATGCCCTGATGTATGGACTGCGCTGAACATACCATTTTTATTGTAATCAAAACCAAATGTAAAAAATCTAGATACATATTCCAGATATAGTTTCTAACCAATAACTTCAAATTTTAACGTGTGTAAATTGTCTACAGGGAGAGCCCGAGATGTCTATCCCGGGAGTCGTCGGGCGCGCCGCGTTGTCCCTCCAACGACTCCGTGTATTCTGGACGCAGTGCAGCTCTGTCCTTACCAGCGGCATTGACAGCAGCATTGCCGGCCGCTCTACTGCCGCCGCATTCAGCCGCAGTCGCCGCGTACCTCGGCGCCGCTGCTGCCGCAGCGCAGCAACGCCTCCTCATGTCGTGTCAGGAAGACCTTGCCGAACGCACCGATGCTCTCGACTTCAGCACCAAACGAGGTGACTCTCCTCACGATGATGACGAAGCTGACGATGCTGTTAATCTCAGTAAGATTGAAAACGGTCCGCTCGATCTGTCGGTTGGGACTAGAAAGAGAGGACCGGAAGAATCGCCGTCACCTGTGCCTAGTAGAAAGAATTCTCGGACGGCGGAATTTAAGCCTACGCCGTCACCGTGGTCGACGTCTGTAGCGCCACATCTGCCATACTTTGCCGCTGCCGTCGCAGCCAGCTTATCTCCGAAAGGTGGTGTCCCTGCAGACTGGAACGGTAAACTAAAGCACGGGGCGCCGACGCCCAGCGATGCTACTAAGGCCTTAGAAAAAATGGACCAGCTAAGTAGGTTAGGTGGGGAGGAGTTATTTAGGTCAGTACAGTCTGCCGCACTGGGCGCTGGGCTTGCACCAAACGCAGCCGCGCGCCATTCAGCTTGGCAGTCACATTGGCTGAACAAAGGCGCTGATCAAACTAAAGAGGTGCTCAAATGCGTTTGGTGTAAGAAGAGTTTTAACTCCATAGCTGATCTGACGGTACACATGAAAGAAGCTAAGCATTGCGGCGTCAATATGCCTGTACCGCCGCCCGGTGGGGCACCCATTCCGCCTTCATTGCAGCCACCTACTAGCTCTCCATCAGCGCCGTCGCACAACTCTTCCTCATCCAGCGGTTCCTCAAAACATAACCAGAACGATCTAAACATGTTGATAAAAGAAAACATGCCCATACCTAGAAAGCTAGTTAGGGGTCAGGACGTATGGTTAGGCAAAGGCGCGGAGCAAACTAGGCAAATATTAAAATGTATGTGGTGCGCAGAGAGCTTCCGTTCGCTGGCGGAGATGACGAGTCACATGCAGCGCACGCAACACTATACCAATATAATATCTCAGGAGCAGATAATATCGTGGAAATCGTCAGAGGAAGGCAAAAGTTCCAACACGAGCACACCAGGAGCTAATACCCCGGCACCTCCTAACACCGGTACGAGCAGTCATGTCAGCGCAGTACTCACTTGTAAGGTTTGTGACCAAGCATTTAGTTCCCTGAAAGAATTGAGTAATCATATGGTTAAGAATTCTCACTACAAAGAGCACATCATGCGCTCGATCACAGAGAGCGGAGGCAGGAGGCGTCAGACACGTGAGAAGCGAAAGAAATCGCTGCCGGTCAGGAAGCTACTTGAAATAGAGAGAGCCCAGCATGATTTTAAGAACGGTGATGGTAATGGTGTTCCAATGAGCAAGCCCATCAGAGACTTCGGCGCTGGCAGCCGGATAACATGTGAAAAATGTGGCGATAAGATAGAAACTGCCGTATTTGTGGAACACATCAGACAGTGCATCGGGGCCCCCATGTCCAACAGTCAAAGGAACTTCCTGAAGAGTGCGCTGTTGTCCAATAACATTATTTCCCCTGATGTCCCTGGCCACGTTACTCCCACTGGCCGTGACGGCCGCAAGAGCATTAACGAGGAGCTCCCCTCCCCGGGCTCCGCCCACCACCGCTCCCCCTCTTCCGTGAATGATTCTTCCCCGAGTTCCAAAGATCACAATGCGAGTAATGACAAGAGCTCGTCGCCTTCGGTTCTCAATGCCATAGAACAATTGATAGAAAAAAGTTTCGACACCCGGTCACGACATTCGGTGCCGGGCATGCCGGGGGCCACCTCTCACGCCCCGATCGGCTCTAGCATTCTCAAGAGATTAGGCATAGATGAGAGTGTAGACTACACTAAACCGCTTGTAGACCCACAGACTATGAGTATGTTGAGAAACTACCATCATCAGCAGGGATACGGGCGCCGCGAGCGTAGTGGCAGCGAATCTAGCTCCATGTCAGAGAGGGGTGGCAGCAGAGTTGAATCCCTGACTCCCGATAGAAAACTGGACGCGTACCACATGACTCCACGCACCACTCCGGACACGCGCGGCTCTCAAACTCCCGCATCTGAAGACCGTCCAGAGGTCCGGATAAAGAGGGAAGTAGAGGAGGAAGATCAGCGCGAAAACGGCGTGGATTTGAGCAACCAGCCCGTCAGGGTCAAGACTGAGGTGGATGATGAGGAGGAACCGCCACGTCCTAGCAGTACCGCTGATGAGGACATAAAGCCAGTAATGCCTAAGCGTGAGAGCGAAGGCCCTAGTCCGGCTGCTAGCCCCCGGAGCCCTGCCAGTGATCGTTCAGGAAATACACCAGGCGCCGAAAGGAAGCCAGCTTCCAGTCTGGGGGCACTGTCGTCTATGTTTGACAACTTAGCTGGTGGTGGATCATCCAACGAACCGAGTTCATCGCGCCGCGGCGGCAGCCACCCATTGGCCGCATTACAGAAACTGTGTGATAAGACGGAAACAACACCGTCCCGCGCCCCCGCGCCTGCACAGTCGCCCGCTGGTCCGCCCAGCATCCTTACCTTCAGCTGGGCGTGTAACGACGCTGTAGTCACAGACTCTGTAATGAAATGCGCACTATGTGATACGCCATTTATTTCGAAAGGGGCATATCGGCATCATTTGTCCAAGATGCACTTCGTGAAGGACGGCGCGCTGCCCGAGCCTGTGCCTCTGAAGGCTGCTTCAGGGTCGGTGGGTGCCTCGTCTCCGGGCACGCACAAGGCCCCCTCCGCCGCCCCCTCGCCTCAGGACCCGCGGAGCCCCTCCCAGCCGTTCGACGAGAGCCCCCACTCCAAGTTCCTCAAGTACACGGAACTCGCGAAACAGCTCTCCAGCAAGTACGTGTAAGGGCCCATGCGGCCGACTTGTGATCATACCATATCCTGCTACATTAAACCTTGCTAGGTTTAGGTCGCCACGGCGACGCTAAGTATTTTGAAACTCTTTGCCAATTTTATTATTTAGGTAATCGTATGATTAGTGAACACCGCATAGTTCGGATAGAGTAATTGATGAGTAGCTATTTAAGTATACGCCAAACGTTTTACGTTCATCGTAGGGTTAATTGAATATTTTGTGAAACATTGCCTATAGGTGATCGGCAGGGTTGGTCCGCGCCGGCCCGTACGCTGCCCTCCTCTTCCACACTACCTTGTATTCCATTTCGGTATTTGTAAATATTATCAAAACACGTTAAGTCATGAAATTGCGATTCGATCTCTTTGTAAAATGTATATATTACTATTATTTTGCTAATTATTCTACAAAACGGTAAAAAAAAAAACAATAAACGTAATGTTTGATCGCGACTTGCTCGTTGTGTACTTGCAGCGTGACTCGAGTGACTCTGCTCTAGTTGACTCTTGTCTCAATATTTTTGTTATCGATGATAATTCATTGCAATATCCAACCCTTTCACGTTACTTAATTATTATTTTTATGTAAATCTGAGTTAGGGTTAATGAGGTTTTTAGTTTATGTATATTTTGAAGGTATTTGTTTATTATATATTCGTTCAGAGATCCGTCGATGCCTATAATCTCGGAGATCCAATCTCATACGTTTCGGCTCTCGTTGTACATACGACTATGTCATAGGCTGCAATATTATAAATCTCCTTAGTGTAAATTTCGCTGTAGGTCGCTACAGACTCGGAGGATGCTATTTATTATTTAGTGATAAGTACATAATTTTAGGCGACTACGTCTGTGAACCTATGTATACCATTGTAACAGCGCATTAATCGGTTGTACAACCAACCTTATATTTAAAAAAAAGTGATAATATGTTATACAGTCTCTTTTTCTTTGAAAATGAACGACTTAATGAAGTATACGTTTAATATACTGAAAAATCTTCCAATTTGTAACAACAGATATACGATGATGTATATACGGTACTTGCGAGTGAAAAACTCTTTTATATTTAATGATAATGAAAAATAATAATAATAACATAAACTGTCTCTAATGTAAGTTTCAAATATCATGGAACACGTGAAATGATTGTGAATTAAATATTTGTAACATCATTTTTTAGTAAACGTACTTAAAATGTATTTTAATAAAGAAACGCTACATTTTGAAATTAGAATGTTTATTGAGTGATTTCAAAGATATTTAATTAATTTTCTCAAATATTTATTTCAAAATGATGTTACGAATATTTGAGTAATAAAATGAACAACAAATTTTAAATGATAAATATCATTTTAACGAGTGGATATTGAGACACGACAAATATTATGTATACGCTAGTTCCGATGAGGGACTTTTTGCTCATTCTTAAGGAAAATAAAAAATGGTGTTGAAATATTGATTTTACCAAATTTAATAATCTTATTTAATATTTTATGTTGTATTTCAAAATGCAATTAAAAGCTCAAAGAAATATATATGTTACATACTTTAAAACGCTTCTTTTATTTATTTAAACCTTTCTATAACCTGATTATACTGAAGTCCGAATACAAGAGTACATTGTATAATACTTACATACTACATACATACATACGCACTCACGCCTGTAATTCCCGACGGGGTAGGTTGAGGTGCAACCATAGGGGCTAGCACGGACTCGTAATGTAAAGGTATCGAGGGCTCGATAGATAATTCCTTAACTATCATTGGTCTATATTCCATATATATTAGTTTCTTTTACGTACGATAGAGGCGCTGTACTAAAATCTCATAGTAATTGTTGTCGATGACAGCTCGAATAACTTTTCGCAAGTTTTCCGTGCTAGCCCCTCAGTACACACACATTTCGCCGAGCTTATTTCATCCCGTGGTGATAGGGGCGAGCCTATCGCCACAAAAATGATCAAATGCAGAAAATAAGCTGTTCTGAAGTCCAAAAAGCTACAACTACTAAAAGCACAATTAAATAATAGAATTCAACTAAGCATCATAACATCAGTTTTTTTTATTGCGTACCAGCAAGTGGGTCACCTGATGGTATAATACCAAAAGTCATGGGCGCCTTAAAGGAAAGGGATTTGACGGATTTAGGCCTCCGGATATCTCACTCACCCTACGAAACGCAGCAGCTAGCTGCTATTTACGTCGGTTTTCTGTGAGACAGTGGTAACGACCCGGACGAGCCGGCCCATTCATGCTGTAGACAAAACTGTCTACAGCGTGGCTCTACCACTCGTAGACAGGTGATAGGTGGCACCATTTAACTGAAGAAATTAAAATGCTGACGCTCTTTTAGTAAATATAGGAAGAGATTATCTTTAATCTTGCGATATTGATGGTAGGTCCCTTGTATCCGAGAGGCCGGCTGGGTTGGTACCACCGCTTTGTTTATTTCTGCCACCAAGCAGCAGAATGCTAGCAGTATTGTGTTTCGGTTTGAAGGACAATTAAACCGGTGAAATTACTGGGCATTATGAGACTTAGCATCTTATGTCTCGGGATGACGAGTGCAGTTCAGTGCCATGCTCTGTAATCCAGAGTTCTTTGTGACGTTGCTTCTGTTTATGGGCAGGCGTGACGCGAGGTGATCAGGCGAGCGACTTGCTTGCCTCGTCATTCAACAAAAGTATGTACTCAGTATTATAAGAATGGTTTCAGGCGATTTACAGTAAGAAAGAACGTCAGACACCGTTTTAAAACTTGATTTTTCATTTTCCGTCGTGCTGTCATAAATCTCATTAAAATTTATATGGGACTACTACCACAGTCAACCCTATCGAATACAAAAAGAATCATCAAAATCGGTTCACATTTGGCGGAAATCTATTTCGCCTTCTTTTAGAAGTCGGTTAGCAAAGGATGTAACGTATTTCTAAGCCGTACTTAACCAATAAGGCTGCGAAAAATATTTATTTATTTATTTAAACTTCATATACACAATATGTATAAAGGCGGACTTAATGCCAAAGACATTATCTACCAGTCAACCTTAGGGTGATGCAGAGACGAGACAGTGTGGGTGTATATAAATCCTGGATAAGAAAATAATCACAAGAAAGGAGTAGACAAGATGTTAATACATAAATCTAATCAGGAATTACTGCCTCGGTGGAGCAGTTGTAATGAGTACGCGTTACGATTGAGTCCAACGCTGAGGTCTCGGGTTCGATCCCCGGGTCGAGTAAAGTGGTATTGGGTTTTTCTATTACGAAATGCTCAGTATCAGCCCGGAGTCTGGAATTTGTGCCCGGTATGGCGATAGGCTCGCCCTCTATCACATAAGGGACGGAGATACGCTCGGCGAAATGTGGGTGTACTGGTTACACCTCTGCCTACCCCTTCGGGGATTACAGGCGTGAGTGCGTATGTATGTACTAATCATGAATCACTTAACTTTGATATATTTTCCAAAAAAATACATAAATAATAGACATGATAGAGATATAAAAATACGAAAAATAAAGAGGTACACTCAATAGTCACACACAGTCCTGCGCCCACATTAAGATACGAGTCTTGTGTCGCTAGTATCAGGAACTACAAGATACTTTCATCTGACAAAACCCATACCCGAAACATATTTGTGGACGGTACAAGCATTTGTTTCAGTGCGGGGATTGAACCCGCGACCTTTAATTTCACAGCTATTCGCCCGCTGCACCACAGAGGCTGTCAAAAAGTATCGATGTCAATAATTGTTGGTGGACAGACATACAATTCAAATTATTTATTGAATCCATAAAATGTTATACATAATTTAGATTCAGTCAAATTGTAACTCTACCGCCAGTTCGGAATACTGTTTCGCTAGAGAAGAACAGACAAGAAACTCTAACGTTGCTCTTTTCAAAACTGATTTACAATATTGATACTACATTAATGCAATTTAATTTGAGTTAAAACAGCTCGGTTTATGCCAAGAGGAACATTATAACACAAAATAATGATTATTCAGCATGACTCCCATGACCACGACGAATAAATTAGGGCTATAAAGTAAAAAAGTTATAACAATAAATAACAGTTTGAGCAGACCAGTTCACACAAGCAGCACCCGCGCACGAGTATGACGCATGTGCCAGCCATCGGCCTCCTCAACCATGTTACAGGGAAGTGACCGACACACCACCCGGCACACGACGCCGCCGTATAAAACAGGATCCAAAAAATATCTTTACACATGAAGATTGTTGTTTTATACAATTGAATGACGAGACGAGCAGGCCACTCGTCTGATGGTAAGTATCCTAAACAGTAACACCACTCAGAATTTCTAATTACAAAGTTCTGTGAAGTATATTCAATGTACTGCGATGGTCACCGTGAGACGTTAGGTGTTAAGTCTTTTAATGACTATAAATTTCCCTGGCTTCAAAGTCAAAAATACGACAGTGTTTACACACTACTGCTTAGTAGATATAGACAAAGCGGTGGTAGGTATACTCAGATGGTATCTCGTATATGAGGGACCTATCACCTTGTAAAGAAATATTTCACTCTCAGTGTATCAGAGCAAAGTTACACCTACTGAATATATTTGCTAAAATATATGAAAAGTAAGTAAGGACGAACTCTATGATGCTCTACCAATGAGATGCTGTAGTTTTGTTGAGATTCCAGTACAATTTAGGTACTCTATAAATTTGGTTGATAAATATTTGGATGTTAAGCGGCCAGTTACAGCTTCTGATACTCAGCAAAATAAAATCCACATAAACAACTTTTGAGCCCTTTTAATTGCCAATTATTGGTAGAGACCACCTACTTAAAGTAGATTATTTTTACCTATTTATATTTTTGGTTTTATTTTAGTTAAATACTTTACATTTTTAGTAAAGAATCTTCAAACTCTACGCATAAAGAATGAAGTTTTAAAATAAAGTTGATTTTGAACGATCATTAATTTTTGTTGCGTGTATGAGTGTTACTTTTGCATGTGTAAGTGGTGTCGTATTTTTGGCAGATTCATATGAGAGTTATCGTTCTAGTTATCTTATTTCGATGGGTTATAAGTACAAATAAAACAAAACAAATAAGCGCGTCGAACTGAGAACATCTTCTGTTTTTTCGTCGGTTAAAAATATATGAACGAGCTATATGGTGTGACCAATGAGTAGCAAGCTGTATCATCACGGGTTCGATTCCTGTACTAATATTAAATAAGAGTCCTATATATAATAAATATCTAGATGTTACGAGTCTAGTTGTAGTTTCTGATACGCAGAAAAATAAAATTCTTGTTGTGAATCATTGTGCGAGGGTTTATTAAATCTTATTACAAATAAAATACTATAAGTTCATGCCTGTATCCTCGAAATATTAGGCAGAGAAACAACAAGTCCACCCACAGTTTTCCGAGCTTCTTTCCGTCCTTTTATGTGATAGGGGTGTGAGTTCATCGCACAAGTTCTAGTTCACAAACTTATGTGACTACTTTTGCTCGCGGCTCCGCCCGCGTGAACGGCCTTTTCCTAGATAAAAAGTAACCTATGTCCTAATTCAGGTCATAGTCTACCTGTGTGCCAAATTTAATCAAAAACCGTTCAGCCGTTACAGCGTGATCGACTACCAAACATCCAAACGTTCACATTTATAATAATAGTATTAGGAAGTAAGATATAATGGATTCGAAACCAGGACTCCTTGTGGGTTTTCAGTCTAAGTCACTAGATCAGCTAGGCGATGACTATGTGACGTTTGGAGTATTTTTTATATCTTAGGCATTTATTACATTTGTAACTATTACTCACGTAAGTAAATTACGTAAGTAAATTTATGAAAATAATACGAAATTGTATTTTTTTTTATGTAAATAATAAATACCAATAAATTGTAATTTGGAAAACATGTTTCAGATTTAGAAGCAGAAAACGCTTACGTAAGCAACTTACGTAAGGCTGTAAGTAAAACTTACAAATGTAAGTGAGGCGTTATTTACTTCCCTTCAAACCGAGAACAATATCGATCTATTAAGGGCAAGTACACCAACCAACCGTGATCCTGATACCTCAAACACCGCAGCTTAAATCAGTGCCTCAGTACACCCAAAGACACGTCTTAACTCCGTAAAACCTGCCCTTAATCATTCTAATGACGTCATCTGTCGTCGTTTACGCGCTTTTCCTACCAATGCCCTTGATATATGATGTCAATTTGACAAGTACAGTATACATTGCCGGTTATGTATGGATAAGTGCGATGTTTGGAGATGGGCAAGCGTCAATGGATGCGCTTAAAGGATTATCGTTGAATGAGAGTGTGGGAAGAGTGAAGGGCGGATCGTCAGTCAAACTCTTGTAAAGCAAGCATTCGTCGCTACAGGTAATGGAAACTTACGGGAAGATTTTGCAGCATGCACTATGTAAATAAGAATTAGAAGCAACACTTATATTTTAATTATTATAAGGAGATTTTTTATTTTATAATAAACTTAATATACTAGTTCAATTAATATTTTTAGTCTCCGTAGCTGAAATCAGCTAGGCATAGGTGTAACCAGCACATTTCGCCGAGCGTATCTCCGTCCCATAGGGGGCGAGTCTATCGGGCACAGTTTCAGACTCCAGGCTGATATTAAGTATTTCGTAATAGAAAAACCCAATATAATTTTTACCCGACCCGGGGATCGATCTCAGACCTCAGCGTTAGACTCAGTCGTAACGCGTACATATTACAAATGCGCCAAAATACAAAAACGCGCGCATAACTAATAGATAATGGACATAAATGGCTACTGAATTACACATTTGAACATGCATTAATGTTAAGCGTAACTATATGACGTGAGATAGTATTGGTTTTTATGAGCAGAATTTACAATGTAATGACTTGCTTATAGAGAATCACCTACGAGTATAGAATTTCCGATAGCAGGAATATTTTTGACGTCACAAGTTTAATTACAACTGATTCCGGTTAATGCACTACCTTTGTTCTCAGATTACTATAAATTAATAAAATATAAATGTAGAGTGGCATGACAGGAATTCTTTGATATGAGATCGCGTGAAAAAGGTATATGGTTTAGAACTATCCAGCCACAAATACCCCAATATCCATGGATAGACACTATCACATTAAATAGAAATTGTTTAAAGACTCTTCTTAGACTACGCTCGGGACACATTCCATCAAACAAGTTACCATTTTTAATGAAGAAAGTTTCGTCGCCCAATTGCATCGATTGTGGCGTGTTTGAAGATGTTCAACATGTTTTGCTGGAGTGTGTTGGGAATGATACTTGTAGGACTTCGCATTTTATAAATGGGACTATGTGCATTGGTCTACTGAATAGCATTTTGGCCTGCCCGATGTTAGAAAAAGCCAAAGAGTTTATTAAGTTGGCTGATCTAGCTTTAGCAGGTAGTATAGTATTGGTACTAATATCCTTTTTTCCGTTGTATTTTTGTTTTGTTGCTTTTACAGGGCGATGTGGTCGCTCAGCGACAAAGCCCTGATTAAAAAAATAGATTAATTACATTTTTATTTATATATTTTTTTTTTCAAAAAACCATTTCCTTTGACGTTAGTCTTGATGGTTCATTTAGAGGATTTACTTATTAAATAAATAGGTAAAAAACACATAGTAAAATAACTATTCACGTCTTTTTACATTACATTGCTAACTAGGTAATGGTCCCGCAAAAATAAAACGTAACTTAGCTTATAAAAATATTTAAAGTAAAAAACGCAGCGTTCATCTACACAATTTTAATCTGTAACATTTAGCAACCCGCGCAACATTTGAACAAGACAAACGGCCAAACCCGCCAACGTTCTGTCATTGCATCTAATAATGGCGACTAATTAAAATGACGGTTTGTTTTATACCATCAAATTAATGGTGACCACAACCCGGGGGAGGCCATTCTCGCGATTTACGACCCACCCCTAGATGGATAGTTTGATTTACTGGCACTCCATCATCTTTTATGGCAGAATGAAATAATACCTTGTTATTTTTATTTTTAAATATAGTTTTTATTTTTGACGTTGTAAATGGCCAGTTCTTTTTTAAATTTCATTGTACAATGTATAGGTACTGTGTTTGATGGTAGTTATTTTAATCGGAGCTGTTTATTGTCCTAGCATGGTAATCGTGTTTTTATTTTTATTTTTTAACATATATTTATCAACAATAATTAAGTGCATTTATCTAAGCATTATAAGATCGAGAGCAACGAGCGCAGTTCAGTGCTATGCAGTGCTTTGTTATTCAAAATTCTGTGTGGTGTTTATGTTTATGGGCCAGCACTTACCAACGACGAGCGTCCTGCTCATTTTGTCTTTCAAGATAATAAAAAACAATACATATTTAGGATCAATTATAAGATTGGGGTATGAATGCATCATTCGAAAGGTACTGTAATATGAGCATAAAAAATATAATCATGTGTATATGTTGCCGTTATCGCCGCTAAATTTTATAAACTAAAATAATACATACATGGTGTTTACATCCAATAATAACTTTGAAAAAGACTGCCTCGGTGGCGCAGTTGTAATGCGTACGCGTTACGATTGAGGCCAACGCTGAGGTCTCGGGTTCGATCCCCGGGTCGGGTAAAGTGGTATTGGGTTATTCTATTACGAAATGCTCAGTATCAGCCCGGAGTCTGGAATTTGTGCCCGGTATGGCGATAGGCTCGCCCCCTATCACATCGTGGGACGGAGATACGCTCGGCGAAATGTGGGTGTACTGGTTACACCTCTGCCTACCCCTCCGGGGATTACAGGCGTGAGTGCGTATGTATGTATGTAACTTCGAAAAAAACTTAGAAACCGACTTAAAGCAATAGCATGTAAATTCCAATACAATAACACAATCGCGACGAGTGTACTGTTGTCCGTTGAGGAGTTTTAGTTTGAGTTGAAACTTTTATTAGATTGTCGCAAATTTTTTGGCCTGTGTGTTGCATGTCGAGTGACGGTCGGCCGCGGACTAGTGATAAAGTGAAAGGCGCTCGCCAGAGCAGCCAAGGCCAATATGGCGGCGTCTATAGTTCGCACGCTATTTTGTTTGTTTTTTTTAGTGTTTAATGTAATATTATTCAATTTTTTTTTGGTTAAATGTCTATAATGTGAAAAGTTTCACTTTTACCGTGGTTTCATAAAACCACACAATCTTTTTTTTTTCTTCGTACTCCGTCATCAGATCTTAACCAGATTTATATGGGACCACATCGCAGCTAAACTCTATCGAGTGATTTTTTTTCCAACAAAATCGGTCCACAATTGGCGGAGAAATCGATGTACATACATAAAAAAAACGCGCTGAATTGAGAACCTCCTTTTTTGAAGTCCGTTAATAAAATGAAAACTTTTTCATCACATTTTTGGCTGTAGGAGCTAAGGTCCTTTGCCTTCCCTACACGGAAAATATTATGAACAAAAAAGTTACAATTGAGTATATCATATCATTGTTAAATAAATCATATCATAATATAATAATACCAGCCCTGTATTATATACGTCCCACTGCTGGGCACGGGCCTGCTCTACTGAATGGGTGGGGTTAGGCCTTAGTCCACCACGCTGGGCTAATGCGGGTTGGCAGACTTCACATACCTTCGAAATTCTTATGAAGAACTTCTCAGGTACACAGGCTTCCTCACGATATTTCCTTCACCGTTATAGCAAATGATAATTAACAATTAATACACACATAACTTAGAAAAGTCAGAGGTGTATGTACTTGAGGCTGGTTTCGAACCTGCCACTTTTCGTCTCGACAGTCCATACCACTCCCCGGTGAGCTATCACTGCTTCATGGTAATATTGAAATATGTGAATTTAGGTGATTATTAACCAGAGGTATTGATTGACCTTGTTCATTCGATACGTTTGGAGAAAATCGACTATGAACCATCGTATTGAGCTGTATTGAGAGAAATTGACACCAAAACTCCAACAAGACTTTGAAATCGACCAAATCCGTGTTTCATCGATCTTGTGGATACTTGAAAATATATTTTAAACTTGTCATTGGCTATATGCATGGAAATGCGAAGCCTTAATTAAACAAAAAGAAAAGAACATATCGAAATATACCTTATAAAAATTTATTTTTACAAAAATAATGCTTTCAAGAATAAATAGATTTGATCAGATAACACAAATTGATTTGTCCCATAGTAAAAACCCATAATATCAATATATTTTAGTTTTATTTTTGTATCAACGAGCTAGTTTGACGTAAATTGATTCACTTTACTATTCACTTTATTTTCATTTGATTTTTAACAAACCAAAACATCATTAAGTTATTTAATACATACTTATATTTAATGGGCGTACATGGGTGGTGGAGATCACTTACCATCAGGTGACCCACTTGCTCGTTTGCCGACATATGCTATATAAAAAAAACACCCATGCTATCGATGCATGTTTTCCAGCGCGGTGGAAATTATCGATGCCGTTCTTGAAGAAATGGGGTGTACGGGAAGCAACAAACTATTTTGAAGTTATTTTGTACTGCTTCTCGGGTACTGCTGACTGCCTCGGTGGCGCATGCTGTAATGCGTACGCGTTACGACTGAGGCTGACGCTGAGGTCTCGAGTTCGATCCCCGGGTCGAATAAAAGTGATTTGGGGTTTTCTATTACGAAAAGCTCAGTATCAGCCCGAGTCTGGAATTTGTGCCCGGTATGGCGATAGGCTCGCCCCCTATCACATCATAGGACGGAGATACGCTCAGGGAAATGTGGGTGTACTGGTTACACCTCTGCCTACCCCTTCAGAGATTACAGGCGGGAGTGCGTATGTATGTACGTATGTTCTCGGGTATTGATTTTTAACTCGCGAAAAAGTTGTCCAAATTATATTATTGTATTATTTGTGTTCTGATGAAGAAGCTGGCACATCAGCTTTGGTCAATCGCTCATCGCCGCTGCTCCTGCACAACAACGCGCGTCCTCATCCTGCACAATAGACGATCTCCAAGCTATAAGAGCTGGAGTTGGAAGCTCTCCGTCATCCGCCGTACTCCACAGACCTTGCGTCTACAGAATTCTACTTTTTCTAGAATTTTGACCAATATCTTAGGCCCAAAGCCAACCTCACCTGCACGCGATACACTGCTGTTTAATGGACGAGACAATGGCAAACTTGGTTCCCGTAGCAGGTTATGAGGATCAGACGGTGGGTCGCCCCATATTATACGAAATACTGTCAAATATATGGCAAGAGAAGGCATAGCCTGGAAATAAGCCGTTGCTAGTTTGCTGGCCTACGCTATAGAAAAAGACTGGTAAAATGCTGGTGATTACCTCAAACAAAATTGTCGAAAACGCGACTCTACCACTTTTTATCAGCCCGGTGCACACTGTCCCTCTGCTGGACAAGGGCGTCCTCTAATCATTAGTAGAGGGGGCTCTCATTAGAGGGGTTGATGACTCTACCACTAAAGCAACATTTCACGGTACTGACCATTACTAAAGATGCGATGTCCTTGACCTACATCTGACCGAAATAAGCGATTGTCATATGAGCGATGTAGAGTCAATTGTAGGGTCATAAGAATAAAAAATGTAGATTTGAAGATTTGATTTTATTTCTAATACGAGATTTAGTGGACATTTTTTTAATATCTGCCTGACTGCATCGGTGGCGCAGTTGTAATCCGTACGCGTTACGATTGAGGCTAACGTTGAAGTCTCGGGTTTGATCCCCGGATCGGGTAAAGTGGTATTGGGTTTTTTTATTACGAAATGCTCAATATTAACGTTTGTACAATGTTTTTAAACATACGTACGAGTATGTGCGTATTATTATTTTGTAGTTCTATGAAAACTAATTTCGTAAAGTGACATCTAAAAGTTTTCGGATTTAAGTTCGGCAACGCACCCATAATTCTTTTAGTATTGTAGGGGTACATGGGTGGTGGAGATCACTTACCATCAGGTGACCCACTTGCGCGTTTGCCGGCCTATGCTAAAAAAAAACTTATTGTTTAATTTGTTAAACAATAAGTTTTTTCATCTCCAAATTAAAATTATTTATTTGTGTTTTTTATTTATATTTTTTTTTGTGGATAATTGTTATTTTAAATGTACACCTACTTATTTTTTACTGGTATTAGCAAGTAAGTAATTGTTGCATTTATATAAGTTTTATTGAATTTTATCTACAATTGTATTGGTGTAAACAATTGTTGGCTAGTCAATTAAATAATTAAAAAAAAAACTAAAAGCTCGTATGAAACATCTATGTTGAGAATTAATCCAGTACCTCAACTTACAACTTACACTAGATCAAAAGGCTAAAACTGCGACTACACACATTTTGCAAATAATCAAGAGTGTATGTGTTCAAAAACAACCCGTCAACGCACGGAGCCTTCCTATCGCGCTGACTGATGGGCCTCCGCGACCCCCATCGTTGAGTAAATAGCTAAGATTCTGAACGCACAATAAATGATTTAGTTCAGGTCGCCGTAATAAGTGGAGTGATGTCGAGTCGCAGGCCGGTCGTTTGTCTCCGCGGTCGACGGTTAGACGTCGGTCGACGTTTTTACTGTTTCATTTGGTATGTAACAAGTTGTAAAGGAAGTCGGAGCAGGGTTGGTTATTTATAAAAAAATAATTGCAATGCGTACGTGTTACGAGTGCAGCTGACGCTGAGGTCTCCGGTTCGATCCCCGGATCGGGTAAAAAGTGATATTGGGTTTTTCTATTACGAATTGCTTAGTATCAGCCCGGAGTCTGGAGTTGTGCCCGGTATGGCGATAGGCTCGCCCCCTATAACATTATGGGACGGAGATACGCTCGGCGAAATGTGGATGTACTGGTTACATCTTTGCCTACCCCTTCGGGGATTACAGACGTGAGTGCGTATATTTTATTAATAATAAATATGTACATAATCTAAATGTAATTTAGCATGATTGACGCTTAGAATTGATTTTCATTTTAAATTACGGAAAGAATACTTCAAAAGTATATATGACAGCTGTCAAGATTGCGGCACCTTTTATAGTCATACTAGCTGTTCCCCGCGGTTTCACCCGCGTGTATGTTCCGATGCGCTCTCGTGGATCGAAGCGTTATGTTAATAGCTATGTACCATCGTCTCAATAAAACAAATATATGCTGTAATATGAATTCAATCTGTCAAGTCAAAAGTTGCTTGATCAAAGACGCACTAAAGATTACAATGTATATTACACTAATCCCACTACAAACATATGTAAAAACAATAAATTCCATTTTTTTTATTAATACGATGGCACCGACACACACACATATACATACGCACTCACGCCTGTAATTCCCGAAGGGGTAGGCCGAGGTGTAACCAGTACACCAACATTTTGCCGGGCATATCTCCGTCCCTTATGTGATAGGGGGCGAGCCTATCGCCATACCGGGCACAAATTTCCAGACTCCGGGCTGATACTGAGTATTTCGTAATAGAAAAACCCAATACCACTTTACCCGACTCGGGGACCGAACCCTAGACCTCAGCGTTGGCCTGAATCATAACACGTACGCATTACAACTGCGCCACCGAGGCAGTCTTATATATATATATATATATACACTCACAGACATACAAAGGAGTTTTCGATGAGCCCTTTACCATAAATTGCGATATGTCTCACCGCGCAATTAAAGCGGCTCGAGTTAACACCAATTTTAATTTAATATTCTATCTGTAGTTCTATTCATCAAAATCAAATTGGCAAAAAAATCGTTTAACTAACCAGGAAAAAATATGAGCGCAGAGCTGAGAACTTCCTTTTTTAAATTGTTAAAGAATATACTTATTGTATGCACGAGCAATAGAAATAACAACTGAGTGTTTTTCTGTTGAAAAAAAACATTTATAATTATGATTATTTGTTCCCCATTAGCAATTTAGGAACACTGTGCAATATGCAGCGTGCACTATCACCGAAGCTCATATTGAATCCGTAACGCAATCCAAGTATAACTCTTGTCGAAACAAACGTCGACCACTCGGTGGCATCTGTCGGCCTGATGGATGACGGGACATGTGTCCATTATCGGGTGCACAGTGAGCCGCTACCGCGTGCACGCGGGACAAAAGACTTGGAGAAAAAAATGTGTGAAATTGACACCGTCATTAATCAAATTATATGCGATCTCGCCAAGTGCAATAAATTTCGGCCATAAATTTTTTGAGAACGTAATTTTTGCCGAAGGGAGGAAATTGTTTTTTTTTATACATATACAAATAAATGTCGGTTATTTTTATTAGCGGATTTGTGTCGCACGCCATTCGAAATAATTACTTTCACATTTTGCTTAAGAATTGGGATAATGTGAAGCATACATTTTAAATATTCTTATTTATTAGTCTACTTTCGATTTGGAATTTTAATGTATAATTCAGGACAGTCACCTAAAAATAAATGAGGTTTCATTTAGGACATTAAATTACCCTGCAGATCATAATAGTAGTTAATTTGCAGATATTAATTAAGTACATAAAATATTATTCGGTTATGGTAATCAAGTTTCGACTTGTCATAGGTTCAACAGTGACTTATTGTAAGATATTGTGGTTAAGGGTAAAATGGTTCCACTAAAGTGAGCTGGTCACCCGTCTGTGCAACTCGCAGACGTCCCCATCATAAGATATTGAAGTGAAATAAAATGAGTGAATGGTTTGCCAGATGTTCAAGTAACGTGAAATATGGTTTTATAAATCAGTTATCAGTAGCTAAACGTCGCCCTATTTGATTACAAGACAATGGATGATCTGAAATTAAAATATGTAATAATGATATACAAAAATTTTGGTGTACAAGAAACGCTTTCGGAAACTGAGATAGATGCTAGAGCTCTACCATTAGCAGCTGATAAACATTGTCAAAAGACGAATAGCGAATAGAATGCGAAATAGCATACAAGTATTTTTTTTCCTTTTTATATGTATGTATTCTATTGTTTTTCATTTATGCATGCGATTTGTTTTCAATTCAATGAAATTTATATCGATACTTACAATTTCCAATTTTTGAAATCGATATACGTGTTAACCCTATACATACACAACAATACGTTAGTCCAGCTCAGGTCACGCACCACTGTGCAGCGCTTGACGATGACGGATGACAGACGGACGCGCACTTCCGCGAGTGGGGTGGGCGGGTGCCCACAAGACCCGGCCAGATATATTCACGTCTATCAATCCACTGCGACGTTGACGGGTTGCATGAAATGGCTGCTCGTATGTTCGTACGGGTATTTTGGAACGGGCGTCATTGTTTTTGTTAACCCTCTATGGCTTTTTTTGTGAACAATGCAATTTCAGCACTATTTCACCAACTAACCAAAGAGATGTTGCCACTTGCTAACCTTCAATTGATTACAATAATCGTCATGTTGGCTACACTTGACAGTTGGCGAGGGGTTTCCAGCTAGCTATACATGGGTTTTATTATCATTATTTTTTATAAATAATATTTCGTATATTTTTATAGTTAATTATATAATTTATTTTACTGTCTTTTTTTGTTTGTTGTCTGTAGTTTATGTGAGCTGAAATAAATTTATTTTCTTTCTTTCTTTCTTCTATTCTTGGCGTCAAAAATTACGTCGAATATTGAGCTGAGCGATTCTAGCCGCGATGTTAATGCAGAATACTCCGTATATATGAGAGCCGTACAGTCCATACCGTACAGTCATGGCGGGGACAATGAGGGTTAGTAAAGTCTATCAAACCCTCTTATGTTTCCATAGGTAGGAAGTGTTCGATGAGGGTTCGCCTACATTGAATGTTGGGTTAATACAAATTATATATCTTTGAAAGAATTTATTTTCTCCTTTCATCTATAGATAAAGTGGACTAAACACTTCGAATGCCTAACCAAAACCTTGGTCTCAACAAACACCAGAACTCCAGAATTTTTAAATGAACACGATGTGTTGATAATGATTATTTCTTCGCTACTGTAATGAGATTTTTCTATTTTATTTCAATGGATGCAAATTATGCTTTTTATTAAAATGACGGATACTTGTCACGTCGAGGTTGTTACTTTATTCTTTTGTAATATCTGAAGGTCACAAATGATTTAACAATATGAGGTTATTATTACAATAATATAAGCTGGCTTGTGTTAAAGACTCCTTTTTTGTATTTTCTTTTGCTTAAGATTATAGGTTCCTAAAATAAAATTATCGCAATCAGGCATATCACGTCTGAAAAGAGTCCTCTTCAGTTGAGGAGTTTTAATATAACAAAAAAATCTTCTATTCTCTTCTCTTGTCTTGGGTGTTTCTATCACAAAATGCTTATTATCAGTCCGGAATCTGGAATTGTGCCCAGTATGACGATAGGCTTGCCTCCTGTCACATCATGAGATAGAAAAACAGACGGGGTGTACTGGTAACACCTACACCTACCTCTTCGGGGATTACAGACGTGAGTACATATGTAATGTAAATACCGAAGCCATGGGTTTGGCGCCGAATGATTGACGTTTGATTGATGTCTGACGTGGGATTGATTGCTGCGTCATGATTTTAATCAATTATTTGTGACTTCTTCAGTTGATTAGGGTTATAGAATATATTATCAGGCTATACGTGTTATACCTTGTGCTACCTAATTATATTATATTATAGTTTAGATACTAAGTTTTTGTATGCTTTTGTCTTTTAATAATATTGTTTTTTTTTTTTTTGCGGGCATCCGTGAGACACTCACTAGGCCCTGGCAGAATATCAGTGCCAGGTTGATTCTTCTGCCTGGCCTATGCTGAGCCTGTGGCCTACTTGGCGTTACCTCGGACACGGGCTGAAGATACATCGGGTGGGCGTAGGTCCATCCCGAGCATAATTAGTTTTTACTGACAGCCTCCGTGGCGTAGCGGGCGAGTAGCCGGCTGCGAAGCGAGAGGCCGTGGGTTCGATTCCCGCACCGAGACAAATATTTGTGTGATCCACAAGAATTTGGTTCGGGTCTGGGTGTTGTGGGACCGCAAGTCCCTCGTAGTTCCTGATACCCATGATATCAGGGGTCAGGACTATGTGTGTGACTGTTGGGTGTATTTATTTATTTATTTATTTAAGTACCTATGTATATTAAATTTCATGTTTCAATTAATATTTATGTATTATATTTGTATGTGCTTAACTATTGTATGTGTTCTGTGTTATGGTAATTGACAAATAAAGCTATTTTCTTTCTTTCTTTCTAATTGAAATAATATATCAGGTGCTAATTAAATTTGAAAAAATTGTATTGGCCAGTAAAATAAACAAAAAATATAAATATTATTATTAAATTGCTTTTGCACGCGGCTTCGCTCGCGTGAACGGCATTTTCCGGGATAAAAAGTAGCCTGATCCAGGTCATGGTCTATGTGTGTACCAAATTTCACACGAATCCGTCCAGCTGTTATGCGTCTCAGACTTAGTACGCTGCCACTAGACAAATGAGGCGACATTTTATTAAAAACAAAATATAACTGGTTAAATCGAAATAATATGACAAGAAACGTAACTCAAGCAAAAAAAAATGACCTCACCAAAACTCTGTACAAGGGGGCGGGGCTATAAAAGTCTGTGCAGCTCGTTCATTCATCAATTCATAAAAAAATATTCATGATCTCTAGTTGACACTTAATACGTCAAATTGTTTGCGCAGTGCAGAACGTCGTATCTCGATCTACAAATTTAATATTTAGACATTAACTTTTGAGAAATAAAGTTGATTTTGAACGTTTCTTAATTTTTGTTGCGTGTATGAGTGTTACGTGTGATTTTACCTTTGCATGTGTAAGTAAGTGGAGCTGTATTTTTGGCAGATTCATATGAGATTTACCGTCTAGTTATCTTATTTCGATGACCACATATTTCTATAAAACGTTGTATATTTGTTTTTTATATGTGATTAATTATAAAATTAATTATATTACCACCGGTATACGAAACACTCTCGTTCTTTTGCCTAACCTTCAACAAAAACGCTGGTACCAAAACATTGCAATAATGAAACAGTAATTTAAATACAAATTAATTATTGCCGCACGCCCTCTGCGCAGAATGATTGACGTTGGATTGATGTCTGACGCGTGACGTCACGCCGAGCTCATTTATTTCCAGTTTCGTTGCGTCATACTTTTAATCAATAAATTGTGACTCAGTATATAACTGATGCCGGCCGTCGAGTACATGGGTTACCTGATTAAAACATATAATTTTTTACTAGCCTTAATGATGACGAGCAGGCTGCTCTGATGGTCCATAAACAAAAGCAACACAGCACAGAACTTTGAATTACTGATCAATGAATTGGCCTGAGACATAAGATGTTAGGTCTCATAATGCCAAGTAATTTCACTGGCTGCAATATCCTTCAAACGGAAACAACAGTGCTTACACACTGCTGCTAGGCAAAGCAGTGGTATCAACCCAGAAGGCCTCTCGCATACGAAGGACCTACCACCACCTATGAATACATACCCACACACAATGACCCACATTAGTAAAATAATCATAAATCCGTCACTGACCTGTGAAAGGAATGGTGATTGGGTAAGAACCTTTAAAGAAACTAGATTAATAATATAGTTACGGTCCTGACCTACCATAAGATAACTTGTATCGTGGATATCTGGAGATACAATGTACTGTACAATACACCAAACAGTCACACACATAGTCCTGACCCCACACTAGGTAAACCTGTATCGTGGGTATCAGGAACTACGAGGGACTAGCGGTCCCACAACACCCAGACCCGAAACAAATAAATAAATACACCCAACAGTCACACACATAGTCCTGACCCCACACTAGGTAAACCTGTGTCGTGGGTATCAGGAACTACGAGGGACTTGCCAACTCACAACACCCAGAACCAAAACAAATATTTGTGGATTAGAGAAACATTTGTATCGATGTAGAAATCGAACCCACGGTATCTCGCTTCGCAGCGGGCTATCTGCTGCGTTTCGTACGGTGAGTGAGATATCCGGAGGCCCAAATCCCCCTCCCCTTTCCAATCCCTTAATCCCTTTCCTATTAGGTCGGCAACGCGCCCATGATTCTTCTAGTATTTGGGGCGTACATGGGCGATGGAGACCGTCACTTACCATCAGGTGACCGGCTGGCTCGTTTGCCGACCTATGCAATAAAATGAAAATTTGTGGGTCACACAAATAAAAATAGCCGGCTTCTGGCCCACTGTACCACACAGATTGAGGCTTTTCCAATTCGTATTCTTTTCTTTCTTCCTATTCTTTTATTCTTGAGATGTATTTAGGTGACCCACTTGCTCGTTTGTCGTCCTCAATAAAATTGTGATGTTTCCTGGCCTATTTCATACTCGTAATATTATTTTCTGAAGTTATATATTATTTTCTATTCTATTTTTAGATTATAACCCCATCGATTTTCGATGATTTCGCCAATGTCAAGTTTTATAATAGCAATATGTAAAAATAAATATCAAAACGCAGACATCTTTATAAAGATGCCACCTTCTTCTCTCTGGAGTTCAGTCAAATCCATTAAATTTTATTTCACATTTGATGTAAAACTACAAATATAAACTTATTTTGGAAGTTTCTTCGTCGAAGAGTCCTTGACCTAATTGCCTGTACAACAACTCGGAATTATACTTTCACTAACTCTTGTTAATCGGCTTCTATGGTACACCAACGAAAACTCCAAAATGATTATTACCGATTAATTAGGAATTATCGAGGCGCTCATAGCTAGTTGCACTCACTAATCTGTAAACGATAAGCGAGTTAAGCAACCCTTGGTTGCGGTCAGTCTGTGGATGGGTGACCGCTTAGTGGTATTTCAACAGAGCGTCTCCGTGCTTCGGAGGGCACGTACAATGTCGGTCCCGGCTGTTATCAACTGATAGCAGTCGTTAAGCCAAGTCGGAGGCCTTCGGGTGGCTTGAAAAACTCTGACACTAGGTTGGCCACTAACCATTCGATAAGAAGAAGAAGAAGAAGGAATTATCTTACCGGATTAGGATTATCGGGTGAAGCTTACGTTTGTAGTTCCGGAGTAATAGGCAAATGTATAATTACCGAGCTTATTTCCAAGTGTATAAAGCATATTTGAGAATAATTTATTTCAAAAGTCAAGGAATATTGTATTTTTGAAGTGAAAACTTCTTTAGGCTCGTTGAGCACTTTTTGGGTGATCAAAAATCATGAAACTCGCGTCATCGTCACCGAACGCTTTCTATGAGCTAAATGTATACTGTATGACTGTGTATATATCTGTACTTTTTGGGAGAACAAAAGCATGAAACTCGCGTCATCGTCACCGCACGCTTCCTATGAGCTATATGTATACTGTGTATATATGTACATAGATATACCTCCGTGCGTTATTAGTATACATTATATATACACAATTAAATTGGTCATTAACACTTCTTTACAAACCAAAAATAATTTAAAAATAATAATCTAATAGCTCGAGGATACAATTGACAAGTTACTTAGTTTTCACTTCTATCGGCAGTCCCCAAAGACTGACCTGCATTTTTATTCCTAGATAGGGTCAGGGTCATCTAGCTAGGGTAAGGATCCTGGCGAGGACCAAGGTCCGCCTACTTACCTAAGTAAGTACCTACTTACCTGCCACTTCACCCGGTCTTGATCTTTCTCTGTAGTGAAACCATTGGGCTCTCATGTCTCCATAATTAGTCGACATTCCTGGAGTTTCCAAAAAATGATGACCTGAAACAAGACATCAGATTACAATCATTTTCGAAACTGACTTCGTAAATTTCCAAGTTCTCTCACTTGTATAAAAGTTCAATAAGCTATCGTGAAAAGCACCCATAAGGTAGAGTCCAAATGTTGAAGCCATTGTAGAGTGCGTGTTGGCGACCCCTGAAATATGAGTGGCACAGTCACCGGCAACAGTGATTGATGGCCGCTGACTGACGTGTGCACGAACTGGGGTGCGGTGGGACATGGGGACTGTGACGGAAGAGGTAGCGGGAGCGGGATATGAAAAAATCAAAGTGATGCAGCCACACTCTAGACAATACTGTCATAGGATACATACATAATACATTTAAAATTGTATACTGTTATATTTTTGTTAAAAAATATTTTTATTTAAAGAACCATTAAAATCGATGCATAATTGACCAAGATTAGTCTTTCATACGCGATTTCGCCACCTTAAGGATGGAATTTCTTTTTCGTTGATTAAAAAGTTATCAATCTCCTATTTTTTTCATAGTATAGGCTGGCAAACGCGCAAGTGGGTCACCTGATGGTAAGTGATCTC
The DNA here is from genome assembly GCA_905332985.1 of Mimas tiliae. Lineage (NCBI taxonomy): Eukaryota > Metazoa > Arthropoda > Insecta > Lepidoptera > Sphingidae > Mimas > Mimas tiliae. The sequence goes on from HG995243.1 coordinate 1,340,758, forward strand.
CACCGCCGAAGTACGCCCACGATACTAAAATAATCATGGGCGCGTTGCCGACCTTAAAGGAAAGGGATAAGTAAGGGATTGGGAAGGGGAGGAGGATTCAGGACTCCGGATATCTCACTCACCATACGAAACGCAGCAGCAAGCTGCTACTTTTCGCCGGTTTTCTGTGAGACAGTGATAACGACCCGGACGAGCCGGCCCATTCATGTTGTAGGCAAAACTGTCTGTTGTTGATTATTGGTTTAAGAGAATGCCATTTGCAACTTTCTTGACGCTGAGACTAGATCGGAATGATATTTTGAACATTTAAAATTACGAGAATTGGCCTGAACTCAAGTGTCTTTTTTCAATGTTTATAAAGCTTATGACTCAAACCTTACGTTTGGTGGCTAAAAGTGAACGTGGTGCGTAGTATTTCTCCTTTAGTATTAATTTCCCAACGCATATTGGTTGTTTTAATGGATATTAACTGTGTATTTATTTTGTAAGGTTAATCATATCGTTTAATAACATTAAATCCGGGTGGGCGTATCATGGAAACTTTGCAAGTTTGATATTTATCAACTGATATTAAGGCTTAAATTTTCCATTGCGTTTGTATATATTTTTATGTAATATTCAAACTTCTGTTTAATGTCCGAGTTATTCTTCTGGCTAATCTGGCATTTCTAGATTTGTATTATAATCGCCTACAGGTAGCTAGCTAGGTATGTCCCCAATAAATTGATTTCAAATTGCGTTTTCCTCTGTTTTGCATGTAGTGCAATGACGTATGCAATAATACACGGTTATATGATTGTGCCAACAGCAGTCTCTTGCAAGGTCCAAAACTCCAAATAGCGCTCACGCTTGTAAACCTCGAAGGGGTAGGCATAGGTGTACCCAGTGCACCCATATTTCGCCGAGCGTATCTCCGTCCCATGATGTGATAGGGTGCGAGCCTATCGCCATACTGGGCACAATTGCAGACTCCGGGCTGATACTGAGCAATTCGTAATAGAAAAACCCAATATCACTTTGACCCGAGGATCGAACCCGAGACCTCAGTGTCAGCCTCAGTCGCAACGCGTACGCATTACAACTGCGCCATCGAGGCAGTGAACTCCAAATATATTTAAAAGTTTCAAAAATATTACCATGAACGTCTCATAACTCGTTAACAGTTTCAACGATAAGTCAGACTCCATTAGTAATTAACCGAGTAATCTCCAATTGCCATAAAGCGCCATCCCACGTGTGGTATAGGCAGCATGTGACATCAATCGATCGGCTCCCACGATATAGCGTAGCAGAGTTTTTGTCGCGTCGGCAGTCGACGGTCGGCACCACTTGGACGTATTAAGCGGTGCTTGTACAATAATTGTTCGATGGAAAATATGGATACGACACAAGACGATTTTTTTTATTGAACAATAACAAATACACCCAACAGTCACACACATTTGTGAGTGGTAGAGCCATGCTGTAGACAGTTTTGTCTACAGCATGAATGGGCCGGCTCGTCCAGGTCGTTACCATATCATACGCCGGTAAACGAGAAAATGGGTCACCTGATGGTAAGTGATCTCCACCGCCCATGTACGGCCACAATACCAAAAGGATGGGTGCGTTGTCGACCTTAAAGTATAGTGATAATAAAGAGATTGGGAAGGGGAGGGGATTAGACGTTGTACAAGTATTGACTTGTGGCATGTGCACCGTTGCAAAAACTGCAAATTGCAAATTAAAAAGCGCAGCATTTGCGACATAGTTTTACGATTTAAATGAATGACGCAAATCAAAAAATATAATTAATTGGTTGCATACGACATTTATTATTCATCAAGTAGAGCTAACTTTGCAATAAAAATCAAGGTTTTTGACCTTAATTTTGGTTATCTAGTTTGGAAGTCGTCAAATTGCTTTTTATAGCTGTAATATACATTTCATTTATCAATACATTTGTTTATTAATATTCACAAAATCATATTATTATATTAGAATACAGCAGATACCTCAATTTTATTTGAACGGCCTTTTCCGGGATATAAAGTAGCCTATGTTACTCAGTGATAATGTATCTTTCATCTTTATAATATTAGTGTAGATTAATCAAATTGGCTGAGACCATCACTGAAGTAAACTATCGAATACAAAAATAATCATCAAATTCGTTCTAAATTTGGCGGAGTTATGTGTGAACATACATAAAAAATATACAGATGACTTGACGAACCTCCTTTTTGAAGATGTTTAAATATAATTCATAAGTCAAAACTAAAGGCACATCCACACGTCACTGTCTCGCGCCATTACTCTTGCGAGATTACCGCGCGCCATCTTTTGACAATTGATTTATGTCTGTCAAGTCTCGTCACAGCGGCGGCTGCGCGGGCGCATCTGTGAGCTGCCTCTCCCCGCGTAACTCGCGCACACCCGCACTTGTAGTGGCCAAAGATTATAGTTTGTATAGATATCATAATGACATGTCACTGCCTATGGCGGTTTAATATTAGATATTATCCAGCCACGCTGTAGCCAGTTTTAGCTACAGCATGATTGGACCGGCTTAACTGGTGTGAAAACACTGTCTCACAGAAAAAAGATGTGGAGTGGTAGGCTTTGCCAACGCGTCTCGTGCGGTTAGTAAGATTGCAGGGGAGGTGGGAGGCCGCCATTTCCCTTTTTCCAATAACCACCCATTTCTTTACAGGTTGCCATCATTTTCACAATTCTTCTAATTTGTGGGCATTCATGGGCGATGGGGATCAAGTGGACCATTTGTTTGTTCAGCGGTTCCTGCTATATAAAAAAATATTGCTCTTTTCCGGCTATCCACTATAGAACATCTTTCTTTAGGTACATTTATTCCGCACCGAAACCAATATTTGTATGATCCAGAAATATTTGTTTCGGTTGTAGGTTTTGTGGGACCGCAAGTCCCTCGTGTTTCCTGATACCCACGATATTCCTATTAACCTAGTGTGAGGTCATGGCTATGTTTTTCTTTTTTTTATTGGCTTTCGAAGGCAAACGATCTGACGGCCCACCTGATGGTAAGTGGTCCCCGTCGCCCATAGACATTGCAATACCAGGGGCCCAGCCAAGCCGTTGGCTACCGTGGAAATTCTTTTCTAAGCCTTGTTTGAAGAAGGACATATCATAGCGTTGAGGAAACACCGCGGAGGGAAGTTCATTCCAGAGTCTGAAAGTGCGTATATGTTGGCTATTAGGTATATTTATTTATGACTCAGTCGAGAATACTGTTAAAGTTATACTTTGTGGCCATTTATTAATTACTTTTTGTTGTTTTGTATTTATTTCTTTAATAATTGTTGCATGTACTTTTAATTATTGATTTTACTTATATTTTTATTTTACATACAATATAATTCTGATTACTATTGTTTTATATACATTCAGCTGTGTAGACGCATAGCTATATCTTAATCGCTATATCTCTTTGTAAGCAGTCTTCGCCTATAACTGCAATGGCATTAAGCGAGATAAATGTTTAAATGTATATTATAATTGAACTGTGATAATGTACACTGTGTTGGCGTTCAATAAATAAATAAATAAATAAATAAATAAAGTTATATTCTGCCTACTTGCCTGTCTGTGTGTTTTTCTTCATCTGTCTGTTACGTGAAAGAGGGCGATACATCACAAAAAAACTGAAATAGTCGCGACAAGTCTGCGGGAGTGTTTCAGCAAAAAAAAAAACTATATTTACATGTCTTTGTTGTAAACATAATATTGTATGTCATTGTTCTACATTATATTATGTTAAAGGGCTTTTACAAAATATATTTAAGTTTGAATAAAATTAATTTTCCTTGCCCATGACGAATCATGGATGCGTTGCCGACCTTTAAAGGTATGAGGGTTGAAGAGGGAGGCGGGATTTGGACCTCCAGAAATCTCTGTCACCGTACGAAACTCTGTTGTGTTTATTCACGCACGCTGCCACTTCACGTTGATTTTCAGTGGTATTAAGCCAGTCGAGCCAGCCCATTCACGCTGTTAACAAAACTGCCTACAGCGTGGATCTCTACCACTTACAAATACGACTATAAGCTTGCTCCTTATAAAATTGAGATGGTAATAAATTTACCAGACCATGGCTGACTTTTGCCCACCTCTTTGCGGTACAAGCGTGAGCTTATATTAAACTACAAGATTAAAACTAACCCTTTCTCAAAGTGGGCCAACAGCATCGCTATACCCTAAAATAATGTCTTATTAACAATATTTCACAGGCAGTGGCAGGTGAGTGACGGGTGACGGGTGACTGATGACGCGCGACACGTGACACTGTCTGCACTGTGAGCACTGTCGCGCGCGACATTATATCGTTGAAATGTCGACATTAAATAAAATAAGTGTTTTGGTCAGTTATAGGTGAAATTAGGTTGTGATCCATTTAAGGGAAAGGTTAAAGTAAAAGTTTTTTTATTACTATATACGACAACCTCCGTGGTGCAGTGGACGAGTAGCCGGCTGCGAAGCGATAGGGCGTGGGTTCGATTCCCACACCGAGACAAATGTTCGTGTGATCCAGAAAAGTTTGTTTCGGGTCTGGGTGTTGTGGGACCGCAAGTCCCTCGTAGTTCCTGATACCCACGATACAGGTTTACCTAGTGTGGGGTCGGTACTATGTGTGTGACTGTTGGGTGTATTATTTGTATTTATATATGTAGAAATGACTGCCTCGGTGGCGCAGTTGTAATGCGTACGCGTTACGATTGAGGCCAACGCTGAGGTCTAGGGTTCGATCCCCGAGTCGGGTAAAGTGGTATTGGGTTTTTCTATTATGAAATACTCAGTATCAGCCCGGAGTCTGGAAATTTGTGCCCGATATGGCGATAGGCTCGCCCCCCATCACATAAGGGACGGAGATACGCTCGGCGAAATGTGGGTGTACTGGTTACACCTCTGCCTACCCCTTCAGGGATTACAGGCGTGAGTGCGTATACTGTATATGTAGAAATTAGAATGCAGTGATAGCTCAACGGGAAGTGGTATGGACTGTCGAGACAAAAGAGTCGCAGGTTCGAAACCAGCCCCAAGAGCATACACCTCTGACTTTTATAAGTTACGTGTGTATTAATTGTTATCACTTGCTTTATTTATTTTTTTATTGTAACTTTTTATTGTACTTGCTTTAGCGGTAAAGGATACATCCTGAGGAAACCTACATTCCTGAAAAGTACTCCAAAAGAATTTCTAAGGTATGTGAAGTCTGCCAACCCGCATTAGGCCAGCGTGGTGGACTAAGGCCTAACCCCTCACATTTAGTAGAGGACGCCAGGGCCCAGCAGTGGGACGTATATAATATAGGGTTATTATTATTATTATTAGACTGCCTCGGTGGCGCAGTTGTAATGCGTACGCGTTACGATGGAGGCTGATGCTGAGGTCTCGGGTTCCCCGGGTCGGGTAAAAGTGATATTCCGATTATGTATTACGAAATATTCAGTATCAGCCCGGAGTTTGGAATTTGTCCCCGGTATGGCCATAGGCTCGCCCCCTAACACATCATGGGACGGAGATACGCTCGGCGAAATGTAGGTGTACTGGTTACACCTCTGCCTACCCCTTCTGGGATAACAGGCGTGAGTGCGTATGTATGTATTACTGTATTATGATACGCGCAAATCGCTCGCCTGTTGGTAAGTAACGCCTGACGTAAACAGTATCACCACACCAAACTTTGCCGGCCTCTGCTATAATACACCCAACAGTCACACACATAGTCCTAACCCCACACTAGGTAAACCTGTGTCGTGGGTATCAAGAACTACGAGGGACTTGCGGTCCCACAACACCCAGACCCCATACAAATATTTGTGAATCAGACAAACATTTGTCTTGGGGTGCGGGAATCGAACCCACGGCCTCACGCTTCGCAACTGGCTACTCGTCCGCTGCGCCACGGAGACTGTCAAAAATGCGTTTGGAATGGAGAACACAGAAAGTATTGAAACCTATACTTCGCAGTTTTAAACTAATGTACGTGTGGGTCACCTGATGGTAAATGAGCTCTACCGCCCGTGAACATCCATAATACTGAGGAATCTTGGATGCGTTGGTAACCTTAAAGGAAAGGGATGATTAAGTAATTGCGAAGGGGATTTGGGGCTTCGGATATTTCAATCACCGTACGAAACGCAACACCAAGCTGCTACTTTACGTCGGTTTTCTATGAAACAGTGGTAGCAACCCGGTTGTGCTGGCCTATTTATAGTGTAGACAAAATTGTCTAGAGCGTGGCTCTACCACGTGAAAATTAAAATTTAGTCACATTTTAAGCAACAGTCGCATTATACAATACCCTTTATCGCAAACCACAATGTCTAAGTTACCTTATATTACAATTAACGAATTGTCACTCCAACGAGGGCGGTAAGTGACGCGTGACACGAGACGTGACACTGACGTGACGCGACGTGACACTGACGTGACGGTGACGTGACGTGCGATCTCGCTCCTAATGAAATTGTGGCGTTGCCAGCGGGTGTAATGCATGAAAGCGTAGTGGTTTGGCTTTTGTTTTATATTGTTACAATAATGTTTATTTTAAAGTACATGCGTATATGTGAGTGCGTACTCACCCCTGTATTCCTCGAAGGGGTAGGCAGAGTTGTAACTAGTACACCCACATTTCGCCGAGCGTATCTCCGTCCCACGATGTGATAGGTGCGTGTAAACGTTTTAAAGTAATTGTAAATAAATGGATAAAAATAGCTGATGGTTGATGATTGGTCCAATATCTGAATAACAACAATTAATTAGTGCTAAAGTTGGCTACATGAGTGGTGCTGTTGATAAACGCTCATTAGGTGAACTTAAATTTTGACACGGCTTTGACAGTTTTTTTTCTGTATTATATACGTGCTACTGCTGAGCGCGGGCATTCTCTACTGATTGAGAGGAAGTTTTGGCCTTTGTCCACCACGCTGGCCTAATGCGGGTTAGCAGACTTCACATACCTTCGATATTATGGAGAACTTATCAAGTATTCAGGTTTCCTCACGAAGTTTCCTTCACCGATAAAGCAAGTGATAATTAACAATTAAAACAAACTTAACTTAGAAAAGTTAGAGGTATGCTCTTGGGGCTGGTTGAGAACCTGCGATTTTCGCCTCGACAGTCCGTACGCCTCCCCGCTGAGCGATCACTGTACTCAGACACACGGCTATCTCTGTGTTTGACAGATTATTCTATGAATTTTCAATTATTTCTAATACTTAACATCGCCAACTTATGATTATAACTATAGTAACACTATGACATACCCTTCTCCGTGTATATTGACAGCGTAATATTTTTTTTTCCTTTCAATCATTTATTTTATTCGATGAACTAACTGTTGCCCACCGCTCCGTCCGCGTGATGTCATTTTCCGGGATAAAAAAGTACCTAAGTAGCCTAAGTTACTCCTTATTACATTAGCTATCTGCCAATGAAAGGCCCGTCAAAATCGGTCCAGCCGTTCCAGAGATTAGCCGGAACAAACAGACAGACAGACAGATAAATTATTTTGGTATATGCACCATATGTATATACATATGCATGTAGTAAAAAGCGGTTATGTATTTTAATATTACAAACACACACTTTAATTTTATTTATTTGTATAGATAACGTTTACATGAAGATGGAAAAATCGACCCATGACTAATACTGTTTTACCATATTTTTAACCCAAAAGGGGGTAGTAATAAGTATGATCGTTTGCGTGTTTGTCTGTCGGTGGCAACGTAGCGCTTAAACGAACAGATTTGAATGCGTTTTTTTTTTGTTTGAAACTGGTTTAATCGAGATAAAGAGAAACGCTGTTTAGTCGTTTAATAATTACATACGAGTATATGTTTAATGACAGCCTGCATGGCGCAGTGGGCGACTAGCTGGCTGCGAAGCGTGAGGTCGTGGGTTCGATTGCCACACCGAGACAAATGGTGTTATTCACAAATATTTAATAATTGTTTCGGGTCTGGGTGTTGTGGGACAGCAAGTCCCTCGTAGTTCCTGATGCCCACGATACAGGTTAACCTAGTGTCGGGTCAGGACTGTTGGGTGTATTTTATATGTTGGCGGATTTAATAATTAATAGTTTTTTTTTATTTGCTTGAATTACGAGACGAGCATGTCGCTCGTCTGATGTTAAGCGTCACGCCTGCTCATTAACAGAAGCAACGTCACACAAAACTCTGGATTAAAGAACACTGTATGGCACTATACTGCGCTCGTCATCCCGAGACATAAGATATTAAGTCTCATAATGCCCAGTAATTTCATTGGCTTCAAAGTCCTTCAAACCGAAACACAACAGTGCCTACACACTGCTGCTTGGCGGCAGAAATAGACAAAGTGATGATACCAACCCAGACCGCCTCTCGCATACGAGGGACCTGCCACCTTGTGACTTAATTAATTGAATTAATTGTTATATCGCTAACCTCTCATAACTCGCAACGAATCTTAAATGGAGCAAAACAGTCCGCCATATCTTGAAATCGATACTAATTATCTTCACTAGACGTCTGTTAATTTAATTTCTCTGCCTTTTTCCAGTCTTACCTATTATATTTGAATAAGAAAATGTGAAAAGACTTCGGAACAGACTTATTTAAAAGGAAAATTAACTGAGAATATGGACTTTTATGTTTTTTGTGTTGGTGGGGTAGTTTTTTTTAAATGAATGCTAGAAGTTACGTCAGACGAGTATTATTATATTAATACCAAAAGACAGTAATCACTTGAACTCATAGTTTATTTATTATATTTACAATATTAATGCTTTACAGACCACAACCCCATGTCAGGATTCTCTAGAGACCGTTCTATAATTATAACTAAGACAACTAGGACCGAATGGTAAACCAGCATAGCTACCGCGTTATAAACACTTGGACTATCGACTGACCACTGATCTTATTGAACTGCAGACTGTCTGAGTGACTGCGGCCAAAAGACCTCCAGTTATGGCCACAACCTCTTTTATACCATTTAACTACCCTTCCATAACTATATCGCACCATTATTATTTCAGTGTTCCCAACGTTGCTTTCTCAGACACCCTCAATATACCAATATTAAGAAAATACGATTTAAAAATATAATAGTTTATTAATCATGTAGGCAATTAAAATAACGTTTATGACAAGTCAGTCCAAAATAAAGAAACTTATGTATAGAAATCATATCAACTAATGTATATGTAACATACATAGCATCGTCAAATACACTAGGCAATTACACTAAATTATTTATTTGTCTTTTTATTTTACATTAGTATGAATATTTGTATTATGGAAACGTCCAGGATGATTAATTATTTTGATTCGATATGGATCACAGGATTACCGCAACGGCACGTGTTTTAAAACTACCACCGGATCCAAAATGACCCAGATTGAGAAAACCCGCCGAAACAAACTCAGTGGGCTTACTTTACCACTGGATTCAACGCGGCGCGATCCATGTATATGTATGTGTATATGTATGTTGGTATGTAGGTATGACTGAAGTTATACACTTCACTTAGTTTTTATTATTTAATATGAATATGCAAATAATGTTACTACAAACAATTCTGTAGAATCTAATATTACAACTGCTCTATATTGATCCATCATCATCGCTCTTCGTGTTTTCCAAATAAACGAAGATTGCTGAAGCGCATAACTTACATTGTTGTACACTGTCCTATTAATATTGTAAATATGCAAGTTTAGATACTGCCTCGCTGCCATAGTTGTAATGCGTACGCGTTTTGACTGAGGCTGATATGAGATCTCGGGTTCGATCCCCGGGTCGTGTAAAAGTGATATTGGGTTTTTCTATTACGAAATGTTCAGTATTACCCTGGAGTTTGGAATTGTGCCCGGTATGGCGATAGGCTCCCCCTCTATCACATCATGGGACGGAGATAAGCTCGGCGTAATATGGGTGTACCTCAGCCTACCCCTTCAGCGATTACAGGCGTGAGTGTGCATGTATGTAAGTTTAGATATTTGTGAGTTTGTAAATTTGGATGTTTGTTTATCATTTGCGTCTTGACGGCTAAACAGATTTGGATGAAATTTGGTACGCAGGTAGATCATGACTTGATTTAGGACATAGGATTCTTATTATCCTGGAAAACGACATCTACGCGGAGCCACGTACAAAAGATCCGCCCGCTTATCTCCGAAGGGGTAAGCAGAGGTGTAACCAGTACATCCACATATCGCCGAGCGTATCTCCGTCCCATGATGTAATAGAGAGACATTTAAATAGTTCGAGAACAAAGCAGAAGGCCAATTCTCGTAATTTTAAATGTTCAAAATATCATTCCGATCTAGTCTCAGCGTCAAGAAAGTTGCAAATGGCATTCTCTTAAACCAATTATCAACGTCAAATGCACCTAGCATTAGGAGTAACATTATACCGTTTTGGCTTCAGTCAACTTTTATTCTACATACAATCGCATTACGATCTATGTTCACATTACTCCTAATGCTAGGTGCATTTGACGTTGATTATTGGTTTAAGAGAATGCCATTTGCAACTTTCTTGACGCTGAGACTAGATCGGAATGATATTTTGAACATTTAAAATTACGAGAATTGGACTCCAGATATATAATTCTGGATAACTTTTGCGCTCTAGTTCTCTGACTATACTACAAATACGTAAGTAAATAACACCCAATAGTCATGCATATAGCACTGACTACATTAAGTTAAAAGTCTTGAGTATATCAGGAACTATGAGAGACTTTTGGTATCACAATACTTGTAATACAAAACCCAAACAAGTATTTGTGGATCTCATAAGTGTGGATTTTAATGGTGGTAGGTCCCTCGTATGCGAGAGGCTGACTGGGTTGGTATCACCGCTTGATCTATTTCTGCCGCCAAGCAACAGTATGTACGCACTGTTGTGTTCCGGTTTAAAGGACATTGAAATTACTAGGCATTATGAGACTTAACACCTTATGTTGTGATAGGCGCAGTCCAGTGTCATGTAGTGCTTTGTTATTTAAAGTTCTGTGTGGCGTTGTTTCTGTTTATAAGCAGGCGTGGCGCTTACCATCAGGCGAGCGACCTGCTCGTCTCGTCATTCAGCTAATACATATAATATTTGTTTTCGGTGCGCCGATCGAATCCTCGGCCCCTTCCTTCACGGTCGTCTTCTCGCCCATTGCGCTAAGGTGGCTACTCGTGGACGATAATCGACACCACATTAATTTTAGACCTCTACACAAATACTTAATGATCGAACAGTTCCATTCACAAGAATCACAATCACAAAATAGTACATCCCGAAATTCGCAAAAAAGCACAAATTCCGCCTACGGTCGTTAAGGACACAGAACTGCGTCAATAAATCAATTTTTATACAAAACTACAATGCGAATGTCCGTGCCATGTACGCGGGGATTTGCATTAGTGATTACATTAATCATTACACACAATACACGGCAATAAACTCCATAAAACTTTGTATGGGACGCCATTAATTGTCATTGACAACTGACAGCCGAGGGGAGTTGATTGACAAATGTCAGACACCGGCGTGAATGGATTTTTTGGAAGCGTTTATATATTTTTATCCAAATGGTGTTGACGTGACTGGCCAGTTTTTGAATGTGCGGTATTGATGTTTTTTGGAATAGTAATTTTTGGTGTGATGTCATCGTAGTTAATTACTTTGGCTCCCATCTCTTCTTTTTATGCATTATATAATTATATGGCTTACTATGCGACAGTAGCGGGACCCTAAAACAGGCCGAATATACGTCCAAGAAGTTCCTTAAATGACAACTACGTACATAAATACATTTTTTTTTATTGCATAGGACGACAAACGAGCAAGTGGGTCACCTGATGGTAAGTGATCATCACCGCCTATGTACGCCCACAATACAAAAAGAGTCATGAGCGCGTTGCCGCCCTTATAGGAAAGGGATAATTGGGAAAGAATATTTTTTTTATTAATTATATATTATTTTATTTTTTAAGCGAATTTTAAGTTATCTTTATTGGCCACAAACAATACCAGAAGAATTATGGGTGCGTTGCTGACCTTAAAAAGAAGGGATAAGTAAGGAATCGCACAGAAAACCGACTTAAGCGTGAGTGAGATATCCGGAGGCCCAAATCCCCTCCCCTTCCCAATCCCTTAATTATCCTTATCCGTTAAGGTCGGCAACGCGCCCATGATTCTTTTGGTATTGTGGGCGTACATGTGTGGTAGAGATCATTTGCCATCAGGTGACAGACTTGTTTGTTTGCCAGCCTAAGCTATAAAAAAGTACACTAAGTACATTCTTTTAGGTTTTTTATTAGCTTGAATGGCGACACGAGCAAGCAAGTCGCTCGCCTGATGGTAAGCGCAACACCTGCCCATAAACAGACATAACACCACACAGAAATTGGAGTTAGCACTGCATGGCATTGGACTGCGCTCCTCACCCCGAGACGTAAGATGTTAAGTCTCATAATGCCCAGTAATTGCACTGTCTTCAATGTCCTTCAACAGTGCTTACTAACTAATGTTTGGCGGCAGAAACCTTCGGTTATGATTTTTATGTGGTAAGTTATATGTATGTTGGTTCAAGGAGAAATGGGAGAAGCTGATAGAGGACCGAACCCAGTGGAAGAGTAAAGGGGAGGCCTTTCCGAACAGTGGGACACATTGTAGGCTATTGCAAAAACCCATTTATTCTGTTAAGATTTATCAAGTGGTAGGTCCCTCGTATGCGAGAGGCCGTCTGGGTTGGTACCACCACTTTGTCTATTTCTGCCCCTAAGCAGCAGTGTGTAAACACTGTTGTATTTCGGTTTGAAGGGCATTGAAGCCAGTGAAACTATTGGGCATTATGAGATTTAACATCTTATGTCTCAGGATGACGAGCGCAGTTTAGTGCCATGCAGTGCTCTGTAATGTAGAGTTCCGTCTGATGTTGCTTCTGTTTATAGGCAGGCGAAACGCTTATCATTCTTAAATCCTAATTTCCTAAATAGACACACACACTAATTCTTAAATCCTAACTTCAAAAATAGGGTCAGACCCACTTGCACGACGATCCTAGATCCGGCTTAGCCAACTTAACCTGTTTAAGAAACGTCAAATCGAACGAAAATTTGACATATGTAAATAGGTTTAGAGGTAAATCTCGGTCGAGATCATCGTGCAAGTAGGCCTCTAGCTTATAAATATTTAAGATTGTTTATTTTTTATTTTTTTTATATAGTTATTCGTCTTTTTCTCACGGTCTGTGCCATGTATTTGTAATCCAACCGCGGATGGGGCCCTGGTGACCTGTAATACAGGTTTTCCAGCGAAACCTACTTCAGGTACCAGTCTCTCACGAAGGTGGTATATATAAATAATTATGTTAATGTTATATTAACTTTAAAACAACTTATTGTGTTGAGAAAAGAAACGATTTATTATTATTTACCATTAGGACAGCGGCCTGCTCGTCAATCAATTGCCTTGGAAGAGCAGTCAGTCCCAACACGTGCCTCATTATGTTGACTTATCAAAACAAAAATCAATATTCTAGAATTATATCACGTTTATTCGTTACGTGTTTTTGTATAATAATATAATATTTGCCATTTAAAATGATTTTATCTTACGTCGACGTTTTTTGATGTAATCTCAGAGCTGTCTTGATTTTTTAATAAATTTTATTCATGTAATAGATTAAAGACTAGTAAGGTATAAGGTTTGACAGCCTCCGTGGCGTAGTGGGTGAGTCCGCGGGTTCGATTCTATACCGAGACAAATATTTGTCTAATCCACAAATATTAGTTTCGGGTCTGGGTGTTGTGCGGTGTAAATCCCTCGTTGTTCCTGATACCCACGACACAGGTTAACTAGTGTAGGGTCAGGACTATGTGTGTGACTGTTGGGTGTATTTATTTAATCATTAAGATTTTTTTTAAGAAAAGTAACGTTGTAATAAGATTTGTCTACAGCATCAATGGGCCGGGTAGTACAATTGTCTCACAGAAAACAGATGAGACAGCTTTTTAAAGCGTTTTGTACGGTGATTGAGGATTTTGGATGCCCAAATAATCTTCAGGGCCTCCCCAATCCTCAATCTTTTGCTTTAAAATCGCCAACGCATTGACGGTCTCACCGGTGAGTCCGATATACTTTCAAACTTCGGCTCGGGCAGAAACGTTTTCCCCGTTTTAAATAAAGTGTTGTGGGCAGTTTCATGGGCAGTGAATATTGTTTTTCTTGAAGTCACCTCTTTTCTATTTTGCCAGTCTGTGTCTATAAGACATAAAAAAACAAATATCGATTTTTTTATTTAAAAAACTGTATTATATTTATTATCCATGTAATTTATTTATTAACAGCGAATGATATTTACAAAATTATATAGGCAGGTACAGTTTAAATGGACGCAAATACGGTTCAACTCACAGCAAACTATTATTAATTAAATGCATTTTATTCTGATAAATTCATTAATTTTAATTAATTTATATTCCATATTTTATGCAAAATCGTAATAATTACATTTTCCATCGACAATATTTTAAAAAAATCTTTGAATTATTAATTTAAATTAATAGAAATAACAAAATAAAATCTCAATTTGGACTTGCTGTAGGTTAAAACGTTTCTGCATAACTGTTACTACGTCTATTAATTACCTTTTAGAGAATTTTCGATTAATATAATTAGTATTAAATGCTCGTCCAATCGCTCGTTCAATCGACAAAATCGACACCTGACAAAAAGACGGCCAAAACACATTTACAGCCAACAAAATATAACCTAATTGACTGCCCAATAACCCCTTACAAATTGTTAGGCAATTCGAATAAATTCTAATCCGATTTCAATCAATCACGTCATTTCAAAAATTTAATAAAATCCGTGACGTCTGACGTCGATCAAACTGACGCGTATCTGCAATTGTCGATCGGCGATCCTTCGTCAGTTGTCGGCGTGATGGTATCAGTGACGTGCGTCAGTCAATCGGATGGGCCATTGAATAAAATGTCAAATTGGTACTTACTAAGCTTTTTATGTATGATGCCGTGCCGTGCCGACTGCCTCGGTGGCGTAGTTGTAATGCGTATGCGTTACGACTGAGACTCACGCTGAGGTCTCGGGTTCGATGCCCGGGTCGGGTAAAAGTGATATTGGGTTTTTCTATTAAGAAAAAGCTCAGTATCAACCCGGAGTCTGGAATTTGTGCCCGGTATGGCGATAGGTTCGCCCCCTATCACATCATGGGACGGAGATGCACTCGGCGAAATGTGGGTGTACTGGTTACACCTCTGCCTACCCCTTCGGGGAATGCAGGCGTGAGTGCGTATGTATGTATGTATGTATGCCGTTTTGTTTTGAATGTGGAACAATGTTGCAAGTATTATTAAAGTAGTTTTTTATTTGCCACATTTTAATAAGCATCATGCGTCCCCTTAAACCGTAGCAGCACCATTCAGAGCTTTTACTAAGTACCCCAAAGCACTACACTATGCTCGTCACCTCGATATAAGAAGTAGAACGCACTAAAATTCGACGTTAATTATAATCAACAGTAAAATAGCAGTGATAGCTCAGCGGGGAGTTGTATGGACTGTCGAGACGAAAGTCGCAGGTTCGAAACCAGCCCAAGTGCATACACCTCTGACTTTTCTTAGTTATGTGTGTATTAATTGTTAATTGTTAATTATCACTTGCTTTAACGGTGAAGGAAAAACATCGTGAGGAAACCTGCATACCTGAGAAGTTCTTCATAAGAATTTCGAAGGTATGTGAAGTTTGCCAACCCACATTAGGCCAGTGTGGTAGACTAAGGCCTAACCCCTCTCATTCAGTAGAGGAGGCCCGTGCCCAGCAGTGGGACGTATATATTACAGGGCTGGTATTATTATTATTATTACTTATAATCATTCGTTTATTACGAGCGATGAGATCGTTTATCGATTACATCACTATATATTACTTATTATTAGTTATTATATATATAAACAAACATTCAAATTCACAAACTTAGAAACTGACAAAGATCCAAACTTTGACATTTATCACCATTGTCATCATAAGCCACTCTCTTACCGAAAAATAGATGTCTACTAAGTACCATAAAAAATAGCTGTCTTATACTTTATTTGATGGTTAAATCTTACTCGAATATTGTGAGTTTGAGCCTTAAATATACTAAAATAGAAACTTTTTACAACAATTTTATATACAACTAGCTGTTGCCTGCGGCTCCGTCCGCGTGTATGTCATTTTCCGGGATAAAAAAGTACCTAAGTAGTCTAAGTTACTCCTTATTACATCAGCTATCTGCCAGTGAAAGTCCCGTTGAAATCGGTCCAGCCGTTCCAGAGATTAGCCGGAACAAACAGACAATTGTAAAAAATGTTATTTTGGTATATGTACCGTATATACATTCATATGCATGTAGTAAAAAGCGGTTATTTTAATATTACAAACAGACACTTCAATTTTATTTATTTGTATAGATAATATACAAATTTAAGCACAACAACCCGCTTACGTCCCCAATTAAAAGCCGTTGTTACAACATACATACCATTAATTAGCCGAGACATTTTTCAGTGTTTACAATTTAGTTGTCAAATTAAACGCAAAGGTCGCGAGTGACAGTTGACATCTGTCATCTGTATCTCGCGACAGTGACGGCGACAAATGTCGTGTTGCCAGGTTGGCGAGAATTAATTTAATAACCGTATTTTTGATTAATTATTGCGCGAATGATTGGTATTATTATTATTGATTGACGATGTTTCGCCTCGAGTTTACTTGATTCTTTGGAGAGTGTGATTGATGTATTTGTTTTTGAAAATGCACATCATTAAATAAATAAATAAATACACCCAACAGTCACACACATAGTCCAGACCCCACACTAGGTTACATGTATAGTGGGTATCAGGAACTACGAGGGACTTGCGGTCCCACCACATCCAGACTCGAAGCAAATATTTGTGGATTAGACAAACATTTGCCTCGGTGTGGGAATTGAACCCACGGCCTCACGCTTCGCAGCCGGCTACGGTGAGCATTGCGCCACGCAGGCTGTCATAAAGATTTAAGTGTGGATTGCACAAACTTTCCGTTTACCGACAGTTCATGTTAGTTTCCATAACAAGCAATAGTTAACATTATGTACATATAAATGAATTGCAGTAAATACATACATTCGCACTCATGCCTGTCATCCCCGAAAGGGTAGGTAGATGTGCAACTAGTACACCCACATTTCGCCGAGTATACCTTTGTCCTATGATGTTTTAGAGGGCGTTTTTAGAGGAGCCTATCGACATGCCGGGCACAATTCCAGACTCCTAAATAGCATTTCATGATAAAAAACCCAATATCACTTTTATCCGACCTGGGAATCGAACTCGAGACCTTAGTACAACAGTCAGTACTATCAAAATCTGTAGATGTGGTCTACCCAATGATTTCAAGGTATAGGTACTATTAGACTACTGCGCAGTGCATAGAAATTGCACCCCTAAGTTACAGTCAATTCACCGTAACTCAATATTTCCATTTCGATATGAGATGAAGGAGCTCGTATCTATCATGTCTTAGTACATGTCGTATACATGCAACTTTTTTTTAATGCCATAGGCCGGCAAACGAACGAAAACGCTCACCTGATGGTAAGTGATCACCACCACCCATGTACGCCCACAATACCAAAAGAAATATGGGCGCGTTGTTTACGTCGGTTTTCTGTAAGACAGTGGTTACGACCCGGGCGAGTCGGCCCATTCATGATGTACACAAAAGTGTCTACAACTCAAGACTTACCTTCTTTTTTTGATGGTGTCCAAAAGTTTGCGTTTTTGACCTATCCGTCGAAGGACTTCCTCATTAGTAATCTTCTGTGTCCAGGATATTGACACTTTAACTTGATTCACGTTAATCTTTAACACTATCACTACAATTACCATAAAGGAAAGGTCCCCAAGGCACCACAAACCGCGTTAAAGAACCGAAATTAGCGTGTGATTACGTGTGATTTTAGACGACCGGAAACCACGAGTATGACGTTGTGTCCATCTAGTACATCTGCTGAATGCGAAACGACACCACTCGGCTTCATAAAAAATAACAATCATGAGGGTAGTCCATCACAAATGGAATCATGAGTACCGCCCGATAATTAATAGTTTCTATTCTGAATACCTACTCGTAATAAAATTATTTTTTATATACACACAGATACACAGAGTGCCTCGGTGGCGCAGTTGTAATGCGTACGCGTTACGATTGAGGCCAACGCTGAGGTCACGGGTTCGATCCCCAGGTCGGGTAAAGTGGTATTGGGTGTTTCTATTACGAAATGCTCAGTATCAGCCCGGAGTCTGGAATTTGTGCCCGGTATGGCGATAGGCTCGCCCTCTATCACATCGTGGGACGTAGATACGCTCGGCGAAATGTGGGTGTACTGGTTACACTTCTGCCTACCCCTTCGGGGATTACTAATAAAAATTAAACCGCGATAAAATCCGTATAAACTAGTTTTATTTCAATGTGTAATATTCGCGTAAACCTAAGAAATCACAACATAAATATCAACCACCAAAGTTGTTTGGCCAAAAGCCCGCAACTTTGGCGTAATACCCCAGAATTGGGAGAAGTTTAAACCCTTAAAATAATAATAATAATAATACACCCAACAGTCACACACATAGTCCTGACCCCACACTAGGTAAACCTGTATCGTGGGTATCAGGAACTACGAGGGACTTGCGGTCCCACAACACCCAGACTCGAAGCAAATATTTGTGGATTAGACAAACATTTGCCTCGGTGTGGGAATTGAACCCACGGCCTCACGCTTCGCAGCCGGCTACGGTGAGCATTGCGCCACGGAGGCTGTCATAAAGATTTAAGTGTGGATTGCACAAACTTTCCGTTTACCGACAGTTCATGTTAGTTTCCATAACAAGCAATAGTTAACATTATGTACATATAAATGAATTGCAGTAAATACATACATTCCTCGGTGTGGGAATTGAACCCACGGCCTCACGCTTCGCAGCCGGCTACGGTGAGCATTGCGCCACGGAGGCTGTCATAAAGATTTAAGTGTGGATTGCACAAACTTTCCGTTTACCGACAGTTCATGTTAGTTTCCATAACAAGCAATAGTTAACATTATGTACATATAAATGAATTGCAGTAAATACATACATTCCTCGGTGTGGGAATTGAACCCACGGCCTCTCGCTTTGCAGCCGACTACTCGCCCGCTGCGCCACGGAGCTGTCATTAAAGTCTTTGGCCAAAACATCTGAATCCGCATACACAGCCAGTCAAAGCAACAGCCCTTAACAAAAACGCAGTAAATAACATCCAAGACCCGACATCACCAAGCAGCTATAATTCACCACCCCAGCGCCCCCTGCAGTCCCCCTCCTGGCCCCCCTCACACCCCCTAACCTTCATATTTCCATCACACGTTGCCAACATACAAGCTTTCTTTCATTATCGCTACGATGCATTAGGGGCGGTGTGGGGGTGAGGGGGGTTGATTCATAACCAATAAATCAATTGTACTGGGCGGGGTAATAGGCCAAATATTGGGTATTATGGGTGTGTTCAATCTACTTGGGTTGGAGTCTTTGGGATTGGCTTTTTGTTGGAATTTGAAGCTTTCAGGTTTAATGAGACGATAGAAGTGATCAAGTTACTTTAAGTATTACAAGACTTTTTTAATTGTATATAGTTACAGCTACGTGGCGGCTGCTATGCTACAGGTCGTGGATTCGATTCCCACGCCGAGACGAATGTATGTGTGACGTCAACCCCTCTGGGGAGAAAACAACACGACACAAAACAAATACTTGTGGATCACACAGACATTTTTGTCTCGGGCGGGAATCGAACCCGTGGCCTATTGCTTCACTGGTACTTGCGCATTGTATTTTCCATAATCTACATAACCAATAAAAGAAGAAATCACTTTTTTGCTGATGGGGTCGATCTAAATACTTCGATGGGTCTTCTTAAGAGTTGTAATATGATTCGATAATTGCGCTGACATAGTCAAGCAGTCGTGGCCGAGTGGTTAAGGCGTCTGACTCGAAATCAGATTCCCTCTGGGAGCGTAGGTTCGAATCCTACCGGCTGCGCGAAAATTTTGTTTTTCCTCCAATATAATTTATGTTAACAAATATGCTTAACCAAATTTTAATACCATTATTTTGTAATATATGTAATAATAATAGTACGTCTTTCAGACGACTTGTGTTCTGGCACCAGTCAGTGTTAACCAGTAACATCTAGCCACCATAATTTTCCAACCTTCGAGAGACGGAATATCTCTAGGCAGTATAATATTAATATAATAATTGGAATGCACTATACTTAACATGAGGAGGCCAATTCTCGTAATTTTAAATGTTCAAAATATCATTCCGATCTAGTCTCAGCGTCAAGAAGGTTGCAAATGGCATTCTCTCAAACCAATAATCAACGTCAAATGCACCTAGCATTAGCAGTAGTATTATACCGTATTGGCTTCAGTCAACTTTTATTCTACATTCAATCTCATTGTGATCTATGTTCACATCTGACGTTGATTATTGGTTTAAGAGAATGCCATTTGCAACTTTCTTGACGCTGAGACTAGATCGGAATTTTGAATATTTAAAATTACGAGAATTGGCCTCCTGGTTCAGTGTTACATTTGCCAGGATAAATAAACCTGATGCAATAATTAACGAGAATTTCGTAAGTAATATGCACAATTCACGGTTACATTAATGTTTTTAATTGTTTTGATTTGAGAAGTAATTAAATCAATCAATTAAGACATATAGAGATAAATAAAGCGGTATTATTTTAACATCGCATGGCCATTGCAGTTTTATATGGAAGTTTATAGAATAAATTATGGAATAGGTACGTATTTACTTTATTTATTGTGATCTTGTCCTCACATGCGGAATTATTGTCGAAATGCAATCGACCTTAATATATCGAATTGTTTTTTTCTCGAGCGTTGTGAGGGACCAGTGGTTAATCTACTATTTTTTTATGGCATAGGTCAGCAAGCGAAAAAGTGGTTCACCTGATGGCTAGTGATCTCCACCGCCCATGTACGCCTACAATACCAAAAGAATCATGGGCGCTTTGTCGACCTTAAAAGGAAAGGGATAATTAAGGGATTGGAAAGAGGAGGGGTATTTGGGCCTCCGGATATCTCACTCACGTAACGCAGCAGCAAGCTGCTACTTTACGTCGGTTTTCTGTGAAACAGTCGTAACGATCCGGACGAGCCGGCCCATTAATGTTGTAGAAAAGTGTCTACAGCGTGGCTCTACCACTAGCAGTTATAGGTTCGATTTTAGTTGATGAACTGCTAAATCGCATGGGATTTGAATCGTCTGAACAGACTTTCAATCGGATTGGTGATCAGAAATCATACAGCTATTGTTAATTAAAGTCAGTCGGTCAACTAAAATAGGTGGTAGGTCCTTCGAATGTCAGAGACGGTCTGGGTTGGTAACACCTCTTTGTCTATTTCTGCCGCACGCAATTGTGTATAAACAGCGTTGGTTAGAAGGATACGACAGTGATATTACTAAGCATTATGAAACTCAAAACTTTATGTCTCAGACTGACAAGCGTAATGCAGTGTTCTGCAGTAACAAAAGATGCAGTAGTTTTTAATTCAATGCTCTAAGTGGTGCTTTTATTTTAGGTCAGGCGTGGCGCTTGCGATCTGGCGAGCGACCTGCTCGTCACGTCATTTAAGCAAATAACAAAAAAACTGCCTCGGTGGCGTAGTTGTAATGCGCGTTAAGACTGAGGCTGACGCTGAGGTCTCGGGTTCGATCCCCGGGTCGGGTAAAAGCGATATTGGGTTTATCTATTAAGAATTGCTTAGTATCAGCCCGGAGTCTGGAATTGTGCCCGGTATGGCGATAGGCTCGCCCCCTATCACATCATGAGACGGAGATACGCTTGGCGTAATCTGGGTGTACTGGTTACACCTCTGCCTACCATAATATACCATAATAATTTATTGCTACTTCCGAGACAAAAACAGCTTTCTGGTTCAAATATGAATTTCAAACTCATGTCACTCCCAGTACAATGATCGCAGAGGTTTAGTAAGCTACCAGCAAAGTATAGAATTAAAGTAATCCAAAAGCGTACTTATAGTAAGCGCCACGCCTGCCCATAAACAGAAGCAATGTCGTATAAAACTTTGAATCACAAAGCACTGCATGGCACTGGACTGCCTCGTTACTCCGAGACATAAGTCGCATAATGCCCAGTAATTTTGGCAGCAGTAATAGACAAAGTGTTGGTACTAACCCAGACGGCCTCTCGCATACGAAAGACCTACCACTTTGTAAATAAATCAGCTAAGCAAAACAGATACTAAAATATGCTTTTTGTTAGTTGATAACTAAGTAAACCAGGGTCACACAACCTATGTTTAAAGTTTAAACACCATAGCCAATAAATAGCTCAAAATATCCAGAACATTCGAAACATCTGCTTAACAAAAACTAGAAACAATGTCCAATCAAACTAATTAATCCATTATAATGTAAGTTATTATTTTCATAAAATTATAACATACGTTAAATATACAACGTGGCAGCGTCTATAAATCATTCGACCGAAGGTAATTAATGAAATTTATGTGTTCACATAAATTTTATGTGTTTCTATATTATTATGTGGTACGTGAAAAACGAACGAATGAGGTCATTGGGCTTTGGGGTCCCTCGTCGATTGATCGGATCCAAACGGGTTTCATTTCGGAGATTAGACATTTCATATTGGAAAAAAACGTTTCTGTTTGAATAAATAACTATAATTTCATCCAGATATTCCATGAGTATGCATCTTTTTAGGTTTTTGGCATTGGAAAATCTTATGTACGAAACGTTTCTAAGTTTTCACTTCAGAAGGAGATAATTTCAGACTAACGACAGCCTCCGTGGCGCAGCGGGCGAGTAGCCGGTTGCGAAGCGTGAGGCCGTGGGTTCGATTCCCGCACCTGGACAAATGTTTGTCTGATACACAAATATTTGTCTCGGGTCTGGGTGTTGTGGGACCGCAAGTCCCTCGTAGTTACTGATACCCACGATACAGGTTAACCTAGTGTGGGGTCAGGACTATGTGTGTGACTGTTGGGTGTATTTATATTTTATATTTATATATAATGTCCAACGAGACCAGTTGCATGTCTTAACGGTCGTCAGTATTATGCCAGTCTAACTTTTTAATTTGCTTGAATGACGAGACGAGTAGATCGCTCGCCTGCTGTTTAGCTTCACGCCTGCCAATAAACAGAAGCAACGCCACAAAGAAATCTGTATTACAGAGCACTGAACTGCACTAGTCATCCCGAGACATAAGATGTTAAGTCTCATAATGCCCAGTAATTTCACTGGCTTCGATGTCCTTCAAACCGACCCAGCCAGCCTCCCGCTTACGAGGGACCTAACTATTAAACTAACTAGATGTACACAGGGTGACTCAAGAATGCGACTTACTGGAATGAGCCACTATCAAGCCTACTACTATGTGTGTGGTCAAACAGTCGCACCACAATAAGTGGCTAATTGGGATTGTCACATCACAAAGTTACCCACGCACTCACGCCTGTAATACCCACATAGCGAGCGTATCTTCGTCCCATGATGTGATAGGAGACGAGCCTATCGCCATACCGAGCATAGTTTCAGACTTCGGGCTGATACTGAGTTTCGTAATAGAAATACCCAATATCACTTTTACCCGACCCGGGGGTCGAACCCGAGGCCTCAACGTCAGCCTCAGTTATAACGCGTACGCATTACAACTGCGCCACCGAGGCAGAAACATCATGAAGTTATGAAATAGTTAGTCGGCTAATAATCATGATTACCTACCACCCTTCTTTACGTATGATATTGGATTAATCGAAGCGTGAAGTAGTAATTAGCAAAGGTTATGATGAAAGTAGTCCTTGGGCTCTTTTTTAATTCACGCTTTGATTCCTGTGTAAATTGAGAGTTCCTCTTACAATATAACGGTAGGCAGCGGCCTGGCTGTGCTCTGGCATTGCAGAAGTCCATTGGCGGCTGTAACCATTTACCATCAGGTGGGCCGCCTGCTCGTCTGTCTTACTAGACAATAAAAATAAAAATAATTGGCCACAATTGGCGGAGAAATTGATGTACATACATTAAACAAAGCAAAAAAATAAATGAAATAAACACGCGCTGAATTGAGAACCTCCTTTTTTTAAGTCGGTTAAAAATGTCCAAAATTACGTTATCCAGCATGTTATTAAAGTTATACAGAACCTAAACTACAAGTTGAACCACCCGTCACAAGTTTGGTCATTTTTTTTTTAACTCGCTCAAAATATTTAACATGTTGAGACAGTGACGCTATTATCGGCGTAGATAAGGTGAAGCGACTCATCTGTGTCGATGTGAGTGGGTTCGGTTCCAAGTTGAAATAAAAAAGATTAAATCTTTAGTCCCAATGTTAGTGATTAATGAAAGTCTGAAATAAAGTTTTTGGGTGATGGTCCCTTGCTCACAGTTCGCTGAGCTTATTTTTGTCTCATGATGTGATAGGTGGCGAGGCTATGTTTGCCCGACCTGGGATTTCAACCCAGGACTTCACTGGTTTATTTCTTAAATAGAGTTATTTTAGCAGCGGCTCAGCTGGAAGTGGTTTGAACTGCCGAGACAAGTCGCAGGTTCAAAACCAGCCCCAAGAGCATGCACCTATGACTTTTTTCAATTACGTTGTTTTCTAAGGTATTTCGATGGTTACGTGTATATTTATTGTTATTTTTTTTATATCATAGGCTGATAAACGAGCAAATGGGCCACCTGATGGTAAGTGATCTCCACCATGTACGCCCAAAATACCAAAAAGATCATCGGCGCGTTGCCGACCTTAACGGAAAGGGTTAATTAAGGGATTGGGAAGAGGAGGGGGATTTGGGCCTCCGGATATCTCACTCACCGTACAAAACGCAGCAGCAAGCTGCTACTTTACGCCGGTTCCCTGTGAGACAGTGGTAACGACCCGGACGAGCCAGCCCATTCATGCTGTAGACAAAACTGTGGCGTGGCTCTACCACTCAATGTTAATTTATTATCGCTAGCTTTAACGGTGAATGAAACATCGTTAGGAAACCTGCATACCTGAGAAGTTGTCCATGAGAATTTCGAAGGTGTATGAAGTCTGCCCACCCGTATACAGTAGATGTACTCGTATCATTCAGTAGATAAGGCCCATGTTCAGCAGTGGGACGTGTATAATACAGCGGTAATATTATTATTATTAATAATAAAGAGGTGACTGCCTCGGTGGCGCAGTTGTAATGTGTACGCGTTACGATTGAGGTCAGCGCTGAGGTCACGGGTTCGATTCCCGGGTCGGGTAAAGTGGTATTGGGTTTTTCTCTTACGAAATGCTCAGTATCAGCCCGGAGTCTGGAATTTGTGCCCGGTATGGCGATAGGCTCGCCCCCTATCACATTAGGGACGGAAATACGCTCAGCGAAATGTGGGTGTACTGGTTACACCTCTGCCTACCCCTTCGGGGATTACAGGCGTGAGTGCGTATGTATGGATGTAATAAAGAGGTCTTCTACATTTCATGAATTTTATTTACATTAACTTAGACTTTATGAAGAATTATTAAAAGTAACTTGTTTTTAAATTCGTTTCTGAGTTTTTAAATGAACACGAAGCACTATAGATTGGAAAATATTGTCATGCTAAGCGGTGACGATTTATTTGGACTAGTGGTACCCGTAGTGGTCGACATTCGACCTCTTTAATCATATACTTACTTTTTGTTGTATAGCATATGCTGCGACATTCAGACATTGATACTATAAACGAAACATAAATGTTTTATTAATACGCTTTTATTAGCTTCATACGTATGTATGTATGTATGTAACGGAAACTTTGAACATGATTTTGACCCTCTTCAAAACGGCGGATTAAATCGAAATTTGGCATACCTATCAAGGACCGATGATAATTTATCCTTTTATAGAAAATTCAACTAAAAATGAAAAAGAAATAATAGTTTAAAAAACACGCATTTTATAGAAAACCCAAATATTTTATTGTAATAAAAGCGTGGGGTGCATGGTGTTAATAGTTAGAAATATTTTGTTGACAGATATGAGTAGAAAGATCATTTTGATAATATCTTAAAAAGCACCCCACGCTTCTTTACAATAAAATATTTTAAACTATTATTTATTTTTCATTTTTAGTTGGTTTTTCTGTAAAAGCGTGTTTTTAGTTTTTTTTTAAATAGTATATAATATAATGTAATTGTTACAGATATTATGATATTTAAACTGCCAACCTAGCGCCAAAATACGCACTTTTGGTTTTTTTTTAAATATGTGTGTATTAATTGGCTCGCTATAACATTTAAAGAAAACATCGTAGGGAAACCTGCATACTTTAGAATTCATCATAAGGATTACGAAGTTATGTAAAGTTTACATTAGGCTCTAGCGTGGTGGACTAAGGCCTAGCCCCTCTTAAAGTAGAAAAAGCCCGTGTTTTAAAGTTTAATTGTTAACATAAGCTCACGTCATTTTCCCCGAAGGTGTAAGCAGAAGAGTAACTAGTACACCCACGTTTCGCAATCTTATTTTCGTCCCATGAAATGATGTGGGCGAGCTGATCATTACACCGTGTAAAAATTACAAACCCGGGCAATTAATGATTTCTTGAATTGAGAATTCAAACACAAATTGTGAATGCCCCACTTATGAATTGAACCCAGAACCTCACAGTTCTCAGCCTTGATATTGCCACTAGACCCATAACGCGATTGTTTAACAAAGGGTTAATAAAACTCAAAATATCACTTTCCTTCACCCGCGCCACATCAACCAACGCAACTCACAAGAATCCAAAAATTATCTCCAAATTCCCTTCCAGCCGCGTTGACATATTTACGACGTTGGTGTAGGGCATAAAACTAATCCCTACCACTGGGGGCCACGGGCATGGGGGGCCAGGGCCCGGGGGCGAGCCGAGGGACCTTTATTTCTAACATTCGTCACATAGTAGCTGTAAATTATCATACTCTGCTATGATATGACGCGGGCCGCCCATTAAAACACGTTTGATTTAGTTGGGGCTATAAAATTGATTTATGTTTTCACGCTAACAAAACCCCTTAGTACTGAAGCAACTATTATATTAACATTTTCGTGGATAACCTTTTCAATTTTGCAAGGTTATACGTTTACATTCAGACGATGCAAAAGAAACTCTATGACGTTACACCTAAAACACAATTTATCTTAAAATAAAATCGATAAAATAAGTCATTTTTTAATTGTAAAAACTTATTCATCCGATGCATGTTGGGTAAGCATTATTAAATTCGACTTTAAATGTAAGTAATAAGATTGGAAATTGTACATGCGGTGTCAAAACGACTGGGCCATTGTTTTTTGTATTAGTGGTATAATTCGGACAATGTTACGACATCATACGTCGTGTTATATGTAATTTTAAATGAAACAAATGCATCAGATATTGATTATTGAAAGACTCTGCTGTATCATTTTTCATTACTTTTTCGGTAAGCGAGGATTCATCATTGTATTCTCATGTCCCTTCACTGCAGGTTAGACTAATTCCCTGCGCCTCCGATACAACTGAACGCCGCCAGGCGTTTTTCGGTCTTCCACGCTTACGCCTTCTCTGTGGGTTCCAATATAGAGCTTGTCTGGGAATGTGGTCACGGTGTCTACGTAAGGTGTGCCCACTTGCGGCGTCGTATCTGCAGTTCTATAGGGACCTCCCGGCACAGTCTGCACAGCTCAACATAGGAGTAAATACTGTTAAATCAAAACTATATGATTGTGTATTTTGTCCGACTTACGCCTGAATAAACACTAATTTAGTTTTTAAGATCGCATTAAACAAGTTAAGACCCTCTCGTCTGTCAAAATGGTATTAAAGTAAGTATTCAAATTCAAATCATTTATTCTGTAAATTGGATCATAAATATCACTTTTTCATGTCAATCATTTTTTATGCTACATTACATTTACGACGGCATTTCGGGGCTAGCCATGAGAAGAAATGCCGAAACAAACTCATGGGTTATGGCCTCTTTTAATCCAGACATTGTTTTACAGAATTATGCAAGAGTAATGTACAGACATTTCTGGATTGACCTTTTCAATAAATAACCAAGAGTATACCAGACATAGGTATATGGCAATCCCACTCACTTAAAAGAAACAAAATGAAATAATTAATAATTATACTAGCTGTTAAGGTCTGTTTTGAGGTGCGCGACCGAGACAGAATGCAACGCATGCCGATAGCAACAGCTTTGCTTTTGTATTATACATTAACCGTTGTATTCATAAACGTTACTATGAGACCTGGCACCTAGCATTAGGAGTAACATTATACCGTTTTGGCTTCAGTCAACTTTTATTCTACATTCAATCTCATTACGATCTATGTTCACATTTGACGTTGATTATTGGTTTAAGAGAATGCCATTTGCAACTTTCTTGACGCTGAGACTAGATCGGAATGATATTTTGAACATTTAAAATTACGAGAATTGACCTCCAGTTAGTGAACGCGAACGCATAGTGACGATTTCTCTAAACGTCATTGGTCTGTCTCACAGACAACTGACGAATTAGCAGCTTACTATTGCGCTTCGTGCGTTGAGATATCCGGAGGTCCAAATCCCCTTCTCTATCTCTTAATTACCCGTTTTTTTATGCGTGACCATAATTTTTTTGGTGTTGTAGGTATTGGAGCGTTGGAGATCATTTACATAGTGATCCACTTGATCATTTGCTGGCCTTTGATCAAAACGTGTCAAAACTATAGCATTGTATGACAGCTCGCAAATGTGTGAGATGTCCCGACGCGAGCATCGAACTCACTCCTTTTTAATTCACTACACGCTCTCTTCGCCACGGAAGTCGTCAAACCAGATAAGATAATACTGTTATAGATTTTTTTATTTAATTAATACATTCACCGAAAAACTAAATTTTAATTCTTATCTATTTTGGCTTATTTACGATCGTAAAATATTTAAACACAAGCGAAGTGTTTTAGAAATATCAACACTTTACCGCAGACACAGAGCAATAAACAAAAGACGCCACTTAGTATGTTTTACACAAAAAATTCATCCTAATATATCAGTTTCGGTTCTAAAAGGTCAAATAACAAAACACATGACGTAATCGAAATGATGACACAAAAGTTTAAATCAAGGGAGACGTGTGACCAGTCACTACCTCTAACCAAATTTGTTGTTAATATACCATCTACAACGTGGCGTATTGTAGTTGTATAAATCTGTGTCTGTACTGACTAACGTCGCGTCCAATAAATAAAAGAAAACACATTATTTATCTATTTTATGAGTGACAAAAATCTCCGATTGGTGACGCAAGCCGTATGGTCACCGGCCATAAAACAAATGTCACGCTATTGGGCGGCGTGCACTAAATCCTGCGTTTTTATTGTCACCGACTTTATAGGTTCTTGGCCGTAAAATTTTGAGGTGTCAATTGTTCACATAAAATGGGAGATGGACAATTAAAGGGTATCTGGTTTGTGGGAGTCAGATGATATGGAAACTTGTATTTTTCTAGAGAATACTGTGTCCAGACTTCCAACGGTCACGTCACGGGCGTCAGTGACGCTGCGTATACGCGGTACTAACGCACTATGTAATTTTAAGAGAGATTATACGCTTGTCGAATCATTACCACACAGTGTCAGTGGCTGTCAAACTAAATTTTAGTAGGGTGTCTATCAATCGACTTTATTCATAATAATAATTATTTAATGGTAGGCAGTGGCTTGACTGTGCTCTGGCATTGCTGAGATCCATGGGCGGCGGTAACCACTTACCATCAGGTGGGCCGTCTGCTCGTCTGCCTATATAAGCAATAAAAAAAAACCTTTGCCCTAAATGAATCTTCAACCTAACAGTTTATAACGCACAAGTCAATCAAAAAAACACATGTAGCTTTTAAACGACTAAACACGTTTTTTTCTAACATAGCTAACAACAATCTCGATTAAACCAGCTTTCAAATAAAACAACCGCATTCAAATCAGTCTATTCCTTTAGGTACTACGAGACCACAGACAGATAAACACACACCCGTAGAGATACAATGGAGTCAAACTTACCTCTTTTTCAGGGGTTAAAAACCTCCCAACAGCAATAAAGAGAAAAACTGTAAATTATTTCTATTATTTCAAATTATTTCAAAATTTTTATTAAACATTTGCTTTGATACTCAAAGTGGTAAACAGATTGTCTTCTGTCTAGCTTAAACCAATCTCGATTAATCCAGTATTCAAATAAAAAAATTGCATTCAAATCGACCCATTCGTCTAGGCACTGGGTGACCCTAGACTGATATCTACATTTGTTTACTACACACAGTTGCTAGGAGATAGGTTTCTCGTCTGCGAGAGTCCCTTTGGGTAAGTACCATTGCTTTGTCTATTTCTGCCGAGTAGTAGCAGTATGTAAGCACGGTTATGTATCGGTTTGAAGGACATTGAAGCCAGTAAAATTACTAGGCATGATGAGGCTTAAAATAGTGAAGTGCCATGCAGTACTTTGTTTCATTTCAAAGTTCTGAGTTAAGTTGCTTTTGTTTATGGACAGGCGAGGACCAAGCGAGTGATCTGCCCATCTCGCCGTTTAGGCGAATAAAAAAATACTACTAAAACATCTGGACTAAATTTGCACCAAATTTCACCAATTCTATCACTCTATAAAAAGCCGTGTGGCAGTGAATGCGCGACATCGGTCCCAACGCAAAGTTGCCAGCTCTCGGGCCAAGTGCTTCCCCTAACTACATAAATCAATTTGTCAGTTCCAACGTGACATTAGACGCGCACAAGAGCAATATGCGTTGCAGTGTGGATTTTTTCGTTTTTGACGTACTTCGCTAGCTTTGTTTGACTAATAAATTGTGAGTTGTCATTTTTGTGTAGAGTTTTTGTTATGAAAATAGAGAATGGTCTGTGAATGTATTTTATTGTTGATTTACTGAAACTGTATTGCTATAAAATGGGCGCTCTTTGCGATCATTGATTAATTAAAGTACAAGAACATAGTAACTGGACCTGATTTTAAGTACATACATACGCACTCCCGCCTGTAATCCCCGAAGGGGTAGGCAGAGGTGTAACCAGTAAACCCACATTTCGCCAAGCGTATGTCCGTCCCACGATGTGATAGGGGGCGAGCTTACGTCCCTCGACGGTCTGCAGTTTTGTTTTATTAGCTTGAGTGACGAAACGAGCAGGTCGCTCGCCTGATCTTAAGCGCCAAGCCTGCCCATAAACAGAAGTAACACCACACAGAACTTTGAATTAAAAAGCATTGCATGGCATTGGGCTGCGCTCGTCACCCCGAGACATGAGATGTTAACTCTCACAATGCTCAGTAATTTCACTGGCTTCAATGTCCTTCAAACCGGAACACAACAATGCTTACACACTTCTGCTCGGCGACAGAAATAGACAATGTGGTGGTACCAACCCAAACGGCCTCTTGCATATAAGGGACATTGACCACCTTGTAAAATATTATGGGGCTACTGGATATACACTGGCTGATCCAGGAAAACGACTCGCCTGATCGAACCACTGTGGTGGGGTTTTCACTGTATGTATGGTGGTCGACACAAAATGAAATTTATATTTTAAAAAATGTATTAAAATGTTCATTAAATAAAATAAATAAAGCATTAAATGTTTACGTGTCTGAGTCAAATCTCCCAGCTGTTCTGTTATAGAACAAAAAGTGTGTGTTTAAAGTAGAATTTCCACCACTACAGGACCACTAGTAAAAATAATTCTGTGAAGAGATATGTGTATGACACACAGAAAAAAAAATCGAATTGAGTACGTCCTCTTTTTCTTTCGTCGGTTAAAAGTTCATTAACAGACTTTGCGTCTCATTTAATTTTAAAAATCTTTAGATTATAGGAGATACATAAATCGTATGTTACATAATAATAATAAAAATAATAATTTATATATTTTATATCACAATATTATCTATTCATTAATTTATTGGCAAAAAGATAGAAGGCCGTGATTACATAATTTAAAAAATATATGTTTTTTACGACTGATAAATTTGGCACTTGACGGATTTTTTTAAAGTGATCGGCATGATAAAACATTAAAGTGTCAGATACACGGAAAATTACTTGGCGGGCCCGAAGGTTGATTATGTAAAAAAACATTATATATAATTTTCTATAATTTTCTAATAATTTTCTACATGTTATTGTCAAAAAGATCGTTATTCCGTCAGTACGACACAAATGTACTGCCTCATGTATATCCTATTCTGCACTACTACGCCCCTCACCCTTTTTACTCTGAAACAATATCTGTAACGCCACTTGTGACTAATTTCAGGCTGGTCAAGTCAAAATGTGTTTGTTGTATTATTTTTTGTGTGATGGTATCCCGGTTTAGAGCCAGGGTCCGTCATCCTATTGAGAGACTTCCACTTTTTTTTTAATACCATAGGCCGGCAAACGAGCAAGTGGGTCACCTGATGGTAAGCGATCTCCAACGCCCATGTACGCCCACAATACAAAATAATTATGGGCGCGTTGCCGACCTTAAAGGAAAGGGATAATTAGGTATTGGGAAGTGGAGGGGGATTTGGGTCTCCGGATATCGCAGTACCGTACAGTACCGTACGAAACGCAGCAGCAAACTGCTACTTTACGCCGGTTTTCTGTAAGACAGTGGTAACGACCCGGACGAGCCGGCCCATTCGTGCTGTAGACACAAGTATCTACAGCGTGGCTTTACCACTCACAAACTTTGATTAACAGAAATAAAAGAGATGGAAAAATACTTTTAACTTTTATCGTACAGAACGGCAATTTCATAATTCCTGTTAAATTGAAGATTAATATTTTGTACTAAATGCAGACTATTAAATATAAGTATGTATTAAATAACTTAATAATGTTTTGGTTTGTTAAAAAAGTGAATAGTGATCAATTTACGTCAAACTAGCTCGTTGATACAAAAATAAAACGACCCGGACGAGCCGGCCCATTCATGATGTAGACAAAATTATCTATAGCGTGGCTCTACCACTCGTTACACTCGTCGGCCTCGTCCTGTCGCCCTGTCTCTCAAGACATAAGAGACAGGGCGACAGGAAGATGCTCACATCTTCTGTAGTAAGACGATTAGCTCTCCTATCATCCCAACGCTTTTTGTATGTTCGCGGTTTATTACACCCTTTTTTTGCTATCATACCCCTGTTACCATGGTAAAGGCATATCATATCAGGCAATTTTTGAAAATTTTAAAGTTTTGAACATACAAAAAAAAAAAAATGATACTAGCCCTGTATTATTAATATCCCACTGCTGGGCACGGGCCTCCTCTACTGAATGAGAGGGACTAGGCCTTAGTCCACCACGCTAGCCTAATGCGGGTTGGCAGACTTCACACACCTTCGAAATTCTAATGAAGAACTTCTCAGGTATGCAGGTTTCCTCACGATGTTTCCTTCACCGTTAAAGCAAGTGATAATTACAATTAATACACACTTAACTTAGAAAAGTCAGAGGTGTATGCTCTCAGGGCTGGTTTCGAATCTGCGACTTTCGTTTCGACAGTGCATACCACTCCTGACTGAGCTATCACTGCTATTTAAAAAAAAACAGCCAAAATCTATTATACTGAAAACCGACATGAAGTAGCAACTTGTTGTTGCGTTTCGTACGGTCAGTGAGATATCCGAGAGCCCAATTCTCCTCCCCTTCCCAATCCCTCCCTTTCCTTCAAGGTCGGCGAAGCGTCCTTGCTTCTGGTACTTTGGGTGTTTATGGACGATGAACGTCACTTACCATCAGGTGACCCACTTGCACATTTTTAGCTTATGCTATAACAAATCTAAACCAGCAGCTGACAAAATCTTTTGTGAAGCTGGTATTCATAAAAAATTCTGCCAAATCCCATTACTAGGGATTCGTAGTGTTTATTAGAAATATCACACGCGCAATATTTCTTCGATACCCTTGCATTTTGCGTCCAAATGAAACGATTTCGCGATTACGTTACGTGTTTACTCAATAATTCGACACGACAGATGTCTTGTTGTAAGTTGGAAGCGACAGCGGATAAGTTTTTTTTTTTTTTTTACTGCCTGGATAGGCGGACGTGCAAACGGGCCACCTGATGGTAAGTGGTAGATTTGTGGTACTTTTTGATTCATCAATTTTTATACTGGCTGGTTTGATTAACTAATGATATTTCGTAAGTGGATTATTTTTATTAATTTTAAAACACGTCACTATTACAGATAAAATATTGTGATAATATCATTTAGAAATAAAACTAGTTCATATGGATTTTATCGCGGTTTAATTTTTATTTTAGTCCCGATGTTTCGAAAGCTTTTCCGCCTTCGTGGTCACGAGAGAGTATAAAGTAGTTTTATTTCAATGTGTAATATTCGCGTAAACCTAAGAAATAATATCATGTATTATATACTAATGAGTATTCTGTCGTTTTACAAAGAACCAAGTGTCCCAACGTGACGTATCTAGACTACCTTTATAAATGTGGAATTCTCATGTACAAAATTATTTCTAACTTGAAAGTGAACGAAAGTAACTTGAAGACATCCTTGCTCAGGTTTCAAGCTTTCTTCATCCGAAATTCAATCATATTTGATTCAGTGGTAAGGTGTATAAAAGCAACAGCCCAACAGAGTCTAACAGACAATATCCAGTATTACGATTAGGACACACATGCTTCGGCAATCTTTGTTTTTTATGAATTAGTACGGACATACAACTAATACAGTGTAACAGGCCTATGTTGTCACGTTATTTTTTAAATAGGTAGGCAAATATTGCGTAGTCTACATAAGTATAGTAGCTGTGGAATAGTTTGCCGGCACACGTGTTCCCACCTTCCTATAATATGGGGTCCTATAAACGGAGTGTGAAGAAGCAATTAGACAGGCCGGCATAAATTTGCCGACCTACGATAAACACATCGTCTGTCGTTGGTCGACAGCTTTTTTGGATTGCGCTACACTTACCATCAGGTAGTCACTTTGCCGAGCTAGGATAAAAAATAAAAGTAGTATGCATTATTTCAAATCGCCAACTTCTTATAAATTCCATCTGTCGCGAGTATAGCTTGCGATCCGGCTTCGACTCGTCATTTCTCGCATTGTAGTAATCCGCTGATTTACTACTGACATTAATCAGGTTGACGGCCGATAGGGACCGAATAACAGGCGCGTGCGTACACCGCCATCTTTGTTTCCTAGCCGCAACCTGCGAACGAAACGGCGCAAAAACTTCGAACAACAACTGCATTCTTTTTTTGAATTTGTTGAAAATATTGGCAATTTGTCCGAAGCACGGTTGTTAAGTGGGTGTTATTCTTAGACCGACTTCCTCAACAATCTGTTATTTTATTTAACCACTAAATATATTTATTAAACGTCAAATCGTATGAAAATTGGACATTGGTAAACATTTTTGAATAATTGAGAAATGCGGCCTTAATGTCTGATGCAAATTCCATTTATATAAAGAGAGTTTCTCGTACGATACCTATAGGCAATCTAACAGAAAACCGTCGTTTACAAGGCCGCATCATACGATTATTTTCTCAAACTGTATGGTGCGACCTTGAAAACAATAGTTTTCTGTTAGATTACGAGTATATAAGCGACCCATCCTATTCAATAAATAATTACACCCAACAGTCACACGCATAGTCCTGAGCCTGGAGTTATTTTTTATGTTTATTTTTCTAAGCTACCTGTGTAAGAATCATATCTCGCTTCTGTTTATTTTCTTTTTAATTTAACTATTTTTATTAAGCTGTCTATCTCAACGACCTAGAAAAAACCAACATGGTTTTTGTTACATACTGTATATACTAGAACTTTTGAGACTATACAAAACATAGTGGATCATACATTGGATCCGGTGGTAGTTTTAAAACAACCCTTCGGAGATACACATGGTCCGCATTCAATCTCCCTAAAGTCCCTATAGGACTTTGTATTTCCTAAATTATAAATTATTGAAAATCCAGACCTAAAACAAGCCCCCTGAGTTCAAGTAGCTGGATCTTCTCAGAGTTTGGGTCGCGCCGCGTTGAATCCAGTGGTAAATTAAGCCCACTGAGTTTGTTTCGCCGGGTCTTCTCAAGCTGGGTCGTTTTGGATCCGGTGGTAGTTTTAAAACTTGTGCCGTTTCGGTAAATGCAGTGGTCCATACCGACTCAAAATATTTAATAATTAATAATGGACGTTTCCATATTACAAATACTGTTAATAATGTAAAATGTAAAATAAAAAGACAACAAATAAACAATTTAGTGTAATTGCCTAGTGTATTTGACGATGCTATGTATGTTATGTATACATTAGTTGATATGATTTCTATACTTAAGTTTCTTTATTTTGTACTGACTTGTCATAAACGCTATTTTAATTGCCTACATGATTAATAAACTATTTCATTTCAAAATTACAACTTTTTATATTTCGTTATAAATTAAACCAAATCTAAAAACACAGTATAAATAGTAAACTTTATCTTCAAAGTATACGCGCTAAATCAAAACTAACTTCTTTTTGTAGCATTTTTTTTGGCTCAACAACGTCAGATGTTCGTCTACACTATACTCTGTTGATTTATCGTACACATTTCCTGTTACACACTCCTACATCTGAATGTAACATAAGGACTGACAAAACGATGATTTACGAGTAATTGTAACTTAAATATATGACTATTGTATGCCTTATAGATTATATCTACACTTTATATGAGAAACAATACTTTGAAGATAATAAAAACAGTAATAAATCCGGGCAAACTTTCACTCATTAAAAGGGTTTACAATTGCAGTTCTTGACATAATATAAGCTCACTCCTGTATTCCCAAAGGGGTTGGCAGAGGTGCAACTAGTGCTGTAAACACGGTTAGATGAGCTTATGTTTCACTAATTTGATATTCAATACTGATTATTATTGATAAATTCATTCTCTCGTAGTGGTTTTTTTATTGACTGGATAGGCAGACGAGTGCCGGCCTGATGGTAACCGCCACTTGGACATCGGCTATGCCAGGGCACAGCCAAATGTAGTGAATGAGTTGGGACACAAGTATAGTCCTTAAATGTCGTAGCATCACGAGATCTTAATAAGTTAGGTCTTAAATGAGTTACTCAGGAACTTTAGCTCTGCTTTACTGTCTTAGGTAGGTACTACCGAAGTAGTCTTTGAGATGCCTTTACCCAACGTTTCCAATTATGAGGTACAACATCGTTGTTAGATTTAACTAACTTTTGCTCGTGGCTCCACCCGCGTGAGTGTCTTTTTTGCACACATAGCAAGACGTTCAAAAATTTTACTGAAAAAGGGCTTAGTGCGTGTCAGATTCACGCATCTATTTATTATTTTTTATAATTTATAAGAAATTGCCCATATTCTGTGAAAAGTTCGGCCAACTACTTCCTATGGTTTAGATAATAAAGGCCTTTAAAGGTAGAATAGAAGAACCGATGGAGTAATCTCTGTAATAGAGTTCCTTTGGTCACGGAACCCTAAAAACTAAAACCAAGTCAAGGAAGGTCACAACTCTCAACAACTAAGTAACAATCTAGAACTAAATTCCCATTTACCCCAATCAAGCCGGCCGCCGTAAATCCTAATTCAAGTATATAATATTTTTAATTTTCAACTTCGTCAGTCGACGCTCATACATCAGGGTGATTTACGCGCCGATGCTGGCGAAGTTGTGGATTTATTGCCCGAATGTTCGTGCCGAGAGACCGTGCCATCTTGTGATGGGGCGCGGCGTCTAAACTTTGTGTGTGACTTGGGGTATGTTGTAGTTTAATAGGGTAGTTGACTAGATTTTTTTTATTATTTTAATCAATAAGTTACGGTACTCAAAATCTATTGCAGAAAGAATTTTATAAATCGGACCAAAAATAAATAAGTTAGAAGCCATTCAAATCTTGTAGAATCTTTGACGTCACTGTGTAAAGTGTTCATTATGGTGCACGCGTGCAAGCGAGATAGTGAGATATCGCTACTGCACACCCACTTTTGCTCATATCAACATTTAAAGTCATAACTGCGGGCACATTTCTGAACAAATTTTGATTGTGTTTTAATAAAAGGGTTTCTTTTGCGTATCATTTTCTTTTGCTTATAAAGTAATATACTAAATTCAATATACGAAACTACTGTATTGGATACAAGGGGCAGTACAGCTAAATATCAAGCTTTCCTAATTACCCCATGGTTTAAGGCCCAGTTCGGTTAAAAATCTAATAAAAAAAAGCGTTCCTAATCACCAATGGGGCGTGTTAGTTCGTTGTTGGAACTTCCTGCAAGTGTTTTGGAGTAACTCATCTCGTACATTTCAAGACTCGATAGTCAAATTGACTACAGAGATTCCGGTGGCAAGAAATTGTGGCTGATTTTAAAAGTTGCAAACGTTGGACGTGGTTAATTCTATTAAACATTTTTAAAACTCGTATTATAGTTATTTGATTATGTTGTCATATGAATAAATCATCTCTTGAATATTTTAAAGAATAATAAGTATTTATTAAATATAATTTTTAAAGTTGGTTAAACACTGTCTAATATGAAGGATATTAGACAGTGTTAAGAGGTGATATTACAATGTTAGTTTTATTAAAATATATATTATGTACGAGTCTTGGCCTGACCTAGTTCACCGAAAACATTATCAAAGAAATTTATAAATATTCAGATATTTTTAACACTAAATTTATTCATAATTATCCCGAGTCTTGTGTATCCATTATCCGAGCCTTATTATCTTTAATACTAATGAGATAGATATCTAATAAGGTCAGATGTCATCTTTGACGTTACATTGCGGATATTTCCTGTGCATGATAATTATTTGCAGAAAGAATACGCACTCACGCCTGTAATTCCAGGAGGGGTAGGCAGAATTGTAACCAGTACACCCAGTTCATGGAGTTCAGTTCATTCCCATACCTGGAGACAGTTCTGTCTACAGCAGGAATAGGCCAGCTCGTCCGGGTCGTTACCACTGTCTCACTGAAAACCGACGTAAAGTAGCAGCTTGCTGCTGTGTTTTGTACGGCTAGTGACATATCCGGAGGCTCAAATTCCCCTCCT
This sequence comes from Mimas tiliae, assembly GCA_905332985.1. Lineage (NCBI taxonomy): Eukaryota > Metazoa > Arthropoda > Insecta > Lepidoptera > Sphingidae > Mimas > Mimas tiliae. The sequence goes on from HG995243.1 coordinate 1,379,996, forward strand.
CTTCCCAATCCCTTACTTATCCTTTTCCTTTAAGGTCTACAACGCGCCCATGATTATTTTAGTATTGTGGGCGTACATGGGCGGTGATGATCACTTACCATCAGGTGACCCACTTGCTCGTTTGCCGGCCTATACTATAAAAAAAAACATTGTAATATCAACACTATGGATCTCAGGTATTTTCCGCAATAAATATTCATTTATTATAAATGTTTTAAAAAGCACTAGAACAATGTTAATGAAATAAAATGAAATGAAACATAGATATTTATTATTACAAACTTAACATATTTTTTCCTTTGTTTTCTCTATCACGGCACAGTGACAAACACACCTATTAGATAGTTCTTTACTATCCACAAATCGGATTCACGTATTCTAAGAACATCTGGCAGCAGTTGCTAAAAGCACTCCGGATCTACTTCTGGTTCAATAAAAAATCATGAGGTAGCACAAGCATAATGAGGTATAAAAAAGCAAGGGGTAATTTAAAACAAACCACATTAGAATTTAATACAAATATAAACTTTAAAAGTCGTGTCGATACGTATCAAGGAAAAAAACGGCTAAACAAAGCTCACCCCAGCCCCAAATAATTATTCATTGTGTTTTTAACAGGCGCGCCAGAAGGCCGCGCGAAAATTGTAAGAGGCTACTAGCGCAGCGCGGTGCGCGCCTCAGTGATGTCGTAAAAATTGTTCTACGGCACTTGTGGAGTCGAATGTTTTTTTTTATATTTTTATTCTTAAAGGTGTAATATTTTTATCTAACCACATAATCATTTTTTTTATTTGCTTGCGTGACGAAACAAGCAGCTCGTTTGCCTGATGGTAAGCGCCACGCCTGCCCATAAACAGAAGCAATACCACACAGAACTTTGAGTTACAAAGCACTGCATGGCATTCAACTTTTCTTGTCACACCGAGACATAAGATGTTAAGTTTTATAATGCCCCGTAATTTCACTGGCTTCAATGTCCTTCAAACCGAAACATAACAGTGCTGTTTGGCGGCAGAAATAGACAAAGCGGTTGTACCAACCCCGACGGCCTCTTGCATACGAGGGACCTACCACTTTGAAAATATCGAGTAAGATAGCTTCTTCGAAACAAAATGCGAGCTACTGAAATCGTTTTGACGTCATGTACTTATATAATAATGATTTTCGTTCGTAAACCTTAAAATCACAAAATGTTTGTGAATTAGTTATATTCTTAATAATGATTTAAAACGAAAATCTACACAATTCTATAATTTAAGTCTCGTTCGATTTTGTCTTTTAAGTTTTGCAAAGCAAAGGTATAAATTACAAGTTAAAAAAATCTAACTGACGCCATTTAACTAATCGAATATTGAAACCCTACTTAATTAACTGACTATCTTATGGTTTCTTATTTTGTAACCCACAGAACAATATTGAAAGATAAGAAGGTCTCAATATTTAACATGATCTCAATTTCAATATTCTAGTGTTGAAAAAGAAAGAAAAGTTTAATTTGCAGATGCAACTTAGATAGAAACATAAAACAATAATAAATGAATACTTATGCTAAAATTATACAAAAGTTCATGGTGACATACAGGTGGGCACACATCATAATGCTATGTTATATCGAAATTCGCAAACTACAATACAATGATGACATAAAAAATATAAGATATTTACTCACATTTCATTGCGTTTCCACACCATTCTCTATCCTCACTCGGGAACAACCATCTCCTGACTTGTTAATGCCGCCAGCCTACTATCTTAGCATATTGCAAGACTCTAAATAACACCATTATTTCCAACGTCTACCCGTCCAAATACAGAAACGTTATCACGGGGAAAATATTTGATGGCCCCGTGTGCAAATTGAATTTATTATTTAGGTATAATCAGGGGTTAGTATGCTGCATATTTATGAATGCCCATCGACGAGCGAGAGCGCGTTTTTTCCTTCGTCGATTGGGGTATGGGGTAAAATCGCAGACCTGGGACGCGTTTGATCTTTGTGGCTAGATTGAAGTTTTACTAAACTAAACGGGTTTTGGTTACGTGTTGCGGTAATGTTTTTCATGGGGTAGTTTAACCGATTGGGGTAAACTGGAACTCGGGTCGTGCAATTGTAAATTAATTCGTGCAGTGAGAATAATTGCTATTAAATTCCGGTTTGATTTGAAATGTCAATCGTGGAGTATTATTTTTATAAATACAAAGCTTAATGCTTTTTTATTTGTTCGCCTTAATGACGACAGGATCGATACACGTTGATGGTCTGCAAGCCAATTCTCGTAATTTTAAGAGTTCAAAATATCATTCCGATCTAGTCTCAGCGTCAAGAAAGTTGCAAATGGCATTCTCAACCAATATTCGATTCAATAAAATGTGAACATAGATCGTAATGAGATTGAATGTAGAATAAAAGTTGACTGAAGCCAAAACGGCATAATGCTACTGCTAATGCTAGGTGCGTTTGACGTTGATTATTGGTTTAAGAGAATGCCATTTGCAACTTTCTTGACGCTGAGACTAGATCGGAATGATATTTTGAACATTTATAATTACGAGAATTGGCCTCCTGATCGCAACCGTTACCACAAAGTAAAACGTAAAGTAAAACCACACAAATTGTGAATTACAAGGTACTGTATGACACTGCACCCCGTCACATAAGATTTTAAATTTCACAATGACCAATAATTTCACTAGCTTCAAATTCAAACTGGAACATAATACGTGTTTACACATTATCTGGCGGTAGAAATGGACAAAGCGGTATTATTTATCGAGGTGGCCTCTTGCATGCGTGGAACCTACCACCTAGTTTAAGTTACATCATTTTGAGAATGTTATTGCAAAAGAGGCACATATTATTATAGTTTATGCGTTTGCCCTTACAATATAATTGTATGTAGGTTAGGAGTCCACAACACACGACGACAGTGACACGTTCGTTTTGTATGAAACTGTATAGGTAAGTTTTGAGATACGATCGCGACAAGAGAGCGTGGCGTGACGCGAGAGCATTTCCATACAGTTTCATACAAAGCAGATCTTTCATTATCGCCTGACGGCATCACGCGTTTTGAACACTCTGTCGCGATCGCGTACCCTAAAACAAGCCTTAATAATGTGGCTGTTACATCATACTAATATTATAAATGTGAATGTAAGTTTGTTTGTTACGCTTTCACGCGAAAACTACTTAACCGATCATCATGAAATACACATATTCTTGGAGGTATAAGAAGTAACATAGGATACTTTTATGTTTTTTTTATCTATTAGTTTGTTACGGTTTCACGCCTAAATCAATCAACCGATTTTAATGAATTTTTGATGTAGAGATAGATGGGACCCTGGAGACGGTTATAGGCTACGTTTTATTTCGGAAAAGTCTATTCACGCGGGCGGAGCCGCGAGCAAAAGCTAGTTACATATAAAACTAATCTCACAAATAATTATGACGACAACCATTCGTATCCATAAACTTGCAAACCAAACAATAATTACGACGCGAGGGCTCATATACCCCAACTAAGTGGGGTATCTCTCACCCCCTCTTTAAAACGCAGTAATTTAAGACAATAAGCATTCTGAGGTGAATTATATTTTAAAATGAGTTCAACGCTTGTCTGTGGGTGGGTTTCAAATTTTTCGATAGATGTGTCCCGTCGATTCGATGGTGGTCTGGAAATCACATTGTACAATAGGCTAAATAGTGGGCGGAATGAATGTTTGTGAGGTGAGTTACCAAGCTGAGTTAAATGATATATCAATAATGTAACTAAAGTAAATCGATCTTGTAGGTTCAATGCCTGAGAAGTTTAAAAAAAAATAGTATATCAACCTCACCTGCACGTCGTACACTCTGCTGATTTACGGACGAGGCAATTACATTGCATTTTTATGGTTGTACAGCTATAATCCGCCATATTGGCATACAATAGTTTGAGATATAGTATGAAGACAAACAGAAAGCGAATCATATGTCACATCTTAACATCATTATGACACCTATTTAGACTGTAATACGATTTATAATTCAAGAATCAAAACAATCTATTTATATTAATTAAAATCCCTTAATTATCCCTTTCGTTTAAGGACGGTAACGTGGAGAACACTTACAATCAGGTGACCCACTTGCTCGTTTGCCAGCCTATCCTATTGATTTTGATAATCTATTAATATATATCAGGCATTCAGTAAAGAACACTAGAGCGATATATAGGCTACCTTTAATTCTGCTAATATGACGAAAGACACTGGCGGAACGCTAAAAAAAAGTTGATAATACATTTTTATGTGCATTTTGATCAATTAACGATGTCAAGTTAAGCAGGCAATAGATGGAAAATCAGCATATTTACGAATATCGTACATTTTATATTAACCCGGCTCAGCCTTTATCGAGCCAAACATAGAGTTAATCAAAGTTACCGAGCACAGATTGTAACAAAAGACCAACAAATAAAGCCCATCATAATAAATAACTCAATACCTTAATACTTAAACATTAACTCCTTAAATTTATTGCCCGTTCCTGACTCCTGAGAAAAAAGTAGGGGCAGAAAAAAAAGAAAAACAACATCCGATCACAGTAATAGCTCAGGGTGGGATGAATCAAGCACTTTCTTTAGATGGGGTGAGAAATTTATTTGGCACATTGTTCGAGTTTCCTTGTGTTTAATTCTTAGATTGCTTTGGTGTGACGTCATACCGTTGTAATTTAATTGGATCACTTGTTATTTAAACGTCGTGTGGCTAGAACATATTGTTTTATGTATCAAAAAACTTTGTTAAGATATTGAACAAATTATTGAAACTCCGTCCATATAAGGAACGACTTGAAGTGCTCAAACTAACATGTAAAGGTTCCCAGACATAATTGACCTAATTGAGACATATAATATATTGAATGGACACATCCAAGACATCCACAACATAACATACATACGCACTTACGCCTATAATCCCCGAAGGGGTAGGCAGAGGTGTAACCAGTACACCCACATTTTGCCCAGCGTATCTCCGTCCCTTATGTGATAGGGGGCGAGCCTATCGCCATAGCGGGCACAAATTCCAGACTCCGGGCTGATACTGAGCATTTCGTAATAGAAAAACCCAATACCACTTTACCCGACGCGAGGATCGGACCCGAGGCCTCAATCGTAACGCGTACGCATTACAACTACGCTACCGAGGCAGGCACTTCCACAGCCTGCTGAATAAAGACACCAATACTCATCTAAGAGGTCATAGCAAAAATACTGTACACCACCGTATCCAACAATCCACATGTACTTTCTGACAAACAGAGTGGTAAGAGGTCTCGCGAGAGGCCGGCTGGGTTGGTACGAGTACCACCAGTTTGTCTATTTCTGCCGCGAAGCAACAGTGTGTAAGCACTGTTGTGTTCCGGTTTGAAGGACATTGAAGCCAGTGAAATAACTGGGCATGAGTCTAAACACCTTATGTCTCGGGGTGACGAGCGCAGTCTAGTGTCATGCAGTGCTTTGTTATTTAAAGTTCTGTGTGGCGTTGCTTCTGTTTATGAGCAGACGTGACGTTTACCATCAGGCGAGCGACCTGCTCGTCTCGTCAATCAAGCTAATAAAAAAAAGAAAAAAAGCGTGTAACAAGCTGCCACAATAATCATTATAATTTTAGTATTTTACTTCATAATGTTTCTCATTGGCGTAAGTTGAGCTGCTCTAACTCTATTTAAAATTAATTGTATTATCGTAGTGCAAATATTGAAAATGAATTTTGAAAAGAGCATCGTTAGAGTTTCTTGTCAATTCTTCTTTAACGAAACAGCATTCCGAACTGGCGCGGGCGGTAGAGTTGAAATTTGACTGAAACTAAATGATGTTTAACATTTTTATCGATTCAATAAATATTTTCATTTCATTTCACAAGACGTAGTCTCGGCGAAAAGTGTTAATCAATTTAAAACCGACTCGACAATCATCTCAACTCAAAATAATAGTCAATAGGCAGAACATAATTCAACATAATTAATTCTGCTTCATTATTATTCATATTAGTCTATTAGTTTGTTTGTATAATGTAAATCCGTTATTGGCCATAAGATATGTCTGTAAACTTTCATAGGATGTTAATTTTAAGGGCTGTGGATTTTGTAATAAAATAAAATAATAACAACATTCTGTCTCTATATTTGGAGACATTCTCCCTTCAAAATGGAGAAGGTCCATAATTATAAAAATACATTCCAGTTCAGCGTGGCTATCTGACGAATGAGCCGGCTCGACCGGGACGTTACCAGTGTCTCACGGAATACGACGTAATTAGCGGATTGCTGCTACCTTTCGTACAATGAATGAGATATCCGGAGGGCCAAATCCCCCCTCCCCTTCTTAATCCCTTTCCTATAAAGTCGACAACGCGCTTATGATTTTTCTGGTATTGTGAACATACATGGGCGGTGGAGATCACTTATCACCAGGTGACCCAGTTTGCCGTTTGCCGGCATAGGCTATAAAGAAAGGTTGCGTAATAATTTAAAATAAACTTCTATCTCAACAAACTACTTCACACAAATGTCTCAATACAAAAAATTCGGTCTTTTTCATCTCATTTGCCTAACATCGTAACCTGGGTAAGTAATCTTCAGAAGCGCCGACTAATGTCTCACTTGAGAATACACACAAGCACACAAGAGCGGTCTCTTTGACTCAAGTGACAGTTTTTCAGCAGTTTACACTCTCAAATTTTGTGATAACAATTAAGTAATAGACGTTTAGTGTAACTGATAGCGAGGACTTGAAATGTGGTTTCGAAAGAAATAATTCGTAAGATATTTTTTAACCCGCTTCGGTGGCGCAGTTGTAATGCGTACGCGTTACGACTGGGCTGACGCTGAGGTTCGATCCCGGGTCGGGTAAAAGTGATATCAGGTTTTTCTATTACGAAAAGCTCAGTATCAGCCCGGAGTCTGGAATTTGTGCCCGGTATGGTGATAGGCTCGCCCCCTATCACATCATGGGGCGGAGATACGCTCGGCGAAATGTGGGTGTACTGGTTACACCTCTGCCTACCCCTTCGGGGATTACAGGCGTGAGTGCGTACGAATATTTTTTAGGGTTCAATAGCCATATTGCAAAAACCGTTATAACTTTGTCCGTCCGACCGTCTGTCACAGCCATTTTACTCGAAGAATATTATCACTATATGGATGAAGTTTGAATATTCTATGAACTGATATACAAAGATGTAGTGAATTTAAGATGTTTTTGGGATGCCTCTTGTACTTAGGCCCACTTACATGAAGATCCTAAATTGAGTTTAACCAGCTAAACCTGTTAAGAAACCTCAAAACGTATGAAAAAATTACATAATATGTGAATAAGTGATAAATCCCGATTTAGGATTGTCGTGCAAATCGGCCTTAGAATTTAAACATTTGATTTTCATCTAAACCCATTTTTAGGTACCTTGTACTCGTTTAAAACTATGAACATGCATCCTGACTACGGAACCTTTCATTGTGTGTGGTCCGACACTTAACCGGTATTTTTTATTAAGTACTAGCTTTTACTCGCGGTTCTGCGCGATATTATTTATGTTACTGAAAACTCACTTTTATTAACCTCCTATAAAAAAACTATGTTAGGTATAAGTTTCACGTCTCTGTGCGTCTGTGGGTGTGTGTGTGTCCAATACCACCGTCAAACCATAATGGAAAGCCGATTCTGGTATTAAGCTGGGATAATGCCAGTCAGAAAGGCAAAGGGATAATGAAAGTTGTTTCCTATTGGTTTTCAAGATCGTATCAGTAGTTCCAGAGATTATATCCTGCAAACAAACTGACAAACTTACAATCTTTGGCTTATTTTAATATCTAAAACCTCAACCCACAGCAACAACAAATCTCGACCCATTCTGAAGCAAAGTTTGATTCAGAAGGTGAGCGATCTGCACGTCTCGTCTTTTAGGCTATTAAAGAATAAAAACTTTTGATGAAGTGAGAATCTTCGTTTTTTGTGTCGGTTAAACACTACGTTTTGGCAACATTTTCAAACCCACAAACCACAACACATAAAACGTTGTAACATTCGTTTGTTCGTCTGTTAATAAATCGAGTGGCGCCATTAGTCGCGGGTTCGAGGCCCGGCCGGAAAGCATGCGTCTTGATGATTTGTGACGAGCGCAGACGGATGACGACGAACGCGGATTGGGCCGTTTGAAAAACTTCACCCAATGCTATGGGTTTTGATTTACGCATTATGTTTCCGTGGATGTGTTTATTATTTTGAAGATGCCTTGATGTCTTCGCTCTTTGTGATGGCGGGTGTGGAAATATTGTGTATTATTGAATTTATTGAGGTTGTATATAGGACTAGCTTTGAGGTTATGTGTCGTTTGAATTCAAAGACTTTAAACTAACTAGACGGGCTGTTTAGAAGTAAAATTGCATCACATAACGCGGGAGTTTGACAGCTCACAGACAGGGAGCGCGATAGGGGTTCTAGTTGAGAGTAAGCGAGATGGTAATATTGAGTTACGGTCAATTGACCGCAACTTAGTGGTACAATTTCTATGTACCGCGCAGCTTGTCTAGTAGTATACAGCAAAGTCTTTGTGTGAATTATGTGGATTCGAATTCAGAATGGGGAGCACAAGCGTCTGATTCACCATCTCTGACTAAATGATACTTTCCAAATAATATATGACACTTACAAACAAAAGTCACATTCTGATGTAAATACCGAAGAAAAGAAAATTTTAATCTGCTGGGTACTTTTGAAAATAACTGTCGTTTACGTTAAACTAGTGGTTAAATCTTGGGAGTGTGTTGGCCACCAACATCTTAGGCCCAAAGCCAACCTCACCTGACGGACGACGCAATGATGAAAGTTGGTTCCCGATGCAGGTTGCGGGCGCAGACGGCGGGTTGCCCCGTATACTTAATACCAAATACCGTCAAATCTAAATTACTTATTTTTTTATATCATGGCAAATTGACCACAGACAGTGCTACAGAATTTAATACGAGATTAAGTAGCTGCTAAAAATTTACTAGGTTGTATCCATCATTAAACTAAAAAAATACACTATAGGCATTAAAATCAATCCCAATTATAAACTCACGTCTACAACAGCGACATTCACTTGCGACTCAAGCGACAACCAACAAGCGACATCATTTTTCGAGTTAACAAGTGATTTATTGCTTCCTTCACGCAGGATTAGCGCCGCGCGGTGATAATAATACGGGCCAAATGTTTCGCTCGATGCGCTTGCCGCTCGCCGTGTGACGGTGTGTACTCGGCTTTGTAATTGGCTTGGGAAATTATTGAGGAGTAGTGTGTTTGGAAGGGTCTAGAAGTGCTGTAAAAAAGGGATATTTGAAGCTCCTTTTTTAATTTGTTTAAAAATACCCAACTTTGGTGTAGATGTATGTATGAGAGGATGTTTCTTAACTCTAAAAGATTTAGAAAGTATTTTATGGCCTAATTATCTTCAAGTAAACCCGGTATTTAAAAAGAGTATTGGACTCTATGCATAGCAGGTGTAAAAATAAAAAAAATCTCATTGTGGCATTCATCTGTAATGTTGTCTTAGAATACTTTAGAGTTATTTAATTATTAATATTTTTTATAATACACCCAACACTCACACACATAGTCCTGACCCCACACTAGGTTAACCTACAGGTTATACCTACAGGTATCGTGGAAATCAGGAACTACGAAGGACTTGCAGTACCACAAACCCAGACCAGAAACAAATATTTCTGGATAAGACCAACATTTTTGTCGGTGCGGGAATCGAACCCACGGCCTCACGCTTCGCAGCCAGCTACTCGCCCACTGCGCCACGTAGTCATTCTTGACCATTTTGTTTCAATCTTTCGAACTAAGAGAGTTCTACAATTAAAGACTTCAATTTCTGTGGACACGTTTATTTTCTGTCTACCCTATCAGAGCTGAGTGGTGAATATTAGCGTCTGTGTATAATGTAAGCGCAGTTCGCATCCATTGACTTAATCAAAAGCGATCAATATGTGAGCAGTGATACTCTAGGATTCCACTCCTTTCTTTCTTGAGCGTTTGCTACACGCGTACTGGTTTTGGCAAAAGTGTTTGAAAATCTGAAATAAAACTAGTTTATACTGATTTTATCGCGGTTTACGGGAGTCTCTCCCGTGACCACGAAGGCTGAGTTTCGAAACGTCGGGACTAAAATAAAAATTAAACCACGATAAAATCCGTATAAACAAGAAATCACTATGTTTGAAAATCTATTATAGGTATATCTAGTTCGTATTTTTTATTAGCGTTAATGACGTGATCAGCAGGTCGCTCGCCTGATGGTAAGTGTCACGCCTTCCCATAAATAGAACACCACCTATAATTGTAAACCTGCCCGAGACATATGATGTTCATGCTCTGTAATTCTCTTTGGCTTCAATGTCCTTCAAACCAAAACCCAGCAGTGCTTACACACTGCTGCTTGGCGGCAGAAATAAAAAAACTGGTGGTACCAACCCAGAGGGCCTCTCGCCTACCATATTGTACCACCACCTTGTTGTTTTAATATCTTAGTCACCACTCGAACTGCGTTTGCTGTTATCCTTTGAATTTTTCCAATTTTCTCTTGTACCTATACCTCTATAAGATCATTTTCTATAAGGGCATTATGAGACTTGACAACTTATGTCTCGGGGTGACGAGCGCAGTCCAGTGCCATGCACTTTATAATTCAAAGTTAGATGTGGCGTTGTATTTTTTATGGCATAGGCCATCAAGCGAGCCAGTGGGTCACCTGATGGTAAGCGATCTCCACCGCCCATGTACGTCGAATACAAAAAAATATGGGTGCTTTACCGACCTTAAAGGAAAGGGATAATTAAGGTATTGGGAAGGGGAGGGGGATTTGGGAGTCCGGATATCTCACTCACCGTACGTAACGCAAAGCAAAAGCTGCTACTTTACCCCGGTTCTCTGTGAGACAGTGGTAACGTCCCGGACGAGCCAGCCCATTGATGCTGTAGACAAAAGTGTCGACAGCGTGGCTCTACCACAAAAAGTGTTGTTTCTGTTTATGGAAAGGCGTGGCGCTTACCATCAGGCGCGCGACCTTCTCACCTCGCCACGCTAATAAAAAACACGAGAACGCTTTCGCCCCCGAAGATCCATATACTAGATATCAGAATGCTCTACTCGTGAACAATTCGTGTGCTAAACGTTACACTCGCTACATCGGTGCACGTCGCACCACAAACACTTTATCTACACATATTTGTTTTTATACATATTTTATTTCTAATACAAAAAACACCGAAATTCTCACGTACACATGTAAGTGTTATCCGATTTTTGTAGCTCGGTACAATGACTATCAACCCATGGCATTTGATGTGGCACGACGGGAAAAAGTGGGATGTGATCGGCTATCTTCGGTTTCCTAGAGTGTATTTCTATCATACTGAAACGTCATCGTAGAGCACAAAACTCCATACTAAAGCAGCTTTCCAACGCACCCTGGTTCATCAGGACCACGGAAGTTCATGAACACCTGAACATCGGGATGATAAAAAAAAAACGAAATTACGAAAAACACGAGATAAAATCCTGGTGCTCGAAATACAAGATAAGACTGGAGAAGCACCCGAACCAACTAGCGACCCAGTTAACGATTCCAGATACAATCCGCAGATTAAAAAGACGACATATTCTAGAATTGGATATTAGCCTATGCTACCTTATAGAGATGTCCCAGTGGGGACACTCTCTGACACGAAATACAGCTCCCTACACAGTTGGTCATAGTCATTGACTGATTGTATGATTTAAATATATATAAAAAAAAAACTGATGCGTCATCGAATGGCAGATAGACAAAGATAACGCTATACAAAACCGACGATACTGAAATCAACCGAATATCTTACACTTGTTGCCGATGTGACGTGCTATAGCATTTTTTTTATTAGTCTGACTCCCGGGTTCTGAAAGGCTGATCATTCATCAGAACTTTGATTTTGACACTGCTGTCAAATCAATTTTAGTTGCTGAAACGTTTGAAACTAGTGAAAAAATCCCCTCTTATAGCGTTTGGCATACTATTTTTCATATTAATTTGAAAGCCTATGTTACTAACATGTGTGTTAAATCAAAGGTGTTAACTAAGCTTCTAGCAACTCAATATTGATTTGACATGAGAATGGACAGTTAATTAGTTAAATCGTTATGCTTGTTAATACATACCTATTACAGAGAGAATTGGCTTGTAGTTTTTATGACCGGCCGCCTGCCTGACGTCAACCCCTCTGACCCGAAACAAATATTTGTGGATCACACAATCATTTTTACTCAGTGTAAGAATCGCATCCGCGGCCTGTCGCTTCACGAGGGACCTAGAAAATAAATTAGATACACACAGCATCCATCAGCATTATCAACCGAATTGTAAAACTTTGCATACAAATAACAATTATATCGTGGAAGAGTGGTAACTGAATGAGATGAATAAATCCCACAGCGCCACCTCGTTCAAAAATGACCACGCTTCTTCATTATGTAGGTATTAGTCATTCATACGCACTCACGCCTGTAATCCCCGAAGGGGTAGGCAGAGGTACACCTCTACAGTGATGTGGGTGTACAGGTTACAACCTGTACACCCACATTTCGCCGAGCGTATCTCCGTCTCTTATATGATAGGGGGCGAGCCTATCGTCATACCGGGCACAAATTCCAGACTCCGAGCTGATACTGAGCATTTCGTAATAAAAAAACCCAATACCACTTTCCCGACCCGGGGATCGAACCCAAGACCTCAGCTTTGGCCTCAATCGTAACGCGTACGCATTACAACTGCGCCACGGAGGCAGTCATTAATATTGGATATTAATCATTGATTTTTATTATTTTAGGCAGGTTAATGATCTCTAATCTGGGAGAAAAGTCATGATAGGTACCTATTTCATTACGATAAAACTATTAGGATCAATATGAAGCTTTTTATAGCAGTAGGGGGCAAATAGCCTCCGTGGCGCAGTGGACGAGTAGCCGGCTGTGAAGCGAGAGGTCGTGGGTTTGATTCCCACACCGAGACAAAATGGTTGTGTGGTCCATAAATATTTGTTTCACGTCTGGGGGTTTTCTCCCTAGAGGGTATGCCGTAAGGCAGGCGGCCGTTTGTAAAAACTACCAGCGATATCTTTCTGTAACATGTGTTAAGAAGCATGTTGTGTAGACCCCACTACGACTGGGATAATGGTTGGTGAAAGAAGAATGACCGGCAAACAAGCATGTATGTTCACAATATCAGCAAGAATCATGGATGCATTACCGGACTTCAAGGAAAGAAATGAGGGTTGAAACACAGGAAGGGGATGAAACACAGTGAGCTGCAACTTCACCTCAGATTTCTGTAACACAGTGGTAGTAGCCCGGTCGAGCTGGCCTTTTCACACTCTAGACAAAAATGTCTACAGCGTGTCTCTACCACTTATTAAACTTGACGATTGTAGAGTAAAAGTGTTTTTGAAATTATTCAACGACCACATTTTGAAGTTTAACGATGGATTTTATATTATTAGGGTTTCTTGAACTATAAAAAGTTTTAGAGTTGTCCAAAACATACATAATGCCTTGGTTAACCTTCTTTCGAAGCTCATAAAGAATCGAATGTTAAGGTTTGGTCACTGCGCTACCAAAAGTCTAGGCTTATAGATATCATTATTAAATTATCCTCACAAGGTGGTAGGTCCCTCGTTTGCGAGAGACCGGCTGGGTTGGTACCACCGCTTTGTCTATTTCTGCCGCCAAGCAACAATGTGTAAGCACTGTTGTGTTCCGGTGTGAAGGACATTGAAGCCAGTGTAATTACTGGGCATTATGAGACTTAACACCTTATGTCTCGGGGTGACGAGCGCAGTCCAGTGTCATGCAGTGCTTTATTTAAAGTTCTGTGTGGCGTTGCTTCTGTTTATGGGCAGGCGTGGCGCTTACCATCAGGCGAGCGACCTGCTCGTCTTGTCATTCAATCTAATAAAAAAAAAAAAAAAAAGTACAAGGTAAAACAATATAATATTATTTTTCAATAAATACAGATCATGTAAGTCTCCAAGAATCCAAGAGAGATAATCCCAAAATGATGGTGGTGGATTTAAAGAATAACAATGTATTTAAACAAATATTCCATTTTCAAATTCAAAATGGCATGTAAGTAGAATATAAAAGTCCAATAGCCACCACAAAACCGCACAATCATCGATTGATTCCCATTGTTTCAACAGGAGCCGGAGACAATGGGCGCGAACGCGAAAATCGTTCTCTATTTAAATGCTATCCGATTTGATCGTTCAATTAAACGTGAATAGAAAGAAAAGAGGTTTACACTCCAAAATCCTTATAAATCAAACTGGCTGATAATAATTGCTTTGCGGCCTTTTTCGTGCGAGATCATCGTGTTCTATTTTTGAATTGGAGAATTTTGCCAGTAATTGATGGTTGACTTGAGAGATTAAATTAAAAAGTTTACGCTCCGAATAGGTTTCGTATTTGAATGCCGGTTTTTATTAATCGATTGAAGTCGATGCATCGGTTTAACTCGGATTATTTGGGTATTGTCGGAAAATCTAATACGTCAAGTTTGTTATGAAAGTTTATTAGTTATTTTGGTATTGACGTTAAATATCAGAGGTTTTTATTAATATTAAAATGTCAATGTAATGTCTCATTTTTGTGCACAAAAATGAGACTGCCAGTGACATTTTAACATGTTATTAATTTATTTTCTAGTTATATAATTATGTTTAAATATTGAAACCAGTGTCATCAATAAAATAACATGTCATTGTTGAGTCGTTTGTGGCTGACAGCTCTTTTCCACAATGATTACTTATTATTTAATTAATTAAGAGTATATTATATACAATATCTAAGCTGACTGAGACGCTTGCTTTTTGTTAGTATTACGATTTAATATTTTTCACATGACCACGGTCTGAATAACATTAGAAGCTGGAAGTTTACATTCAAAACTTGAAACCAAAATGTCCATACAGCGCCATCTGTCCGCCATTTTTACGAAATAAATTTAATCAGTATTCCAAACCTCGATAGCTAATGAATTAAAGCATTTAGTTGGCTCATAATCGTCCCGTGCCGCGGCCCGCGCACCCGCCACCCCTCCCCCTCCCCTTGAAGGGGTGGAGACACCCCATCGGCCTCTGTAATTTTATCGAGTTATAAATTTGAATTTGTATAATGCGCCCGGCATTAACGCATGATTTATACAACTTGACTCCGCTAAGATTTCAAAGATGAAAAACAATAAATTTTGTACCCGTAACTATTGCGTTTAATGGCAATGGTAGGGTTGGAACCGCGTGGATGCGACCGAATGGCTGTTTTCAAAGATAAAACTTTATGAACTTAGAAAACTGATTTTACATTTGTTTTCGATTTTTAAGAGTAATCGCGACTTGCAGTAATTGAATGGTCACATAATCATGCAAAGGAACGCTTTATACTGTTCTTCATATTTTTTTAATATTTTGTTCAAGCTGTTTTTTTTGTGTGTACACACAATTTTATATGATAATTTTTAAGACTTAATGATAGTGATATTATGAATTCCATTTTAAAAATATCTACCGTTGCATGTACTAGTAACAAACACTTCAAAATGTAATCACAAAAATTAATCATTTAAATGTCATAATGTTATTAGGAATCTTAATAGCATTAAAAATAAACTTTAATAATATAACTATACAGACAACCTTAAAAAATACATCAAATGCAAATTAATTTGTTAAAATTTAATTACATCGCCTTGATTTATTTCCATTCATTCTAAAACCAAAAATAAAAAATTAAACCTTTTAGACGGTCGTATCCACGCAACACCTGACGCGCGGCGAGTTGACGACTTTTTACTTGGTCGAATTTATGCGATACATTTAGGAGGCGCACCGTCGTATACAAGTCAGTTAAATATTTAGCTTTCATTCTAATTTATGCGGTTTATAGTGAAAAAAGCCCGGACCGCTTTAGTTCCGCGCCGTAAATACATTTGATTGATGCATATTGTGGTTTGAAAAAATAATAATATTGTCTTTGGATAAGTAGCTTGCAAAAGAGTAGTGTGTACTTCTATCTACTTCTCTTGTCGTAACTTTTTAATTTAGTCAGATTATAAATAAAATTAGTCATGTCAATTAACGATAGCATTGAGTGTTCGAATTTCAAATCTTTAATTTAAAATAAATAATGATGCACAATAAAAATTAAACACCGGTGATTTGTGTTAGTACCGGTTAAATGGATTTTATTTAATGCAAATATTAAGTTATTTTGACAGCTTGTTTTTTTTTTAAATACGCTGAATATAGCTACGAAAGTGTTTAGTGTGGTCTAGTAGGTCTATTCATTAAATAGATATGAATACAGCGTGGGTCTACATTTTTTCCTGACTCTACGAATAATAAAAGTAAACTTTTTATTAGCAGAGGATAGTAAACATGCAAGTTGGTCACATGTTGATAAATTTTAAGTGATGAAGCCACGTTGTACACAGTTTTGTCTGATGTATTGTCCGGCTCGACCGGGTTTTCACCACTATTATTTATTTATTCGAATAGGACGGTATGAATACCACTTATACTATCTCACAGAAATCCGACGTGAAGAAGCAGCTACCATTTCACGCCGTTTGTCTGCGAGATAATGGTACTACCCCGGTCCAGCCGGCTCATTCATGCGGTACACACCATTGGCAAGATCACGGCTCTAACATATTTATATTAAGATTTATTAGTTTAATGGCAGGGTACTTAGGCTGAGAAACCATGAACCCGTTCTGGGTTCAAATACAAAGTACAGCAATTGCAATTTATGCTTGAGTCGAAAAATCATTGAGTTGCTTGGGATTGGAATTTGTGACCAGTATGGCGATAGGCTTATGGTGCGTATAGCTCGGCGCACCGTGGCTACGATACTACTTGCAGCTCTGCCTACCCCTCGGGGATGTGGGAGTTAAATATTTATGTACCATTTAAAAATAAGACGTATTTTATTGAGGCATTCATAGCACGTTACACTTAATAATCAGTAAATGATTAGCAAGGTATGCAACCCTTGGCGCGGTCAGTCTAAGGATTGGTGAGCGCTTAGTGGTATTTCAACAGAGCGTCTCCGTGCTTCGGAGGGCACGTAAAAAGTTCTGACTGTTACAACTAATAACAGCGCTTAAGCCAAGTCGGAAGCCATCAGGGGGTTTAAAAATGTTGACACTAGGAGGCCAATTCTCGTAATTTTAAATGTTCAAAATATCAATCCGGTCTAGTCTCAGCGTCAAGAAAGTTGCAAATGGCATTCTCTTAAACCAATAATCAACGTCAAATGCACTTAGCATCAACCTAGAGCAACCTTACTCACTAACAATTCTATATAGAATAAATGAAATGAAATAGTTTATTAATCATGTAGGCAATTAAAATAGCGCTTATGACAAGTCAGTACAAAATAAAGAAACTTATGTAAAGAAATCATAGAAACTAATGTATACATAACATACATAGCATCATCAAAATACACTGGGCAACTATAAGTTTTACAATATTTTAATTATGGAATAGTCCAGAATTGTTAAATATTATTATTATTTTATTTTTTCTTTCTTTTTATGCGGCGATATGGACCATAGGTATTATAGAAACGGCACGAGTTTAAAAACTACAACCGGATCCAAAACGACCCAGCCTGAGAAGACCCGGCGAAACAAACTCAGTGGGCTTACTTTACCAAAGGATTTTACGCGGCGCGACGAGAAGATCCAGCTAGTCAAACTCAGTGGGCTTGTTTGTTAATAAAGTTAATACGCCTCTCTGTAAACGATTCTTGCCATCAAAACATACTTTTGTTACAATTTTATGACACATACAACGTTTAAATAACTAATAAACATAATATTCCAATGTCAGGCCGAGCTTCGATCGCGGGCGCATATAAAAACTGCCTTACTTTTGATATATTTATTGGCGTTTTTTTTCTTCAATCCGTCTGACATTTACTGTCATATAAACATTACTATTTTGTAGCTTTTATAAAGGTTTTATAATGGGCTAAGTTAATGTGGAAACTACTTGTGATGCCAAGTAATTATTAATGTGTCGTATTTTACATTGATAGGTTTGGTTTTTCCCTTAATTCATAGTAATAATACGAAAAATAGACATACATACATAGACTCACGCCTGTTTCCCATAGGGGTAGGCAGAGACAATGGATTTCCACTTGCTTCGCTCCTTGAATACGTCTTTGGCAAAAATAAAAAATAATGTGTAAAAATAAAATGTGGTAGAGCCACGCTGTAGACACTTGTCTACAGCATGTATGGGCCGGCTCGTCCGGGTCATTACTACTGTCTCACAGAAAACCGGCGTAAAGTAGCAGCTTGCTGCTGCGTTTCGTACGGTGAGTGAGATATCCGGAGGCCCAAACCCCCTCCCCTTCCCAATCCCTTAATTATCCCTTTCCTTTAAGGTCGGCAACGCACCCATGATTCTTTTGGTATTGTGGGTGTACATGGGCGGTGGAGATCACTTACCATCAGGTGACCCACTTGCTCGTTTGCCGGCCCATACTATAAGAAAAAAAAAATAGACTAACTTAACTGACTTTAAAATATACTTGTAAACTACATTACGCTCAAAGTAATTTGGCGAGCTCGAATTAATTACTTCATCCGGCCTCCACGCCTTCCGTCATCCTTAAACAAGCAATAGATGCGACGCCGCCTTTGAACTCTTGACTAGTCAGGTAAATTGCGTGTGTTGTAAATATATAATGTTTAAGTAGGGAATAGCATGCCCACCAGCAGTGGCGGATAACAAAGAGAAGCCAACGCTAGTTTTTCTTATTCACAATATCTCTAAATCGTTCATTCTATTTATTAATTCTATACGTTTGATGTTTTAAATCAAATTCATCTTTAAAATATCGTCCTTCGCCACTGCTACAGAATCATTTATCACTGAAACCCAAAACACTTTTTAACTAAATTTACCATGAGATTGAAACCCGGTGCTACCCTAAGGTCAAGAGCGAAGAGCGTCTATATTAGTGAGGGTTTCCAAGACCCAAAAGAGATAGACCAAAAGGATGCACGCAACAATGGTTGTAGAAGTTATCCAGGAATACCAGAATGCCTTTTAGCCATTCAGGTCAGTGAGGCTCGCATAACCACGGGTAGAGATGGTATCCGTAAAATAGATTTACTCTGCAGCAAAAAAAGTGTAACTTACATGCTGTAGACACTTCAAAAAACCGATGTAAAGTAGCAGCTTGCTGATGAGTTTTGTGTGGTTAGTGAGATATCCGGAGTCCCAAATCCCCTCCCTTCCCAATCTCTTTATTATTCTTTTCCTTTAAGGTCGGCAACGCGTCCACGACTCTTTTGGTATTGTGGGCGTACATGGGTGGTGGAGATCACGTACCATCAGGTGACACACTTGCTCGTTTGCCGGCCCATGCAATAAAAAAACTAAATAAAATCATCTATCAAACTCTACATTTAGTTATAAAATAATGTATAATTCCATTATTGACTTTTGTTTAATCTTAATCTTTAAAATCTTTAACGCGCCCATAATTCTTTTGGTACTGTGAGCGTACATGGGCGGTGGTGATCATTTACCATCAGGTGACCCACTTGCTCGTTTGTCGGCCTTAGCATTAAAAAAAAACACGTAAAAACTCGGTCTCCATACAACACAGCCGAGCCCTTTACATCCAATCGTGCTCACTTTCAACGTTCAACATTCTCAAAAGTTTGTCATAATATTTACACCCCATACATGATTTTATAACTTTTCTCATGTACAATATCCAAATCAAAATTATATTGCCAATTTATAATTTCCTGTAATATTATTACAGTTACCTGTAATGTTATGACAGCCGCCGTGGCGTAGTGGGCGAGTGACCGGCTGCGAAGTGAGAGGCCGTGGATTAGATTACCGCACAGAGATTAATGTGTGTTATTATTATTATTATCTTGAATGAAGAGACGAGCAGGTCACTCGCCTGGTAGTAAGCGCCACGCCTGCCCATAAACAGAAGCAACGCCACACAGAACTTTAAATAACAAAGCACTGCATGACACTGGACTGCGTTCGTCACTCCGAATACTCACATAAGGTGTTAAGTCTCATAATACCCAGTAACTTCACTGGCTTCAATGTCCTTCAACCCGGAACACAACAGTGTTTACACACTGTTCCTTGGCGGCAGAAATAGACAAGCGGTGGTAACCCAGCCGGCGTCTCGCATACGAGGGATCTACCACCTTGTGTGTGATCCACGTATATTTGTTTCGGGTCTGGGTGTTGTGGGAGCGCAAGTCCCGCGTAGTTCCATTACACACATGATACAGGTTAACCTAGTGTGGGGTCAGGACTATGTGTGTGACTGTTGAATGTATTTATTTATTTACCTTTCATTTAGACAAAAATTGAGATTATTATATTGAAGTGGTGGTTGGTATTCATGCTGTAGCTTAGACTAGGTGGTAGGTCCCTCGTACGCGAGAGGCCGTCTGGGTGGGTAGCGCCGTTTTGTCTATTTCTGCCACCAGGCAGCAGTGTGTAAGCACTGTCATGTTCGGTTTGAACACATTGAAATGACTGGTCATTATGAAACTTAACATCTTATGTCTCGGGATGACGAGCGCAGTTCAGTGCCATGCATTGCGCTGTAATCCAGATTTCTGTGACGTTGCTTCATCAACAACGTCAAGCAAGCGACCTGCTCGTCTTGTTATCCGAGCAGATAAAAAAAACCACAGTATAAAGCATGACTCTACCACAAAAATCTGTTTTATTAATACAATGCACACTCCTAATGCAGAAACTACATCAAATTCAAATAGCTAATTTCCGAAAACATCTTGTGTTAATAGAAATCGATACAGCGTGGTTTAATTGCATACATGGTACCATAATAGGCGATTAGTAATAAACAACTGGGCAGTTATCTCATTAACTACGCTTGTAACCTTGAGGGATAAGTCGGGATCCTATTATGATTAACTGTTTCAGGTTAGTTTACATAGTTATTAGACTGTAGCATCATCAACATACATAATATACAATGTGTTACAGAAAGTTGTTTTTTTTTTTTTTATAGTATAGGCTGGCAAACGAGCAAGTGGGTCACCTGATGGTAAGCGATCTCCACCGCCCATTTACGCCCACAATACAAAAGAATTATGGGCGCGTTGCCGACCTTAAAGGAAAGGGATAATAAGGAATTCGGAAGGGGAGGGGTATTTGGGCCTCCGGATATCTCACTCACCGTACGAAACGCAGCAGCAAGCTGCTACTTTACGCCGGTTTTCTGTGAGACAGTGATAACGACCCGGACGAGCCGGCCCATTCATGCTGTAGACAAAATTGTCTACAGCGTGGCTCTACAGTTGTGGTCAAATTTAAGTAATGCATAGTGTAGATTAAAGTATTCCACACTCTATAGTACCAAATCCAATAACACTAATAGGATATATATAAAGCATTTATTTATATGAAACGAAATGAAAAAGTTATATTGATAATGAAGGCAATTAAAATAGCGTTTATGACAAGTCAGTACAAAATAATACTTATGTATAGAAAACATATCAACTAATGTATACATAACATACATAGCATCGCCAAAATACACTGGGCAACTATAAATTTTATAATATTTTTATTTAGGAATAGTCCAGAATCGTTAAGTATTATTATTATTTTATTTTTCATCTTTTTTATGGGTCGATATGGACCATAGGCATTACCGCAACGGCACGTGTTTTAAAACTACCACCGGATCCAAAACGACTCAGCCTGGGAAGACCCGGCGAAACAAACTCAGTGGGCTTACTTTACCACTGGGTCAAAGTGATATTGGGTTTTTCTATTACTAAAGGTTCCGTATTAGCCCGGAGTGTGGAATTGTGCCCGGTATGGCGATAGGCTCGCCCCCTATCACATATGGAGATACGCACAGCGAAATGTGGGTGTACTGGTTACACCTCTGCCTACCTCCTCGGGGGTTACAGGCATGAGTGCTTATGTATATATGTATATTATTTACTAGTTACCAATATTTTAGTCTTGTGTCGGTTAGTACAGACGTTGAGTACAGTAAAGCAACATATCAAACTGTTTGTGGTAAAAACGCTATATTTTTTTCATTTACACGAAAAATTCGTATTGTAATGCGTGAAAGTGTCACCGTATATCATTTTGTGCCGGATCACTTAACTTGGGACTGTTTCCATTGTCATATTCTATGCTTTTTAGTTTTAATAAAAGTTTTAAATTATTTTACACAAAATTGGATTGATTGCCAATAAATATCGTAATTAATAGGATTTATAAAATATTATAAAATTAAATTATTTTTTATACATAGGAATTAGACATAAAATAATCGAATTATGATTATAATAACATTAAGGTATTTCCAAATTCTTTTATTATTATATCATCTATATAACAATCTTGTTCCATTAAGGGGCAAGTGGCCCCTCTATTAAAAGAGGGGTAGGCTGAGGCCTACGAAACTGGAATAGGGTAGTTGACTAGATTTTTTTATTATTTAAATCAATAAGTTACGTTACTCAAAATCTATTGCAGAAAGAATTTTATATATCGGACCAAAATTAAATAAGTTAGAAGCCATTAAAATCCTGTAGAAGGGGTAATTGTCAAATGACAGACGATGCAACCTTTGACGTCACTGTGTAAAATGTTCATTATGGTGCACGCGCGCAAGCGAGATAGTGAGATATCCCTACTACGCACCCACTTTTCCTCATACCAACATTTAAAGTCATACCTGCGGGCACATTTCTGAACCAATTTTGATTGTGTTTCAATAAAAGAGTTTCTTTCGCGTATCATTTTCTGTTGCGTATAAAATAATGTATAAAATTCAATATAGGAAACTACCCTATTGACGTGGTGGACCTCAGTCAATTCGAGTTTTATTGTCTAGTACTGGTTTTAGCTCGCGGTTTTTTTATTTAAAGAAGCCTATATCTTAATTCAGTTTTTGTATACCTGTGTGCCAAATTTTATCTAAATCCATTTAAATGATAAGTCATAGATTAAACTCACAAATTCACAAACAGATTTTCAGCCACATAGATTTTCTTACGGTGGTTCTCTTCATCTTTAAAGTGAGCAAATAATTAACAATATTCCTTCAATTTCGAAAATCAGAGGTATGACCATCGAAATAAGATGACAAGAAACGTAACTCTGTGCAAGGGGGCGGGGCTATGTCTGTGTATGATAATCTCTAATTGACACTTCATACGTCTATTTTTTTGCGCGGTGCAGAACGTCGTATCTCGACCTAGAAAATTAATATTAACTTTTATGAAATAAAGTTGATTTTGAACGTTCATAAATTTTTGTTGTGTGTATGAGTGTTACGTGTGATTTTACCTTTGCATGTGGAGCCGTATTTTTTGACAGATTCATATGAGAGTTATCGTTCTTGGGTACGACCAATGAAATGGCTTTTTGAGAATGATATTCCCCGTCCCGTTCTAACATCCCGTGCCGTATGGAAACGGACACTCACCCAACACTAGTGGCCGCTGTCCGGCCTGCACTGCCCAGATAGTGGCCGATGATTTAACGCTCAACTTTTGACACAACTAAGCTTTCGGACACTGCCGCGTTGACTATAAATAACGTCTTATGTGAACTTGAGACGGCGCGGCTCGGACGCGATTTTGGATGTGAGTTGTTACAACAGAGATTACCCTGATGATGGTAGATTTTGTTTTTAAGTTATGAAATATTATTGATATTGAAAAATTTCTTTCTCCCCAGAGGGGTTGACGTGAGGCAGGCGGCCGGTCGTAAAACTACAAGCCAAATCTTTTTGTAACATGTGTTTGAAAAGCATATTGCGCAGACCCCCCTGCGAGTGGGATAAGGGAAGAATGGAAGAAAATATAGTACTCTTTATTTTAACAGGATTTTACATTTTTAAATACTAGGGGCGTTTCCCATGTTTTTCCACAAATCATAAAATAAAAAAAAACTTAGTCCGACGAATATGAGACATATCTTACTTTCTTCCCCACATTATTCTGCATCGATTGGTATCGGTCTCGACCCCATACCCCCAGCGGTTTCGGAGGATATAGCGTGACAAGCTTTTGGCAGCGGTGGCAGCGCCAGTTACTTTTTTTTAGAATAGAGAGATTACATTACTTAAAAAAAATAAAACATTTAAAAATATAAAAAGTATCACCCTCCAATGGCGTAAGACCCAAGCCACCGGTGGTTAGGACCCCAGAGTGAGGAACGTCCTCACAATTCGTGCCGTGTCCAATAATACTGCTCTCTGAATCTGGCTCTTGACCCAACGACCCATTGAGAGCCTCTGGAGGTGTTGATCGAGACTCTTTGGTATCAACCCATTAGCAGAAACGACTATCGGGATAATCATAGTCGAGTCCACATTCCACATGTCAGTAACCACGTGTGCCAGGTCTAAATATTTGGATATTTTATCTTTTGAAGAAAATATTCAGTGACAGTGGTAACGACCCGGACGAGCCGGCCCATTCATGCTGTAGACAAAAATGTGTACAGGGTGCCTCTACCACTCAGTCTATGGCCCTCCTACACCCTAACAACTAAGCAAAAGACTCTTCAATCAAAACATACTTATTATAACATTAACTCGGTTCCTTGAAACTTTCGCGTACAAATATATTCAAAGGTTATTGTTGTCTGTGCCATAAAAATATAACGAACGCGCTTTGATGCGAGTCCATTCTAAATAATGCGTGTCTTGTTTATAAAAAGGCTGCTGAAATGGCCGATGGCCGGCGTTTTCCGTTTCCTTTGGAAATATATTGATGTGTGTACTATTGGATGTGGTATTTCTTGTTGGTGAATTATTAGGGTGAATTTTATACACATTGGCGTGGTAAAGAGACATACTGCAACTAATGGTAAATGCAGTGTAGACCAAAAACTATCGACTGTGATAGTTTGCGTCTCTCGATGGTCGCTGGAATTATGCCGGCCTGCCTTAGATTGTTTATATTACAAATGATATAGACGGCATTGATATTTTCAAACTATTAATATATGAAATTATATTTATATAAAACTCTACACTTTATTTTCAGTATTCAGTTTTGAAACAAGTTGAGGAAATATTTATACGAATATTAAGAAAAAAATACATAACCAGTGCAAAGAAATTTATATTAAAACCAATTTTCATTAATTAGAAGTTTAATTTTGATATGGTAAGTAATCATGCAAATATTTTGTATGGCGTAACTAATCATCTCTATTAAAAAATAACTATAAAGATAAAAATAAAAGTAAACAATTTGGAGTCGTTGTTGCACTTTAATGATCAATTATTATTGATAGAAATCACCGAATCAAAAATGGTTATTTTTATTACCTATAAGCTTTTTGAGCAGGTCTTATTTTAAATAGACTCGTTGAATTGAGAACCTTCTCCATTTTTGGTGTCAATTAATAAATGAAATTACAATTACGAGAAATAATGAGTATAGGACGTTTACATACGCACTCACGCCTGTAATCCTTGAAGGGGTAGGCAGAGGTGTAACGAGTACACCCACATTTCGCCGAGCGTATCTCCGTCCCACGATGTGATAGGTGGCGAGCCTATCGCCATACCGGGCACAATTCCAAACTCCGGGCTGATACTGAGCATTTCGTAATAGCAAAACCTAATACCACTTTACCCGACCCGGGGATCGAACCCGAGACCTCAGCGTTAGCCTCAATCGTAACGCGCACGCATTACAACTGCGCCAACGAGGCAGTTACGTTAGTATAGGACGTTTTTCTCACTAACATACCGTATCCGCCCGTGACCAAATAGCTTAAATCTTGTTCAAACTTTTGATGTTATCGTGTAACTTTCTTCAGTCACCCTCACGCGCCGGCGAGCGCTTCACGTCCAATAAAAACATACATTATTACAATAGAATGAACAATCATTTCGGACATCGGCCATTCCAACGCACATACATTTTTTATAGACTTGTTATACGTAAAAATATAAAAGTTTACGATCGTAGTGTACGCCAATTGGCCATTGATTGTCCGTAATACTGCCAATTTAGGGATATTGTGATTTTCCTAGAATTTTCTTATGAATTAGGTCAGAGTGTAGATGGATACACTTTCACAATATTTTGCAGTCAGTGTATACTAGTATTTATTTAGGTATAATCATTTCCTTGTCTTACTATTTCAAGAGAAACTTTAATAAATAAGCTCACGGCTGTGTTCCTGGAAGGTTAGGTAAATATGTAATTGTTCCCACGGTGTGCTAAGCTTATTTATTTAAAAGCGAAATACTACTCACCCAATCACTCATTCATTAATTCATCATGAAATTTGGTCAGATTATGTTTTGTGTAATGTAAGAAGGGCCAGCTAGAAAGAATGTTAAGAAATTAAAGGGTATACAAGGGTTTGAATTTTGGATCAAACTTTTTTTACGAACCGGAATATTTTTATCCCAAAGAAAGATATTAACGCGGGCAGAGCCGTGGCCAATAACTAATGTTGTATATTATACTAAAATATTTTTACATGCATGAAAGGAGACATACAAAAAGTATTTCTCATGTAAATGTGAACAGAAGAGGACCGAAAGAGAATGTATGCTGATCAAATAAATGATCTCCAAAAAGAGCTAGCTACAATTACCCTTAACCGGCGAAATAGTATGAAACGCGTAGATATTGGAAGAGGCAAAAGAGGTGTATGATCGTTGTTTATAGCACGTCATAGTCTCTGCCTACCTCCATTAGATGCAGGCGAGTGTGTATGTACATTACATAGTAATAAAAGCAGGTGCATCACCTCTCACGCGAAATTCCAATTTGAAATCTTTATTTTATAAGCGATCGGGCGATAATTTTATGTGTTTTATTTATTCGTATTGGTCGCAAATGTATTCAAAATCCAGGAAGCCATCGGCGGTCGTAAAACTGAGCAACATTACTTTTTACAGTAAACCACGTTTGATGAGGACACGGTATAAAAATCTAGAGTCTGTCAAACAAGTCGTCTTAAACGGGACAATTATATCTTGCGGTGTATGGTGAGACGCGGGCGTTAGGCATCTTAGTCGCTTTGTATTAACAATGTCAGCTTCCATGTGCAGTCGGCCAGTCGCCTATGAAATGAGAGGCTGCAGGTTCAATCTCTATAAAGATAAAAAATGTTTACGTGATAAATATTTAATTGAGATCTTGGTTGTTATGAGACCGTAAGTCTCTCGAAGTTCCTAATATACATGACAGAAAATATAATCTTGAGGAGTCAATGTGTTTTTCTAACCATTCTTGACTCATTGCTGGGCACAGGCCTCTCGTCCCACTATATTATTTTGAAAGTTTTTTTGAAAAAGTATCCGGAAAAAGCACAGAACCAAAGAGAATGGAAAGAGGGTAATAAAAAAATATTCGGGCTATTACCATTCATTCACTTCAATGACAAAGTATGTCGGCTTTTTCGTTAACTTCAAACGTGTTAACAGAATGTAATTTTTAGACTGTGACGAGGATTTAACTTATCATTCACCCATAAATTACGTTCGAACGTTATAAATTAAGTTAAAAATAAACTTTAGTAAGACATCTTGTTAAACGGTTTCACATTTTGACGACTTTAAATTATGATATTAAAAATACGGTTGGAAAGCTATTGATTAGTGTCGATTTATAAACAAAGTATTTCGATCCTGTATTTATTTAAATATTTTATCTATTTTAAAGGTTTTTGTTCTCTGATTAGTATTTTATTCTATGACATTTTAAAATCTCACCATTTTATGGGGTATCTCAAATATTTTTTTAGTCAGTTATGATACATACGCACTCACGCCTGTAATCCCCGAAGGGGTAGGCAGAGGTGTAACCAGTACTGGGTGCACTGGTTTTCGCCGAGCGTATCTCCGTCCCACGTATCAGTTATGATATAGAAATAAATACATTTTAGAGACAAAAGACTCGCTGACAAACACAGTGTTGTAAGAAATAAATAATAATAAATGCCTCGTTGTGCCACTTAACGTGGTAAAATAACTAATCTGAAAAACTAGTGCCGACCTCGTTTCAAATTATATGTCGCGTAATCACAATTATTAGTGTTTAAGTTCCTATTAGAAAGTTCACACATGAGTTGCCCAGGATAGAAATGTGTATCCGGTATACGTATAAGCTCGACCCTATCACATCATAGGACCAAATTCGGACAGCCTCCATGGCGCAGTGGGGGAGTAGCCGGCTGCGAAGGGTGAGGCTGTGGGTTCGATTCCCACACAGAGACAAATGTTTGTTTCGGGTCGGTTTGTAATCCACAAATATTTGTTTCGGGTCTGGGTGTTGTGGCACCGCAAGCCCCTCGTAGTTCCTGATACCCACGATACAGGTTAACCTAGTGTGGGGTCAGGACTATGTGTGTGACTGTTGGGTGTATTTATTATTATTATTCATTATTATTAATTAAGCTCGGCGAAATGTGGATGCAATAGTTGCACCTCTGCCTACCTCTTCGAGGATATAGGTGTGAGGTTGTGACAGCTTGTTGTTTCATTTCGTAAAGTAAGTAAAATATCTATATTATCAAATCCCCCCTCCCCTTTCCTAATCCCATAATTATCCTTTTCTTTGAGGTCGGCAGTATGTTCGTGATTCTTTTGGCATTGTGGGCATTGATGGGCGGTGGATATCACTTACCATCGGATGACACAGTTCGTTTGCCACCGTCTCCCATTATAAAAACAGTGAATTAAATGTATGTAAGTAAATAAGCAGCGATCGCTCAGTGGGGAGTGATACGGACTGTCGAGACGAAAGTCACAGGTTCGAAACCAGCCCCAAGAGCATATACCTCTGACTTTTCTAAGTTATGTGTGTATTAATTGTTAATTATCACTTGCTTTAACGGTGAAGGAAACATCGTAAGGAAACCGGCATACCTGAGAAGTTCTTCATATAAATTTCGAAGATATGTGAAGTCTGCCAAACATTAGGCCAGCGTGGTGGACTAAGGCCTAACCCCTCTCATTCAGTAGAGGAGTTCTGGGCTCGTCAGTGGGAAATGTATAATACTGGGCTAGTATTATATTTATTAAGTAAATAAGCAATTTTCAATTAGTAAAAATTAATACGACAGTACAACCATAATGCAGCGATGACGTAAAACATGTACCATCTGACCTATAGATATTTATGATCGTAAAACTTCATTTAGAAATTAATAAAGTCAATTCATTAATAATTACAATGGTTTTTTTAATACATGCAGATCCGTGAACGATGACGTCACTCGCGTCCGTGTTTTAAATTTTAATATTTAATTGTGGTCTCAAACAGTTTATTGATTTCCTCATTTCGTATATATTTTGTAGAGAACATCCTTTAACTTTATTTTAGTTTTATTTATTTAACGATCTCAATTCATCTGTATATATGCTTTTGTATATAAAACCATAACTCCGAGACATATAAATACGTGAATTTTATGTTATTTTCGTATGAAAGAGTATTTTTCCGTGGTGGTCACAATTTTATATTTTAAGTAGCTATTGACCGCTGCTCCGCCAGCGTGAAAATAAAACGAAGCCTATAACCGTCTCCAGGGTCCCATCTATCTCTACATCAAAATTCATCAAAATCGGTTCTGTGATTTAGGCGTGAAAGCGTAACAAACAAATATATATTTTTTTTCTTCATAAAAAGTATCCTATGTTACTTCTTATACCTCCAAGAATATGTGTACAAAGTTTCATGATGATCGGTTAAGTAGTTTTCGCGTGAAAGCGTAACAAACAAACTTACATTCACATTTATAATATTAGTATGATTTATGGGACCACACTTATAATACAATAATAATACTAGCACTGCATTATATACGTTCCGCTGTTGGGCATGGGCCTCCACTACTGAATGAGAGGGGTTAGGCCTTAGTCCACCACGCTGGACTAATGCGGGTTGGCAGATTTCACATGCATTCGAAATTCTAATAGAGAAATTTTCAGGTATGCAGGTTTTCTTTTGTTTCCTTCACCGTTAAAGCAAGTGACAATTAACAATTAATACACACATAACTTAGAAAAGTCAGAGGTCATATATATGTACCATATACATTTGAAGAGGTTTTAGTCATAGTGTAAGAGGAAACTGAGTGAATAAATTTTATAGAACCTCTAAAAATGAGATATCCATTCTTATATTGATTTCTAGTATTATTAGCGTACATGGGCGGTGGAGATCACTTACCATCAGGGGAACCACTTGCTCGCTTGCTGGCCTATGCTATTAAAAAGAAAGTTTAGTTAGTAGCCGGCTGCGAAGCGAGAGGCCGTGGGTTCGATTCCCGCACTGAGACAAATGTTTGTGTGATCCACAAAAATACATAATTGCTTCCGGTTTCGGTGTTGTGGGACCGCAAGTCCCTCGTAGTTCTTGATACCCACGATACAGGACAACCTAGTGTGGGGTCAGGACTATGTGTGTGACTGTTGGGTGTGTTTATTTATTATATTCATTGCCACTAAAATACTGGATGGTCTAGTAACGTATAATGGATCATGCGGGTGGACAGATAGTATAAAAAGTCTGTGAGATATTACTACGCGAGTTAACACCAAAACAAACACCTTCTTCACTATAGAAATAGGTAGACTATGGTGTTATAAATGTATAGACACGACACAAACTTTTTTATGTGTATCTTTTTTTTTCTTGGCTCGGCAAAGTGACTACGCTACACCTGATGGTAAGTGTCGTGTAATCCATGATTACTAGCGACCAACGATAGACACTGAATCTATCGCAGATCGGCAGAATTATGCCGGCCTGCTTAATTGCTTCTTTACACTCCGTATAAAGGATCCCTTGTTATAGGAAGGAGGAAACACGGGATCTGGTTATATTTTAGATCTCTCGGTATCTTTTACAGAAATCTGTCACTTTACGTCGCTTTTTAACCTCCGACGAAAAATGGGGGTGTTTAAGTTTGACCCCTTTATGTGTGTATCTGTGGCATCGTAACGCCTCCACGAAAGGACCTATTTTATGTGTGTTTTGTTTAAAGATTGAAAACATTTATAAATTTTCAAAAGGCTGTTTTTTTTTAACATACGAGTATCTAATAACGATCTAGATTAAATCAGCTTTCAAACCAAAAAAAACGCAGTCAAATTGGTCTATTCGTTTAGATGCAACGATGCTACATACACAGATATCGACAAAGAAATCAAACTTATATCACCCCTCTTTTTTAAGACGGTAAAAAATGACATCACATTATTCAAACTTCGAATCGCAATTTAACCCTTCAACCTAGGTAGATCAGTTAAATAATAGGTTTTTATGAGTGGTAGAGCCACGCAGTAGACACTTTTGTCTACAACATTTATGGGCCGGGTCGTCCGGGTCATCACAGAAACACCACTGTCTCACAGAAAACTGGCGTAAAGTAGCAGCTTGCTGCTGCGTTTCGTACGGTGAGTGAGATATCCGGAGGCCCAAACCCCGTCCCCTTCCCAATTCCTTAATTATCCCTTTTATTTAAGGTCGGCAACGCACCCATGATTCTTTTGGTATTGTAGGCGTACATGGGCGGTGGAGATCACTTACCATCAGCTGACCCACTTGCTCGTTTGCCGGCGTATGCCATAAAAAAGGTACTTATAGAGTGCCGCATCTAATCATCAGCGATCAGCAGTAATTTTGATCCGGTGCGTCTGACACGTGACGTTGTTGATACGGGCTCGATCCCGTCTTATCGCGTGTTACAGCCATTGTGTGTGGTGCCGTCACCTCTGATATATTTATGTCTTTGACTTGTAAAACTTGTGGGTTTTGGTTATCCTGTGTATATAGGACCTAGAGTCTATCAATTAAGACGTCAATCTTATTTTGTATCGCATTATGGATTCGTTCAGAGAAGAAAATGTAAGGATATGGAAGCAGTGTATGAGCTAAGTATATTTAGGCCACATAAAATATTTGCTGACGTTACGATTGAGGCCAACACTGAGGTCTCGGGTTCGATCCCCGGGTCGCGTAAAGTGGTATTGGGTTCTTCTATTACGAAATGCTCAATATGAGCTCGGAGTCTGGAATTTGTGCCCGGTATGGCGATAGGCTTGCCCCCTATCACATAAGGGACGGAGATACGCTCGGCGAAATGTGGGTGTATAGGTTACACCTCTGCCTACCCCTTCGGGGATTACAGGCATGAGTGCGTATGTATAAAATATTTGCACCAGAACCTGGTCTTAATCCTGGTGTCCATTTTATAGCAGAGACTTGCAGAGTGGGTCACCTAGACCATGATCTATAGCGGCCCTGAAACAGATTTATGAAGAACAATACCTGAAGGATCATGGATATGCTGTACTCGGGAAAGGAATGGGGATTAGGAAGCTGAGGTAGGGGTACACCCAACATCCAACAGTCACACACATAGCCCTGACCCCATACTAGGTTAACCTGTATCGTCGGTATCAGGAACTACGAGGGATTTGCGGTCCCACAACACCCAGACCAGAAACAAATATTTGTGGATCACACAAACATTTTGTCTCTGTGTGGATATCGAACCCACGGTCTCTCGCTTCTCAACCGGCTACTCGCCTACTGCGCCACGGAGGCTATCAGAAGTATTTAGGCCCTCTAAAAATCTCATTTACTGTACGGTTTGTATGACAGCAAGCTGTAACTTCACGCCAATTTCCCGTAAGATACTGGTACCACTCCGGTTGAACTGGTCTTTGGTGAGATAAAACGGCCTAGATTGTGGCTGTACCACTTGAAAAATCATTCTATACGAATTGTTTTTGACTTGACAAAGGTTGAAAGTTGAGAGAACGGTCCGTTCGTACATATTTATGGACGAGGTGTAATAAATAAAAAAAGTGCATGCAATAGGTTGTGGGGTATTATTTGTGGCAGAAATTTCTGTATACCATTGAGGGCCATAGTAAACGTGGTCATAAAGCTACGAAATCATAAGTTTTAGCTACTGTTCAACAGAAGCTAATTTATATACCTACTACCATCTAAATAATATGACAAGAAACGTAACAAAAAAAATGACCCTACCACAGCTCTGTGCAAGGGGGCGCGGCTATAAAAGTCTGTGCAGCTCGTTCATTCATCAACTCATAAAAATTGATTCATGATCTCTAGTTGACATTTACGATCTAATTTTTTGCGCGGTGCAGAACGCCGTATCTCGATTTAGTAATTTAATATTTAGACATTAACTTTTATGAAATAAAGTTGATTTTGAACGTTCTTTAATTTTTGTTGCGTGTATGAGTGTGTGCACTTAATTGTTAATTATCACTTGCTTAACGGTGAAGGAAACATCGTGAGGAAACCTGCATACCTGAGAAGTTCTTCATAAGAATTTCGAAGGTATGTGAAGTATGCCAACCCGCATTAGGCCAGCGTGGTGGACTAAGGCCTAACCCCTCTCATTCATTAGAGGAGGTCGGTGCCCAGCAGTGGCATATGAGAGTTATCGTTCTAGCTAGTTATTTAGTTCTTATTTCGATGCCTACTACTAACTGCAGTAGCTATGCCGTCTAACTAACTCTCAATCAGCCTTAATCTCACCAAGACGTCTACCAAACTAACAGAAAGAACTGTCAACCCCCACATCAAAAGTACATTCACACCACAATAAAAATCATATCGAGATGAGAAGATACAGGACATGTTTATGATGTTTGCCAATATTGTTTCTTTTTCGTTTTACCCAACAGTGACAGCTTTTACGAGCCATCAGCCGGCGCGAACCCGTTCCGTCGTAAATTGCAATTTAGGATAGCGTCCGTACTCATTTCGATCAGTCCTGAATATAGCCTCTTGCTGGATATTTACGGTTTATAAAAATGTAATCGGCCCGTCGGATTCTTGATCGGCGAAACATTTCTGCGAAGCGGTAAATTTTAAAACTTTGTTATAATTTGCGACTCTGCTGTAAAGGGTTAACTGGCAGCTGAAACTTGATGGAGTTGAATATGGGAATTTGATAGCGTCAAGAGTTTATGCTTTTGGTGTGTACTTGATACATTTATAGATAACTTATTGATGTTTCTTGGATTCGAGATCTGACTCCGATTTGTAATATAATAGCAAAAATGTTTGCATAGCTTGCGTGGTAGAGCCACCTTGTAGACAGTTTTGTCTACAGCATGAATGAACCGGCTCTTCCGGGTCGTTACCACTGTCATACAGAAAACCGGCGTAAAGTAGCAGCTTACTGCTGGTTTCGTATGGTGAGTGAGATATCCGATAGCCCAAATCGCCCTCCCCAACAAGGTCAAGCCTTTAAGGTCGACAACGCACCCATGATTATTTTGGTATTATGGGCGTACATAAGCGGTGGAGATCACTTACCCTCAGATGACTCACTTGCTCATATGCCTATGCTGTAAAAAAAAACTGCGAGTTGACGGTGGGAACTTTGGAGGCCTTTCTTAGAAGAAGTCAGAGTTGTATGCTCTCAAAGCTGGTTTCGAACCTGAAAATTTAGTCTTGGCAGTCCGGCAGCACTTCCTGCTGAGCTATCGCTGTTTCAGATATTTAAGTAGCTGTATTTTTACCTCAGATGCTCCATAACCACTAATTTAACTGTTAAACATCGGATTACATTCTCTGCTTACTCAGTGCTGATATGGATATCAGATATTGCGATTATTGCTCCAAATATGTCATAACGCGAACAATTCTTAAAAATTTCGGCACTTCACGAGGGGACGAATAAATGTACTTAATTGTAAATTTGCAGGTGCACCTCTCACTTGGCAGACATTAAAAATGTGGCAAAAATGTGCCTTTCACACGGCGAGCACAATCGTAAACGTTGAGATGTGTTGCAATCGCTAATTTGATGAGTCCAAGACTCTGTGGATGAGTGTTTCCATTGTCATCAGATATATGAAGTTAACATAACACCCTTTGGTCTAACCACGAAAGTTTCACGTACAATCAGGAAATCATTTTAAGGCACTGTTTCACAATATATACTACTAGTCTTTGCTCGCGGCTCCGCCCACGTGAACGGCCTTTTCCGGGATAAAAAGTAGCCTATGCCACCCGGGGATAGTGTAACTTCCCAACAGTGAAAGAATTTTTCAAATCGGTTCAGTAGTTTCGGAGCGTATTCAATGCAAACAAACAAACAATCAAATCTTTCCTCTTTATAATATTAGTATAGATTATTCTTGAAAGTACCTGTAGACATCTGTCTTCCTATATACTCGTATGCCAGAGCGTGATTTTGTATTTCAACGTGTCATATTTTGTTTGGCAACATGTCACACATGAAACAGACCCTAAGAGACGTAATAACATCGGAAATCCGTCTAACTAACAAATAACGCTAACTGAAGTTTTTTATTCTGACAGCGAAATTACTGGGTATTATGAGACTTAACAACTTATAGTCCAGTGTCATGTGCTTTGTAATTCAAAGTTCTGTGTGGTGTAGTGTCTGATTATGGGCAAGCGTGACTTACCATCAGGCGAACGACTAGCTCGTTTCGTCATTCGGACTACTAAAAAAAGAAATATTTTAATCCACATCCGCCATTTGTAAAATTCGTGAGTCACGTTCATGGAAACACGCAATAATCAGGTCATACAAGAAGTGTCAAGAGTTCGAAAGGATCTCTACGTCGAATATCAATATAAAAGTCGTAAAATTTTATAGTGCCAACTTGATGTGGAAAAATCATCGCAAATATTTTAAGAGATCCGCACAATATGCGAATATCGGCGCGCTAACGATCCTTAGTGTTTAATCGAATGATAATATATCGATTCAAGATCATTATCGATGAGTGCCATTCACTAAATACACATGATGGCCAAATTGAATATAACAGCATTCCGTATAACTAGAGATTGTATGCATTTATAATGTAATTTTACAGTTAATTTGTTTTTTTAGTTATAATTTCGCACCAAGCAAATATTGCAGTTGTTATTTCGAATTGTTTGTAACATATATTTACTTTTATTAAGTGTAAGTGAATTATTTAAGGATAATTCTACAGCAAATATTTTTTTTGATTTTTAGACTTATGTTAATCTACTGACTGGCTCGGTCGCGCAGTTGTAATGCGTACGAGTTACGACTGAGGCTGACGCTGAGGTTTCGGGTTCGATCCCTAGGTCGGGAAAAAGTTATATTGGGTTTTTCTATTACGAAATGCTCAGTATCAGCCAGGAGTCTGGAATTTGTGCCTAGTATGGCGATAGGCGAGCCCCCTATCGCCATTCTAGGCAGACATTTATCACATCATGGGACGGAGATACGCTAGGCGAAACGCTTTGCCTCCACCTTCTTCATACGCGCTGCCAAGTTGTGGAACAAGTTGCCGGAGTCTTTGTTCCCCGATAAATATAATCTGGGTGTCTTCAAGTCGCGAGTGAATCGTTTTTTGCTATGCAAGCGTGCTTCATCTTAGGCCACATCATCGCTTACCATCAGGCGTGATAGTGGCCAAACGCGAGCCTGTTACGTATTAAAAAAACCACAAACTCACAAACACTCAAACTTTCACGTTTATTATAGCAGTGGGATACATCCGGAATCATCCATCATATACCATCCAGGCGTATGCTATTTGCATAGTGATTTATATTTTTATTCTATTGTTCAAACGAGGTGAAGAAAATTATTTAAATAGAGTAAAAAACTTTCTGTTTCCATAATTTATGGATGGACGCAAGACTGCATTAATATCACGTGAGGTGGAGAGATATTTTTTACGAATAATAGCCATATTATAGTACTACGTTTGTTTTTGCGACCCTTGCCTTTAAACAGAAGCAACACCTTTTGAGTGGTAGAGCCACACTGTAGACAGTTTTGTCTACAGCATGAATGGGTCGGCTCGTCCGGGTCGTTACCACTGTCTCACAGAAAACCGGCGTAAAGTAGCAGCTTGCTGTTGCGTTTCGTACGGTGAGTGAGATATCCGGAGACCCAAATTGCCCCTCCCCTTCCTAATCCCTTACTTATCCATTTCCTTTAAGGTCGGTAACGCACCCATGATTATTTTAGTATTGTGGGCGTACATGAGCGGTGGAGATCACTTACCATCAGGTGACCCACTTGCTCGTTTGCCGGCCTATACTAAAAAACACACAGAACTTTGAAGTATAATTAATAATTAATATACAAATCTTGTATTATTCTGTCCAGAGGCACGGACCTCCTCTATGAGAAGGGTTAGGCCTTAGTCCACCACGTGGCCTTATGCAGGTTGGTACACTGCACACACATTTTAAATTCTTAATGAGAAGCTCATTTAACTAGCGACAATTTACAATAAAAATTTAACTTAAAAAAATCAGAGGTACCTCCTAATGGGGCTGGTTTCGAACCTGCGATTTCGTCTCTGTAGTTCGTGCCACTCCCCGCTGAACTATCGCTGCTTTTGATCATAAATAGTGAGTGTTAATATCTAAGCTCCAAGAATCTCACGTGATTGTTACAAAAAGCACAACATTAATCAAATTCTTTCAAGACACATTCAAACTGCAATGTAAAACGCTCTTGTAATTTATCTACTCTATGTTTGACAATGAAATCAATTTATACACTTAACTATAGCAACAAGAATTTTAGCTCATTAAAATCAAAGGTTTATAATCTTCTGAAAGGATATCAGATGTAAAAATAATAGGTTTTTAGGGAAAAAAGTTAAAGTATATTAATTCCATTTTATTTTCGTAGCTTGAGTGACGAAACGAGCAGTTCGCTCGCCTGATGGTAAGCGCGACGCCTGCCCATAAACAGAACCCATGCTATCGATGCATCTTTGCCAGCGCAGTGGCAACTTATCTATTCTTGAAGAAATCGGCTGGACGGGAGGCAATAATCTCTTCAAAGGTATTTTGTACTGCCTCCCGATTCTGATTTTTTCCCGTCAAAAAATTGCACCAATCAGTGCTTGAACAACCTTTATAAGTAAGGCCCAGTATGTATATAATTTTCAACCTTACGCGCTAAATCACTACTTACTACTCATAATTTAATGATAGATCTACGTAGAACGTCCTTCAATTAAAAATAGTCTAACATAGACGTGTAAAAGATTTTCTAAACGTTTTGATGGATTTAAGTTTTTGATACATACATACGCACTGACGCCTGTAATCCCCGAAGGGGTAGGCAGAGGTGTAACCAGTACACCCACATTTCGCCGAGCGTATTTTCGTCCCTTATGTGATAGGGGACGAGCCTATCGCCATACCGGGCACAAATTCAAGACTCCGGGCTGATACTGAGCATTTCGTAATAGAAAAACCCAATACCACATTAAGTTTTTGATAATGATGTAAAATTTTGTTATAGCATAGGCTGGCAAATGAGCTAGTGAATCATGATCATAAGAATCATCTGGAGACCCATCGCCCATGTACACCCACAATACCAGAAGAATCATGGGCGCGTTGCCGACATTACAGAAAAAGGTATAAAGGGATTGGGACGGGGAGATTATTTGTCCGGATCCGGATATCTTATTCACCGTACAAAACGCAGCAGCAAGTCGCTACTTTACACCGGTTTTCTTTGAGACAGTGTTAATGAACCGGTCGAGCCGACCCATTCGTGCTGTAGACAAAATTGTCAACAACGTGTCTACCACTCTAAGATACTCACAATAGCAAGGATAACAATAATTAAATGAGCAATATTAAATACACAAAGCCCTGAATCAACGTTAAGAAAAAATCAGGTCCTGGCATTTTAGTTGGTATATCTCCTATAGCCAAGATGATCAGTGAGTTTTCCAGAGGCCTAAATTAAAATCACCAATCCATTCCTATAAGGTCGGCCACACATCCATGATTCTTCTGGAATCGTTGATGGGCGATTACGTAACACAATAAATAGTTTCACGGCCCCTAATAGAAAAATACATACGCACTCACGCCTGTAATCCCCAAAGAGGTAGGCAGGGGTGTAACCAGTACACCCACATTTCGCCGAGCATATCTCCGTCCCACGATGTGGTAGGGGGCGGCCTATCGCCATACCGGGCACAAATTCCAGACTCCGGGCTGATACTGAACATTTCGTAATAGAAATACATTACAACTGCGCAACCGAGGCAGTCAAATCAAATAATAGAAAAATATGAAACCGTATTTTAGTCCCATCAGTACCTGAGAACATTAAAAATAAATCAGCTGGCAACCCTGCAACATATCTCTCACCTAGTTTTTCATAACTATATCGAATAAGATCACGGCTGACATATTTATGTTTCTCCAGCAATGAGTTACCATCACGCCTTCTAAGCAATAATTTTTATTTCTAATCAGCAATACATCTTGGTAACATGCAATTAGCTGTATAATCGATATGTCCAACAAACATACGTAATATGAATGTATCCCGATCGCCGCGGGGGAGTAGTGATGCGCTTAAATCGATTCCTTATTCGATTGTACGATAAATTGATAGACGTAATGATCATGTCATTAGTGTATTTTGAACTATATATATTGTATACCAGGACTGTATTTTTTGATACTTTTGGATTTATTTTGCTACGGTTAACGACTCTATTATTTTTGGACAGCCTCCGTGACGTAGCGGGCGAGTAGCCGGCTGCGAAATGTGAGCCCATGGGTTCGATTCCCACACGGAGATTGTTTTTTATCCACAGATGCTTGTTTCGGGTCTGGGTGTTGTAGGACCGCAAGTCCCTCGTAGTTCCCGATACCCACGATACAGTTTAAGCTAGTGTGGGGTCAGGACTATGTGTGTGACTGTTGGGTGTATTGATTTCTTTTTAACCTGGCATGGCCAAGCTACGGTTCCTGATGATAAATAAAGTACAGTGCAAATATAATGTTGATCAGCGAGTATTGCATCTCTTGAAGGTCGCTACAATTACGCTAGCCTGTAATTACTAGATATACTTACTGGCCCCGGAACGCGACTCGCTGGGGCGCGGTTCTATTCTTGGTATATAACCATGTGTATGTTTGCTATCCACTCGAGTACAAACATGAATGAGGTACCATGATACCATCAAACCGTCCCATTTTTTTTATATATTTTTTTATTAGCTTGAACGACCGGACGAGCAGGTTGCTCGTCTGATGGTAAGCGCCACGCCTGCTTATAAACAGAAGCAACGCCACACAGAACCTTAAATAACAAAGCACTGCATGACACTGGACTGCGCTCGTCACCACGAGACATAAGGCCCAGTAATTTCACTGGCTTCAATGTCCTTCAAACCGGAACACAACAGTACTTACACACTGTTGCTGGGCGGCAGAAATAGACAAAGCGGTGGTACCAACCCAGTTGACCTCTCGCATATGAGGGACTTTCCACCTCCCATTTTGTCCCAATGGCAGGTATATTATTAACTGATAAATCAGAGGAGAAGGATTTGAGTGGTAGAGTCACACTGTAGACAGTTTTGCCTACAGTATGAACGGGCCGGCTCGACTGGGTCGTTACCACTGTCTCACAGAAAACCGTCGTAATGTAGCAGCTTGCTGCTGCGTTTCGTACGGTGAGTGAGGTATCCACAGACTTAAATCGTCTTTCCCTTTCGGACCCCTTAATTATTCCTTTCCTTTAAGGTCGGCAACGCGTCTATGATTCTCCTAGTATTGTAGGCGTACATGGGCAGTGGAGATCACTTACCATCAGGTGACCCACTAGCTCGTTTGGCGGTCGTTGCTATAAAAAACACAATTGGACAAACATAAACCGAAATTAATGTTTTATGCGAGTTATGGTAACATATTTTGCTATCGATTTTTATTTTAATTATTTTGAAGGTTACTAATTCAATACAGTAATTATTGTTTTCTGTAAATGTTATGTACCTAATCTAATAAAATTGTTTTATTAGCTGGAATGGAAAAGACACTGACTGAGTGACTGCTCTTGCTTGTAGGTAATACATTTTAGATTTCTGGATATATATTTGTTTAATAATTCAAATAATTCTGTTACCTTTAAACTGTCTAAAATATCCATCGAAATAAGATGACAAGAAACGTAACTCAAGCAAAAATGTGACTCCACAAAAACTCTGTTCAAGGGTGCGGGGCTATAAAAGTTGGTGCAGCTCGTTCATTCATCAATTCATAAAAATTGATTCATGATCTCTAGTTGACACTTAATACGTCTAATTTTTTGCGCGGTGCAGAACGTCGTATCTCGATTTAGAAATTTAAGATTTAGACATTCACTTTTATGAAATAAAGTTGATTTTGAACGTTCATTATTTTTTGTTGCGTGAATGAATGTTACGTGTGACCTTTGCATGTGTAAGTAAGTGGATCCGTATTTTTGGCAGATTCATATGAGAGTTATCGTTCTAGTTAACTTATTACGATGAAAATATCTGATTTCAAAATTATACATCCTCAATCAGTAATCGTAAGCTACGATTTATATGTATCTATTAACGACACCCGAATTACATCCTTAACACAATTACTGCAAACACTTAAATCCCTTGAAACGAGATAAAGACAAGCCTTTAATACGAATGCATTAAAAAACAAATTGGAGGCATCTCTCGTGAGAACGCATTACCCTTCAAGAAGTGACTTTAGCTATTCGGAATAGGGTTGAAAATGTTATGTTAAATAAATATAAGTTGAGTAAGTATATAATATCAATCACAAATCAATAGTGACTCGGTGCTGCCCAGAATGAATGGGCTAGCCATAAGTCAGGATATATTGCGGACATGTAGTTACTATGTGGCATTTATTCGTTCAACGGACAAGAGACAAGTTTAGTATCCGCCATCTTTGAAATTTACTTTTTGTACGTCGAAGGTGTGAAGGAAGAATCCTGTAAATCAATTATTGTACATACATACATAGGTAAATTCGTGCATACATACGCACTCACGCCTGTAATCCCTGAATGGTTAGGCAGAGGTGTAACCAGTACACCCACAATTCGCCGATCGTATCTCCGTCCATGATGTGTAAGGGGGCGAGCCTTTCGCCATACCGGGCACAATTCCAGATTCCAGGCTGATACTGAGCATTTCATAAAGCGTACTCACGCCTGTAATTCCCGAATGGGTAGGCAGAGGTTTCACCTCACCTGGTTTCAACCAGTACACCCACATCTCGCCAAGCGTATATTCGTCCCATCAACAATTCCGAAAATTTAGTATCAGCCTGGAGTGCTGATTTATTTATTTATTTATTATGAGGAAAACCAACAGCAAAAACAATGTAGATATGTTATTGAAGTAACACTAGAAAGCCATTTATATGTTTTCACGGATATGAACTGAGCATTTCATAAAAGAAAAACCCGATATCAATTTTACCCGACCCCGGTGATCGAACCCGGTACCTCAGCGTCAGCCTCAGTCGTAACGCGTACGCATTACAACTGCGCCACCGAGCCAGTCATCATTTTAAATAATCCATGATTCTCCTCAAATGATGGAACTTACTAAATTAAGTTTAATCATGGTAGTATATGATTATCTTGCGCACTCCCCTCCCCCCCCCCCCCACACTCCCCGCGCTCCTCTCCGATCTTATCTCGATTGTACATTTCAGATGCGATGGTTATTATTGCCGATTCTTATTGTCTGTAATACATCCATTTTGTTTCATTATGAATAATGTTGATTACTTTGTTTTAGATAATGTTGTTTTGCGAATAGTTTGTTGTGAAGAGTAGGTAGGTGGTAGGTTCTCGTATGCGAGGCCGTCTGAGTTGGTACCACCGCTTTGTCTGTGTCAAAACTCTGTGCAAGGGGGCGGGGCTATAAAAGTCTGTGCATAATCTCTAGTTGACACTTGATACGTCTAGTTTTTTGCGCGGTGCAGAACGTCGTATCTCGATCTAGAAATTTAATATTCAGACATTAACTTAAATGAAATAAAGTCGATTTTGAACGTTAATTAATTTTTGTTGCACTCATACACATGAGTGTACGTGTGATTTTACCTTTGCATGTGTAAGTAAGTGGAACAGTGTTTTTATCGATCTAGTTATCTTATTTCGATGATTACATTTGAATAATCTCCAAAACTTTTCAGCAATAATCATAAACACGCTGGTAACGCCATCTATGAAGATAATTTCAAGTTAACTTTCTTTTCCTAAGGCATTTGTGTTTACCTATTTAACTATATTATGAGTATTTAATTTTGCCATTAATTAATATATTCCGTGGCCAAATACGATTAAGGCTCCTAGTACAAGTTAGCTGTATAATATAAAAATAAATATTTAATGAGACAAGTATAACGTTCTCAATAGCATGTTCTAAGTAACAAAACTTTTTAATTTGTTTAAACTGTGCTATCAATAGCGGATTAAATTCTAAACATATTTTTTATTTACATAAGTCTTGAAATGTCGACTGCACACATAGTCAAACAGGAAATATAATTTACTTGGAACAAATTCATTTGAAAACATTACTACAATACAAATAAATAAAACAACTTTTTTTATAAATCAAATGCGTTGTCACGACAAGTAGCGACATCTGTCGAAATTTTCTGAAATGAAACTTACTTTAATCAATCAAAGATAAGAATGAAACAACTATGTTACTTTTGTTATAAAAAGTCAACTCCTGTATTAAATGGTAACCTATGGTCTATATATACAACGTGTTACAGTAAGGTGTGGTCATATTTTAGGGTCATTACATACACCTTACAATTCGTACTTATGTACCGGATCTTTTCAAAACCAAGACAACACGACAACACGACAAAAATTGCACGTTAATTTTAATCACTTGTTTATTAAGATCGATAAGATTTATGACATCACTATTAATTATTATTAACGACACTCACTTTTTAATAAACTTGAATAAGATGTACGTAATTCAACGGACATACATACGTACGTAACATGTAAC
Organism: Mimas tiliae; assembly: GCA_905332985.1. Taxonomy (NCBI): domain Eukaryota; kingdom Metazoa; phylum Arthropoda; class Insecta; order Lepidoptera; family Sphingidae; genus Mimas; species Mimas tiliae. The sequence continues at coordinate 1,423,981 of HG995243.1, forward strand.
TTAACAAGTTAACACAAAATTAACAGCTATAAGAGATTGTGTGCTGAAGACAATATAGGCACCATCCTCCATCCTTGAAATGAAATGAAATGAAATGAAATGGTTTTAATCAAATACAACATATTTTTCGAACTCGTTATCATACTTGCCGAACTGACTGCGTCAAATAAATATTGACATTTAACAACTGTTTAAGGTTTTGTTTAATTATAAAATAATTAAACGAAAGGAGGTCCATAGTATCGTTGTTTATAATTTAGTGTTGTCCAAAGTTGAAAGTCGATATCGACATGTTACTCATTCGATAAAAAAGAAAAATCTATAATTATTGTCCCAGCAATGCAATCGGATTTGGTACTATGGGAGATAAAATACTTATACCCTACACTATACATTGCTTAAATTTGCCCGCCCCTTTCACATAACACGTTGTATATAATAGATATATATAAAAGAAGACACTGACTGATCAACGCACAGCCGAGACCGCGTCTAGAAGCATGAAATTTTGCACAAAGAATCCTTGACGTAAGTCGGCACTAAAAAGGGATTTTCTAAAATACTAAAAATTCATCCCCCATAAGAGGAAAATATGCGATGTAAGTTTGTATGGACAAAATATCTAATAGGCATTTCGATTTGAAACTTCGTAGGAGTACCTACTCCTAAAAACAAATAAGCAATTACGTACTTCGCGATATCTCGAAAATTATCTCCTTACGGGATGAAATGTTTTAAAAACGTGGGTGAAGCCGCGAGTAAAAGCTAGTCTTTGTCGCGTTTAGTAGTACGTTCTACGTAAGTAAATCTATGAGAGATTAGGAGATTATTCGATGGTATAACTAACACATGGCATTGGAGGATGACAGTGGCACCGACTCGAAAGTCAGAAATCTGCATTAATAAACAAGTCGAATCTCCACAAAACATCCAAAACAATATCAATCCGTAATATGTAAAGTAACCACACATTACACGAGGAGTGTACGCAGTCCCGAGTCCCGACTCAGCCGATCTAAATGTTTGAATTTTGATTACCTCCATCTTGCGGTGACATTTCTATCATGACAGATTTATGAAGCCCCACACCGGTATAACAATAAAATATTTCACATATCATATTTTTATTCATGTTCGATTTTGTATTAGTTTTGTTTTTGATCATATCTATTTCTGCAAGGTAGAGAAAGTGTATAAGAAATGCTTGTAGAGCAGGTTTTATATTTTTAGGTTGTTATTGTGATAATACTTATTGATTTTTTTTCTATCTTATTGTAATATTTTAAAGTTAATAAAATTTAATTTTTAAACCATGAACATTGATCGTGCGGTGTTAGACTCAAGCCCATTGGATAGACACGGGATGAAAATAAGCTCGGTGAAACCGGTGAAACGTAAGTGCGGAGTTAGTAGCATCTCCGCCTACCTCTTCGGGGATACAGGCGTGAGCTTATTAGATAATATAAGATCCATAGTATTAGTATGACAATCTATGTTAGTACAAAATATGAAAATACAAATATTAAAATAAAATGTGGGAGTGCTTCACTTTCCTTGGTATAAATTATTGTATATATTGGTATATGAATTATTATATCGAACATATATTTATAAAATATTAATGTAATAATATGGTATTGAGATTTTGGTTTTACCGTAAAACCAGTGCTGCTGTACGGATGTGAGACTTGGAAAAATACTAAAGACCTGACTCGATCGCTTCAGATCTTCATAAGCCGCTGCCTGCGTCAGATCTTGAGGATTTTTTGGCCGGACACAATTACTAATGCTGAGCTGTGGAGACTGTGCCGAGAGATCCCTATAGAACTACAGATACGACGCCGCAAGTGGAACTGGATCGGACACACCTTGCGCAGACACCGTGACCACATTCCCAGACAAGCTCTGGATTGGAACCCACAGGGAAAGCGTAAGCGTGGACGACCGAAAAACACCTGGCGGCGTTCAGTTGTATCGGAGGCGCAGGGAATTGGTCTAACCTGGAGTGAAGTAAAGCATGCAGCCAGCGATAGAACGCGATGGAGAAACACTGTGTCTGCCCTCTGCCCCGATCGGGGGACATAGGAATACAATGATGATGATGGTATTGAGAAAATAAAGATTTTATAGTACAGTAAAAGAGTACTGTAAAATGAAGATATTTTGAAAGGTTTCTTTACGTTTCCAAATACTAAACTTTATATAAAATATAATATTACTCTCCATTGGAGAGGCTTAGGACCTATGCCACCGGTGGTTAGGATACCAGAGTGAGGAATACCTCACAATGCATGCCGTGTAATAACACCGCTTTGTTAGCCTTCCTTTTGACCCAACGACCAATTGAGAGCCTCTGGAGGTGTTGGTCGAGGTTCTTTGGTATTTTTTGATATTAATTTACTTTCATATCTCGGTACTATGGATGTCTCAACCCCTGGGCCTATAAGACAACTCTAGTTGTACCATATTTATGATTTTATGTTCCCGTAGTAAAAAAAACTGTTTAATAATAAATAATAATAAATACACCCAACAGTCACACACATAGGCCTGACCCCACACTAGGTTAAGCTGTATCGTGGGTATCAGAAATTACGAGGGACTTGCGTTCCCATAACACCCAGACCCGAAACAAATATTTGTGGATCAGACAAACATTTGTTTCGGTGTGGGAATCGAACCCACGGCCTCTCGCTTCGCAGCCGGCTACTCGCCCACTGCGCCACGGAGGTTGTCACGAATTACAATTATTATTTGTTTACTAATACTAAAGTCAGTATCTTTAAAATATTACAATATTTGAAACAAATCATATTCTAAAATGAAACGTATTTGAATACGGGACACCTGTCTACCCCCTATGCAAGTGAAGGGGCGCGGGTGACAGATTTATCGATATCTCGTGATGAGCCCACCGATAAGGTACGCAGCTGGTACGAGTATACTCAACCATAAGAGTAAGGCATGAATGAGTTGGAAGACGTCACGGTAAAAAAAAATATGTGAAGAAGTAAGGGCAGTCTAAATATTTGTTTATAAAAAATACAAAAAATACAAAAAATTGACTGCCTCGGTGGCGCAGTTGTAATGCGTACGCGTTACGATTGAGGTCAACGTTGAGGTCTCGGGTTCGATCCCCGGGTCGGGTAAAGTGGTATTGGGTTTTTCTATTACGAAATGCTCAGTATCAGCCCGGAGTCTGGAATTTGTGCCCGGTATGGCGATAGGCTCGCCCCCTATCACATAAGGGACGGAAATACGCTCGGCGAAATGTGGGTGTACTGGTTACACCTCTGCCTACCCCTTCGGGGATTACAGGCGTGAGTGTGTATATGTATATACAAAAAATTATAAAATAAGTATAGTTGACTCTCCTTTATAATATTTTCAAGCAAGTTTCAATGGTATCCGGAGGTCCAATTTTCTTTCTCTTCCCATTCCCTTATCATCTCTTTTCTTTAAGGTCTGCAACGCGTCCATTATTTAGAAACACACACTTACTATGATGGTAAGTGGTAACGGACCGGTCGAGCCGACCCATTCATACTGTAGACAAAACTATACAGCGTGGCTCTACCACTCAAATCATATACTTACTTTTAGTAATCATGACATTATGCTGTGATCTTTTTACAATACTTCTTTTTATACTTACATAAATTACATACATACATACGCACTCACGCCTGTAATCCCCGAAGGGGTAGGCAGAGGTGTAACCAGTACACCCACATTTCGCCGAGCGTATCTCCGTCCCATAATGTGATAGGGGGCGTGCCTATCGCCATACCGAGCACAAATTCCAGACTCCGGGCTGATTCTGAGCATTTCGTAATAGATAAACCCAATACCACTTTACCCGACCTGGGGATCGAACCCGAGACCTCAGCGTTAGCTTAATCGTAACGCGTACGCATTACAACTGCGCCACCGAGGCAGTCAAAAATACATACTTACATAAATTAATACATTCTAAAGCAGTAAGTTTAGTATAGTGACATCATTATTAAAAATGTATTAGTGTAATTTAATGACAGTGAAGGAGACGAAAGAGGTGTGCAAGGATCGTATCCTATTCCTAAATAAAAATATTGTCAAATTTATAGTTGCCCAGTGTATTTTGATGATGCTATGTATACATTAGTTGATATGATTTCTATAGTTAAATTTCTTTATTTTGTACTGACTTGTCATAAGCGCTATTTAAATCGTCTACATGATTAATAAAAGTATTTCATTTCATTTAATTTTGTAGCAAGTGAAAAAGTGAAAAGCTAGACACTTGTCCGGGTCATTGCCACTGTCTCACAGAAAACCGACGTAAAGTAGCAGCTTGCTGCTGCGTTTCGTACGGTGAGTGAGATATCCGAAGGCCCAAACCCCCTCCCCTTCCCAATCCCTTAATTATCCTTTTCTTTTAAGGTCGGCAACGCACCCATGATTCTTTTGGTATTGTGGGCGTACATGGGCGGTGGAGATCACTTACCATCAGGTGACCCACTTGCTCGTTTGCCGGCCTATACCATAAAAAAACCGTTTTATCTGCCCAACCCTATGGGAAACAGGCGTGAGTCTATGTATGTATGTATTATTAAAAATTCCAGGATAAAAATAATGTTTGACTTCAATCAGCCTATAAACGTTTGACTTCAATGACTGAATGAATGAATCAGCCTACAAATACACTGATACGTTTATATTTGAATTGTAGAAACGTTTAATTACATATAGGTGTGCACGTCGCGCATCGATCACGCGATGGCCCGAGGTGAGAGTTTTTGCTCCAAGAATTGATGGCCACACTTTATTGGAGGTGGTGCCCAGATCTGGCCTCCACCGATATCAACTGATATAGGACTAGCTGTTTGTGGTTCAGGACTGAGCGGTTTTGATACTTGCCGTTTAAATGCATTAGTATTTTAGATTATTAAAGTATTCATAAACAAAAAAGCTTCGCGGAATATTATCTACAAATTGACTAAAAGTGTACTTTCTATTTACAGCCTCCGTGGCGCAGCAGGCGAGTAGCCGGTTGCGAAGCGTGAGGCCGTGGGTTCGATTCCCGCACCTTGACAAATGTTTGTCTGATCCACAAATATTTGTCTTGGGTCTGGGTGTTGTGGGACCGCAAGTCCCTCGTAGTTCTTGATACCCACGATACAGGTTTACCTAGTGTGGGGTCAGGAATATGTGTGTGACTGTTGGGTGTATTTATTTATTTATTTGAAAATTATAAATAAAAAACAGTTGATAAAGTATAGTTAAAAATTATGGTAGTTTAAAGTACCTATGGTATTTCTGGCCGATATTTTAAACAGAAAGGCATATTAATTAACAAGAATCAAAATAAACAATATCAAATACACGACCGATTGTAGGGAATGGATTCAAATGAAATATATTTAAGAAAGGTGATTAACATAAAATAAAAAAAAATACCGCGCTGTGTTACATTCGTCCCACTGCTAGGCACCGGCCTCCTCTACAAATGAGAGTGGGGCCTTAGTCCACCAAGTTGGCCTATTGCGGGTTGGTAGACGTCACTTCAATTTTATATCATTATGTTTTATATAATAAATAAATAAATACACCCAACAATCACACACATAGTCCTGACCCCACACTAGGTAAACCTGTATCGTGGGTATCATTAACTACGAGGGACTTGCGGTCCCAGAACACCCAGACCCGAGACAAATATTTGTGTATCAGACAAACATTTGTCTAGGTGCGGGCATCGAACCCACGGCCTCACGCATCGCAACCGGCTACTCGCCCGTTGCGCCACGGATGCTGTCAAAATAATGTCAAACAATTTAAATACAATCATTATATTAATTAAATAATTACTAATAAATTAAAGTATCAAACCCACTGATGTCGGTTCGCGTTCATCGAACAGACGGCACCATGCACTCGCATTACAACAAATCATTCAACCGGCACCGGCACCAGCACTGGCGGATCCATTCTTTTATTGATTTATTTCTTATTATTATTAATTCTGTACTCACACAACATGCAAGAGTTATTTATTAAAACGTTAGCTCCCGCCCAATCACGATAAAATATATTTACGATTTAGTTTTTTGTTCGCCCTTTGATATTTTTGGAAATGTTTTTGATATATTTGAGCCCAGCTGTCTTTAAATTAAAGATACGGGTGATTGATTTTCGGTTTAGTTTAGATTAAACATTTAAAAATATATGGCGTTTGGTTTATTTTAAGTTACATATATTTTTTGTGTACTAGCTCGGCAAAGTGACTAATGTTAAGTGCAGCGCAATCCAAGAATACTGTCGACCAACGTTAACAACTCTGCCTACTCCTCGATAACAAAGGGTTGCTTGAATACACCTGAAATGTCTATACATCACAGAATACTGATATACACCGAGATCATACCTACCGTATAAAATACATGTCTAAACAATATGTAGTTGTCAACGGTTGATAGCGCCTGTCTCTCAAGCTATCTACTCCTTTCCTCTAAAGCATAACGTCACATAACCATTGTAAACACACACAATTATACCTTTATTTATAATCTTATAAAGTCGAAAATTCTGTGTCCAGTAAGCGTGACTAAAACCCTTATGGTTTTAAGGTGATATTTTGAATGTACCAGAGGTGATGCGTTCTACGTTTTGTTCGAATATGAATGCATACATAGCTGGTTATGTATGGTGAGATATATACAAAAGTGATTTAAAACCAGCAATGGATAGTGTATAAATTATAGATCCGAGGTTATTTTCATCGGCAGCTAGACACATTCCAGAGTGACATGCCCCAAGAGATGGTAGCTAGGTGTCGAGGTGTTTCTACCGCTGGAATAGATCAATGATATGTCAAAATCATGTTATACTTGTGGGATTTATGCACACCAGTTTGGGTAAGAAACAGGGACAGTGATAGATTCTAGGTACGATGTGTCGAACTGTTTGGATTAAGTCTCCCTGGTGGCGGGTTGCATTTGTGTGCAGGGATGGTAATGTTGCAGTAATATGAAAATATAAATTTAAAAGCGACTGTTGAAGATTTTATTATTGGTCGTATCGAAAACATTTGAATTTGGAAGTTACTATAAAAGATTTTTGAAGATTTCACAATACCTAGTATTCAAAGCAAAAATAAAAACATGATGCCTTGAGGAGTTTGACTTTCTGGATAATCATAATATCATGAAAATACAACATTATGATTGATATATTTTTTTATTAGCTTGAATGACGTAACGAGCAGGTTGCTCGTCTGATGGTAATCGCCACGCCTACCCATAAACATACTTATTTTCACACTGAACTGGACTGCGAACATCACCCCGAGACATAAGTTGTTAAGTCTTATAATACCTAGTAATTTCACTGCCTTCAATGTCATTCAAACTGAAACACAATTGTGCTGACACACTGCTGCTTGGCGGCAGAAATAGAGAAAGCGGACCATCGCTTTGTCTGTTTGGTATCAACCAACCAGACCAAGATTAGGTTCCTTGTCGCTCTCGACCCAGCAATTGGGTTCGATTTTATCGAGAATGATTTTATTAATAATTATTTGTCTAATATGATGAGTGTATTTTTATGATGCTATGTACGAGTATGTTATGTATACATTAGTTGATATTATTTCTATACTTAAGTTTCTTTATTTTGTACTGACTTGTCATAAGCGCTATTTTAATTGCCTACATAAATTAATAAACTGTTTCATTTCATTTAATTATTCCTAAACATAGGTCATTCATTGATACAATGCCGTCCCATGACCGATCGAAAAGAGATAATTATTCTTCCTTACTCATATTACTTAATTTATTATACCCAAACCATGCATTATGATCCAAAAGTATTTGAATATCTTATTTACTAAAACTAGCAACCATGTTTAATGCAAAACATCTCTAATGATATTTCATTTCAACTGCTCCAAGATTGTTATCACGAAATATATTCCTTCACAATTCACGATAGCAAGCTTTATTTACTTCATCTATATTCTTATTCATCTTCATGCTACATTGATAAATCATTCAAAATTACGTATAAAGTTTGGAAAACAAATGTGACGCAACTTGCTTTGACATATAGTTAATATCTTTAATCATTCTTCTCAAGTTAGGTAATATCTTTTATCGTTATTTTTTTAATCCCGTTTTTTTTTTAATATTAGAAAACTAATCCATAACCTATGCAATTGAAATTAGGTCTTCATTCACTTATAATTTCTCTGCTAGTGGTATCTTTATTTTTAGAAGACTGGATCATCGTACCTTGGCAACACCATAGCAAGTGTTTCTGGTTCAGCTAGTCAGCCGTTGTATCAATATACATCCAGTTACTTCAAACCGCGGCCGGCATAGTTTTGGCCACCGAAGACCCCATATTTCTTAACATGTTTTAGTCTGATTGCGCTGTTCTTACCATCAGGTGCAATGCAGTAAATTTGCCGTGCCATGATAAAAAACGTGGCAAAATAGGTTTTAATGAAATTTTGAGACCAGTCTGTATTCTGAATTGACGAAACTTTAAGCAGGCAAAGTCTCATTCTGAAGTAACAAAGCAAAATTTGAAGCAACAGCCTTCGGGGATACAATTCATAGCAGAGTTGTGATAAGCCATTCTAACAATGAAGTGGTTATAATATTTAACATTTTCTTTGAATGTGACACAAAAATACAGCAAACAATGAGCACATAAGGGACATTATCGCGTCTTGCCCAACAAAAGGTTGAAAAGTCGCATTTTGCACGTATCGCGTTATCGCTGGTCTGTTCGAACCCTTACGTTTGGAGGGAGAATTATATGCGACGTCGAGCATGAGCTTAAGCGGGATATTCTACATGATGAGCAAAATTGTGTTTAGAACAAAATAAGGACCATTGATTTTATGAACAGCCACAATATCACTGAAGTTACTGCCTGATCCCGGAACACGCTCGCTTGATCAAGCCACTATGGCGAGTTCTTCATCATGAGTACGGTGGTAGCTGCCCCGTAGGGTACAAAAAAGATTAGGTATGTATAATAAGCAATCTAATAATGCATGTATCCATTTGTAGAGTTGAAGAAGAAAACAAAGAAATATAAATCTATTTCTTATAGATATAATGGATTTAGAAATTACATGAAAGATATGCGATCAAAATATAAAATGGCCTTTGTCAACGTAAGCTGTCACCAGTCCAACGAGAGTTTACCATACAGTTCACGGTGACATATCCACAGGGCGATAAAACATTAGATTCAGTAACTAAAGCTACTAAAATACTATAATTAATACTAAAGTTCCTAAAATGTCCAAGGAAAAAACACAAAAACCAGCCCTCAAACCATAACACATCTCCCGCAACTTACGCCGTAAATTTGCGTCTCATACCGAATTATCAGAAGTCGTTCAAATGATTTATGTACACAATTATTGGGTTATTCAGGTGCTGTGTTTTGTGCGATCCCGTACCGATAGAAGTTTTGAGACAATGAGGGTTAATTTAATGGCGTTAGTGACGATGAGATTTCGCGTTACGGGCGTTTTGTGAGTATTGATCAGGTTTGATAAAAATGTGTTGTTTTCGAAAGAAGCTAGATTATGATTAGATTGAGTGGTAGAGCCAATTATAGACAGTATTGTCTACAGCACGAACGGCTCGATTGGGTCGTTACCACTGTATCACAGAAAACCGACGTAAAGTAGCAGCTTGCTGCTGTGTTTCGTACGTTGAGTGAGATATCCGGAGGTCCAAATTTCCCCCCTATCCTTCCCAATTCCTTTAAGGTTGGCAACGCTCTCATAGTTCTTCTGGGAACCACTAACAAGATATCTTACTCATTGAAATAAAACTAGTTTATATGGATTTTATCACGGCTTAATTTTTATTTTAGTCCCGACGTTTCGAAAGCTTTTCAGCCTTCGTGGTCACGGGAGAGAACTAAGTCTCTCAGCGATAAAATCCGTATAAACTAGTTTTATTTCAATGTGCAATATTCGCATAAACTAAAAAAAACACTAAGATTTCTTACTTTTCTTTTCCTTTTTAAAATTCTATGTGATGACGATATTGGTATACTTTTTGAAAAAAGTATATTTTTGTACATACATACATACACACTCACGCCTGTAATCCTCGTAGGGGTAGGCAGAGTTGTAACTAGTACACCCACATTTCGCCGAGCGTATCTCCGTCCCACGATGTGATAGGGGGCGAGCCTATCGCCATACCGGGCACAAATTCCTGACTTCGGGCTGATACTGAGAATTTCGTAATAGAAAAACCCAATACTTACCACTTTACCCGACCCGGGGATCGAACCCGAGACCTCAGCGTTAGCCTCAATTGTAATGCGTACGCATTACAATTGCGCCACCGAGGCAGTCAGTGTTATATTTTTTTTCTGTTTTTAATAAGTTACATTATGGGAGATAAATAGGCTTGGCGAACACTGGCTTTCTTTTTGTGGGTGCACTAATTGCACATCTCTACTTAACTCTTCGGGACTACATACGTTAGAATATATTATCTTTAATGAGCTTTATGCTTTCACCACTGACTAAATTTTTTGTTATTTTTTGCATACTTTAAAGTCTTGATCACAATAATTGGTATGCATTATTGGCCCTAAAGGGGAAATATTCGATAACTTACGATAGCAAACTTGTGATACGAGTAAATATCTTATTCAGTAAGGAATTATTGGTAGAGACGTAAGGAAATTATCGGCATTCAATTACGCTTGCTTCATCTCTCTCTCTTAATAGACTTTAGAATTGAAATACGTAGCATTTTATTAATCCTTAGATAAATAACTCTAAAACTGTGGAGTATTCTTAAATTGGCTACATCTGTACAGTCCCGTACGACCATGGGGTCGTACCCATGGTGAAAAACCTGCTATAAATGCTCGGCAGCAAATGCGTTCCGGGGTCAGTCGGTGTAAACCAGTTATTACAGGTCGATATAATTTTGGACAGGGAATGCAACGTCTCCTGGAGTCCGTCATTATATTTCGATAGTACTGGATTATACCATCATTATAGCATAGGCCAGCAAACAAGCAAGTGGGTCACCTGATGGTAAATTATCTCCACCGCCCATGTACACCCACAATATGGGTGCATTGCCGATCTTAAAGGAAAGGGATAATTAAGGGATTGGGAAGTGGATGAGGTTTAGGCTCTCCGGATATTTCACTCACCGTACTAAACGCAACAGCAAGCTGCTACTTGGTTTTTCTGTGAGATAGTGGAAACAACCCGGTCGAACCGGCCCATTCATGCTATAGACAAAACTATCTACAGCGTAGCGCTACCACTTTTATGTCCGTCAAGTACTGTAATTACTTCTTGCAAAGACATTGCCACACAAGAAGCACAACATAAAATAAACAACTCATAAAACACAAACGCATACCGTCATATTTATCCGACCAGTCCAATAGATTTCCCGCTAAGTGCTCTCTCAACAATTTCATAAAGAAAAAACTTTTGGGCTAGCATCCCGCCATTCATTAAGGCACGTACTGAGTGTTGGGCGACGTCACGTGATGATTTAAGGGTCCGCGCAGTAATGGCGCGATAAATAACACAGTCACAACGGCTTTAAGTATACGCGAAAATGGCCCCACTTAGCCGTCCAGCGCCACCTACCGCCGTTGTCGTACAAATAAAACAATAATAAATCACCTCTGTACATTTTGATTAGTCTGTGCAATTTTGCGTCGCGTGTTTTAGTGTTTAAAATTTAAATTTGGAATATTGGGCATGTGTACGTAGTTTGCAGTGTGGATGATAGATGGCGTTAATTATGATATGGTCAATGACCATACTAAATTAATAATGAGCATTATTATAAAGAAAAATATGTAATTCAGTGGGAATAAACCAGTAAAGTACTGATTATATATTTAAATATGAAGTAAAATAAAAAAATCATTAATTTACTATTCAATTCAATGATTGTTGCCATGTGGTTATTGATCATACAAAAAAGTTGGCGTAAGGATCCATAGATGGCGTTAGTAATATGGTCATTGACCATATTAATTTTAATATTGTCTGTAATACATAGATGGCACTATTGGAAAATATAAATATTGAAAGGAATCTATTTAAATCACATTCGAGTTAGATAAAATTAGGCTGTAAACATTAACAGCTAACATGACAGCTCCGTGGCGCAGCGGGCGAGTAGTCGGCTGCGAAGCGAGAGGCCGTGGGTTCGATTCCCACACCGAGACAAATGTTTGTGTGAACCACAAATATTGGTCTCGGGTCTGGGTGTTGTGGGACCGCAAGTCCCTCGTAGTTCCCGATACCCACGACACAGGTTTACCTAGTGTGGGGTCAGGACTATGTGTGTGACTGTTGGGTGTATTATTATTATTATTAACAGGGTAGTTTAAGTTCTGTTATTATGTTAATATAGATCTGGATTAATAGAGTATCCTAATATTACGAAGGCAATTAGCTTATAGTAAATTTTTGAGATACATAGCCGAGATCAGTGACACGCCCGTTAGATATGTAATTCCACAGGTTCATTTTGAGTTTTGCGACTGACAGTGGCACAGGCGTTCGCGACGTGCAGCCGTTGTCATACAACTTCATACCAAGCAGACTTGTCACAATCGCCTGGCTCGGGTCATGCATCGTGGTCTCTAGGGAGACCGAGATAGGTCTCGGTCGCATATAAAACATGCCGTAGGCAACTAGGTGGTTTTTACTAGGTGGTAGGTCCCTCGTATGGGTACCACCGCTTTGTCTATTTCTGCCGCCAAGCAGTAGTGTGTAAGCACTGTTGTGTTTCGCTTTGAAGGATATTAAAGCCAGTGAAATTACTAGGCATTATGAGAGTTAACATCTTATGTGTCGGGGTGATGAGCACAGTGTCATACCATGTAGTACTTCGTAATTCAAAATTCTGATTGATATAGCTGCTGTTTATGGGGAGGCGTGACGCTAACCAACAGGCGAGCGACCTGCTCGTCTCGTCGTTCATGCTAAAAAAGACAAATAGCTTACCAACTCACCGCTAAATACTAAAATCGATACAATCGATTAGCAACAGTTTATCATCGATAATGATTATACATCCGGCCGTGTCGTGCTGGAGTCGTGGCGGAGTCGTGCCGGCGTCGCGGAAGGGCCGTTATCGTGCCGATCGCACGTCTCCACCCGTAACTCGTTAATTTCGGTAGATGTCACAAACCACGGGCCGTAGGCAGGGGTACACTGAGTGATGAGAAATATGTTATTTTGTTTTGGGGAGGGTGTTTGCAATACCATTTTAGGATATTATTCGTTCTAATTATTCTTCTTTCATCTGCCCTTATCCCACTCGTAGTGGGGTTGGCGCAACATGCTTTTTACACATGTGATAGAAATATTTCGCTTGTTTTTACGATCGGCCCGCCTGCCTGACGTCAACCCATCTGGGGAGAAATCACCCAGACCTGAAACAAATATTTGGGGAGCATACAAATGTTTTATCTCGGTGCGGGAATCGAACCCGCGGCCTCTCGCTTGACAACCGGCTATTTGTCTACTGCGCCACGGAGGCTGTCTAATTATTTATTTATTTATTTTATTTGGAAAACAAACAGTGTCATCATCTTAAAATAAATTTAAATTGTATAGTTCGTAATTATTTATACCCTGACATTAAAAGAGCTAGGTTTTTGTCGGTGCAGAAGGAACTAACTGATAGGCAGGTATTTTATATATACTTTTGTATACGACTGGATAGAGATCACCTTAAATATGGTGAAAAACCGCGTCGCGTTTCGTGATCAGCCAGTCTATATCCAGTCACTTCACTCCGGTAATATTTTGCCGGCCGTGGACATACACAATGTCTCTTGTAAGTTGACGCTCTACATTATATTTTGACTGTAGTATTTACTGTGCCAGGATCAAACTGTTGGTAAACTATAAGTGCTCCAAGTTACACTTCTGCTTATTCCTTCCGATATTTAATAGCAAAAGAGTCACCGTAATTAATTTTACAATGAAAAATTAAGGATATGTTTTTCATAACGAATAAGCAATCATAACTATGAAGTCTATTGCGAAAATCAAAGGGCATATTTTTGAACATTCGTGCACCGAGTGTGCCCCTTTCCCGATACCATCCCGAAGTTAATGTCCTAAAGTTCGCGCCCAAATTTTAATAATAATATATCTTTGTAATTTATTCGATTTGCGACGCCCGTGCCGGCAGTTCTTCGTTTGCCACATTTCACAGTTTACGCCTATCGACGTTGCGTTGCTGATAAAGATGGTTAATGACCTGCGCCATCCCTTACCAATAGCTAACAATAATAGGGTACTTCAATAATGTTTAGATGTTTATCAAAGTGCAATATTACGATAAAAGATACGCTCGCTTCGTTAATATTCGTCTATCCAGAATATGTGATGATGAAGATCTAACCTATAGAAATATTACATTAACTTCAATCGTGGTACTTACTGTATTATTTGTACCAATAAATACTTGAATTAGTTACTGTTAATTTACATTAACATATGTTTAAAGGTCCATAGACAGTTCTATCGTATGGCATAGTCCAGCCAGTATTTTAACATAAATAAAAACAAAATCACATTCCGAATTCAAACATCCCCCGGAAAACCAACATGCCCGAAGCCGAACACATACGAATGCCACCGAAAAAAGCCGACCGTCGATCTAGCCGCCTGCCAAAGATTTGACGTCAATGGTGGAGAATCGTAAATTAACATTATCTGCAGACGCACCGTAGCTAGTATTTATTATTTATGGTCGGGATCCACTAGCCCCGGGCTCTAGTGCGGGACGGTTTTTCCCCATGGGCTGCAGGGTGGGGAGCGGTGTTTTGTATTCCATTTTTAAATATGTCATCGTTTGAATAGACACTGATAGTGTTAGGTGTTTTAAGGGACATCAGAAAAGGGAATGTGTAAGAAGGTTACATGTAAATGCTAGCGTAAGAACGGTAACGTAAAAATGTGTTATGTATTAAAATTCAATGTTCTATAATATATTTAACACCAGTAAGACGGAAGAACTTAGAGACAGTGGCAGGGAGTGATAGCCTGAGAAGTGAGATGCCGCGGGTTCGATACCTGCACCGAGACAAATGGTTGTGTGTAACATATGTTAAAGGCATGTTACGCCGACCCCACTGCAAGTGGTATAAGGGCAGGTGAGACAACAAGGTTATGCCATTTAAGATATAGATGCAATATAATTATATATATTAGACAATAAATCAATGATTTGAATATAGGCACAAAACATTTCCCCCTACCCCACCTCATATATTTTTTTTCCATTGAAAAACAAACCTAACAATACCTCAAACTCTTCTTAAAATTTATCGTCCATTAAAGCCGTAAATGAAGGTGGAACTTCTGCAATGGCTGACATTAGACAATTGATTTGTGATATCCAAACGATATCGCGTTGGTTAATGGTTAATTAATAAAACTCCGGCCATAAATAAGAGGGGGGCGGATGAGGTAAGGGGTATACAAAAACTGGTGGTATAATAAACCTGTCAGCCATATGAGACACTGCCTTTGTTGCTATGTTTCGTCGCTTACAAATAAATCTAATAAGGGAGTTTGAGCCCCACCCGCCTTGACACCTTCTTGGAGTACGTTTTGAGTTGGAGTGTTTTGTTATAATACAACTTTGCATTTCCGGACTGTTGTCAAGTAATATTGGCTTAAGACATACTTCCGATGGTGGCGTTAAGCGTCATAAGTAAGCGTCTGTCGGCGACTGTCAACGCCTTGCTTAAGACGCCTGTGACTCCAGGCGTAAGTGATGCTACCGTCAAATAGTTACTGTAAGGCCCGTATTACAAAACAATACTCATTTGAGCTCTTTGCTAAGTGTTGATTTCTGTACACGTGATTGATCCGTTTTGGTTGGCGCCAAACATAGACCAATGACGTGTACTATTTCAGTACACACGACACTTATCAAAGAGCTCACTTCAGTATCGTTCTGTAATACGGGCCTTATGCCTGTTTTCACCATCTATCCCTAAGTTTAGGTGAGCACCTAAGACATTTTAAGTGTTAATTTTGTTTTCACCATCTCTCACCTATGTTTCTAAGGTGGCCCTTAACTACGTGAAAACAAACTTAGGTAAGGGATAAATTTAAAGGAGTTCCTTAGGTTAAGGGACTCTTAGTTATGAAGTGTTTGAGGGTACGTTGGTGAAAACGAGCATTAGTCTTCCATAGATTTACGTAGTGTACAGTAAAAACGTGAAGACGCGGCATCCCTATCGCTGTGTCATTAACGCGCACGTCTGACGCTTGGCGAAAATCTGCATTTAATGGATTTGTGTGATCTAGTTCTCCAAGGTTCACCGAGATTATGTCCGTCCTATGGCGTGTTAGGAGGCGAGCCTATTGCCATACCAGCCATAAATAAATTTCCGACAACTCATTCAAATTTTGATTGGCCGACTTGGGAATCAAACCTAGGACATAGGTTTCACAACCTATGCACGTGACTGATGTATTGGACTCATAAATAAAGCAATCCGTTTGATCAATTGATGTTTTTTTTTGGATTCGAATTCTGCCCATCACTTCTGCCGTCTATCACATCACCAGCTTTCAAATAAATCATAATTTGGCCAAAGCACACTCGCAAGAATTTTCAGTTTAATTCTGATACATTTTGTTCCAATAATTGCTGCGTCTGGATGCACAGATTTCCCATCATTACCTACTACGCACATTACTAGTAAATTAACTATTATTAATTGGCACATCATTCTGGATTTACTCATCTTAAATCCTAAGCAATGTTTACTATACTCAAAATAAGAGCGCACTAACTTATTGCCCAAGTGCAATTTCCCCCCAATCC
This sequence comes from Mimas tiliae, assembly GCA_905332985.1. Lineage (NCBI taxonomy): Eukaryota > Metazoa > Arthropoda > Insecta > Lepidoptera > Sphingidae > Mimas > Mimas tiliae. The sequence goes on from HG995243.1 coordinate 1,440,852, forward strand.
GCACATTATTTAGTAAACAAACTGACCATTCTCTTCATAGAAAAACCAATCAATCGCCGTGAAATATTCCTGAAATAAAAATCTCACCGACATTCATGACTCACAATCCCGTGGCTAAGATAAAAAAATCTTATAATGTTATTACAACACATCAAACGGGCTATAAAAACTTCGTCGGCGCAATAAATCTCTCATCATCTGCTGCCATCTATCAAACGGGACCGGGAACACGTAAAGGTGTAATGCGCAGCGGTGACTGACAGATGGCGCTAGTTTGTTAGTGTTTGGCGTACTGCGCTCGCGCAGTAGATGTTAGGGCGGCTGTCTATTGAGCTAATTTCTGAAAATGTTTTCAGATGACCTTCGATAGAAGATTTGTTCTCCTATAATAGTTTTTGTGTTAAGAGTTATAAAAATAGTGGTAAATGGACCAATTTAATAGTTATCAATTGTTATTTTTCAATGAAGTGAGACATAACAATACATTGTGAGACGAAACTTCTAAAGACATCTCGTTCCCTCAACATGTAATCCTGTGCTTCATAGAACAGTGTCACTCTAATCTGCATGATTTGTTAACGAATGGTCTCGGAATTCAACAGAAGCAGTACATCATAATTTTTTATTTGCAATGAATGATTTTTTATATCCTGAAAAACGGTAGTTGTTATTAAAATGCCACGGTCGCGCAGTTGTAATGCGTACGCGTTGCGATTGAGACTGGCGCTGAGGTCTCGGGTTCGATCCCCGGGGCGGGTCAGGTGGTATTGGGTTTTTCTATTACGAAAATGCTCAGTGTCAGCCCGGAGTCTGGAATTTGTGCCGGTATGGCGATGGGCTCGCCCCCTATCACATCGTGGGACGGAGATACGCTCGGCGAAATGTGGGTGTTCTGGTAACACCTCTGCCTACCCCTTCGGGGATTGCAGGCGTGAGTGCGTAGGTATGTACGTATATATTATTAAAATTTAACACAACAATTCCATGTGTAAAAAAATATTATTTTCGCAATAAAACGATTTTTATACAATTATCCTGAGACACATTGTTCCTTAGTCGGTTAAAAATATATTTTACAAAAAGCTTTTTAGTGGACATACACCCTAACAGATCTTTCGATTTGATTTAGTTTTTGTTTACACCTGACGTTATAAGAACTATCATTAAGACGCGCAGTGTAAATATCGTGTGCAGACCGTTAGCGCTGTGAGAAATTTCTGTTTTGTCATTATAAAAATACTTCTAGTAAAGTGTTATAATTACTTACTAACCACAAACAAGAATTTGGCGCACTGTGCTGCTTTGTGACCTAGAAAATTGTGTTAATGTCAACAAGTATCAGATTTGGGTAAATAAAATTAGTTTTTCTTTGGAAAACGTACAGTCGAATTTAACTACGCCGGCACCTTGAACATATAAAACACAGTTCTAAGATAAAAGTTATGCGCTTTGGCACTAATTAGTAAGAGTATGCAATTAATGTCTAGCCATTCGCTACAGCGTGGCTCTATCACTTCTTCTTCCACCTGCCTTTATCCCACTTGCAGTGGGGTCACCACAACACGTTTTAACACATGTCACAGAAAGATTTGGCTTTTACGACCAGCCGCCTGCCTGACGTAACCCCTCTAGGAAAAATACTCAGATCCGAAACAAATATTTGTGGATCATAGTTTTTTTGTCTCGGTTAAGAAATCGAAGTCGCGGCCTCTCGCTTCTCAGCCGGCTACTCGCCCACTGTGCCACGGAGGCTGTCTGTCTACTACGTAGTGGCTCTATCACTTAAATAAACTAATGTTGTAATAGTTTATAATGATCATTGTGACAATTTCGTATTTCTGAAATAGGTGGTAGGTCCCTCTTTTACGACAGGCCGTCTGGGTTGGTATCACTGCTTTGTCTATTTCTACCGCCAAGCAGCAGTGTGTAAATACTGTTGTATTGCGGTTTGAAGGACATTGAAGCCAGTGAAAGGACTGGGCATTATGAGACATCTTATGTCTCGGGATGACGAGCGCAGTCCAGTGACATGCAGTGCTCTGTAATCCAGAGTTCTGTGTGACGTTGCTTCCGATTATGGGCAGGTGTGACGCTTAACACCAGGCGAGCGACCTGCACGTCTCATCGTAGCAAATAAAAAAATTGACGAAAATTACCAAAGTACTTAAAGCCCTGTGTATGAATTATTATATATTAACTTACTTGTTACCATTGCCTACTGAGTACTAGACCCAAATTAATCTGAGCCCATTTTACATTTTATGATTTTAAAATCGTTTAATGCGAAATTTGATTTGCCCTCACAAGTCAGTCCCTCTGAGAGGGTGCTGGCAGCTTGACGAAAAGGCCCCGCGGGAACTCCCTAATCACTCAAAGGTGAAAAGGTGGTGTGACGGACGGGGGTTCGATGCTCGGCTGCGTAACCTCGTACTAAATTTATTTTAAAATTTAAAGCCAATTACATCTTTGTTTAAAGACTAATAGGAATTTTGTTTATGACTATTTAGTTTTAGTAGTTTTTATATTAGTATAAAAGTTACGAAAGTTTATAAAAGCTGATGATATCGTAACTAATAACAAAAACAAAACGTGCTCCAAAAAACTAAACAGCTAACAATAAACTTAAGCCAAAGGCTCTCAACAGTGCTTCGTGGTTACACAAAAATAGACAAAGCGGTGGTACCAACCCAGCCGGCCTCTCGCATACAAGGGACCTACAACCTTGTAAAGTACCTTCCAGTGCTTTATAATTCAAAGTTCTGTGTGGTGTTGCTTTTGTTTATGGGCAGGCGTGACGCTTACCATCAGGCAAGCGAATTACCGGTTTGTCATTTAAGCTAATAAAAAAATATAAATATCCTTCAAATCTTATAAACGTTACGTCTGAGGCTGACGCTGAGTTCTCGGGTTCGATCCCCGGGTCGGGTAAAAGTTATATTGGGTTTTTCGATTACGAAATGTTCAATATCAGCCTGGAGTCTGAAATTGTGGCCGGTATAGCGGTAGGCTAGCCCCCTTTCACATTATGGGATGTAGATAGGTTCAGCAAAATGTGGGTGTACTGGTTACATCTCTGCCTACCTCTTCGGGGATTACAAGCGTGAGTGCGTATGTATTTATGTATGTAAATATCTTTCAATCAGCACCTTCGTCAATATAAATAAATAAATAAATACACCCAACAGTCACACACATAGTCCTGACCCCACACTAGGTAAACCTGTATCGTGGGTATCAAGAACTACGAGGGACTTGCGGTCCCACAACACCCAGACCCGAGACAAATATTTGTGGATTAGATAAACATTTGTCTCGGTGTGGGAATCGAACCCACGGCCTCTCGCTTCGCAGTCGCCTACTCGCCCGCTGCGCCACGGAGGCTGTCAATATATTGCTAAATATAACTCAAAACTGATTGATCTGGGACAAAATTGAACAAAAATAGAAGCACCAGAATCTTCGCTGTACCGTTTATTTCTTCCATCGATCTTGAAGGCCGTTGCGGAATGAGAAGTATATATTTTTCATTTTATTTTATTGTATTCGGGTGGCTCACAGCTATCAATAATAGAAAAACATATATATAACGAAGTGAATACAATAGATAAGCCAATTACGAGCCACCGCAGATAGGTTTTAAAAGTTACATAATTAAATCGTCTTAAAAATATGTTGACAAAGTTTACTTAAACTAAGGTTACTTATATAAAATCTAAAACAAAAATAAAGTCGTTGTAATTTAACGCAGAGTATTTAAGATATATATATTAAAAACAATTATATACGAAATAGCTAATCGCCATGAACACCAACAAAACTCTTAGTTAAAGCATTTCTTGCAAATGCGATGTTGCTGCAAAATAGATCTATGCCTATATCATCAGGTAGTTCATTGAAAGCCTTAGCAGATCGTAGCATGAAGCTATTGGTTCTGTAATTTGTTCTAAATAAATATTGATCTCCCGTCTTCTTGAAGAAAATATGAAGTAATACCTAACCAACACAGCAAAGCTCTCGTGATATAAGGAAATAAATTATACTGTGGGCGAGATTGGTTACTTGCAACTGATACGGTTGTTGGTCTACTCTACTTATTTTTTTTTTTGTTTTTTTTTTTACTTGATTTTATGGGTAATATTTTTTGGGGTTTTTATGCCTCGGTGGCGCAGTTGTAATGCGTACGCGATACGACTGCTGTGCAGTAGGCCTAGTACGAGTTACAAGTACATTCACAGTTTTCAAATTCGTATAAAATTACCACCGTCGAAATGTCAAACTAGTAATTCATACGGAAAAGGAAAGAATCGCTTGAAAACAAATTTCATATTCGACTAATATGAAATCAAAATCAACCATATTATTAATTTTAATTCATCATAGTTTCTACTAGTGGCTACAAATATTTGATGTACGGAGAGAAAACGAAAACTTTCAACGTTTAGGAAAACTATTAAAACTTGTACTGGCCTACTGAGGTCTCTGATTCGATTCCTAGGTCGGGTAAAGTGATATTGGGTTTTTCTATCATGGAATGTTTAGGATCAGTCCGGAGTCTGAAATTGTGTCCGATATGGTGAGATAAGCACGCCCCCCTATCACATCATGGGACGGAGATACACTCGGCGAAATGTGCGTACACACCTGCCTACCCCTTCGGGGAGTATAGGCGTGAAAACATTATATATTTTTTATGCGATGAAAATTATTGTAGGGGTGCATAGTTTGAGTTAATTGCACATACGCACTCACGCCTGTAATCCCCGAAGGGGTTGGCAGAGGTGTAACCAGTACCTACACCCAAATTTCGCCGAGCGTATCTCCGTCCCATGATGTGATAGGGGGCGAGCCTATCGCCATATCGGGCACAATTCCAGACTCCGGGTTGATACCGAGCATTTCGTAATAGAATAACCCAAAACCACTTTACCCGACTTGGGGATCGAACCCGAGACCACAGCGTTGGCACAATCGTAATGCGTACGCATTACAACTGCGCCACCGTGGCAGTTCCTTCATCACTTTTAAATAAATAAGTTGCGTAATACAATATAAGCAATTACTGCATTACAGCAGATCCTATATTAATATCGTAACAGTTGAAGTACTTTTTAATATAAACTTTAACGCCAGTGGTCCAGTTACATCTTGAACACAATCTCTTTGGTGCAATAATCTGTAAATGTCGAAAGAGGAAAACTCATCGAAATAAGATAACAAGAAACGTAGCTCAAGCAAAAAATGACCCCACTACATTGAGATCGTGAGTGCGTATATGTGATGAAGGAAAGAGGTCAGCCATATTTCAGCCGATTTCAATAAAGAGGAGTGAGTGTTAGAGCCACGCTGTAGACTGTATTATCTACAGCACAAAGCGGCCGGCTCGACAGAGTTATTACCACTGTCTTACAGAAACAAACGTAAACAAGGGGCTTGTTGCTGCGTTCCGTACGGCGAGTGAGATATCCGGAGGTCCAAGGGTATCCTAGCGCTGACACGAATGGACCAACTTGAACGCAGTGTTTTTATTTGAAAACTGGTTCAATCGAAATGATATTTGCAGAAAATCTGTTCAGCTGTATTTAGTGTTAGCGTATTCTCTTAATATTGGTATATTGAGGGTGTCTGTGAAAGCAACGTTGGGTACACTGTAATAATAATAGTGCGATATAATTGTGGAAGGGTAGTTAAATGGTATAAAAGAGGTTGTCGCCATAACTTGAGGTCTATTGCCCGCAGTCAGTCGGTCAGCCTCCAGTTCAGTAAGATCAGTGCTCAGTCGATAGTCCAAGTGCTTATTACGCGGTAGCTATGCTGGTTTACTATTCGGTCCTAGTTGTCTCATGTTATAATTAGAGAACCGTCTATATGGTTGTGGTCTGTAAAGTAGTAATATTGTAAATGTAACCAATAAACTATGAGTTGAAGTTATTACTGTCTTAATGGTATAATCTACTTTGGTATTAATAAAATAATACTCGTCTCATGTAACTTCTAGCATTAGAATTTACAGGTTATTTTTTATATCAGGCGTTTTATAAATTGAAAAAGATAGTAGAGCAGATTCCAAGCCGTTCGTATCGCAAGTTAAGCTCCCGATAATTTTCAAGGGGCAGGCAAGTTAGCGCAGACTGAAATATCGGCCCTGACCGTTACGTCAATATGGGTATTGATCATTATATGACTGTGATTTATACCCGCTGACGATAGATGGCGCTAATATAAATATGAGCCAATCGTAATTTGTTATATACCGTTATATAGAAAATTCGGTGATATAAATACATATGCACTCACGCCTGAAATCCCTGAAGGGGTAGGCAGAGGTGCAACCAGTACAACCACATTTCGCGGTACTTATCCCCGTCCCATGATGTGATAGGGGGCGAGTCTATGGCCATACCGGGCACAATTACAGACTCCGGACTGATACTGAGCATTTCGTAATAGAAAAACCCAATATCACTTTTACCCGACTCGGGATCGAACCCGAGACTTTAGCGTCAGCCTCAGTCGTAAAGCGTACGCATTATAACTGCACCACCAAGGCAATCGATACATATTTAAGCATATCATATCACACATCTTAAAGGACTGTGTAAATATGTAACTACAATATCAATGGTGTGTCGAACTTATTTCTGACCCATGATGTGATAAGACTCAAGCCTGTTATCGTACACAAATTCGAAATACAACCAACGGAAAAACACATAAAATAAAATAAAAAAATTGCATCCATAAAACGTTATACATTATTTAGATTCCGTCTAAAACGAATTCAGTTTGCAAAGCTGTTTCAGAATTTTTTATTGCCTGACCTAAGATTCAAACCTTGGACCGCAGCGATTTCACAGCCACTAGACCATGGCGTTTGGTGATACATTTTCATATTGGCCTTATTAAGTTGATTGGTACTGGAGTTCAACGCCCAGACGGGGCAAATATTTGTTTGATACTTGTTTGGCAATGCCAAATATAATACAACAGAAATTCTTAATGTTAAATAAATATTGATTTAATAATTTACAGGCTCCGTAGTACAACGGTTAAGTAGCCGGATGTGAAAAGAGGTTGCGGATTCGAATCCCACACTGAGACAATTTTTTTTTGTATTAGCTTGAATGACCAGACTAGCAGGTCGCTCGCCTGATGATAAGCGCCACGCCTGCTCATTACTGAAGCAACGCCACACAGAACATTAAATAACAAAGCACTGCATGAACCTGGACTGCGCTCGTTACCCTGAGACATAAGGTGTTAAGTCTCATAATGCCCAGTAATTTCACTGGCTTCAATGTCCTTCAAACCGGAATACAAAAGTGCTTACACACTCTTGCTTGACGGCAGAAATACCCGCCGCTGTAACTCCTGTAGGCCAGGATCGACAGTGGCACGCATATTTCGACACCAAGCAATGAAGCTCGGCGAGTCTCTGGGAATGTGTGACTGTTGAGTGTTATTTATTTATTTATTGACAACCTCCATGGCGCAGTGGGCGACCAGTCGACTGTAAAGCGACAGGTCGTGGGTTCGATTCCCGCACCGAGACTAATGTTTGTCTGGGTGTTGTGGGACCGCAAGTCCCTCGTAGTTCCCGATACCCACGATACTGGTTAACCTAGTGTGGGGTCAGAACTATGTGTGTAACTATTAGGTGTATATAATTATTATTTTTAACTTGAGTGTTAATTAATATGCATCTACTAACTTGAGACAAAAGTTATTAATTCATATGAAATTAACCCTCGCATTATGAATGAAGGGTTGGACCCTGAGGGGGACGTATATAGGTCGATCATTCTTCATGTCATATTAACCAAACTATGAAATATGATTCCGGCCCTTTCTATTAATAATCTTTAAGTAGATCACCTCATTGGTTTAGCGATCTACTCGGGCTGAAAACCGTAAGTTCAAATCAGTGGGCGTGTAGTCTGTTGTGAAACGAGAAGCCGCGGGTTCGATTCCCGCCCCGCGGCTAATGTTTGTGTGATCCAGTAATATTTGTTCCGGTTCTGGGTGTTGTGGAAGCGAAAGTCTTTTATAGTACCTGTTACTGACCACATAGGTTCTCCTAGTGTGTGGTCTGGACTACGTGTGTGACTGTTGGTTGTATTGTATTATAGCTTTTGCTCGCGGCTTCACCTGTGTGAACGACGTTTCCGGGATAAAAAGTAGCCTATGTCTTAATTGCCAAGTGCATACACCTCTGACTTTTCTTAGTTATGTGTGTATTAATTGTTAATTATCACTTGCTTTAACGGTGAAGGAAACATTGTGAGGAAACCTGCATACCTGAGATGGTCTTCATAAGATTTTTGAAGGTATGTGAAGTCTGGCAACCCGCATTAGGCCAGCGTGATGAACTAAGGCTTAACCCCTCTCATGATCTCCATGATTCTTTTGGTATTGTGGGCGTATATGGGCGGTGGAGATCACTTACCATCAGGTGACCCACTTGCCCGGTTGCCGGCCTATGCCATAAAAAAAACCAATCAGTTGAAAAGAAAGAAAGAAAGAAAGAAAAAGGGTTTATTGTCTCCAGTGATACGCATGCAACAAAACAAAACATTAAGGAACATAAATAAATAAATTAAAAAAAAAATAACAAAAAAAATGCTGCACGCCTGCTCCGTGACAACTAGGTTGCTAACTCAGCATGATGCTATGTTGCGGCACAAACCATAACACAGCGCTGATTTTCAGTAGCCACCTAAAAGTTGGTATCATAAGACTTTTAATTTGACAGCCTCCGTGGCGCAACGGGCGAGTAGCCGGTTGCGAAGCGTGAGGCCGTGGGTTCGATTCCCGCACCTAGACAAATGTTTGTCTGATACACAAATATTTGTCTCGGGTCTGGGTGTTGTGAGACCGCAAGTCCCTCATACTTCTTGATACCCACGATACAGGTTTACCTAGTGTGGGGTCAGGACTATGTGTGTGACTGTTGGGTGTATTTATTTAATACCATAAAAAACAATCCTTTCCACCACCAAAACCCAAAACAAAAAGCTGTACAATCTAGAATAAATAAATAAACACACGGCGTCGTTATTATTTAACGTGTGAGCACAGGAGTCGTCTGTCCGTCCAACTCGGGCCGATATATCAACATTAGCGATGTCCCAGAGCCCGTCCGGATACAGCGCGGTGACAAGTAACCTACATCACTGGAAGAGACATTCATTACGTCTATGAAGGCCTAAAATATCTTGTCTACCTGATAAATAATAGTTTAAAAAATCTAAAAAAATACGCTTTTATAGAAAATTCAACTAAAAAATTGAAAATAAATTTGAATTAAAAATAGTGTAATAAAAAATAACTTTATTGTAAAAAAAGCGTGGGGTGCTTTTCAGGATATTATCAAAATAACCCTTCTACTCCTTTAACTGTTCATAAAATATTTATAACTATTGATACCATGCACCCCACGCTTTTTTTACAATAAAATTATTTTTTCTTACACTATTTTTAATTCAAATTTATTAAAATTTATTTTCTATTTTTTAAGTTGGATTTTCTATAAAAGCGTATTTTTTTAGTTTTTTAAACTATTATTTATTTTTCATTATTTAGTTGAATTTTCAATAAAAGCGTATTTTTAAAGGGGGTTAGCGTAAGTTAAGTGTTTTGAAGGGGGTCAAAATCATGTTCAAAGATTCCGTTACATACTAACATACATATGAAGCTAATAAAAAGCTATTAAAAAGGCATAATAACACCTATGATTCATAAGCGCCTTTGTTTTCTGGAATTATTTATAGGTGTACCTACATATTGTACAGGTGTACAGGTTATGAGTGGTAGGGTAGAGCCACGCTGTAAACACTTTTGTCTACAGCATGAATGGGCCGGCTCGTCCGGGTCGTTACCACTGTCTCACAGAAAACCGATGTAAAGTAGCAGCTTGCTGCTGCGTTCCGTACGGTAAGTGATATCCGGAGGCCTAAATCCCCCTCCCCCTCCCCTTCCCAATCCCTTAATTATCCCTTTCCTTTAAGGTCGGCAACGCGCCCATAATTATTTTGGTATTGTGAGCGTACATGGGCGGTGGTGATCACTTACCATCAGGTGACCCACTTGTCCCGATAGTCGTTTCTGCTAATGGGTTGATACCAAAGAGTCTCGATCAACACCTCCAGAGGCTCTCAATTGGTCGTTGGGTCAAGAGCCAGATTCAGAAGGCAGTTTTATTGGACACGGCACGCATTGTGAGGAGGTTCCTCTGGGGTCCTAACCACCGGTGGCTTGGGTCTTAGGCCTCGCCATTGGAGGGTGATACTTTTTATATTTTTAAATGTTTTATTTTTTTAAGTAATTTAATATTTAAAAATGTAAATAAAAACCTTTTAAAATAAAAAGTACTGTACATAATTTGAATAATAAAATTGTCTTTAACGTATTAAATAAAAACTTCATGTCTCTTCCAATTGTTAAATATCATGGCACCCACCCATGGGACGTCAAAAATGAAGATTTAGTCCCTCGCCGCGTCATACGTTACTGCAGCTAATGAAAACACGCCGCGACGTGATGAAGAGGGAAGGTCGCCGGGTCGCCAACTTGCCCGGTTTGTTTGGACTTCTGACTCAGTCAGTGGACCGCTTCTTTAGTAATTATACGCTATATACAAGGTGGTAGGTCCCTCGTTTGCGAGAGACCGGCTGGGTTGGTACCACAGCTTTGTCTATTTCTGCCGCCAAGCAACAGTGTGTAAGCACTGTTGTGTTCCGGTGTGAAGGACATTGAAGCCAGTGTAATTACTGGGCATTATGAGACTTAACACCTTATGTCTCGGGGTGACGAGCGCAGTCCAGTGTAATGCAGTTCTTTATTTAAAGTTCTGTGTGGCGTTGCTTCTGTTTATGAGCAAGCGTGGCGCTTACCATCAGGCGACCGACATGCTCGTCTCGTCATTCAATCTAATAAAAAAAAAACTTTGCTAATCAATATCATTATTCACTGTTAATTGAGATCACATTAGATTTTTATAGGTGGTAGAGCCACAGACTCCGTGGCACATTGATGTCCATGAGCAGTGGAGATCACTTACCATAAGATGACATACTTCCTCGTTTGCCGGCTTTTGCTATAAAAAAACTTTGTTTTGTTTTACAACCTCCACATCTTAGACGCTTTGAGACTTTGCCTTCGGTGTCATACTTAATAGGTGTTGCCGAGCCTAGGTTACTGAGTATAAGATCCGTAGTCTCGAAACTTACATAGTGTTCCCATAGTGGTAGTCAGAGACAACGGAATTTTTTAATAAAACTATTGGGGAATGTTGGGTTTGGTTCATATTTGAACTACAATTTATTTTGTTAAATCGTAAGTTATATACTGTGATATCAATAGAGTCTTTTACAATTAATATTGCAGTACTATAACTCGTACTCTCTTATATTTTGTAAATATAAACATATTAAAATCATCAAAACATCGAGAAACGCTCAAAAGCAACAACTATTCATTTAAAAGTGGGTTTAAGCTAACCAGAATGTAGCGGCAGCGAGCGAAGGCATTTTTGCCATCTTCCTTCATAAACAGGGATCACGAGGCAGAACCCTTTCGCTATAAATCTAGCGGTGACCCCCCAGGGCCCCGCGGCCCCCACTCCAGCCCCGAGGTGGTTTTGAATGAAGATTGAGCCAATTAAACTAATCGCCGGAGCAGTCGGCGTTGCCTTGGATTAGTTCTCTACAGACAGCGTGGGGTTGAGTCGCTTTTATTACTTTATTTTTGCTTTTACTAAGAATGTCTGTTATTTATCATGCTATATTCTAAATTACAGCATCCAAAGTTATCTTTTTGTGTGTTATTCAATATTTGTCACGTCATCTGTATTTACTATAAAATATTAGATATACAAATCCGTACACCGCCCCAAGCGGAACATATTGGAAAATTGTACGTATCTCCCGTACTATCATAAAGACTTGAATTAGGACTATGGATTTTTATTATCGCAGTGGCTGATAAACGGTTAAGTGAGTCACCTGGTGGTAAGTGATATCTATCACCCACGTACGCCTACAATACCAGAAGAATAATTTTTTTTGTGGCCTTCGAAGGCAGACCAGCTGACGACCCATTTAATGGGAAGTGGTTACTATTGCTCCAGGCCATTAGTAACGCCACGGGCATAGCCAAGCCGCTGCCGCACCTACTGTAGAAATACTTTTGACTCGTTTGAAGAAGGACATGTAAAATGCTAAGCAAACTACCGGGGAGCGAAATTCATTACAGATACTGCTAGTGGAAGAAACGACCCTTGGAATCGCACCGCACTGGTTACAGGTAAAGCAATGAACCTTCCTACGGTGACCAGTGGTGCCGTTATAGAAAGGAGATGATGGGATCATTTCAAACAGTGCGTCAGGACTCAGAGCACTCCTCATGGAACAGATGATAGACCACGCATAGAGGTTCAATATCGCTCTGCATGCCTAAGGGTTCCAGAGCATCCGTAAGACTAGGACTAGCATTTAATGCCATGGACCTGGAGATATTGTTGTTATCGACGACTGATAATCCAATAATCAAGAAAGTTGGCGATCCACTTGCAGAGTCCCAGAGAGAATATTAATAATAATTTATTTTGTGTTTAGCAATAATATTTACGTTCAATGTATTCAGGGCAAGAGAGAGCCATATACTTAGAAAGGATTATGCAAAAGATTTAACAAACGGAGTCGACTCCATGCCCTCCCATAACACAGGATTAGTATCATACAATACAAGTATCGTCTGAATCCTTTTATTTATTGCTATTTATTGTTATTGCATTTTCTCCTCTCATTTCTCTACCGTAATATCGTCTTCCTATAAATTTTGCTTAACGCTAGGGATCAACGCTATGTTTTAAATATAATAAGGTTAATTAGCTATAGTTTTAACTTTTCGTCTTTCTGTTTTCTTAGTAAGGACAGCTTAAGCTGGTTTAAACGATTGCTGTTACATGTCCAGATTAGAAGTGTGTGTTTTGAATAGGAATTTTGTATCTGTTTTTTTTACTAGCCTTGTATTTTATACGTCTCATTGCTGGGCACTGGCCTCCTTTACTAAATGAGAGGGAGGTAGGCCTTAGTCCACCATGCTGGCCTAATGCGGGTTGGCAGACTTCACATACCTTTGAAATTGTTATGGAGTACTTTTCAGGTATGCAGGTTTCTTCACGCTATTTCCTTCACCGTTAAAGCGTCATAATTAACAATCACTACACACGCAACTTAGAACATTCAGAGGTCTTGGGGCTGGTTTCGAACCTGCGACTTTCGTCACGACAGTCCGTACCACTCCCCGCTGAGCTATCACTGCTTCTTGTTATGAGGGATTTTATTATTTTTCTTCATGGCTTTGTGCATTAATGTTTTGTGGTTCTAATTATTTTGTTTTATAAGATGTTTTATACGCCTGAGACCAGACTGACAGGTCTCTCGTTTGAATCCGCGCTTACCCTTAAACAGTAGTAATACCACTCGGAGCTTGAACTAGCACCACATGGCACTGCACTGCGCTCATCGACCGAGACGTAAAGATGTGATGTCTATGCCCAGTAGTTTTACTGGCTCCAAACCAGAATACAACAGTGCTTACAGACAGCTGATTGGCGGCAGAAATAGACAAAGTGGTCATACCTTCCCAGACGGCCTTTCGCATATGGGGCATCTAGTACCACATTTCAGAATTACGTCAGATGTATGTACTATATTCCGTTTTCCTAGCATCAGTTATTTTGTGAACATCAGGGCGCTGGTGGAGCATAATGGTGAACATATGCATGACTTCCATAGTCCTGCAGTTCTATTGGTTAAAAATAATGCAAAGAATTATTTTTTATTAACTTATTATAATTGACTGCCTCGGTGGCGCAGTTGTAATGCGTACGCGTTACGATTGAGGTCAACGCTGAGGTCTCGGGTTCGATCCCCGGGTCGGGTAAAGTGGTATTGGGTTTTTCTATTACGAAATGCTCAGTATCAGCCCGGAGTCTGGAATTTATGCCCGGTATGGCAATAGGCTCGCCCCCTATCATAAGGGAGGGATACGCTCGGCGAAATGTGGGTGTACTGGTTACACCTCTGCCTACCCCTTCGGGGATTACAGGCGTGAGTGCGTATGTATGTATGTATTATTATAATTATTACTACTGGCCGCGTAGAGGTCGAGACTCAACCAATTTTTTGAATTTTGTTCTATTGAGTCAGCTGCGAGTGACATTCTGACATTGTCAGTGTGAGCGTAAACCATGGATGTTTTATTTTATTTAATTAAATGTAGATATAGGGACTTTTATTATAAACATGTCTAAGTTTTGATATTTAATGTTAATTATTGCTATTTTAATACTGGATATTGGCGAAATCATCGTAAATCGATGGAGCCGTAATTTTAAAAATAGAATAGAAATGTAGATATTTGTTTTTTATAGCATAGGCCGGCAAACGAGCTAGTGAGTCACCTGATGGTAAGTGATCCCCACCGCCCATGTACGCCCACAATACCAAAAAATAATGGGCGCGTTGCTGACCTAAAAGGAAAGGGATAATTAAGGGATTGGGAAGGGGAGGGGAATTTGAACCTCCGGATATCTCACTCACCGTACGAAACGCGGCAGCAAGCTGCTACTTTACGTCAGTTTTCTGTGAGACAGTGGTAACGACCCGGTCGAGCCGGCCCATTCATGCTGTAGACAAAAGTGTCTACAGCATGGCTCTACCACTCATAAATTACAGATAATATCTATAAATACAATTCATTTGAAGGACATTGTAGTCAGTAAAATTATTGGGTATTATGAGACTTAACATTTTATATCTTGGCTTGATGAGGCATGTATACCCGAGTACTTGTGATAAAAAATTATGGCAAATGGCAAAAACAAACAAAACGTAATTATTTTTCGCCAAAAACACATGGCGATGAGTTGTTATTGAAATGAATCTGAATCTTAATTTAAAATTATATGCAATTTTTTAAATTGCCGGTTTCAAGCTTGTAATGTAATGGAAAGTGGAAAATAAATTGCTCCAAGTTAATAATCATCGGTAAAAAATTACTTTGTAACTAATTGATATCTGAGGGGCTAGCACGGAAACCTATCGACATCGTAATGTAAAGGTATCGAGGGCTCGATAGATAATTCCTTAAATATCATTGGTCTATATTCCATATAAATTAGTTTCTTTTACGTACGATAGAGGCGCTGTACTAGAATCTCATAGAAATTGTTGTCGATGACAGCTCGAATAACTTTTCGCAAGTTACCGTGCTAGCCCCTCTGTTCAACCGGCTGCAATAACACGGTTTTGAATTCGTATGTACAGTTATAATTTAAGTATATATTTTTTATTTATAACAGTACACTCGTCGAGATTGTGTTATTGCATTAGAATTTACATGCTATTGCTGTAACTACCACTAGAAATTGAAGTCGCTTTCTAAGTTTTGTTAAACGTTATGTTATTTATCAAAGGTCGACACATGACTCTCTTTGTTTGTTGGTGTTAATGGGCGGTGGAGTCCGCCTACCATCAGGTGACCAACTTACTCAATACCTAGTCTTCTGGCATATAAAAATAGCATCTAAAATTGCGACGTAAAAATAGAACCCGCGACTTCCTGAATTAATCTTAACAACCAAGCTATGAGAACATACATTACGCTGTATAATTAAAATGTTGTTATAAATTCAAATATCACTGTACAATTAACCGATCAATCAAATTGCAACGCGCGACTGATTGTGATCGCAATAATTTTGATTGATTGTAAGTCATCGTGGACTGGCGTGATGGATCGGTACCATCGATTAAAGTCATTGGGAAACTTAGAAAGTCTAGAATCTAGTTCATATGGCACATAAGTAGTTATATGATATTTAAACCACAAAACTGAATTGATTTCAACCTATTACAGCAAGCAGCGAAGCTCAGCGAGGAGTATGGACTGCAAGGCAAGTGAGTGCAAAATCTGCCCCAATAGTATGTACCTCTGATTTTTCTAATTGAAATGTTGTTTTTATATAGATCAAAAAACGACCAGATGGCAAAAGAACGTCTTCTTCTTCCACCTGCCCGTATCCCACTGGCAGTGGGCTCGGCGCAACATGCTTTCAGATGGCAAAAGAACGTGTGTCTTCTTCTTCCACCTGCCCGTATCCCACTGATGTGGGGTCGGCGCAACATGCTTTTTAACACATGTTACAGAAAGATTTGGCTTGTAATTTTTACGATCGGCCGCCTGTCTGACGGCATCCCCTCTGGGGAGAAAACACCCAGACCCGAAATATGATATTTGTTGATCACACAAATATTAGTTATGGCTTAAATTATGGCTCGCTTTAAAGGTGAAGAAAAACATCGTGAGGAAACCTACGTCCTGAGTGTCCTCCATAAGAATTTCAAAAGTAAATCTATGCAATCTGCATTAGAACATCATGTTGGACTTTGGCCCTAACCACTCACATTTGTGGAGAAGGCTCGTTTTGCAACAGGGGAACTGGGCTACAAATTCGGTGTATTGCGGAAGGTCGTCTGGGTAGGTGTAGTGTTCCGTATCTGTCATATTTGTACCTGGGCTCCGTCCGTCCCCTACACACCAAATCCTGTCGCTCACCACACACGTGAACACGAACAGGTTGCCAGTCAGGAAAGAACTGCGCTCCCCGTAGTGGCGAGCGTATTTATAAGGTGCCATCTGATGTAGATGTCATCCTTATTCTTATATACCGCCACTATCAAGTCTACCATACTTTATAGTGGCCGTATCCTCAATAACCATACACTACAGTAGGTACCACCGCTTTGTCTATTTCTGCCGTCAAGCAGCAGTGTGTAAGCATAATAGTGTTTCGGTTTGAAGAACATTAAAGCCATTGAAATAGAGAGACCCCCGTGACCACGAATGCTGAAAAGCTTTGGAAACGTCGGGACTAAAATAAAATTAAACCGCGATAAAATCCGTATAAACTAGTTTCATTTCAATTTTTAATATTCGCGTAAACATAAGAAATTACTAACATTAAAGCCAGCCTAAAGGATAGTGCCTCTAACATACCTCATGATATTGAGGCAAACATAAAATTTTACAAGTTAACTAATAAATCAAGCTATCATTTACCTGAAGGCCAATTCTCGTAATTTTAATTGTTCAAAATATCATTCCGATCTAGTCTCAGCGTCAACAAAGTTGCAAATGGCATTCTCTTAAACCAATAATCAACGTCAAATGCACCTAGCATTATACCGTTTTGTATTCAGTCAACTTTTATTCTATATTCAATCTTATTACGATCTATGTTTACATTTGACGTTGATTATTGGTTTAAGAGAATGCAATTTGCAACTTTCTTGACGCTGGGACTAGATCGGAATGATATTGTGAACATTTAAAATTACGAGAATTGGCCTCCTGATAGATAGGATAATTATGGTATTAGGCCGGCCGCTAACGGGCCAGAAGTCGAGGCGCCACGGTGTCGCGCCTCAGGCGCTCAAGCGACAAACATCTATATTTTTTATAGCATAAATCAAGCAGATAGACGGGCTGTTTTGAAGTAAAATTGCGTCACATAACGCGTGAGATTGACAACTCACAGACAGGGAACGTGATAGGGGTTCTAGTTGAGAGTAAGCGAAATGGTAATATTGAGTTACGGTCAATTGACCGTAACTAAGAGGTGCAATTTATATGTACCATGCAGCTTGTCTAGTAGTATACATTAAAGTTATTGGGCTAAAAATTATTTCTTGTGCGCGTACTCCTTTTTATATCTGCCTCGACTTTTCACTTAGCGAGCTGCCTTATTAGCGATCAAAAGAGTGATAATTTCGACGCGCCTTGACTTCCCCGTGACGAAATGCCATTGTATATTCCGTCTACCCACAAAAATATGATATTACAGAGTAATCAATTGCATGAGATGTCGGTGTTAAAGGTCTTCGATGGAGAAATAATGGAAGGGTTTGCAAAACAATTCTTATTGAATTTTGCTGGCGGCTGTTATTTATTTATATTATTATTTTTCATATGCTTGTACTCCAGTGTTGTAACATAATTATTCGACAGCTCCGTGGTGCAGTGGGTGAGTAGCCGGCTGCGAAGCGAGAGGCCGTGGGTTCAATTCCCGCACCGAGATAAATTTTTGTGTGATCTACAAATATTGATCTCGGGTCCGGGTGTTGTGGGATCGCCAGCCCTTCGTAGTTACTGATACCAACGACATAAAACTCGTAACTTACTGTGGCGTCAGAGTTATGTGTGTGACTGTTGCGTGTTATTTATTTTATTTATATAATATCATATACACTGCCACCAGTAAAGGGTGCAAAATGGGAAGTACCCAAAATTGAGTTAAGTTTGAAACATGATCGGTCTAGGATACGGCTTGTATCGTCTGTATCACGGTGAATGCTCTGAAGAATTGTTTGACCTTATTCCTTCCTCACCTTTCCTTGCCAACCACGCGTGTTGGCTTGCGAAACCATAGCTTCGTGCTCTCTTCCATCTCGACTTGGACCAATAGGTTCTCAAAATCGTTCTCCTGTGGGTCTATAAAGCTGTGGAATAGTTTTCCGGCGCACGTGTTTCCTCCTTCTTACAACATTGCTTTTTTAAACGGAGTGTGAAGAAGCAATTAAGCAAGCCGGCATAATTCTGCCGATCTGCGATAGATACAGTGTAGGTATATTGTTGGTCGACAGTATTTATGGATGGCGCTACACTTACCATCAGGTGTAGTGTTATAAAAAAGGATTCATACCACGACTTAAGCATGGTCTTCACACTACTATTACGTCACTTAACATTCATCAATGACTATTACTAACCTACAAGACGGTTAGCTCCCGAACATCTAATAAGATACTACAAGCGTGGTGAATATCAAACAAAAGATCCGGTTCACGCTGATTCACATGGTATTACCACAGTGTAAAAATTGTACAGTCTGTTAACGTGTTTGATCTCCAAAAACTGGAAGCGGGTAGATGTTATCCGAGTAACAATGTTGCTATGAGACTCGGGTGTGTACTGAATGGTAAAAAAACACAATATTTGTCAAAATTGTAAATGAACGAGGATTTATATCCATAATCAAGAACACCACTAAGTGAGCTCTTTGCCTTTGCGTGCACTATGAGATTGCGCAGTTTTCGGAATTAAAGTGTTAGCGTCAGTAAGTTTCATTATGTTTTAAATCAGGTAAGGAAATAAGAAGCACAGACTGACCTGATACCTGATTGGATGGCGATTACCGTACACACTGTGAAAACCCCGCCATAGTGGCTCGTTCACGCGATTCCCGATCTGGGATGAGCCAGTATATATTCAGTAACTGCAGACCGTCATAATTCTGCCACTGTCGAGGAACGCAATGCCTCGTGTCGGTCGATATTATATTTGGAATGCACTGTACATATCACCAGATGCAGAGTCATTTCGCCGTGTCAAATAGAAACCTTCGTTGACAGACTGTAATATTTTAATACTGTGGCATTACCTAACCGCTTCCCACCAGGAATATTAAACACCTCCGCGTATGAATTGTCAAATCGGATTTTAAGAGCAATTTGTATGTGTACAGATGAATATATTTCCTCATTTTGTTTTGTAATACCTTTCAGTATTGCAATATTGGAGAATGCGGACTGGTCGGTGAAGAAATAATTTTATAGGTTTGATGTGACTGTATTGCACTTATTCCAAAAAGAAGGGCAATTGCCGATTTTTTATGTAGTAGAGCCACGCTGCAGACAGTTTTCTCTCAATATGAATAGGCTGGCTCAACTAGGGCAGAGGATATCTCACAAAAAACCAACGTAAAGTGGCAGCTTGTTGTGGCGTATCGTACAGCAAGTGAGATTTCCAGGGGTCACAATCCTTACATAGGTTTTTTTTTATTGCCTAGATAGGCAGACGAGCAGACGGCCCATCTGATGGTAAGTGGTTACCGCCGTCCATGGACCTCAGCAATGCCAGAGCACAGCCAAACCGTTGCCTACCGTGGTGGTAGGTGGTAGATGGTGGAGATCACTTACCATAATGCTGATGGATGAGTACCAGATACATTTTCTACCCGACTGAATATGTAGATGGTGTACAACCAAAATGTAAATGGTGAAAACCCCGCTACAGTGGATTCTTGCAGCGAGTCAAGTTCCCGGGTCAGCCAGTATTTATCCAGTAATTTCAGACTGCTATGTCGACAGCTGAGAGACGCATCAGTATTATATATAGACTGCATTGCCATTCAGGTCATGTGTAGTCACTTTTTATAAGTAGTTTAGACTACTGTACATGGATTTCTCCGCCAAGTGTTGGCCGATTTTATTGGAAAAAGGCCGAGTTTAGTTGTGGTCCCATATAAATTTGGTTAAGATCTGATGACTGAGTACGGAGTAAAAAAATAAAACTCCTCAACCGACAACAGTACCTTTACTCGTCGCGATTGTGTTATAAATAAATAATAAATAAATACACCCAACAGTCACACACATAGTCCTGACCCCACACTAGGTAAACCTGTATCGTGGGTATCAGGAACTACGAGGAACTTGCGGTCCCACAACACCCAGACCCGAAACAAATTTTTGTGGATCACACAAACATTTGTCTCAGTGCGGGAATCGAACCCACGGCCTCTCGCTTCGCAGCCGGCTACTCGCCCGCTGCGCCACGGAGGCTGTCATTGTTTTGGTATTTACATGCTATTGCTGTAACTACAAGTAAAAATAAAATATAGTTTTACAAAACTTAGAAACCGATATAAACCAAATTTATATGGGACTACATCGCAGCTAAACTCTATCGAATGATTTTTTTCCCCACAAAATCAGTCCACAGTTGGCGGAGAAATCTAAGTTTGAAGTCGGTTAATAAATAGATAGTACTCGTAAATATAAATAGTATATTATAAATAGTATTCATACTTGGATAGTAGTAAATCTAGGTAGAAATATAGGTAACTGCATGTAGGGTTTGCGAACAGATTTCTCCGTTGCGTAAACAATGGCATGTTTCGATTCTTATCGATGCAGACCGCTTCACCTATAGTGATGTCCTCAATTCGGACAATAAAAATTGTTCGCCAAAATTGGAATATAATTTCGAAATCAATTTTGCACTTCTGTACTGCGTTGGATAAAGACCACCATACATGGTGAAAAACGCGCTATAGTGGCCCTTTTCAGCAATTCAAAGCTTGAGATTGACTGTGTATATCCAGTAAGAATGAAATAGAATCCATTATAATTGTAGCAACCATCAAGAGATGTAACATCTTTAATAAGTCGGCGTTATTAGACTCTACTGCACTTACCATTAAGCGCATTGTAGTCATTTTGTCATAATATCATTCCTGTATAAATGTCTCACGGTCAGCACGGTCCTCCCCTACGACTGAGAGGGGTTAGGCTTTAGTCCACTACGCTGGCCTAAAGTGAGTTGTTAGATTCACATACTTTGACATCTTTTATTGCAGAAATTCTCAAGTATGCCGGTTTTCTCGCGATGTTTCCTGTTCAGTTATAGATAATTCACAATTAATATACACGTAACTTAGAAGTGCATGCTCTTGGAGCTGGTTTCAAGCGAATTTCATCACGACAGTCCATCCCACTCCCCGCTGAGCTATCGCTGCCATACCGAGATAAAAAAAAACAAAAAGCACGGGTAAATCATCCAGAAATATATTGTCAACTGGTGTTCTTCTACCTGGCGTTATCCTGGCTTGGTGCCAGGGTCCACTTCCCTAATCGACGGCCTCCGTGGCGCAGAGCGCGAGTAGCCGGCTGCGTATCTAGAGGCCGTGGGTTCCACTCCCGCACTGAGACAAATATTTGTGTGCTCCACAAAAAATTGTTTCCGGTCTGAGTGTTATAGGACGACAAGTCCCTCGTAGTTTTTGATACCCACGATAAAGGCTTACCTAGTGTCGGGTCAGGACTATGTGTGTGACTGTTGGGTGTATTATAATTAGACACTTCTACTTCACCCGGTCTTGAGCATCGTAGTGATAATGATAACTCTCGTGTCGTCTTCTAATACGTTAACTGGCTTAACGTATTCTGTCAGCTTCCTGTCAGCGTCCTGTCCTTCTACAGTATCATACCCGTAGTACTACCTGGTACAGGTATCTACGACCTTTTTCTTTTAATGATGGTAAGTGATCTCCACCGCCCATGTACGCCCACAATATCAAAAGAATCATGAGTGCGTTACCGACCTTAAAGGGATAATTAAGGGATTGGGAAAGAGAGGGGGATTTGCTTCTCCGGATATCTCACTCATTGTACGAAACGCAGCAGCAAGCTACTACTTTACATCGGTTTTCTGTGAGACAGTGGTAACGACCCGGACGAGCCCGCCCATTCATGCTGTAGACAAAAGTGTCTACCGTTCATGCTTCTCTCTGTTTCTTGCGGTGCCTATTCACTACTGAATATTGGCTGTGAAATCCGCATATTCCTTTCTATTTCTTGCCAGGTTAAATATCTTCTACCCTGGTGATTCCTGTACATTCCTTTATGTTCCTGAGCCAAGATTTCCTTCTTCTACCGACGTGTCGCTTTCCATACTCTTACATACGTTTTAGCTTGACATACTAAAATCTTATGCTATTGCCGCATCGTCTGAATGAGGTGTTAACTGTATAAAAACAAAATAACTTAGGTTCAATTTTTTTTTTTTTTATAGTATAGGCCGGCATACGAGCAAGTGGGTCACCTGATGGAAAGCGATCTCCACCGCCCATGTACGCCCATAATACAAAAGAATTATGGGCGCGTTGCCGACCTTAAAGGAAAGGGATAATAAGGGATTGGGAAGGGGAGGGGGATTTGGGCCTCCGGATATCTCATTCACAGTACGAAACGCAGCAGCAAGCTGCTACTTTACGCCGGTTTTCTGTGAGACAGTGGTAACAACCCGAACGAGCCGACCCATTCATGCTGTAGACAAAATTGTCTACAGCGTGGCTCTACCGCTCGTAGTTAATTATAATAAATTATAATGTTACTTCACTATATAAGCACCGTGCTGGCCCATTTACATATATTTATTATAAATAGCGACATTACGTGTATATTATATAACAGGCCGGTCAGTCCATGAGTTCACCAAACTAATTCACTTCTTACACCATTGGATTGATAATATTTGCATGAGAAAATGTTTTTTTTTTTAAATGATTGATGTGGTAGGTCCCTCGTATGCGAGAGGCCGGCTGGGTTGGTACCACCGCTTTGTCTATTTCTGCCGCCAAGCAACAGTGTGTAAGCACTGTTGTGTTCCTGTGTGAAGGACATTGAAGCCAGTGTAATTACTAGGCATTATGAGACTTAAGACCTTATATCTCAGGGTGACGAGCGCAGTCCAGTGTCATGCAGTGCTTTGACAGTAACGCTCATTACTCTGAATTACAAAGTACTGCGATCATCAATCCGAGACATAAGATGATGAGTCTCATAATGCCTATTAATTTCACAAGTTCACAAGGAGGTACGTCCCTCGTATGCGAGAGGCCGTCTGGGTTATTTGTCGCATTGTCCATGTCTGCCGCTAAGCAGCATTGTATAAGCATTGTTGTGTTTCAGTTAGAGGGAAATTGAAGCCAGTAAAATTACTGGGCATTATTAGACATAACAACAACTTATGTTTCAGGGTGATGAACCCAGTCTATTGATATATAGTGCTTTGTAATTTCACGCTTTAAAGACGTGGCGATTACCATCAGACGAGAAACCAAGCTAAAAAACTTTAATGACTTATAAGCTGGTACACAAAAGTGCTTAAACACTACTAAATACACACTGCTGAGGTATCTACCCAAACGGATTCTCGCATAAGAAATATGTAACTAATACTATGGGGATTTCTAGATATGTAGTTTGACATAGCGATCACTTACATCGAGTCTTAAGGCCTGTTTTAAAGTACGCGACCGAGACAGAGAGACCGCGACACATGGCGCGAGTGAGGTGATGACAACACGTCCAGTATAAAGGAAATTGTATAAAAACGGACACAGGTCATGATCTCTAATATCGGTCGTATACCTTAAGGCATTATGAGAGTTAACACCTTATGTCTCGGGGTGACGAGCGCAGTCCAGTGTCATGCAGTGCTTTGTTGTTTAAAGTTCTGTGTGGCGTTGCTTATGTTTATGAGCAGGCGTGACGCTTACCATCAGGCGAGCGACCTGCTCGTCTCGTCATTCAAGCTAATAAATAAAAATACCTCAAAATGTACTATACAATTGCAAACGGATGTTGCTGTCGTCACACGACATGGTCTCCTGTCTCGCTCATGCACCTCAATACGTGTCTTTACAAATATCAGTATAGATCACATGCCTACTGACGTAACCGGTCAGTCAACATCTAACGCACCGCATGCGCCCGCGCAGCATACCAAGCGCTTTCCTCCGGATTATCACACGATGATCTGTGTGAAAGTTAACTGTTTACTACTGTTCGAGATTACGTTACAGTATCGGATTAAATAACTAAGAATATATATTTTTTTTATTAAATTGAGTTTAGTTAAGTAAAAAAAGCACTGATAGCTCAGCCAAGAGTGGTATGGACTGTCGAGACGAAATTCGCAGGTTCGAAACCAGCACCAAGTGCATACACCTCTGACTTTTCTAAGTTACGTGTGTATTTATTCTTAATTATCACTTACTTTAACGGTGAAGGAAACATCATGAGGCAACCGGCATACCTAAGAAGTTCTTCATAAGAATTTCGAAGGTATATGAAGTCTGCCAACCCGCATTAGGCCAGCGTGGTGGACTAAGGCCTAACCCCTCTCATTCAGTAGAGGAGGCCCGTGACCAGCAGTGGGAGGTATATAATACAGGGCTAGTATTATTATTATTATTATTTTAAGTTTCTTCTCTTAACACTATAGTTGGATTGCCAACGTAGCGTCAAGCGTCAAACGCGGGTATCAGTTACGCTGCGTGAATGACGCTTGATGGTAAGTGACACCACCGCCCATGACACCAATAATATTATAAGCATCATAAGCGTGTTGCCGACCATAAAGAATAAAAGTAGGAAATGATGATAGAACCACGCTGTAGACAATTTTGTCTACAGCATGAATGGGCCGGCAGTCCGGGTCGTTACCACTGTCTCACAGAAAACCGGCGTAAAATATCAGCTTGCTGCTGCGTTTCGTACGGTGAGTGAGATATCCGGAGGCCCAAATACCCCTCCCCTTCCCAATCACTTACGTATCCCTTTCCTTTAAGGTCGGCAACGCGCCATGATTATTTTAGTATTGTGGGCGTACATGGGCGGTGGAGACCACTTACCATCAGGTGACCCACTTGCTCGTGTGTCGGCAGAGGTAGGCAGAGGTGTAACCAGTACACCTACATTTCGCCGAGCGTATTTCCGTCCTACGATGTGATAGGGGGCGAGCCTATCGCTATACCGAGCACAAATTCCAGACTCCGGGCTGATACTGAGCATTTCGTAATAGAAAAACCCAATACCACTTTACCCGACCCGGGGATCGAACCCGAGACCTTAGCGTTAGCCTCAATCGCAACCCGTACGCATTACAACTACGCAACCGTGGCAGGCCAAAATAAATAAATACATATATATCTCACGAAAACAAAGTTTGACCTTAGTTAAACCGTATGAGTCAGTTGTTTATGCAATCGCGACTAGCAACTGATTCGCGACACGTCTGTCTGTGCGTATGCCCCACAACCCAGTTTCAACGCGTAATGGTAGCGCGGGTTTGGGCATATTGAGCTTCTAAGAGCTAGCGTAGCTTTGGAAGTTTATAGCTATGATAGAGTATTTTTGTAATTTTTATATTACTAACTTTTGCTCGCGGCTCCGCCCGCATGAACGGCGTTTTCTAGAATCAAAAGCCTATGTTACTCAATGATATTGTAGCTTTCAGACGCCAAAAGAATTTTTGAAATCGATCCAGTAGTTTTTAAGTTTATACGTTACATACAAAAATACAAATTTTTCCTCTTTATTATAATAAATCTAATCTTCTTTAATCTAATTAATATTAGATTATAGAATTAATATTAAGAATTATTATATATTAGTCTAGAATTTATTACATCTAAATTAGATAATATTGTCAGATTTGGATGTCGCCTCATTAGACTAATAGATTAAGTTTAAATTTTACGTTTTAAAATCCCTTGAGTCCGTAGGTTGAATCTTTCGATTAGAAATTAGAGTTGGAATATTTACCAAATCACATCAAGCTATGCCGGTCCAAAATCTGTATCTTTAAGACTCTATGCTGGATCTAAGGGACGCGCTTCCAAAAATTGAGACATGTTTCGACGTGATGAAAAATCTGGTTGTAAAAATAATAACTGAATAAATAAATAATTTGAATTTGAATAGCTAGATTTATTTCGTCATTGTTTTAGTGGAATCATGTCCGTAATCAAACACTAGGTACTATCTCTCTTAGTTTCCCTTACTCCCTTTATAGTATTCGGATATTATTGACGTATTATAATGTAGTTATTGCTTTTGAATCTGCAAACGTAACATGTTAACAAACAATGACCTTTCTAGCTCATTTATCCTACTGCTAATAATGTGAAAGTTTGGATGTTTGTTAGTCGATAATGCCTTAAAGACTGAACGATTTTAGATGACATTTGGCACACAGGTAGACCATGACCTGGATTAGAAATAGGTTATTTTTTATCCCAAAAAAGGCAGTTCACGCGGGCGGAGGTGCGAGCAAAAGATAGTATAGCAATAAAAGTTAGCATAGCATACTTCAGTATAAAACAATCTCATCATATTGCACAACTCTAACTCAATAAGGAAACTGTTTGCATCGGCCCATAATATCCTTCTAAGTATTGAGGCCATCCGATGGTAAATGGTCGGTGGTCACCACCGTCCACTATGACACTGCATACATTATTTAACTTTTAGCGCGTAGGACCTTTTTATTACGTACATTTTGTTCTCAGTTTTGTTATGTGGGTTTCTTGATGATTCTTAAAAGAATATAGGTACTTCTGCTAAGTTTAGATATTAAGAATATTGTTTTGTTAAGATGGCGCAGCTAGCGAGTAGCCGGCTGCGAAGCGAGCAGTTGTGGGTTCGATTCCTGCACCGAGACAGGAAACCATAACCGTTCGTTTCCATACAATTTCATACAAAGCTTGTCGCTGCCGTATGATTGACGACACATGTGTCGCGGTCTCCTCGTCGCAGTCGCGTACCACAGAACGAACCTTAAGAGTGACCACACGTAACTTCGCAAAGTCAGTCATTGACAGTCCATTTTATCAACATTTATCAACTCCTTATTAATCTGGCACGTAACAATTTCAACAAAAATATAAATTAAACACATTAGTCAAGTTAAACGTATGGATTACCCAAAATGACCCTCTCATCATACAAAACGACATAATGTGAGAAAATAAGACATCATTCGACAATGATGCAATCATAAAAAATGGCAGTCTTAATCACTGGTAATAAAGTGAAACGGTAATGATATAAGTTGGTAATGGATTCAGCGTGTGGCCGTTTTTTTAATGACTAGGTTATTTTATTAGCTTGAATGATGAGACGAGTAGGTCGCTCGCTTGATGGCAAGTGCCACGCCTGCCTTTAAATAGAAGCAACGCCACATAGAACATTGAATTACAAAGCCCTACATAGAGAGACTTCGCTCGTCACCCCGAGACATAAGATGTTAAGTTTCATAATGTCCAGTAGATTCACTAGCTTCATTGAGACCCGTTACTTTGTTCGCGTGGACAGAATAGGAATTATATCCTACGTGTTGCAGAAAAGATTATTTGTAGATAGTCGAATCTTGATTAGGTGGTATGTCCCTTGTATGCAAAAGGCGATTCCATATCTATTTCTGCCTTCGAGCATCAGTGTGTAACCACAGTTGTATTACAGTTTGAAGGATATTGAAGCCAGTGAAATTACTGGGCATTATGAGACTTAACATCTTATATCTCGGGATGATGAGCGTAGTCCACATCAGGCAGTATTTTGTAATTTAAAGTTCTGTGATGTCTTGCTTCTGTTTATGTGCAGGCGTGGCGAATACCATCAGGCTAGCGACTTGCTCTTTTCGACTAAATCTAATTTTAAAAAAGTAACCCAAGTAAAAGCTAAAATAACGACTTGAAAACTCGATTCATGAGTAATGGGTGTGATAGTATCAATATGGTATGGATTAAAATTAAAATAGAAAACACTCTAAGTAGGAAAAATATTTTGTAACTTATATGCATCTTTATTTATGTATTTAATGATGCAGCACGTCTAATATTAGAAGACTTGCATAATCAAGTGTTGCATTATTCAATTTGTATCTAATAAAACTGAATATTAAAAAGATTCACAATTGAGTGGCGGTGTGTCGTATAAAGATTAGATGATATCTATGCAATAATCACCAACGATGAGTAGTTAGATACATCTAAATAATTGGGTACAGGTGGTTCCAGTCTAGACATTATGATCGTAGTTTTATTGTATGATACATTTATGAAATAATACCGCTAAAAATGAATGGCGAAATTTCGACAAGAGGTCTTTTATCTAATTTATTGTTAGATGTATCAGAATTATGACTATATAAGGAAAATTATCTAAGCATATTATATATATTAATATTTCAACAATGAATAAACAAAAAAAATTGCTACGCTTCTTTGCTATTTTGACTAAGTAAGTAATGTAAAAATGTTTTTAATGGTGTTCCGCTGTTTGACTCAAAATATTTAATAATTAATAATGGACGTTTCCATATTACAAATACTGTTAATAATGTAAAATAAAAAGACAACAAATAAACAATTTAGTGTAATTGCCTAGTGTATTTGACGATGCTATGTATGTTATGTATACATTAGTTGATATGATTTTTATACATAAGTTTCTTTATTTTGTACTGACTTGTCATAAGCGCTATTTTAATTGCCTACATGATTAATAAAACTATTTCATTTCATTTCATTTCATTTCATTGAAAATTTAATTATTAATTTAAATATTCCAACAGTAATAAAAATCTGAAGACTCAATATAATAAAGCAATTATAATACAAAGTATCAAATACTTCTTAATTAATAATACAATCACAAGTAAAACATACACTTTCTTCCCGACCATTACAATCTCTTATAAAACGCGTTCCGCTTATCGCTTGTGCGTCCAACCGGACATAATGCGAACTGCGCCCGCGCCAGATTGATCGTTCACCTACCATAGCTTTACGAACATACAGTAATGACTTAATAAATTTATATTTGTATTCTATTTTGGTGTCGTGAAAATTTAAACCGTAGTTTTTTTGCAAACGAGCATGTATGTCACCTTCCTATAATCAGAAAAATATGGACGCGTTGCTAACCTTAAAAAGAAGGGATAATTAAGGGACCTTATAGGAAAGGGATTAAGGGATTGGGAAGGGGAGGGGGATTTGGGCCTCCGGATATATCACTTACCGTACGTAACGCAGCAGCAAGCTACTATTTTACACCAGTTTCCTGTGAGACAGTGGTAACGACCCGGACGAGCCGGCCCATTCATGTTGTAGACAAAACTGTCGACAGATTGTCTATCATAGAGAATCGACTTTGCGTTTCATACAGTGAGTGAGATATCCGGAGGCCCAATCCCCCTCCCCTTCCCAATCCCTTAGTTATCCCTTTACTTTAAAGTTGGCAACGCGCCCATGATCATTTTGGTATTGTGGGCGTACAAGGGCGGGGCGATTACTTAATAACAGGTGACCCACTTGCTCATTTACCGGCCTATGATATAAAAAAAATGCATGAACCGTTGCCAAATTATACAAACTGATATCACGGAGCGGTTTTCTCTAAGACCCAGTAAAACTTTGCCGTTTTGTTTTGAGTCGTGGCAAAATGACACAGTGCATGTACGATACCCCTCCATTAGTGTAAAAAGTACGTGTAATAACCCAACAGTCACACAGACCAACAGTCACACAAATAGTCCTGATCCCACACTAGGTTAACCTGTATCGTGGGTATCAGACACTACGAGGGACTTGTGGTCCCACAACACCCAGACCCGAAACAAGTATTTGTGGATCAGACAAACATTTGTTTCGGTGTGGGAATCGAACCCACGGCCTCTCGCTTCGCAGCCGGCTACTCGCTGACTGCGCCACGGCGAAATGTTATAGAAATGTTAACTCTTTCGCATGATCATTCATCGACATTTCCAGGATGAGAACGTTAGTCTTTATCTAGGCGCATACTACTGCGCTCTCACTAAGTTGACCAGCTGGAGGGCAAGATTACCATGCTTGTATGCACCTTTCATCTCTAATATAAGAAGTAGGTACTAGGTACGGGCTGTTACTTATTTTTAGGCACAGGACCTGCAGAACAAATTTTAATTTTTATATGCTTTTGTAGTATTTTTATTAGCTTGAATGACGAGACGAGCAGGTCGCTTGCCTGATGGTAAGCGCCACACTAGCTCATAAACTGAATCAATGGCCACACAGAACTTTAAATAACAAAGCACTGCCTGCGCTCGTCACCCCGAGACCTAAGGTGTTAAGTCTCATAATGCCCAATAATTTCATTGGCTTCAATGTCCTTCAAACCGGAACACAACAGTGCTTACACACTGTTGCTTGGCGGCAGAATTATACAAAGTGGTGGTACCAATCCAGCCGAGCTCTCGCATACGAGGGACCTTGTGCTTGTCTTATTATATTTTGTTGTTTCTGTTTTTATTTGGCACGACAAGGTGACTACGCTGGACCTTGATGTTACGTTCAGTGCAAATATAATTTTGGTTATCAAAAGAAATTGCATCCCGCAACAGTCGGCTGGATTATGCCGGCCATATTATTAATAAAATAATATTAATAATAATACTAGCCCTGTATTATACATGTCCCACTGCTGGGCACGGGCCTCCTCTACTGAATGAGATGAGTTTAGGCCGTAGTCCACCACGCTGGCCTAAGGCGGATTGGCAGACTTCACATACCTTCGAAATTCTTATGGAGAACTTCTCAGGTATGTAGGTTTCCTCACGATGTTTCCTTCACCGTTAAAGCAAGTGATAATTAACAATAAATATACATAGTGATTTCTTAGGTTTACGCGAATATTACACATTGAAATAAAACTAGTTTATACGGAATTTATCGCGGCTTAATTTTTATTTTTATTCCCGACGTTTCAAGAAAGAACACATAGCTGATGTTAAACACCGACGCTCTACGAAGTCTGCAGTTGCTGAACATTCAGACGAAAGCTCCAAACATTACCTTAGATTTGACAAACCACAAATCCTTGCCAAAGAACACCGATTCCTACCTAGGATGATTCGCGAGGCTTTTGAAATTAAGAAACACCCAAATTTCAATAGAGAAGATGGTTGGAAGCTTGCACAAGCCTGGGATCCAATTATACATTTAATTAAATCGGAACCCAAAAGACCAACCGCCAGACCTCAAGACACCGTGAGCTCTTTCTGCGTAGATCGGACTAGTGTCAACTAACATTTTAAATAATTAAAAAATAAATGTATAATTTTAAAATGAAGGTAGCCAATGTAACATTAACTTTTCGAGACGACCTACACCTCAGTCTCTCCCGTGACCACGAAGGCTGAAAAGCTTTCGAAACGTCGGGAATAAAAATAAAAATTAAACCGCGATAAATTCCGTATAAACTAGTTTTATTTCAATGAATAAATATACACGTAACTTAGAAAAATTAGAGATGTATAAAAATATATAATAAATATATATTCCGTTTTTAAGGAAGTGCATTGGTCAGTGGTTACGGAAGTGGCGGTGCCCGGGGTTTGACACAAATATGTAAATTTATTAATAATCCCACCATGGCGCTCCATATCTTGCAGTAGAGACTCACCTCCTACTGCGACTGTATAGCCGGTAAATTTCTACGGAATTGCTGGAGTATAGTGACCTAATTATCTACCTAATAACCGGAAAAAATTACCTAATCAAATAAATTAATTGTATGGTGTGTCTAATAGCTTTATAATACATTTGTTGTTGAAGGAAGTGCATCGGTCACGGCGGTGAAGGTGTCTCGCGTCCAACAAACTATGTGAATGTATTATGTGATTAGACACAACCGCTCTCATAGCTCAGTGTAGAGGCGCGGACGACTACTACGACCGAATAGTCGGCAGTATTTTATTTACTTACCCGTTTTATTTTGCAATTAATATGCGGCTTAGTTATGAATACCTGAAATAAAATACATCTATATGTTTATTTATAGTCTATTTATCACATTTATGTGTATAATGTCATAGTTGAATTATTATTAAGCAAATAATTTCATTAATTTGATTTTGAATTAAATTAATACTGAAAAAATTGGTCGGCTTTTAATATTCAGCCTGAATAATTGTTCATATGTCTTGATATTAATATGCGAGTATATTGATTATACTACTCAAGCCTTCTTGAGATTTGTAAAAGATTCATCTAATCTCAATATCACTTAACCCGATCCGGGAATGGAATCCGAGACCTAAGCACAGCAGCGTTACCGCGTACACATTACAACTGCGCCACCGAGGCAGCATTAAGTTGATATTTAATAGTAATACCAGTATGTGTAAACATTGTATATAATTATTTGTATTAAAAACTAACTTAAACCTTACGTAAGTAGTCAAAATTATTTCTATTGATGTAATTAATAAATCGTAAATATAATAGTAATATTTAAATCATAGTAAAATCTTTATAGGTTGTCTAGACCAATTAATCAAATGTCAATTCTTAAGTCGAAAACCTATCCGGCTATTCGGTTTCACCGGCATGTACCTAACCACATCACTAACCGTGTATCGCGAATGGAATTAGCAAATAACTAGAACACGATGTTATGTCATTTAAAACGTTAGATTTAGATATACTTTCACCAAATTTAGGATAATTTTCTATGAGTATGTGTTTAGGGAAAACATTAACTGGTAGTTTCGTTTGAGTCGGTTTTGAGTGGTTCAGATATTTTATTTCTAGCTTTCGCTCGCGGCTCTACCCGCGTGAACGGCCTTTTAATCGACTTCAAAAAAGGGTGAAGTTCTCAATTCGACGCGTTTTTTTTAATTAATAGTTTGCTTCTTTATATATGTACATCGATTTCTCCGCCAATTGTGGATCGATTTGGTTGGAAAAAAATTCACTCGATAGGAGTTTAGCTGCGATGTGGTCCCATTTAAATTTGGTTAAGATCTGATCACGGAGTACGGAGAAAAAAAATAAGACTCCTCAACGAAATCAGTACAGTCGTCGTGATTGTGTTATTCTATTGGAATTTACATAGTATTACTTGAAGTCGGTTTCTAAGTTTTGTTAACCGTTATGATTATTTGGGATAAAAGTAGCCTATGTCCTAATTCAGGTCATGGTCTACCTGTGTTCCAAATTACATCCAACAGCACTAAGGCGTGATGGACTAACAAACATTCAAACTTTTACACTTATAATAGCTAAATGTGATTCAAACATATTTTATCTGTATAATATATTCTATGAGTGGTAGAGCCACGCTGTAGACACTTTTGTCTACAGCATGTGTGGGCCGGCTCGTCAACGCGCCCATAATTCTTTTGTATTGTGGGCGTGGTCGTAGTCATGGGTGCGTTGCCGACCTTAAAGGAAAGGGATAATAAGGGATTGGGAAGGGGAGGGGGATTTGGGCCTCCGGATATCTCACTCACCGTACGAAACGCAGCAGCAAGCTGCTACTTTACGCCGGTTTTCTGTGAGACAGTGATAACGACCCGGACGAGCCGGCCAATTCATGCTGTAGACAAAATTGTCTACAACGTGGCTCTACCACTCGTACCACCTATTGCTCATTTGCTAGCCTATGCTATAAAAAAAACTATAAAGATTTCACCCATTCGTATCCCATTCCATCGTCAACGCATCTAAAACCCATTTAGTATTAAGGATATCACTTACCATTAGATGACCTACTTCCTTGTATACCTCTGCTATAAAATAATAATTTCGACTTATATTAGGCCAGAACTAAAAAAAAAGTTGTCACATAAAAGCTTATACGGTGCTGGGTATCTGATATTTTTTATTTATATGGAAAAAGCAGGTCGCTGGCCTGATGGTAAGTGTCATGCTTGCCCATAAACAGAAGCAACACCCCGTCAAACTTTGTATTACAAAGCACTGCATGGCATTGCACTGTGCTCGTCAAGATGAGATATAATATGTCATAATAATAGCCGAGTAATTTCACTTATTTCATTATAACTGAAGCTGGCAAACGGGCAAGTGGGTCACCTAATAGTAAGTGATCTCCACCGCCCATGGATACCCATAATTAAATAAATAATTAATTAATTGTGGGTATCAGGAACTACGAAGGACTTGCGGTCCCACAACACCCAGACCCGAAACAAATATTTGTGGATCACGCAAACATTAGTTTCGGTGCGGGAATCGAACCAACGGCATCTCGCTTCGCAGCCGGCTACTCGCCCGCTGTGCCACGGAGCTGTCAATAAAATTACAGACTGAATATTTCTTTTTAAATTCAATCAATGGATTAAACATGGTAATTTTAGCGTCAGAAAATAATCGTGAGAATACTTTCTCGTGCAAGAATAGGTTGTTTATAGTCAAGTACTAGAAACTGCTTCCGTCAGTAGGTAGATGAGAACTGGGAACAGAAGCTAAAATATTGACGAATTTAGAAGCGTAGTTGTTATTGTTTTATTATTGTTAACTATGAGTACGTACGAAGCAGTGATAGCTCAGCGGGGAGTGGTATGTACTGTCGAGACGAAAGTCGCAGGTTCGAAGCCAACCCCAAGTGCATACACCTCTGACTTTTCTAAGTTGTGTGTGTATTAATTGTTAATTATCACTTGCTGTAACGGTGAAGGAAACATCGTGAGGAAACCTGTATATCTGAGAAGTTCTTCATAAGAATTTCGAAGGTATGTGAAGTCTGCCGACCCGCATTAGACAAGCGTCGTGGACTAAGGCCTAACCCCTCTCATTCAGTACAGGGGGCCCGTGCCCAGCAGTGGGACGTATATAATACAGGGCTAGTATTATTATTATATGAGTACGTAAACTGATTGTGACTGAGTGTGATCTTAACAATAAAATATTTATAATACGCACTCACGCCTGTAATCCCCGAAGGGGTAGGCAGAGGTATAACTAGTACACCCACATTTTGCCGAGCGTATCTCCGTCCCACGATGTGATAGGGAGCGTGCCTATAGCTCTACCGGGCACAAATTCCGTAGTTGTAATACGCGTTCAGACTGAGACTGACGCTGAGGTCTCGGGTTCAACTCCCGGGTCGGGTAAAAGTGATAATGGGTTTTTCTATTATGAAATATCAGCCCGGAGTCTGGAATTGGGCCCGGTATGGCGTTAGGCTCGCCCCATATCACATTATGGGACGGCAGGTCGCTCACATTATTGTAAACAAAATGAAAACACATAAATTTGAATTTCAAAGTAAGTGGACTGCGCTCGTCACTCTGAGACATAGGATGTTAGGTCTCATAATGACTAGTAATTTTAATATCCTCAATGTCCTTCAAGCCGTAATAGTACACATTGCTGCTTACTACACGTGGTAGATGGCCTCTCAAACGAGGGACTTACAATCTACTAAGTTTTTAAGAGGTGATTCTCAAAACCTATAATTTTATCATTAAATGATTACACAAATGGGAGGCGCCAAACATCATGTTAACGTGAATAATATGCAAAAGACTTCTTGATGTATAATTTATGTAACCGTTACGTTCGTCTTGGCAATCTTCATTAATTATAATACGTTTTATTCGGCATTGTTCAAAATTAGCGGCTTGGCTTCCGGCTTTTATAATTACACAATTTATTACATACATACGCACTCACGCCTGTAATCCTCTAGGCAAAGGTGTAACCCGTACACCCACATTTCGCCGAGCGTAGCTCCGTCTCATGATGTGATAGGGGGCGAGCCTATCACCATACCGGACACAAATTCCAGACTCCCGGCTGATACTGACCATTTCGTAATATAAAAACCCAATGCCACTTTACCCGACCCGGGATTGAACCCGAGACCTCAGCGTTAGCTTAATCGTAACGCGTACGCATTACAACTGCGCCACCGAGGCAGTCTATAGGCATAATTTATTAACCTGTACATAATATCTGTCCGTCCCCTTGTAGTAAACTAATGTGGAGTATTTTTATAAAAGTATTTTTTTTATAGCATAGGCTGACAAACGAGCAAGTGGATCACCTGATGGTAAGTGATCTCCACCGCCCATATACGGCCACTATACCAGAAGAATCATGGGCGCCTTGCCGAGCTTAAAGGAAAGGCATAATTAAGGGATATTGGGAAGGGGATTGATTGGATTTGGACCTCCGGATATCTCACTAACCGTACGAAACGCAGCAGCAAGCTGCTATTTACACCGGATTTCTGTGAGACAGTGGTAACGACTCGGACGAGCCGGCCCATTCATACTGTAGACAAAAGTGTCTTAAAATCAAATAAAATAAAATAAATCTAATCATAAAATAATTTAATATATTGCCAGCACCTGGAAGGTGACCACCACGGTGACGAAACACTGATGGTATGGAATCTGTAAGTGGTCACCTCATGTTTTAGAATGTAGTAACGCGGGTTTCTTACCAATTGTATAATATGATATACATTACGCAGATCGCCTTGGAACGGTGGTGAAATGGTCACTAAGCTATTTAGTGAAATGCTGATTAGTGTGTGTTTTAATATATACGGTGTCTTAATTATTATTGCTTTTATTCTAATTAAAAATAGAATTCATAATAATAATGATGAAATTATTCATACAATTTTTGTGAGTGGTAGAGCCACGCTGTAGATACTTCTGTCTACAGCACGAATGGGCCGGCTCATCCGGGTCGTTACCACTGTCTCACAGAAAACCGGCGTAAGGTAGCAGCTTGCTGCTGCGTTTCGTACTGTCAGTGAGATATCCGCAGGCCCAAACCCTCTCCCCTGCCCAATCCCTTAATTATCTCTTTCCTTTAAGGTCGGCAACGCACCCCTAATTTTTTTAGTATTGTAAGCGTACATGTGCGGTGGAGATCACCTACCATCAGGTGACCCACATGCTCGTCTACCGGCCTACACCATAAAAAAATTAATAAAATAAACAGGGGAATGAAGTTTGCATTTTCACTTACGACGCACACTTTTCTACTTTACTTCAAGTGACTTATGTCCGATATAAGCAGCATGTCACTTCTATAAGATTATAAATGGTATGTATAAGATAAATTTTGCATTGAATGAGCAAGCGTAATACAAGAAGCTGGGAGAAAGCTTTAAAAACGGCTCGAAATAGTGCGTTCCGGTTTTCGATGTAAGCTGTAAAAATACCGTGGTTTATTCTTTACTTTTTTTGTCTTCCTTTACATTAAGTCAATAGATGAAGGTTTCCCACATGTTCTTACACGTGCAAGACCTTCAAAGAGACGTAATTGAGAGATTTTTTGAAGTACACGAACGAGACAGGGAGACCGTGGCATGTGGCGTGATAGCAGCCCCGGATCTACGATTTTTCTAACCGGGGCAGAAATTTGATAGTGGCAAGCAAACAAAAAAAGGCGCAGGTTTGAGAATCTCCTCCTTTTTTGAAGTCGGTTAAAAAGACACAGACTTTTTGGATATACATAAATAAATACACCCAACAGTCACACACATAGTCCTGACCCCACACTAGGTAAACCTGTATCGTGGGTATCAAGAACTACGAGGGACTTGCGGTCCCACAACACCCAGACCCGAGACAAATATTTGTGGATGAGACAAATTTTTTGTCAAGGTATCGGGGCTACTCGCCCGCTGCGCCACGGAGACTGTCATATGTGAATAAAGCATATAAAACTTTAAAAAATGATCAACAATATCATTAACCTGTTAGTACACGCAACATTGCGTTTATCATTGACATGCAAATCAACATTTAAACTTGTTTATAATATAAAGTTTGGATAATTCACAGACAGATGACGTAGTGCTGAGCAAATAATAAATAAATTACGAGGTGGTAGGTCCCTGGTATGGTTGGTGCGACCACTTTGTCTATTTCTGCCAAGCAATAGTGCGTTGGCACTTTGTGTTTCGGTAAAGGACATTCAAGCCAGTGAAATTACTGGGCATTATGAGACTTAATTTATGTCTCGGGGCGATGAACGCAGTCTAATGCAATGTAGTGCTTTGTAATTCAGGGTTTTGTGAGGTGTTGTGTCTGATTATGCTTACCGTCATCAACGTACTCATTACGTCATTCAGGTAAATTAACGCACGCACGCACTCACGCCTGCAGGCAGTGGTGTAACTAGTACACTCACATTTCGCCGAGCGTATCTCCATCCCACGATGTGATAGGAGGCGAGCCTATCGCCATACCGGGCATAAAGTCCAGACTCCGGGCTGATACTGAGTATTTCGTAATAGAAAATCCCAATATCACTTTTACCCGACCCGGGGATCGAACTCGAGACCATGTGTACGCATTATAACTGCGCCACCGAGGCAGGCAGTCAGGTAAATTAAACAATTAAAAAAGTATAAAACTACCATGTTCAATACATAATTATAATGTTTTTTTTGCAGAATTACGGAAAATGAATCAATCGGTCACCTAATGGTAAGTGATTGCCAGCACTAATGAATATCTATAAAACAGAAGAATCATTGGTGATATGAGGATTGGGAAAAGGGGCGGAGGGCTGTAATTGGCCTCCGGAAATAAGAAATACATCCAACAGTCACACACATAGTCCTGACCCCACACTAGGTTAACCTGTATCGTGGGTATCAAGAACTACGAGGGACTTGCGGTCCCACAACACCCAGACCCGAGACAAATATTTGTGAATCAGACAAACATTTGTCTAGGTGCGGAATCGAACCCACGGCCTCACGCTTCGCAACCGGCTACTCGCCCGCTGCGCCACGGAGGCTGTCACTCACTGACCATACAAAACGCAACAGCAAGCTACTGCTTAGTTAAATGATTAATTATGAGATAGCTTACCTAACCATATTATTGTATGGTACAAACCAATGTAGATATTTAATTGTTGCGTTTAATATGGCATGTGCAAAATTAACATTGAATGAGTTGATTGAAAGACGAAACAAAAAACCAGTCAAGTCCGAGTCGGACTCGCGGACCGATGGTTCCTTTAACATTTTTATTTTCATTTTTTTTTATAAATTTGTTATATTAACACATATTTGATTTTATATAGCATAGGTCGGCAGACGGGCAAGTGGGTCACCTGATGGTAAGTGATCTCTACCGCCCATGTACGCCTACAATACCAATAGAATTACGGCTGTGTTACCGACCTTAAAGGAAAGGGATAATTAAGGGATTGGGAAGGGGAGGGGGTTCAGGCCACCGGATATCTCAAACACCGTAAGAAACGCAGCAGCAAGCTGCTACTTTACGCCGGTTTTCGGTGAGACAGTGGTAACGATCTGGACGAGCCGACCCATTCATGCTGTAGACACTTGTGTCTACCACTCAGAAATACTGTTTAGTGCTTATGTAACGTTTATGTAACGTTTATACGCTACTTAAGCATTGATAAGTTAAACACTCTTTTGGCTTAATCTGTCAACGTGATTTATAAAGTGGCTAGAAACAGACGAAAACAGTGTTTTAACTAATCAGTGCTTAAAAAGATTATAAGGACTTTTATGTAAAAAAAGCCAGCTATCTATTACGCCTTTAAAATTAGGATAGACAGACATAAGTAGGCATACGATTCCATGGCACTCTTTGGACACAGAACCCTAAAAAATAATTAAGAGAAGAGAATACTGATTACTGATTTCAACACAGTAATCAAAAAAGGAAAGTAAATATTCCGAATAATCATAAACAAGCAACATCCATGTTCATTTGGAATCCTTCTGCCCGTTTTCACAGACTCATGTTTAACTTTAGTTCATCCTTAACGTGCGACACACATCAAAGCCGTGATATGAGGAACGTAATAAAATGGGTATAGAATAGGCTCAAGAAAACTAACTAGCAATTTTTTTATAATTGCAATTTCAATTTTTACAATCATAAGTAAAATAATCATCAAAATCGGTGCTTTCATCCCCGATAGGAGTAAAATTTTGTTATCAAATGGTACCAATTTTGGAGGTATAAAATCGAAATAATTTTGTTATAAGAAACAGTAGAGATACATAAAAAAAATGTGTCAAATTAAGAAACTTATCCTTATTTACATCTGTTAATATCTGTAGTATATTATATATCGTAGTATATATTTTGTATAGTTTTGCTGATCAGTTTTGTGCAGTTTTGTGGGACATTGTAGTAGTTCATAAGTTTTTTTTTCTTTTCTTGTATTTTAATAATTTAATACATAATAAAAAATAGACTGACTGCCCTCGTTTTGATGTTCACCGTTAGGTGTCAATTAAAGATAGATAGGTTGGTGAAAAGGTGATTTAACTCTAGGAAGCAAAGGATCTAGCACACGAATAAAGTCCAGTCTCCGCATGGCCGGTCTGTGCGTTCTCCATTACGCAATATATCTCAACCAGGAGAAAGTACATTTGCAAACGGATTAACCATCAAGCGAAAATATACGTTAATTTTCGCTAAAACTGTTACATCATACGTAAATTTTAGTGCGAGTTGCATCAAATTGATCGGATTAGATAATGGGTTTTGGAATTCGAATGGTTTCGTAACTTTCGCTTTCGATTGCCCTTATTGTGATGGCCTTGATCTTATTGCAGTACTAATTCGGGAACTATACTTAAGAAGTGACCTATATTATATAAGCGAGTTACATTTACACAATCACTTTACATTCACTTAATTAGCGTTAATTTGTGAATGTTACACCTGAGAACAGCTCCTGACCCTCACTCCTTTCCAAACTGGAAACCTGCTCGCGTCGGCCATCATTCAAAAGTAAAAGTAGTCGAGCAAGTGAAACAAAAGCGAGCTAAATTCACTTAAAGTGCAAATTGCAGTGTTACGTCAGTCGGCACATACACCGACTTTCCATATAAACAATCAAATTAAAACAACGCCAATCAACCCACAAACAAACAAAGGTTTACAAAAAAGTCTTTTTATTTACAGAAAACTTACAACAACAAATATAATACATAATAACATCTAAGGTGCGATCACATGATTTTTCATATTTTACAATGAGATGAAATGACTAATGTTCGTTTCGTTTAGTGATGGGGAGCGCCATAGGAGGATGAGAGGGAAGGCACTCCGTAGGATCCGGAGGGAACTCCGATGGTCGTGTAGGACAGGGAAGGAGCCGAGTAGGAGACGGAGGGGCCGCTGCTGTATCCTCCGTGGCCACCAGAGTAGCCAGAGTATCCGCTAGCGTAACCGTAACCTTCATCAGCCTGGTGGTACTGAGCGACCTGAATACCTTGCTGGATGTGCTCGAGCTCGATGCCTACAATCCTGTCGTTGGGCACACCGTAAACGGGAGCGGGAGCGCCGTAGTGGGAGGAGATTCCGTGTCCGTGGGAAGAGGAGGATTGGTAAGCCTGGTTGTGGATCTCATCCTTCAGGATGATGTGCTTGACCTTTTCCAGGAGGTGAGGATCGACGGAGTAGCCCTCGGAGGTCTGGTAGCCGACGGGCACGGAGTGGTAGGGGCCGCCGCTGCTGAGCGATGACCCGTGGCTGCCGCCCACCACGTACAGAGACGAAGGTGCGGAGTAGCTATAGCCGACGGGGGGCTCAGCCACCGCGCAGCCGATCAGAGCGAGGGCGACCTGAGCGAGAAAACATAATTAGTCGATGTCACAATAATCACGTCACAAACACACGCACTGCACTGCACTCCATATGAACTTACGATCCACTTAGCCATGTTTGTTGTGTACCGTGGTAGGTTCAATGTAGGTATGATGTCTAACCGTACCGCCGCAAGCTTATATACCGGGGAATCTCGGAGCACTTTTACTTTAGCACATCCGACGGCTTGTGCCGGCGAGGACGAATGCGGGTTACAAATATACTATTTTTTCCTTTTTTTATTAAGGTTAGATGACTCAGTGATTGATAATTCGATATCATATTCGCATTTGTATTTTTTTGTTGTTTAAATAATATGCAGTTCTGATATCTTAGTACATATTATTTGCTACTATTGCTCTTCATATTTGGTATATTGGTTTTATTC
Organism: Mimas tiliae; assembly: GCA_905332985.1. Classification (NCBI taxonomy): domain Eukaryota; kingdom Metazoa; phylum Arthropoda; class Insecta; order Lepidoptera; family Sphingidae; genus Mimas; species Mimas tiliae. Next base: position 1,483,111 of record HG995243.1, read on the forward strand.
TTGGGCTCTGTAAGTTTCGTGATTCTTGACAAGATGTTCCAATGATATGTGATTTTATTTTGTTAGATATTTTTTTTATTCCAGAATTCCATCCCACAATATATAATTACAAAACCGTCTTATTATTGGAAATAATAATTTTAACCAAGATACGGTGTTATTGTCTTAATTATATTTTGAAAATATTTTTTATGTGTGGGAATAAAACCTACCTTTCGTTATGCAATCACTCTCTTACTCCTAGTATTTTCTCAGATATCGCATTATCTTTACGATATCTGGCAGATATTTTATTCTGGTGCAAGAATCGAAGGTGCGACCTTTTATTACATAACGAGCCGTTTGCTCCTGTTGCTGTGATTATTAACCTAGATGTCACGTGATTTTATTCAAGTTTTTTTAATTAAACCTTTTATGATAATCGTCATCATATTAACTATATTATTAATAAAGTATACATACTCACGCCTGCAATCCCCAAAGGGGTAGGCAGAGGTGTAACCAGTACACCCACATTTCGCCGAGCGTATCTCCGTCCCTTATATGATAGGGAGCGAGCCTATCGCCATATCCGGCACAAATTTCCAGACTCCGGGCTGATACTGAGTATTTCGTAATAGAAAAACCCAATACCACTTTACCCGACCTGGGGATCGAACCCTAGACCTCAGCGTTGGCCTCAATCGTAACGCGTACGCATTACAACTGCGCCACCGAGGCAGTCAGTATTAATAAAGTGACCAGCAGTAATTGTTTTTTATGTTGTAGAGGCCGGACACTAAGCGAGTTGCTTACACGATGTTAAGTGATTTCCAACGCCTATGAACCTGCCTCATTACGAAAAGAAAGAAGGCCACCTGTCTGACGTCAGAAAACATCCAGACCCGAAAAATTATATTTATTTATGTATCTTTAATATTTGTCTCGATGCAGGAATCGAACCCGCGGCCTCTCGCTTCACAGCCGGCTGACTGTCACTGGGAGGCAGTGGTCCCATTATTTCTGGTTTTTAACTGACTTTAAAAAGTAGGAGATATTTTTTATTGTATCATACATTATACCCCCACCAGATATTTGTGGTCTCTGCCACTCTGAAGTAAATATTTTATTTTGGGCCACTTGATGGCAAGTGATCTCCACAGCCGAACACCCACAATACGAGAAGAAACGTCAATGTGGATAATTAAGCTGTCGGAAATTCATACGAAACGCAATAAGCAAGCAGTGACGTGCACAGACATTTTAAAAGGGTTTACAATAAAAAAAATACTTACCGATTGATTAGTACAAGTTAATCGATATTTTGAGAATAAGCTCAACTAAAAACTGAATACCCCGAAGGATGCGTTGACCCGTTCCTTATATTGTAATTCGATCGCTTCTCTTCCTTGCCCACCGTCTGATTGATTCAACTACAGCTGCAACTTCAAGTCAGTTTCTGTAGGACTGGAGTACCCAGTCGAACCGGCCCATTATGCTGTAGACAAAATTGTCTTCATGGCTTTTTATTTTCAAGATGTTCAAAATTATGAACATACACTGCTAGAATAGAATTCAGTTATCATACTTCATACTAATATTAGTTTGTTTGTTACGCTTTCACGCGAAAAATACTTAACCGATCATAATGAAACTTTGTACTAATATTCTTGGAGGTATAAGAAGTAACATAGGATACTTTTTATGTATTATTTTTTTATCTTTTTGTTTGTTACGCTTTCACGCCAAAATTACTGAACCGATTTTGATGAATTTTGATGTAGAGATAGATGGGACCCTGGAGATGGTTATATGCTTTTATTTCGGAAAAGTCTATTCACGCGGGCGGAAGCGCGAGCAAAAGCTAGTATGACATAAATGTGTAACGTAGAAAATTTCATATGTAGTATAAATGTAGCAAAACATAGAAATTATCTAACAATTACGAAACACGGATATTCATAAGGACATTAAATTATATGTTGAAAGTTTTGTTATCTAAATAATTCCATATACGGTGGTATGTGGGCTAGAAATCAACCTAGCGTGCGGTTGAGAAACGAGAGGTCGCCTGATCGATTCCCAGAAACAACAACAAAATCATGTCATGAACAAAAATCCAGATTTATGAATAGATGAAGGAATGAAATAGTTTATTAATCATGTAGGAAATTCAAATAGCGCTTATGGCAAGTCAATACATAAATAAAATATGAAATGATGGTTTTCATGACTATCCTAAATCGGGTTTATCCCACTAAACATATATACGTAGAATGTTCATAGGATTTGACGTTTGTTAAACAGGTTTAAACTCGATTTAGGATCGTGGTGCAAGTGGGTCTAAACCACGGCCCAGCGGTTTAATGACGCGGTTCTCTATATTTTATTTACATATAGATTTGCTTACCACCAATACTATTTTGACAGTTAACAAATAAGTCGGTAAACAGAATATTGGGAATGACCTTAAGACTCTTTTCCACCAGCCCTATCCCACTCGCAGTGGGGTTGGCGCAACATGCTTTTTAACAAATATTACAGAAAGATTTGGCTTGTAATTTTTACGACCAGCCAACCAATATTTAGACGTCAACCCCTCTGGGGAGAACAAATATTTTTACTATTAGGGACTGTTTCACTATGCACAAATAAATTCATATCCAATATCTTTAGGCAGGCATAATTCTGGCATTCACAATTTTTGTTAGAGTGTTTTTTAATTAAAATCACGATGAGATGCCCGATATTGGAATGTGTATCTAGTATTGCGATAGGCTCGCCATCTATCACATCATGGGACGGAAATAAATACGGAACCGTGAGCGCAGCACCTCTGCACCTCTGCCTACCCTTTCGGGAATACAGGCGTGAGTGCATGTATGAATTAATTCACATTCAATAAAACGGTAGGAATTCAAGAGCTGGTCATAAATTTTGCATAATGGATTGTTATTTATCAGAATACTGAGGTGTAGTATATTGATATGCCACTAATAAGAAACTGTTAATGTTCTTTACAACTGTAAATAACAATTAAAAACTGTGTCAAGGTGTCAACGCGTTTTTGTTCACGAAAATGGATAATTTACGTTTAACAAGGTGGTAGGTCCCTCGTTTGCGAGAGGCCGGCTGGGTTGGTACCACCGCTCTGTCTATTTCTGCCGCCAAGCAACAGTGTGTAAGCACTGTTGTGTTCCGGTTTGAAGGACATTGAAGCCAGTGAAATTACTGGGCATTATGAGACCTAACACCTCATGTCTCGGGGTGACGAGCGCAGTCCAGTGTCATGCAGTGCTTTATTTAAAGTTCTGTGTGGCGTTGCTTCTGTTTATGAGCAGGCGTGGCGCTTACCATCAGGCGAGCGACGTGCTTGTCTCGTCATTCAAACTAATTTAAAAAAAAAAAAAAACCTGTTAAGTAAATTTTAAAGAATTCAATCTTAAAATAAACTTTTGATTGTCAATGTACTTGAACAAATGATATTATTACTATTTTTATATACCAGAATATATATTAAACGACTGGCTTAATATTTAGAGGTCGGTCGTTCGGAAAGCAAGTTATGTTCGGTATTGAGCCAAAAATATGTTCTTTATCAATTTTGTTATTTTCATAACTTCAAGGCATATTGTTTAAGGTTTAACTGATTTTAATAAACTTGTGTTCGCGTAATGGTTAAAATTTGACCTATTTTTTGAATTTTGTTCAAAATCAGCGTCGAACGATTTCTAGATATTATTATTGTAAGCTTCAATAATTAATATTTTATTTCAAGTGCATATTGACTCCTCAGAGGGATTGACGTCAGGCAGGCGGCCTGTCGTAAAAACTATAAGCCAAATCTTTCTGTAATATGTGGTATAAAACATATTGCGCCGACCCCACTGCGAGTGGGATAAGGGCAGGTGGAAGAAGAAGAAAGTGCATATCGCATATTGCTTAAAAAGAGGACCGCAATTTTCTTTTCACGTATTAATATATAGATAATTAAATACTTAATGTTAAATAGAAACAGAAAGAAAGTTTGACTTTTATAAACGACTTCAAAAAAAGAGAAAGTTCTCAATTAGTCTGTAAGTATATGTTTTAATACATATTCACGCTTAACTCCGGCAAATATGCAACGATTAGGTTAGCTTATTATGTAAGAGTATTTTTTCCATGGTGGCATCGTATTTTAGTTAAGATTTGATGACCAAGTACGAGCGAAATTGGGAAACTCCTTAACGAGGTTTCTAAGATTTTTGTAAGACAGTGGTGATAACCCAGTCGAGCTGGCCAGTTATTATATAAATAAAACCGTTTTTATATAAATAAAAATCCGTTTACACTTCAAAACAGATATATTTTTACGGAATTTTATAAAAATAAAGCATGTTTTTACAAACTAATTACAGATTACGCACTCATACGCACTCACGCCTGTAATCCCCGAAGGGGTAGGCAGAGGTGTAACCAGTACACCCACATTTCGCCAAGCGTATCTCCGTCTCATGATATGATAGGGGGCGAGCCTATCCTATATACCGGGCACAAATTCCAGACTCCGGGCTGATAATAATAATAGAATAGAAAATTCGTAATAGAAAATTCAAATATCAACTTTTACCCGACCCGGGGATCGAACCCGAGACCTCAGCGTCGGCCTCATTTGTAACGCGTACGCATTACAACTACGCCACCGAGGCAGTCATTAATTTCAGATTAATCTTTAATTATTTCCATTAATTAGAACTGGGTTGTTTGCCACGCGGTCGGTCATAAAAACTACAAGGCAAATCTTTCTGTATCATGTGTTAGGATTCATGTTGCGCTGATCCCACTGCGAGTTGGATAGGATAGGTAGGTGGAAGAAGAAGAAGAGTACTGTAGTTTAATTTAAAAAAAAATGCATGCAAGAAGTACTTCTTGCAACAGTACATTAACCAGTTATTGACCATTCTAATATACAGCAAGGACGACCTAAAATGCTTTAATGCAATTGTCATATTTGGATATATTGCGGTTAAAAGTCCTTATGAATATATTAGCAATTAATAGTTTAATCTGGTACCAAGGTTTATAGCCTTTTATAAACAAAAATGTTTTTATTTTTAAATGTCATTTTGCCAAATTATGTGCAGTTTAAAGTAACACGAATTAAGGTTTTCCATTGTAAATATGAGTTGGGATTGTCATATTTAGCTGGACAGCCTCCGTGGCGCAGTGGACGAGTAGCCAGCTGTGAAGCAGAAGTTCGCGGGTTCGATTCCCGCATCAAGATATTTTTTTGTGTGGTCCGCAAATATTTGTTTCGGGTCTGGGTGTTGTGAGACCGTACATCTCCCGTTTCTGCTACCCACGACACAAGACTCGTATCTTACTGTGGGACCTCATGACTATGTGTGTGACTGTTAGGTGTTATCTCTCTAATCTAAAAAAAAGTAACTGGCGCCGCCGCTGCCAAAAGCTTGTCACGCTATCTCCTCCGAAACCGCTGGGGGTATGGGGTCGAGTCCGATACCAATCGATGCAGAATAATGTGAGGAAGAAAGTAACTTTAAGTATTTTTTTATTTTATGTTTTGTGGAAAAACATGGGTTGCCCATGTTTATAAAAAAAATATAAATTTCATAACTTCGAACATTGAATAATACAGCGAACTCAAATGAAACAAAAAGCAAGAAAAAACATTACTTAACAGAGTATTTGCAAACATCAAAGTTATAATCAATCAATAAGTTATCTAGAAAACAATCTAAAATTCTAATTGATAAATTATAGGGTCAGACGGTCAAACAAATAATCTAAGAATAATAATTGTAAGGTATCATTGCCGTTGTAATATCGACACTTGATGCCAAACTAATGACAAGATATCATTAGTCTGATATTGCCCATGACCAGACTTCAAAAAATTAGTAACTCTTTCAAGTGTCAAAGTATACGTTTCTACAACAAAATTCCAAGCCATATTCAACTATTAAGCCTTAATAAATTTAAATTATGTATTAAACTTAGGCTTTGCCAAAAAGGTTATTATAATGTGAAAGATTACTTGGAAGACAAAACAGCTTGGAATTGAGCCGCTCACTCCTTACAAAATTGGCTGTACCTAGGTCTCTTCTTTTATATAATATATTGTTTAATATTGACTGCTCTATTGGCGCAATATTAGTATTTAAGGCAATACTGACATGTTGATTTTTTAAATTTTTATAACATTTATTTAATTATTTGATTTTTTTTTGTGAGTGCGAGTGCCAAGTATGTCGGGTATACTCTTGGCCATTTCTTAAAAAGGCCAATCCAGGAATTTCTGTACATTACACTCGCATAATTCTGTAAAACAATGTCTGGACATTAAAAGAGGCCGTAACCCATGAGTTTGTTTCGGCATTTCTTCTCATGGCTAGCCCCGAAATGCCGTCTTAAATATAATGTAGCATAAAAAATGATTGACATGTAAAAGTGATATTTATGATCCAATTTACAGAATAAATGATTTGAATTTGAATTTGAATTTGAATTTGAGTAAATAAGTGCTTGGTCCGCTTAATACTCTTTTTTTATTGCCTAAATAGGCAGACGAGCAGACGGCCCACCTGATGGTAAGTGGTTACCGCCGCCCATGGAACTCAGCAATGCACAGCCTGGCCGTTGCCTACCATAATAAAACAATATTCTTCCATAATAGTGCTTTTTTTTAGTCAGCAGGCAGGCAGATCAGAAAGTGCGCCACCTGACATACAGAACCCCAGAAAATTCCTAGCTGCGTTAACGGCCAATAAATAAAGGAAAGGAAGGTTGGGCTTTTGGGCCTCCGGTAATCTTTGATCACACGAAACAGCAACATACCACATCAGGTAGATTTTCTGATAAACAGTGTAACAACTCAGTCGTGTTGGTCTGTTCATGCCCTACCAATATACAGTACTATGAATAAAAGTATGCGCTTCTGCAATCTTCGGATATTTAAATATGGACGTGTGACGATGATGACTTACAACATTTATAAAGAAATAAATAAACATTTCCGAATCGCATAATCTATATCGTCGGGGTGTATTTAAATCTTCCACCGCTTTGCCTTTTTCTGCCGCCAACCTGCACTGTGTAAGCACTGTTGTGTTTCGGTTTGAAGGACATTGAAACCAGTGAAATGACTGGGCATTATGAGACTTAACACCTGGACAGCTCCGTGGCGCAGCGGGCGAGTAGTCGGCTGCGAAGCGAGAGGCCGTGGGTTCGATTCCCACACCGAGACAAATGTTTGTGTGAACCACAAATATTGGTCTCGGGTCTGGGTGTTGTGGGACCGCAAGTCCCTCGTAGTTCCTGATACCCACGACACAGGTCTACCTAGTGTGGGATCAGGACTATGTGTGTGACTGTTGGGTGTATTATATTATATCTCGGGATGACGAGCGCAATTCAATTCCTTGCAGTGTTCTGTAATCCAGAGTTCTGTGTGACGTTGCTTCTGTGGGCACGCGTGACGTCCTGCCTGCGCGTCTCGTCATTCAAGCCAATAAAAAAAAAACCAATCGACGACAGTTTTTCAACAAAAGATCAGTATAAGACCAGACCCCAAACTAAGATGATTGAGCTTATTATCGTATCAGGAACCACGAGAAACTTTCAGTCTCACAACACAACACATTACAAAAACATTTGTCTCGGTGCTGGAATCGAACCAGCGGCCTCTCGTTTCATACCTAGTATGCTCTAGTCAGCGTCTGTTTATCTACTATAAACATCACAATTACGTTATGTAAACAGACCTTTTGTGTCTCCAAAGTAGCATTTTTTTTTATTTTATAGGCCCACAAACGAGCAAGTGGGTCACCTGATGGTAAGTGAACACCACCGCCCATTTACGACCACAATACCAGAAGAGTCATGGGCGCGTTGCCGACCTTAAATGAAAGGGATAATTAAGGGATTGGGAAGGGGATTTAGGGCTCCGGATATCCCAGTCACCGTACGAAACGCAGCAGCAAGCTGCTACTTTACGCCGGTTTTGTGTGAGACAGTGGTAATGACGAGCCGGCCCATACATGCTGTAGACAAATTTATATACAGCGTGGCTCTACCACTAGTAAATAACTCGCACTCGCATAATAGAGATGCGACCGGACCCTCACCTTGGTATTATAAGTGTCAAGCGTTAACATTGTCCAGCACTTGCATAATGTCACTTGTCACTGTCAAAAGGTCAGCGACACGATGACGGGTGAGTGCGGATTTTGGCAAACAAATGAGTGTGTTCTGAACTTTGGCCTACGATGTTTTTGTGATGAATGATGATCTTGCAGTTTTTATGAGCGGGTTATAAATCTTATTACAGAGGCTTCCCTGATATTTTTAAGGTAGAATTTGGACCTGTAAGCCCACCACGCTGGCCCATTAGGGTTTTTTATAGCATAGGCCGGCAAACGAGCAAGTGGGTCACCTGATGGTAAGTGATCTCCACCGCCCATGTACGCCCACAATAACAACAGATTATAGGTGCGTTGCCGACCTTAAAGAAAAGGGATAATTAAGGAATTGGGAAGGGGAGGGTGTTTGGGCCTCCGGATATCTCACTCACCGTACGAAACGCAACAGCAAGCTGCTACTTTAAGCCGGTTTTCTGTGAGACAGTGGTAATGACCCGGACGAGCCGGCCCATACATGCTGTAGACAAAAGTGTCTACAGCGTGGCTCTGCCACTCAAAAATAATTCTAATACTTTAATGTATACTACTAGACAGGCTGTATAGAAGTAAAATTGCATCACATAACGCGGGAGTTTGACAGCTCATAGACATGGAGCGCGATGGGGGTTCTAGTTGCGAGTAAGCGGGATGGTTATATTGAGTTACGGTCAATTGGCCGTAACTTAGTTATACGATTTTTATATACCGTGCAGCCGGTCTAGTAGTATTAAAGTTTTTGGTAGAATTTGGATCATTAAGACTAGTAGGCGTATTAACATAGTTGTTAGCAAGGTATGCTATCCTGGTGTAAAAGATGTCTGGTCACATGGGAAGATTGAATAAATATTAAATTACTAGATGACTACTAAAAGTTACAATGCTGACCGCTCTGATAATTGATTTTATGGTCTCTCCCGTGAGCACGAAGGCTAAAAAAAGCTTTCGAAACGTCGGGACTAAAATAAAAATTAAACCGCGATAAAATCCGTATAAACTAGTTTTATTTCAATGTGTAATATTTGAGTAAACATAAGCAATCAATACGTAAAGATCTACCTACCTGTATCCCACACTAGATAGGTTAATTTTGTAACCTTTCATATTGTTAAATGAAATAATGAATATCGATGATATTCGATTATTATTGACATTCGATTCTCACGACTGCCTCAGTGGCGCAGTTGTAATGCGTACGCGTTACGATTGAGCCTGACGCTGAGGTCTCGGGTTCGATCCCCGGGTCGAGTAAAGTGGTATTGGGTTTTTCTATCACGAAATGCTCAGTATCAGCCCGGAGTCTGGAATTTGTGCCCGGTATGGCGATAGGCTCGCCCCCTATCACATAAGGGACGGAGATACGCTCGGCGAAATGTGGGTGTACTGGTTACACCTCTGCCTACCCCTTCGGGGATTACAGGCGTGATTTTCGAATAGAAACCCAAACGCAAACTGTGATTATCCGACGTTAGATTTCAATCCATGACCTCATGGATACTCAACCCAAGTTTACTATCAAATCACGACAAATTTAGAATCTACCGGTGCTTCGGAAATGCCCACTGTCTGATAAGAAGCACCAAGAAACTAGGTATTTTGCAGTTCTTTTTATATATTACCATTTGGTTTACAAATAAAACTTAAATATTTACTAAATTAGACATACATCATTTAAGAAAAAATAAACAATCAATTTAGGATTTTTAGGAACGATGCACTTGCCCATTCAGATGACCGAGCAGCAAAAGTGAATTAAATAATTGTTACAAATTAATTATTAATATTAAGCAATCTGGGTAGAGCAGTCTACACAAGCAGCACCCGTTCACAGTATGACGCATGTGCCAGCCATCGGCCTCCTCAACCATGTTACAGGGAAGTGACCGACCCGGCACACGACGCCACCAGACCAACTAGACCACTAGACTAATCAGATAATCCACTCCTCTTTCATTATCCAATCTATAATTCTTTGGAATACGCTACCTCTCGAAATCAGGACGTGCACCAATCGGTTCACATTTAAACTAAAAGTTTGGATGCTCATGGCTGATAATGTAGCAATATCAGAACTTTAGCAGATTCATCTCTTTATATATATATTTATTTATTTAACTCTTTATTGTACACCATTTGCACGGATATATACAAAGGAAAGTAATATAAAAAGTGTGTTACAATAGGCCGTCTTATTGCTAATAGCGATCTCTGCCAGACAACCTTAGGATGGAATAGTGGCAAAAGAAAGTAATAAGTGGGGGTGTACATACTTATATATAAATATATATATAATGATTATAAAAAGAAATAACAACTTTTGAAATAATAAATAACAATATTTAACCTATACATTTAAAATAATAATGTGTATATACAATATATGTGAATGCAATAAATCAAACAAACTATTGTTGCGACGAGAGGTAAAAAAGTTTCAGCTGTCTCTTGAAGCTGATGACTTAGTGATGGAGCTTGTCGAATATACACCGGCAAAGCGTTCCACAGACGGACAGCTTGAACGGCAAAGGAACCATCAAAGAAAACACTGCTGTGTGCCGGAGTCTTCAGAGCCAGATTCTCTGACGATCTTAAAACATGCGATCGCGGTAGACCGCTGTGAAGGAAATTGAAACTTTCCTTCAGATACTGGGGAGACGCAGGATTAAAGAGAATATTATAGAGTAGGGATAGAATATATAATAATATATATCACATGTATATACATATATAGTATTGATTGATATAATATGTATCTATATAGATTTATGTATTAGTATCTGATATATAGTTGTTTTTATTTGCCTTTCTTTTTTAACTTATATACACCCACATTGTCTCGTCTCTGCATCACCCGTAGGTTGACTGTTAGAGAATGCCCCTGGCATTAAGTCCGCCTTACATGTTTTGTACTTATATAAAGTTTAAATACAATAAAAAATAAATTATCCCACGATATATTACCCTAAACAATTCCCCGTAAAGCAAACATCACAGGTGTGCGACGTTTAAAGTCCGATCAATGCTTTAATGGCTTTTATAGCAAAGAATTTATTAATTAGCAAAAATTAGCTCAACCTTGGTACAGTGACATCTCGCGGGAAATGTTTGAACTACTTTCGATCACGATGGTCGGATTATGTAACGGGGGCAAAAAAACTTACTACAAACATGGTAGACTCATCTGTTAAATACCGACTGACATTACGTAGTACATTATCAAATTCCGTGCAATTTTCTCCTTTTGGTATGATGACTGATTTAGTTTAAGCCTCATTTAGATGAAGACTGCCTCGGTGGCGCAGTTGTAATGAATAGGCGTTGCGACTGAGTCTGATGTTGAGGTCTCGGGTTCGATCCCCGGATCGGGTAAAAGTGATATAGATTTTTCAATTACGAAATACTCAGTATTAGCCCAGAGTCTGGAATCGGTATGGCGATAGGCTTAACCACATCATGGGACGGAGATACGCTCCGTGAAATGTAGGTGTACTGTTTACACTTCTGCATACCCCTTCGGGGATTACAGGCGTGACCATAAGGCTGTGGAATAGTTTGCCGGCACACGTGTTTCCTCCTACAACATGGGATCCTTTAAACAGGGTGTAAAGAAGCAAATCTATAAGGTAGCAGGTCCTTCGAATGCGAGAGGCCGTCTGGGTTGGTACCACCGCATTGTCGATATCTGCCGCCAAGCAGTAGTGTGTAAGCACTGTTGTGTTCCGGTTTAAAGGAAATTGAAACCAGTGAAGTTACTGGGCATGAGTAGAGATTTATGAAACTTAAAATCTTATGTCTCGGGCAGACGAGCGCAGTCAGTGCTTTGTAATACAAAGTTCTGAGTGGTGCAGCTTCTGTTTATAGACAGGATGCTTACCATCTGACGAGCGACTTGATCGCCTCGTCATTCAGGCTAATAAAAAAAGATGTCAACCTCATAAACCTCCTCTTTTTGTAAATACATTTCGCTTACTAATCTAATAAAATAAAGCATCTCAGAAAGAGTTGTATATAATATGACGAAATAATAAAAAAAAATATGTTCACATAACCAGCCACACCCAGTTATCCGTTCGACTTTCATTCACTAAAATATTAATATACGTACATCGAGTGCACGCTCGTCTATAGAGAAAGGCATAAATACTTTGTTAATGTGTGTTGCCATTTGACGATACGGTACGAGAACTGCACAAGGGAAGGTTGGTACCTAATTTGTAAGAAGTTCCTGAACCGTTCCTAATCAGAATAGGACTGATTCAAATCCTCCTGTGGTTATTGTAAACGAAAGTAAAATTTGCAAGATGTAAAGAATCAAAATCTTGGAACACTAATATTCATATGGATCGACCACATTTATTTAACAGTTGTAAGCTAGGATAATTTGGAATACTTGACAAGATCAAAGGGTTAGAAAGTACTGTGACATACCAGAGGGGCGAGCATGAATAACTTACGAATAAGTATTCGAATCGAGAACGCATTTCTATGAATTTTCTAACAAATTTTTGTCATTTCGATTCGAATACGTTTTCGCAAGTTGTTCTTCTAGCTCCTCTGTTTATACTGAAATATTCATTAATCTGATATAACTTTTATGTATTTTGTCAATTTCGATATATAACTGGCACCTTTTGATGCTTTCATCTAGACACATGGTAGTTCTCTAATTTTTGTACACAAAGTTCATACGGCCAGGTTTTGAATTACTCTTAGCCTTTTACCTGGCTATTATTATAAAACTAGCTTTTTGCAGCTACGCCCACGTGTATTTATTTCTGCGGGACAAAAAGTAGCCTATGCAATAATCCAAGTTATGATCTCTCTGCGGGCCGAATAACATGCAAATCCGTTCAGCTGTGAAAGTGTGATTAATTAACATCCAAAGTCACAAACATCCAAAAGTATCATAGGATTTATATAGCCTTTTCCAAGATCTTTTAAATCGTCATATTGTAGATATACTACTACCGCTTCGGAACGTGTTATGGTTGTGGAGAAGAAGCGGTGCAAGAAACTCAGCAACACGATCCGAAAAATAATCAAAGTATATTAAAATATAATAAAAAATGTATAATATCCAATTATTTAACAATAAACATTAAAATATATTTATATATTTTCTCAAAAAATATTTGAAACAATGGAAACAATACCTTTAACTCCACGGTCATTTTTTGTATAGATAACGAGTGACCCACGCTCGTCCGCTCACCACCCATCACCCATCATTATGTAAACGCAACTTTGTACGTCAATTGACTCTGATTGTTGTATGCTACCAATGTGTTATTAATTTAAGCATCATCGGGTGTAATTTTATTAAGCACCTGTTATGTAGATGTAATATCTCGTGTTTTTTGTTTAAAGTGGAGTTCAGAAAACGAGCAAGTGGGTCATTTGATCGTACAAATGATCTCCGACAATGAATATCCACCAGAAGAATTAAGGGTGCGTAGCCGACTTTAGAGGAATGAAATGGAGATGGGGTTTACGATTTAGGCTAGTGAGAAAGTGGAACTACCCTGTTGAACCGGCCTGGGATAATCTAACTTATAGACGAAGATTCTGGATAGAAGACGATAGAAATTATAGAGTCGATTTCCTTCTCAAGATATGGTGTACACTTTTGAGAGAAGTTATTACAAAAACTACTCGGCGATACAAAATAAATATACAAAATAAATCTATGGAATAAAAACTCAGCATGCTTCTATTAATAAACATTTTTTGAACTTAGCAATGTCTGCTTATGAATATATTATTACATAACATTATGATATATTTACTTATATTTATATTTACCTTTTTATTAAGCATATTTTAAACACTTTCACCTCATACAAATTTGTTTTTAAATGATTAATTAAGTACGATTTGTATGCCATTAGTGGAAAATAAATAAATACTTCTAAAAGTACATCTTGAAGTCAGCGACCGAGACGAGAGACCGCAATGCGTGACGACATCTTAATAAACTTACTTGTTTACTGGCCTCTGCTATAAAGATTTATATATTCGAAAACCCAAAAATCGCCACTTCCCAGTCTTTTTTCTTTGCTTAAAAGTCAACAAAACAATAGGCACACATGATTTTTCTGGTGAGATTTCATCAGCGGTGGAGATCAGTTACCATTTGGTGTCCCATTCGGTTTTTAGCTGTAAGAAAATCTCATGCTTCTGGACATCAGACCCAGCAAACTAAATCTACAGATACAAACTAGATGATTACATGTCCTTGCGATCACCACATTCCAGCATCTAGGTTAAACACGTAAGATATTTAGCGAATGAAAGGAGTTTCCTTTGCCGATTGCTCGCTTCGGTAATTATATGTTACGTGGTAATACTAGATTGATGTTACACGAAACGTAACACGCCCGTCTGTCTAGACTTACAAATTATTAGGTGTGGCTGTACAGTCTAAAATGTAACTTTGTTTTATTGGAGAGGGGGAGTATTTAAAAGCTGGTAATTTATTTTTTTGATCATAGATTACTGGGTTTTAGGAGACATTACCTGGTGAATTACTACAATTAATAAATTTAAAACGTATCGTTTCTTTTGAATTAGAATTATAATATTTGATTCTGTATTAAAAAAATCTTTAAAGTTGTATTCGTCATTGATTAATGATGGGATTCAAGATCATAGACAAAAACGCCCATTCTGGTAAAATTAATAAATACACCCAACAGTTAGTCACACACATAATCCTGACCTCATAATAAGTTAACCTTTATCGTGGGCATTAGCAACTACGAAGGACTTACGGTCTCACAACACCCAGACCCGAAACAATTATTCCCGGCTCACATGAACATTTGTCTCGGTGCGGGAATCGAACCCACGGCATCTCGCTTCACATCCAGCTGCTTGCCCACTACGCCACGTAGGCTGTCAATAAATATTGCTTAATATGTCTGTCATGATTCCCACTATCCCATAATATACTCATGTACTCTCGAAGGGGTTGAAGGTTGGTAGAAGTGTAACTATTATTCCAACTATACATGCATGAGAAAAATCCTATCGTAGTGAGTCCCTTCCGCACCGCCTATTAAGACAAATCTGGTTACTTTGTAAGACACTTTTCTCTACAGCGTGAATGGGCCGGCTCGTCCGGGATGTTGCCTGCCACTGCCTCACAGAAAACCGACGTAAAGTAGCAGCTTGCTGCTGCGTTTCGTATGGTGAGTGAGATATCCGGAGGTCGAAATCCCCTTCCCAATCCCTTAATTGTCCCTGTCCTTTAAGGTCGGTAACGCGCCCATAATTCTTTTAGTATTGTGGGCGTACATGGGTGGTGGAGATAACTTACCATCAAGTGACCCGTAATAATTGCAAGTTGCAATCATTATGCGATTTCCAACAGCTTTGACTTTGTTATGTTATGACTCTTCAGGGCAAAGATCTCTCTCCTTCGAAGGAATTACTTCCAACCAATAACCCACCTGGTCAAGCATAGGTTGGTGGTTCGTATTCCAGCAGAGTAAACCACGGAAAAGTGAGGTCGGCTTGGGTTTCGGAAAATGTTGTTTGAACTCTATGAGCTGCATAATTCTTGTTAATATTTGCATTGTATGTTAAACTACCATTAAGTTCAAGAGTAATTTTGTCAACAACAAGCAGCACATGTGTCTTTCTACTATGCGGATGTGTGTTCCTACATTTATCGATACTTGCTTAAGTTTCTATAAATTTGGATGTAAAGTACATGACGTATTCTTCGTAATTCTGCAGTTTTCTTTATTGAGTAGGTAACACCATGTCATTATCATACTTAGTTACGGGGGTTGCGAAAGAAATATATCACTGTACGAAACGCAAAAGGAAGCTGCTAATTCACGTTGGTTTTCTGTTAGACAGTGGTAACGTCCCGGTTGAGTAAGTCCATTCATGCTGTAGACAAAACTGTGTACAATGTGGCTCTCCCACTCAACTTTAATTACTATAAATATACGTTGATCACATGGCGTAACTCGAACCACTTAATTTAATCTCGATCTGTAACTCCTTTTATTTCTCGCAGTTATGAAATGATGACTCAGCGTAACTTCCACTGATTTGCCATTTTTGTGTACATATGCTCAAGGTTTAGTAAAAGTTAATTGTTGGGATGTGATTATTTCTTTGTGGAACGGATGCAGGTGTAATTGATACATCTTAGGTTCGATTCCCGGTGTTGTAAAGAATGTAATCTGCATTTTTTTTTTCATATGGTGAATTTCAGGTCGCTCACCACGCCTGCCCATAAACAGAAGCAACCGACACACAGAAATTTGAATGACAACGCATTGCATGGCACTGGACTGCCCTCGTCACCCTAAGACATGAGTTGTTAAGTCTCATAATACCCAGTAATTTCACTGGCTTCAATATCGTTAAAAGTGGCATACAAAAATGCTTACACACAATTGATTGGCGGCGAAATAGACAAAACGGTGGTGGTGCTCACTTAACATAAAGTGACCCACTTACTCGTTTACCCCTGCTTTTTTTATAGTATAGAATTCCTTAAAGGAAAGGGATAAGTTAGGGATTGGGAAGGGGAGGGGAATTTGGGCCTCCGGATATCTCACGCACCGTACGAAACGCAGTAGCAAGCTGCTACTTTACGCTGGTTTTCTGTGAGACAGTGGTAACGACCCGGACGAGCCGCCCTATTCATGTTGTAGACATAACTGTCTACAGCGTAGCTCTATCACTCAAAAGTAAAGCTATAATATATAGACAGCCTCCATGGCGCAGCGGGCGAGTAGCCGGTTGCGAAGCGTGAGGCCGTGGGTTCGATTCCCGCACCTTGACAAATGTTTGTCTGATCCACAAATATTTGTCTCGGGCCTGGGTGTTGTGGGACCGCAAGTCCCTCGTAGTTCCTGATACCCACGATACAGGTTTACCTAGTGTGGGGTCAGGACTATGTGTGTGACTGTTGGGTGTATTTATTATTATTATAAAATAGGTAGATAGTATTAATTTAATATTGTTCTCAACATACATTAAAATATGTGATACGTTTTTTCGGTACTCCTGATTACGGTTATGAGGTAATCGAACTGAATTCGAAAATGTCAACGAACTCTCCATGCGGGCCTATAAAATTACTGGTAATATAAACACACAGTATTGTGTGATCTTGGTCTATAGACTAAATGTATCGTTTTTTTACGTATTATATACGTCCCACTGCTAGGTACGGGCCTCCTCTACTGAATGAGAGGGGTTAGGCCTTAGTCCACCACGCTGACCTAATGCGGGTTGAAAGACTTCACATACCTTCGAAATTCTTATGGTAAACTTCTTCACCGTTAAAGAAGGTGATAATTAAGGTGCACACGTAACTTAGAAAAGTCAGAGGTCTATGCTCTTGAGACTGGTTTAAAACTTGCGACTTTCGTCTAGACAGTCCATTTTTTATGCTTTTTTGCATTTATTCGTTATAGAAAAACTTAAAAACAGAGTTTACAAACTACCATTTAGTCACAAATAGCATCAGGAATAGTGAAGCCTTACGAGAGTCGGTATCGAGCTAATGCAATTGCACCGACTTCAAAAATACCTCTAATATTTATATCTTTCATATATACATCCGCACTAACGCCTGTAATCCCGAAGAGGCAGACGTGTAACCAGTACACCCACATTTCGCCGAGCGTATTTCTGTTCCATGATGTGATAGGAGCGAGGTGCGAGCCTATCGCCATACCAGACACATTTCCACTTTAAGTATTTCTTGATAGAAAAACCCAATATCAATTTCACCCGACCCGGGGAACGAACCCGAGACCTCAGCACAGCAGCCATACCGCGTACGCATTATAACTGCGCCACCGACTCTTTACTAACTTTTATGTAAGTAATCAACGCTATAAGTGTCTTCAAAACTGTTATAATTTATCCTACATTCATTTTAATTAAAAAAAATCTAAATTAGATGTTCGAAATAAAATTTAATTTATTTACATATATTTTAAGAACGTTAATGTTTTAAAAAGTTTATTCTAACGCGGGAGATTTATGTTTATAAAAGTTTATTTCCATGTATGAACACAGAATATTACGACTTTGTGACTTGACATTTTACACTAAAGTAGCTTAAGTAGTTTGTATTAATTTACTAATTTATTGTGCAGTTAAACGGAGCGTGATAGCGCGAGCCAAGCCACGGACAAGCCTAGTCGTATACGCGACGCCACTCAAAAGTGGTAGAGCCACGCTGTAGATAGTTTTGTCTACAGCATGAATGGGCCAGCTCGTCCGGGTCGTTACTCCCACAGAAAACCAACGTAAAGTATCAGTTTGCTGGTTAGTTTTGTAATGTGAATGACATATCTGAAGGCCCTTTTTGATTTGATTGAAAATTTTATCGTTTCCTTAGCATTCCCAATACCTCAATCATTTCATTCTTCATGCTTATGGAAGTCATGCAAGTTAATCTAATGTGTAGATATCATTTCTGTAATTGCTTGCATGAGCTGCTCTAATTCCAATTAAATATTGTAAAACGTTATGCTGTAATCATTGTAAACTAGTTTTAAAAAGAGCAACGCTGGAGTTTCTTGCTCGTTCTTCTCGAGCGAAACAGCATTCCGAACTAGCGGTAGAATTTTGAAGGAATCTAAATAATGTATAATATTTTATGGATTCAATAAATATTTTGAACTTTGAATTTGAATAGTGATTTCTTAGGTTTACGCGAATATTACACATTGAAATAAAACTAGTTTATACGGATTTTATCGCGATAAAATCCGTATAAACTAGTTTTATTTCAATTTGAATTTGAATTTAAAGTAGGCAACGCTACCATTATTCTTCAGGTATTTATACATTTATGGGTATAATTAAGTGTGTGGATTTGGTCGAGCCGGTCCAATTATGCTGTAGACAAAAGTGTCTACAGCGGGGCTTTACCAATCCAACCATGTTTAGGACCCCTTTTTTCTTAGTTTTAGAGTTATAAAAACAAATTCTGCTGGTTAACAGCTTTTTAAAAATTCATATATGACTTCATTTTATTAATATGTAAATGCAAACATAATTTATGTCCGTGTGTCTTGCAAAAGTAAATGATGTAATTGTTCATATAACAGAGATCTAGTCTCAAATCCGGTATTTCTTCTTGCAACATAAGAACTCGCCTTTACTGTACATCTGGATACTGTATGTGATTAATTTGTGTTTGTGTTAATATTTTTGAGTATAATTTAAGAAAGAGACACTCATTTTTTTACATACTTACATACGCACTCACGCCTGTGATCCCCGAAGGGGTAGGCAGAGGTGTAACCAGTACACCCACATTTCGCCGAGCGTATCTCCGTCCCACGATGTGATAGGGGGCGACCCTATCGCCATACCGGGCACAAATTCCAGACTCCGGGCTGATATTGAGCATTTTATAATAGAAAAACCCAATATCACTTTACCCGACCCGGGGATCGAACCCGAGACCTTAGCGTTGACCTCAATCGTAACGCGTACGCATAACAACTGCGCCACCGAGGCACTCATTTTTTTATTATCTTAGCGAGACGAGCAGCTTTCTGGTGGTACACGCCACGCCTGGTCATAAACAGAAGCAACGCCACACAGAACTTTGAATTACAAAGCATGCCACTGGACTGCGCTCGTCACCCTGAGACATAAGTTGTTAAGTCTCAAAATGCCCCGGCTCGCAACATTGCTTAGGCAGCAGAAGTAGCAGCGGTACCAAGCTTGAAGCCTCTCGCATACGTGGGACCTACCACCACCTTTTTTATTATTATTTTTATTGACTTCTATATCCTAGCAATTAGCGTGTACATGCCGTGTTGTGACAAATCAATTTATGTTTGTTTCTTTTTCTTTTCTGTAATCACTTAGTAATTATTGAGAAAAAATGAGCATCGCTTTGATTAGAATGCATTTTTTATGATGTCGCGCTTTATACAACGTGTTATAGAAATTTTCGGATGTCTTGGTTTTGAAAAGATCCAGTACATAAGTACGAATTGTATACTGTGTGTTATGACCCTAAAATATGACCACACCTTTCTGTAACACGTTGTATATAGAATTATGTGTTGCAACTGAGGTTGAACTATCTTACAGAAAATCACCCAAAATTCATAGCAGTTTTATGCGAAAATGACAAGCGCCACGCCAATTTACAGTAGCCACCTTATACTCTGAATTACAAAGTAAATGGCAGTGCATTGCGATCGTCGCTCTTTGTAATTTCACTGGCTTCAATTTACACCAAATTGGACCACAATATCGCTTACATACAAATTGCATGAGAAACTGACAAAACGGTACTGCTAACCCAGAACTCTCGCATTTAAGAAATACTCCAAATGAGCAGTTGCAGAATTCTCTTACTAATATTATAAACCATTCAAGAAAGTTGCAAGCAGTTGCTGAACATTCAGACGAAGGCTCCAAACATTACCTTAGATTTGACAAACCACAAATCCTAGCGATTCCTACCTAGGATGATGCGCGAGGCTATTGAAATTAAGAAACTCCCAAATTTCAATAGAGAAGGTGGTTAGAAGCTTGCACAAGTTTGGGATCCAATTATACATCTAAATCGGAACCCAAAAGACCAACTGCCAGACCTCAAGACACCGTGAGCTCTTTCTGCGTGGATCGGACTAGTGTCAACTAACTTTTTAAGTAATTAAAAAATAAATGTATAATTTTAAAATGAAGGTAGCCAATGTAACATTAACTTTTCGAGACGACCTACACCTCAGTCTCTCCCGTGACCACGAAGGATGAAAAGCTTTCGAAACGTCGGGACTAAAATAAAATTAAACCGCGATAAAATCCGTACAAACTAGTTTTATTTCAACATTCAAGAAATCCACCACCAAATAATCAAAAACAGCATCCTCTTACTTATATTATAAACTAGCTTTTCCTCGCAGATCCGCTGTTGTGTACGGCCTTTTCCAGGATAAAAAGTAGCCTATATCCTAATCCAGGTCATGGTCTACTTGTGTCCCAAATTTCACCCAAAACCATTTTAAGGCGTAATTGACTAACAAACATTAAAATTCACTAACTCACAAACATCCATACTTTCACATTTATAATAGTAGGATGTAAAAGTTTGGATGTTTGTTAAATAATAATAATCGGATGGATGAAATTTGCCACACAGGTAGACCAGGTCATGACCCAAGTTATTAAAACATAAGCAACTTTTTACTCCAAGTCATTCATTCGAGTGGAGCCGGAAGCAAAAGCTAGTAGCAAATCTATTACAGCAATATACTTTGGATATTCACACGCACAATCTCCCAGGATATTCGTAAACCCTGTCACCGGTAGTCACTCGGTAAGACATCAGTCCAATCAATAGTAACAATTACAAAATGACGCAACAGTACGTTCGAGCGCACTGGTTTTACTGTGACCATACATAACGCATCATGCAGGAATGTCTTACGTGTGCGTAGTTTAATCGATTTGTTATCGCTAATTTGTTAATAATAGCGATGTTTGCGGTCAATTCTCACGGTCATTGTTTAATTTACCGGTTTGAGAATAGGTAATAGACGGAGTTTGAAGAAGCTTCGGTGGTTGGTGACATTATCAATGTGGTCAAATACTCTGGCTGATGAGAGATATGTAATAGGTTAAGACATTTGTGTACATTCAGTGTGATTCAGGTTTGGATTCCGGCAAAACAGAGTAAACGTAAAAATTCTATAATCGTGCAGGATCAATCTTCACAACATTATTTTTGAATCTTAAGAAGCCAATATTTTTACATAGGTTATTCAGTTAGGTTATAGTTCACATTTGGTTTAAAAACTTATCAAACAGGCTTTACATTTGACTGGTTAACAAAAATGTAGTTGGACAAAAAATCTTACATACGTATTTTAATAACCTGACTTTGTCGTTGACCCCATCGAAATAAGAGGACAATAACGTAACTCAAGCAAAAAAATGACCCCACCAAAACTCTGTGCAGCTCGTTGATTCATCAATTCATAAAATTTGTTTCGTGATCTCTAGTTGACACTTAATACGTCAATTTTGTTGCGCGGTGCAGAGGGGCTAGCACGGAAAACTTGCGAAAAGTTATTCGAGCTGTCATCGACAACAATTTCTATGAGATTTTGGTACAGCGCCTCTATCGTACGTAAAAGAAACTAATATATATGGAATATAGACCAATGATATTTAAAGAATTATATATCGAGCCCTCGATAACTTTACATTACGATTGCGATTGTTTCCGTGCTAGCCCCTCAGAACGTCGTATTTCGATTTAGAAATGTAATATTTAGACATTAACTTTTATGAAATAAACGTGTAAGTAAATGGAGCCGTATTTTTGGCAGATTCAATGTATCGTTCTAGTTACCTTATTTCGATGGTTGACGCCGATTTCATTCGTAAAATTGACCTGTAATTTTTCAATGGCTGAACAGTTTTGTTTAATCACAGCTAAGAATTACCTCAATTAAACCAACTTAGGAATAAAAAAACACTGAAATTTGTCCACCCTTTTGGAAGCTACGACACCAAAGGCTGACGAAGTTATAGCACCTCCCTTTTCGCGTCGGGAGCTAAAAAATATCCTGAAACTTCAAAAAGTGGGGACACATTCGTTTTTAGTGCAGCTGCAGAGCATCGCGTTGCAACATTAGCTTAAAGTGTCAGTTAAGTGTTTCACTTTCGTTTTGTACCTTAAATTACGAAATTGTGTGTCACGCGCGATATTTAAGTGGCGGGGTTTCAACGAGTTCGCAAAAATGGGCGGGCTGACCGTTGAACTATCACGTATTCATCGAAATATAAATCGATATAAATATATTCAATTTTGTGAATTTGTTACACATATAGAACTATCAATATTGATTACGTGGAGCCAAAAGAGCTAGGTCAAAAGACAACCCCACCTGTACGTGGTACATTCTACTGATTATCGGACGACAAATACAACCGGCTCAAAAAACTAAATAGCTAAGAACAAAATCAAACCATTTTGTGCTAATTTATTCTTTAGAATTTTATTTTTTTATTTGGATTTCATACGATGCATAAATGTCGAGATTTTATCCTCTCAGGAGTGAAAATTGACTTTGAATTAAAATGGGGCCACCAGAGTAAACCTATATTACAAAAATAATTATGTAAATAGGTCCACATTTGGCGGAATTATTCATGAACACATGTATAGACGAATTGGGAAATCTCCTTTTTTATCGGTTAAAAGAAGAATAGAGTAGCATATGTCAAATTTATTATTAGTTGGCTGTCCGATGTGCCTAATTCCTAAATCGTAAGCCATTTTGAGACACATTTTAGCATTATGGTTACATGATGTTTCACAGTTACATATAGTACACGCGGTAGTTTTACGTAAGCTAGACCCTACAATTTAGAATGTACTGACCGGGTATTGAGAATCGATTGAATACAGTTTAACGTTTATCTGGGCTTATGTAAGGGCAGGCAGAGATGCAAAGTACAGGATCGGAGTTAGAAGAAGGGGAAAATTTCATTTTTATTATGGATTTATCGAACGAGCAGGTCACTTCCCTGATTGTAAGCCACGCCTATCCATAAACTGCACCACCACGCAGAACCTTGAATTACAAAGCACTGCATGGCATTAGACTGCGTTCGTCATTTCGAGGCACAGGATGTTAAGTATCATAATGCCCAGTAATGTCACTGGCTTTAATATCCTTCAAACCGGAACACAACAGTGCTTATACCCTGCTGCTTGGCGGTAGAATTAAACAAAGCGGTGGTACCAACCCAGATTGCATCTGGCATACCTAGTAAAATTTAATAAAGATTGGTTGTTTTTTATATTAGAGGCTGGCAAACGAACAAGTGGGGCACCTGATGATGATCTCCACCGCCCATGAATGTCCACAATAGCAGAATAATATGAGTGGGAAGGGAATCATTTGAATTCGGGCCTGCGGATATCTCACTATCCTTACGAAACGTAACAGCAAACTTCACGTCGGTTATTTGTGACATAGTGGTCATCTGTGGCCCAAGTTCCCCTCCCCTTCCCAATCCCTTATTATCCCTTTCCTTTAAGGTCGGCAACGCGCCCATGATTATTTTAGTATTGTGGGCGTACATGGGCGGTGGAGATCACTTACCATCAGGTGACCCACTTGCTCGTTTGCCGGCCTATACTATACAAAAACACTCTTATTCATCATTTACCGTAGAGCTTTATATAAAATTTTATCGAAAATATTAATTAAAAAAATATAAACATGTATTTCATTTAATTTGAAATGTCCAATTATCCGATTTTTATTACATTAATCCAATAACATTTTGCAATTTAATAGTTTTAATTGATTGTAATTAAATACAACGAATTCTGAAAATGTGTTATTGATTAGAATAAAATAAACCCGTCTATTAATTAATTGACCTCTAACTACAAATTGACAATTTATTTTATAGACATACATACGCACTTACGCCTGTAATCCCCGAAGGGGCAGGCAGAGGTGTAACCAGTACACCCACATTTCGCCGAGCGTATTTCTGTCCCTTATGTGATAGGGGGCGAGCCTATCGCCATACCGGGCACAAATTCCAGACTCCGGGCTGATACTGAGCATTTCCTAATAGAAAAACCCAATACCACTTTACTCGACCCGGGGATCGAACCCGAGACCTCAGCGTTGACCTCAATCGTAACGCGTACGCAATACAACTGCGCCCCCGAGGTAGTCATATTTTATAGACATTTGATAAAAAATATAGTTCTAATGTTGTTTAAGTCTTGTTTTACAAAATAAGTACAGTGATGGTGATGACCTAATGCAGATCTATTACATCATTAGATTATGTAGGTAAGTAACTAATTATTTTTCTCTTGACTGGACTCGAATAGCCGACCTTTCGTTGCATATTCGTACTAATTTGTAAAAAACGAACATTATTAACATTGGTAAAAACAACCTTGAGAGGGAAACCAGCAGAAGGATTCAGTTGGACTGGGCAGCTTTCGGCAAGCTCCGTCAGGTCTTTACGTCGTCCATTCCACAGTGCCTTAAGACGAAAGTCTTCAATCAGTGCGTCCTACCCGTCATGACCTACGGTGCCGAGACGTGGTCACTCACGGTGGGCTACTCCATAAACTAAAGGTCGCTCAGCGAGCTATGGAGAGAGCTATGCTCGGAGTCTCTTTGAAGGACAAACTTCGGAACGAAGTGATCCGACAAAGAACCAAAGTGGTCGACATAGCTCAAATTATTAGCAAGCTGAAGTGGCAGTGGGCTGGCCATATATCACGAAGAACCGATAACAGGTGGGGTATACGGGTACTTGAGTGGAGACCGCGTTTACGTAAACGTAGAGTAGGACGCCCTGCAGCAAGGTGGAGCGACGACCTGCGGAAAGCGGCGGGTAATGACTGGATGCAAAGAGCCATAGATCGAGCTCAATGGTGTGCATTACGAGAGGCCTATGTCCAGCAGTGGACAAATACAGGCTGATGATGATGAACATTTCTGAAGTGCATAATATAAATATCATCGTACTGTATACTTTTGTAGTCGAATTGCAAGAAAATACCAAATATTAATTATATATTAAAATATGCAACACCCAGTGTGCGCGTTTATGGGTGTGCCCTAGATGACGTCACCCTCACACAAATCATAAATATGTTTAACCAATCCATTCTGTTATCTCATTAAAAAGGAATTTAAAATATTCTTTCTTTCGAAAATCATTTGCCACACCTCTTCAGTTACTTAACAATATGTGGGTGAATCGTAAATTATATTTATTGCATCCCAATCAAATTTAATTTTACAATACCTCGTCAGGTTTAGAACGGCCATACATACCGCAAACGAGGCCTTTCCAATACAGAACACTGCATTATGAAGTAACCTTTGCTAGTGGTAGAATTTGCTACAGCTGACGTTAATAAATAAATAACACCCAACAGCCACACACATAGCTCTGCCCCCACAGTAAGATGCGGTTATCTTGTATCGTAGGTATCAAGACCTACGAGAGACTTTCGGTCTCACAACACCGAGACTCGAAACAAATTTGTCGATCAGACAAATATTTTTCTCGGTGCAGAGATCGAATCCGCAGCCTCAAATGTCACAGTCGGCTACTCGCCCACTGCGCCGCGGAGGCTGTCAAATGCGAAAATAAGTTAGTTTGTTTGTTTGTTACGCTTTCACGCCTTAATCACTGAACCGATTCTAATGAATTTTAATACAGAGCTAGATGGAACCTCGGAGACGGTTATAGGCTACTTTTATCCCGGTTATACGCTACTTTTTATCCCGGAAAAAGCTGTTCCCGCAGGATCTGCGAACAAAACTTAGTCACTTATAAAGTATGCAAGTTTCTATATACAGAGGGAGAGGGTTCGATTCTTAAGCGGTTACCTTATATCATAAACACGCATGTAGTAAAGAATATAAACTGCCAAAATGTCGTAATATTATTATCACAACTGGCATCTGTGTTAGGAAACTAACTCCTATTGGAATAAAAGCAGTTTACCTTGTACTCGGAGAGGTTAACTGTCTAATCGGGGAAAGTCCTATCGAAATCGTTAAAGCGTTCGCTCGGACAAGGACAGTTTAGAAATATAAGTGCCTTTCAATGATACTGCACAATTTGCAGTGGCCCTGAATTGTCAGGACTGTAGTTCGATTCTTTGCACGTGCAATTTGTGTGATGTAAGATTCAATAAAAAACTAAAAAGCTTTGAATAAAATGAACCAATTTTAAGTCAATGCTATTAGAATGTAATGGTCGATGATTGTTAAGAGCATGGACTTATAAATGCTTTTTTATCGGTTATAGTTTTGATAAAAGATTTTATTTTGTCAAAATAAGTACATAGGTACATGTCGAAGTTTTAATATTGTATCCCAAATTGCACCCTCTTAGGGGTGGAATTGAAATGGGACCAATTTTGAGTTATACCCTTTCGAATGAAAAATGAATCACCAAAATCAAGTCATTCTATGCAAATGTGGTTATTTAAGAAATAGGTATATATATTACGCGTCGTTTTTCTTTTAGATAGTTGGACGGCAATAACCAAGTTGCCAAGGAAGTTGAAAAAGCCCATTCCTTTTCTTAAAGGCTGGCAATGCAACTACATTTTGTTCTGATATTGTGGGTGTTCACAGGTTAATAAAAAATGAATGAATTGAGGACTCATTTGACGTCAGTCAATTCCAAAACCTTCCAAATTACAGGTTTGGTTCCGACATTTTTGAATATTGTACTTTCCAAAAAACAAAGGTCATGACATTACCTCCAACAACATTTAACTTTAAAACTTTGTATGTTGATTGATGACTTTATTGATAAAATATTAGGCGTGTGTTTTAATAAGAATATATTGAGAAACATCGTGGATTGCATTTTAGAAGATAATAATCAATCTTTTGGGTGAATTAGTTTACGTAACAAACAAAGGTAACAATAATGTGTCTACAGTAATATTCCATCTATATATATACATAAGCTCACGCTTTTATCACCGGAGAGGTAGGCAAAGGTGCAACTAGTGCATCCACGGTGCGCCGAGCTTATTTCCATTGCATGCATAGATTCCAATTCCGGACAACTCATGTTTTTTTTATAAGATGTATTGACGAAACAAGCAGGTCACTAGCATGATTGTAACTGTCACGCCTGCCTATAAACAGAATCAAATACACCAACTAAAGCTAACATACATCAACGCGATGCTCTGAAATTAGTAGCCTTTGTTCGCGGCTCCGCCCGCGTGAACCGCCTTTTCCGGGATAAAAAGTAGCCTATATTACTCAGTGATAATGTAGCTTTATAACGGCAAAAGAATTTTTGAAATCGGTCCTGTAGTTTTATTCGTTACATACAAAAATACAAATCTTTCCACTTTGTAATATTACTAGCTTTTGCTAGCGGCTACGCCTGGGCGTGATTTTATATAGCCTATAGCCTTCCTCAATAAATGGGCTATCTAAAACTGAAAGAATTTTTCTAATCGGACGAGTAGTTCCTGAGATTAGCGCGTTCAACCAAACAAACAAACTCTTCAGCTTTATAATATTAGTATAGATTAGTGTAGTTTATTTGATGCTGTTATTATGTTGGAATCAAATAATTTTACTAATGATCTTTCTGACACCACCAGGCTAGTTTTGGAACAAACATTACAAGTAACACATGTGTACAACGTTTTATGTAACCAATTATAATAGGTATATAATGAAACATGCAATATGATAAATTAACGAGGTTTAAATGAATATTCAGTGCGTGTCGCAGTGATCTTCCTTTTGTACGGTCAACAATAAAAGTAGTTGAACACACCCAAATCCAAAAACTCTACATTGTAGGAAATATAAGTCACCTAACAAGACTAGCGCCAAAATTTAAAGATCATCGTAAAAGTTCAAATTTCGATGAGCATCAGATCGTCAAAAGTAGCATAAAACTATCATACTGTTTTTTTATAGTATAGGCATAGGCATATACGAGCAAGTGGGTCACCTTATGGTAAGTAATCTGCACCGCCCATGTACGCCCACAATACTTAAATAATCATGGGTGCGTTGCCGACCTTAAAGGAAAGGGATAAGTAAGGGATTGGGAAGGGAAGATGAATTTGGGCCTACGGATATCTCACTCACCGTATGTAACGCAGCAGCAAGCTGCTACTTTACGCCGGTTTTCTGTGAAACAGTGGTAACCACCCGGACGAGCCCGCCCGAATGGGCCTCAAGATTCGTATTCGGATTCATGCTGTAGACAGAATTTGATTTGAATTTAAAGATTGAATTCAGTTTATAGTATTTCCTTAAAACACAACATCAACTATAGCTGTAACTGTAGCTAAAGCTCGTAAGCTTAATGTTCAGCAACTTTTAATAATCTGGCGTTCAGCTAATTTCGACCTCTTACGATGTTCATCCAATTTGGCGCTAATCTTGAGGCCAATTCTCGTAATTTTAAATGTTCAAAATATCATTCCCATCTAGTCTCAGCGTCAAGAAAGTTGCAAATAGCATTCTCTTAAACCAATAATCAGCATCAAATGTGAACAAAAGATCGTAATGAGATTGAATGTAGAATAATAGTTGACTGAAGCCAAAACGGTATAATGCTACTGCTAATGCTAGGTGCATTAGCAGTAGCATGCTAATAATTTAAAATTAAGAGAATTGGCCTTCTGGTTAGCAATTTGTGTACACTTTACCATTTTAAATAGTTTGGAAATGTTCATCGACTTTTGGTGTTGACTGTACTATTTTATTTGTACTAATTTCCTTTCCTCTAAAATTGAGGGTGTTATGAGACAGTAAGAAACATTTATTATCTGCTAGATGTTCAATTGCTCGTTCTATTCTGCTTTATTAAAAACCGGAATTACCAATTTATAATTGACAACAAATAGACGTAACGGGAGGCGGCTGGATGAGGAAGGCGGAGGACCGTCAAGGGTGGCGCCAACTTGGAAAGGCCTATGTCCAGCAGTGGACGAATTCAGGCTGATGATGATAATGATGATGATGATGATGGTGAATTGAACAAAGGAACGACTGAGTCACCTAATCGTCGTCCTTGAATTGAAAATGCTATAGGAATCGAGTGTGCATTTCCGACCTTGGGCATGAGGGTGGGATTTTTAAGGCACGAAACGTATTTGTAAAAGAGTAAAGCCTCACTGGTCTAGTGGCAACGTAGCTATACTGAAAAACTGGTGAAGACCTGCTTTCGAATCCCAGGCTGGATATTACACTTTTTGTGTTTAGATTAAAAAAATCGTACTTAATTGCTCGGTATCAGAATCTTAATGGGTTCATCATATCACTTCATGAGACGGAAATAAGGTCTGAGAACTGTATGTGCACTAGTTCGACCTTTGACTAACTTAACATAGGCTTATTTATGTCTGCAATTTGTGCCCGGTATGACAATAGGCTCGCCCCATATCACATCGTGGGACGGAGATACGCTCGGCGAAATGTGGGTGTACTGGTTACACCTCTGCCTACCCCTTCGGGGATTACAGGCGTGAGTGCGTATGTATTTATTATACCAGAAGAGTCACTTTGCCGTGCTAGGATTTAAAAAGTCACAGACGACTAGGTAACAGACTTGTAATTTGCCTCTACTTATTTTTTACTGTTTATACATTTAGACTTAATACAAAGTTTGAACTCGTGACCTCACGTTTTACAACCGGCTCGACTCCTGCGTCCACGGAAGTCAACACTTGCTCCGTCAATTGTAATACTTGTAGAGCAACTATAGACATAATGAATTTCGACTTTCTCTATGGTATATATGTCCGCTCCATGACTCAGTAACAGGGTTTAATATTGTTACGAAATATAGAGTTCCTTGTCTGAGTGGTATTATTGAATATATTTTTTAAATTTCAAATAACATAACACGTCCACGCCTGTATTTTTTTATAACATGGGCCGGTAAACGTTCAAATGGGTCACCTGTTGGTAAGTGTACTCCACCGCCCATACCACGTACAATAACAGAAGAATCATGGCCGACCTTAAAGTGACAATTAAGGAATTGAGAAGGACGGATTTCAGCCTCCGGATATCTCACTCACTATGCAAAACGCAGTAGCAAGCCGCTACTTTATGTCGGATTTCGGTGAGACAGTAGTAACGATCCAACTGGGTCGATCTGTTTGTGCTATAAAAAAACTGTCTCCAGTTCTGCTCTGCCACTCAAAAATGAATGCCTATTTCACCAACTGGGTAGCTAGAGTTGCAACTAGTGCACCCACGGCTTACCGAGCTTATTTCCGTCCCATGATGTGTTACAAGGCAAGCCCTAATGGGCTAATAAATAAATAAATAATACACCCAACAGTCACACACATAGTCCTGACCCCACACTAGGTAAACCTGTGTCGTGGGTATCAGGAACTACGAGAGACTTGCGGTCCCACAACACCCAGACCCGAGACCAATATTTGTGGTTCACACAAACATTTGCCTCGGTGTGGGAATCGAACCCACGGCATCTCGCTTCGCAGCCGACTACTCGCCCGCTGCGCCACGGAGCTTTCAGACATACCGAACACAAAATTCTGCTCAGTATCTGGGCCTTTGCTATACAATTTGCACCCGACATGTATGTTTGAGTTACCAGGAATATTCTGAACCGAAAAAATTACACGAATTTTGATTGCGAACTAGTGTTCAAACTAGTATACATACATTCATACGCACTCACGCCTGTAATCCCCGAAGGGGTAGGCAGAAGTACACTTCTGGTTACAACCAGTACACTCACATTTCGCCGAGCGTATCTCCGTCCCACGATGTGACAGAGGGCGAGCTTATCGCCATACCGGGCACAAAATTGCAGACTCCGGGCTAATACTGCGCATTTCGTAATAGAAAAAACCCAATACCACTTTTCCCGACCCGGGGATCGAACCCGAGACCTCAGCGTTGGCCTCAATCGTAACGCGAACGCATTACAACTGCGCCACCAAGGCAGGCAGCGTAGCCGAAATACGCTATCACTAGTCCAATAAGGGGATTTACTTGAAATTACATCACTATAAAGTACCGAATCATTTAATTTGACCGCGTTTTCAGATGCAAGGTCCGTCGTATTTATATTACAACATGTGCTTGGACACTTGTGCAATGGTACATATGGTCTGCCATACGATTACTGTTAACTAGACCATTTATTTACGTAATAGCATCTAATAATATTCAAATTAAGGCGTAGGGCATAGGTTGAAGCGGGGAATGAGGCGACTGAGGTATGTAAAATTGTGTTTCCAATATCAATGTTTAAGCTCATGCCTGAATTCACGGAGGAGTAGGTAGAGATGCAAATATCCCGCCGACACGCCCGCCACTGTAACTCCTGTGCACCAGGATCGACAGTGGCACGTATTTTTGTTGAGTCTCTTGAAATGCTAAATTGTCTTTGTAGTAGAGATGTATAGATGCAACTAGTATAGCTAAAGTTTGTGGAGCTCTTTTCGGTCCCATGATGGAATATGTGGGGAGCCTATGGCCATATTGGGCACACATTTTAATCCCGAGCAATTTCAGTGTGATTTTTCGAATTTTAAACCTATTTTTGACTGTTAGAGCCACGATATAGAGTGTATACAATTATATCTACAGCAACAATGGGTCGAGTCGATCGGGTCGTTTTCACTGTCTCACAGAAAACCAACGTAAAGTAGCGGCATGCTGCAGCGATTCGTATGGTGAGTGAGATATCCGGAGGCCCAAATCCCCCTCCCCTTCCAATTCCTTTAATATCCCTTTCTTTTAAGTTCGACAACGCACCTATAATTCTTCTGGTTTGCCGGCCTATGCTATTAAAAAAATGTGATTGGCTCATCTGGGATTTTAACCCAGAACCTCACGAATTCAAGCACGCTGCCAAGTGCCATCAGACCAATGAGGCGACAATATTGTCGAATATAATAAAAATGTTTAATACATTACTGTTTTAATGAACTTTACTGGAAATAACCTTTGGTTTTATCACATTTTATCGAAAAATTTATTATATCGGTATGCAAGACAAAATTTACCATTCGTCCCTTACATAAATATTGCTTAATTTACGAAGGTTTATTATGAAATAAAAGCTGAACATATCAAAGTGCTAGCACCAATACCGCCGAATTTAAAAGAAAAACTTATGTTCAAGTGAAACAATGAATAAAAACTCTTTTGTATTTACCCAAGTTTTAAGAGGTCATACCTATAGAAAATTTGAAAACTAAAACATTATAAAACTAGAAAATAATAATATAACTCGCTGGTGTTGTACAGGTCATTAAATACAAATAAAACAATTTAGCATCATCTCAATACATCTTTACTCCCAGAGCTCGTCGTATCGTAATGGCAAAGGGTACATGATCATTCAGCCACGGATGCAAGACACTATAGGTGTGGTCTTTCTTTCAGCCTCGATAATTCCGGTTTAATGCCAGGGGCCGCCTTCCAGATAGGTTTGATGGTATTTGGTCATTTATGGGGCGAGCCGGCGTCTGATCCCTACAGCCCGCAACGGGAATCAAGTTTTTTTTATAGCATAGGCTGGTAAACGAGCAAATGGGTCACCTGATGGTAAGTGATCTCCACCGCCCATGTACGCCCAAAACACCAAAAAAATATGGGCGTGTTGCCGACTTTAAAGGAAAGGGATAATTAGGGGTTTGGGAAGGGGAGGGGAATTTGGACCTCCTGATATCTCACTCACCGTACGAAACCCAGCAACAAGCTGCTACTTTACGTCGGTCTTCTGTGAGACAGTGGTAACGACCCGGACGTGACGAGCCATCCATGCTGTAGACAAAAGTGTCGACAGCATGGCTCTACCACTCATAGTATAGTCGCCATTCGTTCGTTTATGAGCAAAGGATACCACGTGCAAGTGAGGTTGGCTTTGGATCTAAGATATGTGCAGACCCCTTATTTCTAAAAAAATATTATCAAAATGGGTTCACCGATTTGAAAGTTCTGAGGGAACAAACATAAAAAACAGTCGAATTGAGAACCTCCTCATTTTTTGAAGCCGGTTAAAAATCTTTTAACGCCGTCACTCCCGACTTACACCGTCCAAACTTTTATGGGTTTTGTCTAAGACGCGTGTTCCATTGACCAACCGATGGTTCGCTGGCCATTATTTTCATCGAATGTTTATTGCATTTTTATGTTAATCCGCTCTACAATACTTTCGATTTGACAGTGACATACTTAAGTATTATGTCATCTCGGAATGACCTGAAGCCGTAGTACAAGTTTTTTTCCATAGTCACGTCCGCGTCATTTGAATACGAGATATATATTAAACTAGCCTTTGATATATAGCGTGAACGGCCTTTTCCGGGATAAAAAGTAGCCATGTTACTCAGTGATAATGTAGCTTTCTAACGGCAAAAGAATTTTTGAAATCGGTCCAGTAGTTTTTAAGTTTATTCGTTACATACAAAAATACAAATCTTTCCTCTTTATAATATTAGTGTAGATGATGCTAATGTGTTTTCAATATGGTCCGCTAGGGGCGCTGTACGGATCTGCATACATATTTTCTTAATATGACGTGACAGCTATCGCATATATCGAAATGAATATAAGGTATGACAAGGTTGTTTTTTTTTATGATAGAGGGGTAACGGAGCAAGCGGGTCACCTGATGGTAAGTGATCACCGCCGCCCAAGGAGACCATCAGTACCAGAGGAATTATCGGTGCGTTGCCGGACTTTGAGGAATGAGTAGACTCTTTTCTTGAAGGTTCCCAAGTCGTATCGGTCTGGAAATACCGCAGGTGATAGCTGATTCCACAAGGATGCCTTACGGGTGCTTACGGGTAAGAAAACTTCCCGTAAATTTGTAGACAATTTTATCTACAGCATGAATGGGCCGGCTCGTCCGGGTCGTTACCATTGTATCACAGAAAACCGACATAGAGTAGCAGCTTGCTGCTGCATTTCATACGGTGAGCGAGATATCTGGAGGCCAAAAACCCCTTTCAATCCCAATCCCTTAATCATCCCTTTCCTTTAAGGTCGGCATCACTTCCACGATTTTTCAGGTATTATGAGTTTTCATGGGCGGATGAAATCACTCCTACCACCAGGTGACCCAGTTGCTCGTTTGCCGGCCTCTGCTGTATAAATATACAGATTTCTGATTTATTTCAGCCATAACCTTCCTTCTTTGGTGGCAGTTAATATGATAGACTGCTTCGGTAACACAGTTGTAATGTGTACGCAGTACGACTGCTGTGCTCGAGTTAGATCCCTGGATCGGGTAAAGTGGTATTGGGTTTTTCTATTTCGTAATTCTCAGTATCAGCCCAAAGTCTGGAATTGTGCCCGGTATGGCGATAGGCTCGCGCCCTATCACATAAGGGACGGAGATACGCTCGGCGAAATGTGGGTTTACTGATTACACCTCTGCCTACCCCTTCGGGGATTACAGGCGGGGGGATGTGATAGAGCTACTTTTATTTCCAATAAGCGCAAGGGCACTATGTTAACTTTGTTTTGATTGTGTAACGGTGTTCATTAAATCTGTTGTCAAATTCATACAAGTTATGGAATATTATGTTCGGTATTAGCATATAGATTAAGGTGAATTTTTAACATAGAGTTGACACAGAAGTTTCGTAAAGCATATTTTTGTTATTGACTAACATAACAAAACCAAACCTCACGCTACGATCCTTGAAGGAGCAGGTAGAACTGTATTAGTGCGCCCGTGGTTCTCAGACCTTATTTCAAAAACTCGACTCCAGATTATTTTACGAAAATTGTATGATTTGCTGCTTTTCCAAATATGTAGATAGAATTCATCGCTTTTATACATGACAAATGTTATTTCATTTATTGATGATGCTATGTATGATATGTCTATCTACATATGTTGATAATATGGTTTCTAATGCCTAAATATCTTGCTTTTATTTTTGTACTGACTTGTCATAAGCGCTATTTTAATTGCCTAGATTATTAATAAACGAATTTATTCTTTATTCTTTTAAAAACAATACAATGTTCTTTTGTGTTCAATCAGTAAAGTTCAATGTTCGCTTAAATAAAAAATTCTCGTCAATTATTAAAACAACAATCGCTAGCGTATTTCTTTGTATTGTTTATTTCATTACATTAAAAAATAATAGAATCGTGCGCATAGTGATGTAATATGAACTTGCGAGAGCCGAGCGTAGTTACTAGACTATGAATCGAGATAATTGTCCCGATTCTATTGGAATGTGAATTGTTTTAATGTTGTGACTAATTATTTTAATTGTAATAATACTCAATTTCAAAAAATCGTAAAGGAAAATTTCGGATGGTCATGTCAGGCGTCAGTAACGTTTGAACTGTGTACTATAAATAAATAAATAAATACACCCAACAGTCACACACTTAGTCCTGACCCCACACTAGGTTAACCTGTATCGTGGATATCAGAAACTACGAGAGACTTGCGGTCTCACAACACCCAGACCCGAAACACTTGTGGATCACACAAACATTTGTCTCGGTTCGGGAATCGAACCCACGGCCTCTCGACATACTGCTGCTTGGTGGCAGATATAAACAAAACGGTGGCACCAACCCAGACGGCCTCTCGCATACGAGGGTCCTATCACCTTGTAAACTAACCAAAACCTTGTAAATGTAACTTATAACACCCCTATTTTTTCGGTGGTTAATAATACCGAAGTGAATACATTCAAATGATAACAATCCGTTCGATGATTAATTAACTTCACGCTTCCAAAGTCACCTTAATAACACAGCATTATCTTATACGTTACAAACAGAATAAAAAAGGTCTTATTTTATTTTGATATTAAATCCTTTCCAACTAAAACAATGGCTGCCGACCCTCAAATGAATCAGAGCGTACAGATATGTTTTCTTCTTACGCAAACATATCTTCTAACCGTTCGGTGTCGACATTACCGGTGATAAATTATATTTAGTAATTATTGCTAAATATTAATCTAAACTATATATAAGTTAGCAGTGATAGCTCAGCGGGGAGTGGTATGGACTGTCGAGATGAAAGTCGCTGGTTCGAAACCAATCCCAAGAGCACACACCTCTGACTTTTCTAAGTTATGTGTGTATTAATTGTTAATTATCACTTGCTTTACCGGTGAAGGAAACATCGTGAGGAAACCTACATACCTGAGAAGTTCTCCATAAGAATTTCGAAGGTATGTAAAGTCTGCCAATCCGCATTAGGCCAGCGTGGTGGACTAGAGTCTCTCATGCAGTAGAGGAGGCCCGTGCCCAGCAGTAGGACATGTATAATACAGGGCTAGTATTATTATTATTATATGATTATAATTATTGGTAAATATAATCTACAATATCTAATCTAATCTATCTAATCTACAATACAAGGTGGTAGGTCCCTACAAGGTGGTAGGTCCCTACAAGGTGGTAGGTCCCCAGAAGGTGGTAGGTCCCCACAGGTTTTTTTTTATTTATTAGATTGAATGACGAGACGAGTAGGTCGCTCGCCTGATGGTAAGCGTCACGCCTGCTCATAAACAGAAGCAACGCCACACAGAACTTTAAATAAAGCACTGCATGACACTGGACTGCGCTCGTCACCCCGAGACATAAGGTGTTAAGTCTCATAATGCCCAGTAATTACACTGGCTCCAATGTCCTTCACACCGGAACACAACAGTGCTTACACACTGTTGCTTGGCGGCAGAAATAGACAAAGCGGTGGTACCAACCCAGCCGGTCTCTCGCAAACGAGGGACCTACCATCTTGTACCTTGGATCGCCATATCCTCGTTCGTATGTCAGGCCCACCATAGGCAGGTGGGGTTAGCTTGGATTCCGAAATATGTTATCGACCCCTTGTGCGGATTCTTCATTGCGTTAATGATTTACAAACCATAGATATATAATAATTAATCAATAGATTATGCCACGTGAGAGTGCAATTTGTGAATAAATTAACTATAAGGTCACATTTAACAGTGAGGTTAAATGATGCTGCGAGAACCAGAGTCGTCTAACTTATTCATAATAAAAAATATTTTATGACTTATTTATTATAGAACACTAATATTTTCATAAGATAAAAAATAAATAAATAAATAAATGGTAGCAATATTATATATTTTTTTATACAATACGTAACAAAAACCCTGTTGGGCGTTTTAACTGTGAAACGATATTCAAACGTAATGAAATAACTCGCATACGAAAATGAAACTATACTTTAACTAACTTTTATTTATTTATTTATAAAATAATCATATTTTTTTTATGATTTCATTATTTTAATGTTTGTGAACCGTATTTCGATTGATTACCTCTGCAAGAGCGATGAATCGGAGCCAGAGCATGATAGCAAGTTGAGGCGTCTACGTGCATTAAACGCGCCGCGCCGCTTGCGCGCCCGGCTACGTCAGTACGACACATGAGTCAGCTGGTCATCAGTTGTCAGATGAAAATATTTTATTTTAAATATGTTCATTTTTCTAAGCTACCTGTGTAAGGATAATGTCTCGCTTCTGTGTATTATTTTTTAATTTAACTATTTTTATTAATCTGTTTATATGTCTATCTTCACGACCCTAAAAGGGCCAACAGGGTTTTTGTTACACACTATATATTTAAGTAGACCAAAATGTCACGCCAATAGACGATTTGCAGTCGATCACATAATTTCATACAAATAGTCCATTGCATTTATACACCTGAGGAATGTTATGTTGCGTAATTCACATCCATTATTTTATGGAAAATCGTGGCGTCTGACCTAAGTCCGTAGTATATCAGTCAAAATTCCGTAGACAACAATTATTTTACCTTAGCCTAAATGACAAAACGAGCAGGTCGCTCGTCTGATGGTAAGCGCCACGTCGAGCCATAAACAAAAGCAACACGACACAGAACTTTAAATTACAAAGCGCTACATGGTACTGGACTGAGCTCGTCACCCCAAGTAGGAAATTAAGTCTTATAATGCTCAGTAATTTTACTGGCTTCAATGTCCTTAAAACTAGAACACAACGGTGCTTACACACTGATGCTTGGCGGTGAAAAGCGGTGGTGATAATCAAGACGGCCTCTCTTACATATTGATGCTTGGTGGTGAAAAGCGATGGTGACAACCCAAACGGCCTCTCACATATAAAGAATCTATCACCAGGATATTTTTTTTTATCCTGGCTTTAAAATGACTACGCTACACCTGATGGTAAGTGTAGCGCAATCCATGAATACTGTCGACCAACAATAGACACTGTATCTATCGCAGATCGGCAGAATTATCGGCAGAATTAAAGGATATTGTAGGAAGGAGGAAACTTGTGCGCCGGCAAACTATTCCTTAGCTTCATGGTCCGACAGAAGAACGATTTTGAGAACCTCTTGGTCCAAGTCGAGATGGAAGAGACCACGAAGCTATGGTTTCGCAAGCTAGCACGCGTGGTTCTGTTAAGGAAAGGTGAGGAACGAATAAGGTCAAACAATTCTTCAGAGCATTCACCGTGATACAGACGATACAAGACGGAAAATATAAAAAAAAATTGAAATTACATATAGACCTCTTTGGTTTGAGGGCCAAAAATATGTTAATATGAAAATAATAATGTATTCGCTTGAATTAAACGACTAAGTTGTTCATTAAATATGTCACAAGCAGGTCCGCTTGTTGTGCCACAATAATTAAGTTTAAAAATACTTACGTCATAATTATTACGTTTCGCGAATACAGATTCTGTGTCCGATTTGATTAAGTATTGCTTTTTAACTAATCGTTAATTAATTTATGAATACACTATGGTATTAATATGTTATTCACGTAATAACTTACTTAATAAAGTGCTAATGATGATTGCATAAAGAGTAGATTTTTTAATCTTTTCGATGATTCTATACCATTCCCTATGATCACGTATTAATACTTTTAAAATATTTCTAATGTCATCATGATCTTAATAAATTCGCACTTATAACCCTTCTTTATGAAAGAGAGGGCAACGGAGCATGTGGGTCACCTGATGGTAAGTGATCGCCACCGCCCATGTACGCCACCAATACCAAAAGAATCATGGGTGCGTTGCCGCACTTAAAGGAAAGGTATGATTAGAAAGGGAACAGGAATTTGGGCCTCCGGATATCTCACTCAGCATACGAAACGCAGCAGCAACTATGTGCTAATTTACGTCGGTTTTCTGTGAGTCAATGGTAACGACCTGGACGAGCCGGCCCATTCATGCTGTAGACAAAACTGAGTACAGCGTGGCTCTACCACTCAAAAACCACTTATTATTTACCGCATGCAGATACAACACCTTTCGAAGAACTACTTTCGCTAAACTACTCGTAACCTAACCCATCCCGGACTACTAAGTACAGTTGAAAGTGATTTTAAGCAAATGCCACAGGTCACTCGGCAAATAGAAACACTATCGAAAAAATCTCCAAGTACATTTGAAATGCGCGCGCGCATTTTATGTATCATATATTATATCGTATAGAGTTGTTAAGTTTTTTTTTATTACATTTATTTTAAGGAGTCAAAGAGTTCTAAGCAACATATTTCAGACCCCAAGTTAACGTCACCTAGTGTACACGTCTGATATATGGGGGGAGGCCATGGCGACCCACCGACCCATATCGATTCAGTATGGTGGGATTACGGTGTGAATGTTTCCATAAAAATATTATCATGGAATAAGGTTTTTAATCGATTTCAAAACCGGAAGTTCCTAATTATTCGTTATATAACAATATGTTTTTATATCCAAGCTTAACAGTAAAAAAATTATTTGGAAAATTCTTTTTTTGAAAAGATTTTTTTGTGGTGGTCCCACTATACATATATAAACTTGGTGCAGAATTGATGTATGGACGGAGTTTTTTTTTTTCGATTGTGATTGTGTTTTTTTTCGATGTCGATTTTTGAAGTTTTTGACTTAATTAATCAATGCAAAGATTTTAACCCGTTTTCACCTCTTTAAGGGTGAGATATAAAAATATGTAATATCTCCATTGAGTCGCCGTCAGGTAGCTGGCCAGTCGTAAAAACTACAAGGCTATTCACGTGAGTAAGCTTCTTGGCAAAAAATATTATCTATCCTACACCATCCCGCCGCTATTGCTCTACCATTATACATGTCCAGGTTGTTCATACACCTCTATCTCAAAGAAAACCGACGGAAAGTAGCAGCTTGCTGCTGCGAGATGTCCGGAGCCCAAATCCCCCACCCCTTCCCAATTCCATAATTATCCCTTTCCTTTAAGGTCGGCAACACGCCGATGATTTTTCTGGTATTATGGGCGTACACGGGAGGTGGAGATCACTTACCATCAGGTGACCCCCTTGCTCATTTGCCCGCCTAAACTAAAAAAAATACCAACTTTAAATAACAGTTTAGCGATTGCCAATTTCGTATAAATGAATACAGCTCTATAGATATACATAAGACCAGTGCAAGTGATAAAACATTTTTAATAAATAAATAACTCGGTGTGGGAACTCCGCGAACAATTATAACAGCTACAAGCAATGATGTAATAATGTAACACATCCGTCATTTAGATATATGATGTTTTCTCACATATTTTAATTAACAATACGCCTTTACTCCTGTAAAAATGTTTTTCTACATCAGATGTATACATGTACCACCTCACGCCTGCCAATAAATGCTTTCTTTCTTTACTTGGCGGGCAATAAACGCATCCGCGTTACTATAACTTTTTTAATAGTCTGAATAATGACTACCGCCCATTTGACAGCCTCCGTGGCGCTGAGGGCTGCGAAGCGAGAAGCCGTGGGTTTGATTCCCACCGAGACAAATGTTTGTCTAATCCACAAATGTTTCGGGTCTGGATGTTGTGGGACCGCAAGTCCCTCGTAGTTCCTGATACCCACGATACAGGTTAACCTAGTGTGGGGTCAGGACTATGTGTGTGACAGTTGGGTGTATTTATAATTTATTATATTATTATTATTTAATGGATGTGAGACTTAACATCCTACGAGTATGTCTCAGGGTGACGAGCGTAGTCCAGTGCTTTGTAATTCTGTTATGTGTGGTGTTGCTTCTGTTTATGGGCAGGCGTGGCGCTTACCATCAAGCGAGCGACCTGCTCGTTAGGATGCTTCGATTCCCGCACGGAGACAAAATATTTGTGTGATCAGGAAACATCATGTTTCGGGTCTGGGTATTTTCTTCCAAGGGATTGACGTCAAGCAGGCGGCCGGTCGTAAAAACTACAAGCCAAATGTTTCTGTAATATGTGTTAAAAAGCATGTTACATCGACCCCACTGCGAGTGGGATAGGGGCAGGTGGAAGAAGATATCCTCCGTTTCAAGATCACAATAATAAAAGTTAGCATATGTTTTTTAACAACGAGTAAGAACGGTAGCGTGGCCGAGCGGTCTAAGGCGCTGGTTTAAGGCACCAGTCTCTTCGGAGGCGTGGGTTCGAATCCCACCGCTGCTATGATTATTTTTGGCGCAAAAGACTACATTTTAGATCAAGAGGTTTGTTTTATTGTAAAGGCTGGCAGACGAGCATATAGATCACCTGATTATAAATGAGTTCCAATACCCACGAACACTTACTTTTATGAATGGTAGAGTCACGCTGTAGACACTTTTGTCTACAGCATGTATGGGCCGGCTCGTCCGGGTCATTACCACTGTCGCACAGAAAACTGGCGTATAGTAGCAGTTTGCTGCTGCATTTCGTACGGTGAGTGAGATATCCGGAGGCCCATTATCCCTTTCCTCGGTCGGCAACGCACCCATGATTCTTTTGGTACATGGGTGGTGGAGATCACTAACCATCAGGTGACCCACTTGCTCGTTTGCCGGCCTATGCCTTAAAAAAATACAATACTAGAAAATTATGGATGCGTTACCTTATAGGAATGGGGTTTGGGACGAGGAGAGGATTTAAGCATCCAGAAATCTCATTCACTCTATGAAACACAACAGCAATCTGCCACTTCACATCGCTTTTTTTTAAGAATGTGTTAATACCTCAGCTCATTCATGCTGAAGACAAAAGTGTCTACAGCATGGCTTCACCACTTAAAAAAACGAAGTTGTCGTTGAAAAACGGAGCATAAAAGTAAAAGATGGGCAAAAGTTTTAGGAGGCCACTGAAAACCAGCGCTGTGTTGTGGCTTGCCCCATAATCACAGTATTATACTGAGCTGGTCTCCTGTTGTCACCGTGAAGGCATGCAACTGTATAGTTTTTATATTAATTTTAAGTTAGTTGTATATTAATTATATTGTGTACTTACTGCATTATGTTTGTTGCATGTCTTATGATGACAACAAACTTTTCTTTCTTTCTTCTTTCTTATAAGTCTACAGAGAAAATTACCTATATTCAGCCACAGTTCTTACTGAAGTAAAAATCAATACCAAAATTTAGTCACCAAAATTTATGATCACAAACCCGAAAATTAGTAACGCAAACACGAGGAAACAATCTAAAATACGCGCCATCAAACCTAACACATGATCGTACGGTTAAATCAGACCCCAAGGCCCGACAGATACCGGCACAGATAGAGTAAACAGGGCCCATACCTGATCCTGACTTTCACATACAAAGTTATGGAATTAGTCATAAAATGGAATCGTGACTCAAATACCTAACCTATTCGCTTGC
Organism: Mimas tiliae; assembly: GCA_905332985.1. NCBI lineage: Eukaryota > Metazoa > Arthropoda > Insecta > Lepidoptera > Sphingidae > Mimas > Mimas tiliae. The sequence goes on from HG995243.1 coordinate 1,526,440, forward strand.
ACTTAACATTTACACCACACGTACAAGATTAATTATAAACAAATTTAAACTTTAAGGGTATACTTTATGATTCAAAGTCCCTTGTTGATTTGCTGCAGATACGACATTGTTCTTCGTACGTAGTTAAACGACAAGAGTTGACATTCGATAGAGGGCGGGCGTGTGATGTCATTAAATCAGTAAAGCAACCAAACTAGGGGCTTACGGGGACGCATACGTGCATTTTTTGTACGAGCAATAATTTAGTCTGGATAGTTCGAAAATGCAATAAATTTGTTTATGCAGTTCGTTATAGAGCAGCAATAGCTCAGCGGGGAGTGGTACGGACTGTCTAGACGAAAGTCGCAGGTTCGAAACCAGCTCAAAAGCATACACCTCTGACTTTTATAAGTTACGTGTGTATTCATCGTTAATTATCACTTGCTTTAACGGTGAAGGAAATATTATGAGGAAACCCGCATACCTGAGAAGTTCGCTATAAACATTTCGTAGGTATGTGAAGTCTGCCAACCCGCATTAGGCCAACGTGGTAGATTAAAGCCAAGCGTATAGGAAATGTTTCTTTGTTTGGATGTTATTGAGTTTGTGAATTTTGATGTTTGTTAGCCGATCACTCCTTAACATCCGAACTGTTATGGATGAAATTTGGCACACAGGTAGAACGCTAGTGTAAACTAAAATATAGTTTACTTCTGACATGATTGACTTACTATGTAGATTACACAGGAAACTGTGGATCGAATTTGTATTAAAACTGAACTGGAAAATTACTTAATGATACGGTGACAACATATTTGACACTAATAAGATTATATCCCAAAATATCGTAAAATCTTTCTGCCAGTTACGTAAATATCAATTAACAGCGACAGTGACTCTTGAGATGATAAATTATCTATTCTGTTAGATGGTTTTAATTAAAAAACTTAATTAAACGCTAAATCTCCAGGCAGCTATATCGCAAATGAATTATTTACTTCATTACATAAATTATGCTTACAAATCTAGAACAACTTTCATATTCAACAGGTAATGCGAAATATGTAAGTATTCTTTTTTTAGTAGCCTGAACGACACTGCATGTAGCTTTTTTTTATTGACTTGAATGGCGAGACGAGCAGGTCGCTTGCCTGATGGTAAGCGCCACGCCACGCCAGCAACGCCACCAAGAATTAGTCTCCCTGGTGTTCCATTAGGTTTAAAGGCCCAGTAGTTTCACTGGCTTCAATGTTCTAAATCTGCAACACGGCAGTGTAAGAAATAGACTAAGTGGTGTGGTACCTAACCTTACGGACTATCGCATTAAAGAAACCTACCATCTCGGAAACTATTGAAAGCCTCCGTGGCGTAGCGGGCGAGTGGCCGGCTGCGAAGCGAAAGGTTTGATTTGTGATCCACAAATATTTGTTTCGGGTCTGGGTGTGGTGGGTCCGCAAGTCCCTCGTAGTTCCTGATTCCCACGATACAGGTTAACCTAGTGTAGGGTCAGAACTATGTGTTTGACTGTTGGGCCTATTTATTATTATTTATTTATTATTATTAGCCCTGTATTAGAGCCTAGGTTTTCCGCAAGAGAACGCTTAAAGCGATAAGACCGCCCATTGTACATTTTTCTAATTTCTGTAAATGTGTATGCAATAAAGTGTTTTGTTTTGTATTTGTATTGTAGAGCCCCACTGCTAGGCACGGACGTCCTCTATAAATAAGTGGGGATAACGCATTCGTCTATTTCCAAGTCCCTCGTAGTTTATGATACGATACAAGTTATTCCAGCGTGTGGTCAGGTCTATGGTATGACTATTGAGTGTAGTTATTTAGAATCAATTAATATTGTTATTTAGTTAAACCTCGAGTTTTCCTCCATTTCAATCGAGGTCATAGTTATTTTGTATGGATGTAAAAATAAACCTTGAGAAACATTTATTTTATCGTTAAGTTCTATATATTCCATCATATTCTTCGTCATTTTTGGAAAGGAAACACACCGAATACCATCCTAACTCTTATTCTATATACATACTTAGAATTTTAAACCGCCTCAAACTTAAACGACGTATAAAGTACCGCTCTTATTCCTTAAACATATTTTCAATTTTAAACCGCCTCAAATTTTAGTAAACTACGTTTTAGGTACCGAGAAGTGGGAAGGTGCGACGGATCTCAAAATAAAAACATTACAAATATTCTTAGATCCTGATCACACCATAATTGACGGACACGTTTTTATAACAAAAGGAAGCATTGCTAATTTGCTTACCGGTTCAAACGGACGTCATACGCAATGATCCTTTGATCCAGCAAAAATACAGATATGTGGTGTACTCTGCCTTAATACACGGTGCTTGTTATTAGCTGAGGCGATCGCGAACGCTTGTGAATTCGCTAATTTGTTTCCACTAAAATATTTGTTTTTAAACAAGCCTGTGCAGAGAGCATTTTGTTTCTTGTATTGTACTTTTAATCTGGGCGATATTTTTTCATTTCTCACTTGACTTGTTATAAATTCTTTGCTTAGTTGGCTTTCCATTGACACCGACTGTGTTTTAAGGACGTAATTTATCTGGCTATAAAAACATGATCTTGTGCCAATATTTTACACAACACATTGCAACTTATCCATAATTTTGTGTCAGTCTGTATTTTTTTTATATTTTTTTTCGTAATACATGCTTAAGGCTCCGTTTTTAATTATAATATGTAGCTGGCTGAAAAATTCACAGAATATGTTTTATGATGGTGGATTTCGCAACAAATAATAAAACAAAAAGTAAGAAATTAAGAGTGTGCACGGAACCCTTGGCGGCTCTTGACCGGTATTTTTATTATACAATCGCTCATAACCTATAACATTCACCGTCGCCCAATAGTGCCCGCGGCGTATCGCTCCCTACTAAGCTAATGAGATGTCAGTACAATCATTTGAGCTTTAACCTTACACCGAATAGGTTTTTGGCCTTTCATTTTGCTTTGCTTTAAATTTAGCTATTAATTAAATCAAGACGCACCCACTCGCGCCTATTTGGGCTAAAAAATCGGGCCACGGCTTACAACGTATTGGCATTAACGTAATCATGTGGCCAATTATATTATTTGGTGTTGCGTCAGTTTAATTTGTATTGGAACTGTGTGTGTCAATCATTTGAGAGAGAGATTGTATAAATATGTATTAACACCGAACAGACATATAGTCCCGCTACATAGCACACTGGATACAAGCATGGTGCTGTGGGTATCAGAAACTACCAGGAGTATTCATTGCAACACTCAGATCTAAAACATACATACGCACTCACGCCTGTAATCCCCGAAGGGGTAGGCAGAGGTGTAACCAGTACACCCACATTTCGCCGAGCGTATCTCCGTCCCTTATGTGATAGGGGGCGAGCCTATCGCCGTACCGGGCACAAATTCCAGACTCCGGGCTGATACTGAGCATTTCGTAATAGAAAAACCCAATACCACTTTACCCGACCCGGGGATCGAACCCGAGACCTCAGCGTTAGCCTCAATCGTAACGCGTATATACATACATTACAACTGCGCTACGGAGGCAGATCTAAAACTTTTTTAATATTTTGTTTTGCAGCCTTGCCTTTTATCGAAACAAAAATACAGTAAACATACTGTTAACCGTCCACTGCGCCATCGAAACTGACTTTTGAAAGCCGACTTTGAGGTAAGCGACCGAGACAAAAGACCGCGACGCGGTTCAACAGTGACTATGACTGTTTGACCTTATCCCAACCTCACCTTTCCTTAACAGAACCAAGCGTGCTAGCTTACGGAACAACAGCTTCATGATCTCCTCCATCTCGGCTAAAACTAAATAGTTCGAAAAATCTTACTTCTGCCGGACCATTAAGCTGTGAAATAGTTTGCCGGCACACGTGTTCCCTACTTCCTATAATATGGGGTCCTTTAAACGGAGTGTGAAGAAGCAATTAGGCAGGCCGGCATAATTTTGCCGACCTACGATATGCGCTACACTTACCATCAGGTGTAGCGTAGTCGCTTTGCCGAGCTAGGATAAAAAAACTACATTCTGAGGTACCTCCTAATTTATCAGATGCTACTGGGATAGAAGACCCTGATACACGATAGTTCTCATACAATCATACAGCATTCAAAACGAACGTGTACCCGTCTGCAGTATCCTACGCGTCTCTGTTTCATTGTTTATGAGCTTGAGTGACCAGGCGACCTGGCAACCATGTCTGCCTATAAACAGAAGCAACAACATACATAACAAGCTTACATAAAAAAACATCTCTTGACTGCCTCGGTGGCGCAGTTGTAATGCGTACGCGTTACGATTACGCTAATGCTGAGGTCTCGGGTTCGATCCCCGGGTCGGGTAAAGTGGTATTGGGTTTTTGTTTTTTTATAGTATAGGCCGGCAAACGAGCAAGTGGGTCACCTGATGGTAAGCCATCTCCACCGTCCATGTACGCCCACAATACAAAAGAATTATGGGCGCGTTGCCGACCTTAAAGGAAAGGGATAATAAAGGATTGGGAAGGGGAGGGGGATTTGGGCTCCGGATATTTCACTCACCGTACGAAACGCAGCAGCAAGCTGCTACTTTACGCCGGTTTTCTGTGAGACAGTGGTAACGACCCGGACGAGCCGGCCCATTCATGCTGTAGACAAAATTGTCTACAGCGTGGCTCTACCACTCGTTTCTATTACGAAATGCTCAGTATCAGCCCGGAGTCTATTGCCATATTGCCATACCGGGCACAATTCCAGACTTGGGGCTGATACTGAGCATTTCGTAATAGACAAACCCAATATCACTTTTACCCGACTCGGGGATCGAACCCGAGACCTCAGCGTCAGCCTCAGTCCTAACGTGTACGCATTACAACTGCGCCACCGAGGCAGTGAAACTCTACCTTTAATGTCATTACGTCATGTCATGTCATAACATCGAGTCCAAAAACTTTAAAGAGAACGGTATAATATCAGTTGCAAGGTGAGCAACGACTGCTAAATATGGTCATGTACCATTTACAACTCAGTTTCAAGATTGATAACTTGCGCCAAAATAACACCTGCTTTCAACCTTGTAATGACCCTGTAAAGGTCTCAATAATTCGTGTAATAACGAGTTTTTCTCGTTGCTTGTGTAAAAGTCACGTTTAAATGGAAAGTAAAAAAACAGGTAGGCTATCACATCATGGGACGAAAGTAAGCTCGGAGACGTCGCAGAGATGAAGATGCTGCGATGGATGTGCAAGGTAACACACAGGTAGAAGAAAAGAATATTAAAGATTGTAAAGTAGACGTCTTTCTGGAGTCGGTTCCGATGCCAGTGCCTACTGAAACTTATTTTGTAGTCAGTTTTGTCTACAGCATGAATGGGCCGGCTCGTCCGGGTTGCTACCACTGTCTCACAGAAAGCCGGCGTAAAGTAGCAGCTTTCTGCTGCGTTTCGTACGGTGAGTGAGTTAAGCCAATATCACTTTATCCAACCGGGGATCGAACCCGAGACCTCAGTACAGCAGTCGTAACGCGTACGCATTACAACTGCGCTATCGAGGCAGTCACCAAGAAAGATAGGTACTTTTAAAAATGCTGTCAAATACTGTAATTGATAGTTCAATCGTACTCGAATAATAATAATAATAATTAATTAATTAATCTACCTGAGTTGGCGAGTCACAGCCTGCCTATTTTATCCATGTTTTTAACATAGGTCAGGCAGGTGCCATAATCTTTCCCATAAACCCAGTTATCTAATTCACCAACACCTCATCTCAATAAAACAGAATATATTAATTTTTGCCTATACCTACAATAGTCCTACACCAACCGGGGGCTGTCCTTGGATACACTTCTATAGTGTATACAAGGATAGCCGTCGGGCGGTGTCACATCACCTTATTAAATTAAAACTGTCTAAAACGGGCCTCTACGTGTTGGCTTCGGCCCCACGCACGCCTTCCAAAAGTCCGGGACTCTGTAGTCCCGAGATTATGGCATGACAAACATAATAATAATAATACACCCAACAGACACACATAGTCCTGACCCCACACTAGGTTAACCTGTATCGTGGGTATCAGGAACTACGAGGGACTTGCGATTGTGAAACATTGCCTTAGTGTTACATACAGCCATTGCCTTACAAATTCTAATACAGTAATCCAATCACAACGTGTGGCCTGTTATTTTTGAGAACTTTAAATTTTTGCGCCATCGTCCATCATCAGATTTAAACTTCTAATATATAAAATTCTCGTGTTACTATGTTCGTTCCCATACTCCTCCGAAACGGCTCGACCGATTTGTATGTAATTTTGTGAGTATATCGGGTAGGTCTGAGAATCGGCCAACATCTATTTTTCATCCCCCTAAACGTTAAGGGTGGTCCACCCCTAATTTATTTTTTATTTTTTAGACAAAACTTTTTGTTTTTATTTTTTTATGATACAGCATTAAAAATACATACAACCCTAAATTTTCACCCTTCTACCATCAACCCATATTTTTTTATAGCAATATTAGTATTTTTGTCAAGCGCGTTTCTCACCGGGGGCGCCCACTAGGCTACTTTAATCCTGGAAATAGGCATTCACGCGAGCGAAGCCGCGGGCAACAGCTAGTTTATTTATAATAATAATACTAGCCCTGTATACGTCCCACTGCTGAGCACTGGCTTTCTCTACTGAATGAGAGGGGTTAGGTCTTAATCCACCACGCTGGCCTAATGCTGGTTGGCAGACTTCACATACCTTCGACATTCTTATAGAGAACTTCTCAGGTATGCAGGTTTCCTCACGCTTGTTCCGTCACCGTAAAAGCAAAAGATAATTAACAATTAATACCCACGTAACTTAGAAAAGTCAGAGGTGTATGCTTTTGAAGCTGGTTTCGAACCTGCGACTTTCGTTTCGACAGTCCATAGCACTTCCCGCTGAGCAATCACGGCTCAAACTTTTATATATCTTTATACATAATTAACGGCCTCCGTGGTGCAGTGGGCGAGTAGATGGCTGTGAAGCGAGAGATCGCGGGTAAGATTCCGAGACAAATTGTGTTGTCCACTAATTATCTTCGGATCTGGGTGGTTTCTCCCTAGAGGGGTTGATGTCAGGCAGGCAACCGGTCGTAAAAACTACAATCCAAATCTTTCTGTGTCCACTGCGAGTGGGAAAAGGGCAGGTAGAAAAAGAAGGGATTTAACTATACTTTATTTTAAATCAAAAATATTTCTACATAATAGCGAAATAAATTTAAAAGTAAATGGACCAATCGGCGGTCTTATTGATTAAGAGATCTCTTCCAGACCTTTTAAATGAGAATAACTCGGAGACAAATCCTATCGAGTAATTTTTTTCATCATTGTTGTATTACTAGTTTTAGCTCGGGGCATGTCTTGTCGAATAATTATTTTTTGACCTGATTTCAAGAATAGTTGTTTTTAGATTTAATATCGATGTTAAAAAATTGTTTTGAAGTTGGTTTAGAATTTCATGTCTATGTAAAGAGAAAACTACGAAAAAAGGTTTTTCTGACATTAACCCCTCTGGGGAGAAAACACCCAGACCCGAAAATATTTGTGGATCGCACAAACATTTTGTCTGTGCCGGAATCGAATCTTTGGCCTCTCGCTCTACAGCCGGCTCCTCGCCCACAGAGGATATACCTATAATATTAATATCCCATTACTCCTAAAAATAACTGAATAACAGACAACTGTAAATATCCTAAACGACACAATTTGATAAACAAAAATCCCCCAAACCAAAAACAAACTAACAATTGAATAAAGAACCATCCCACACACTCCCCTATCGCTTTTAATCTGGACAAAACAAATTATGCGTACAATATTAAATGTTAGACAATATTTTAATATTTTCAAAGGAAAGCATCTGCAACTCGTAGACATTATGACTAATTGAATAAAAAAATATTTTCATTATAAAGGTAACCACACGGCATATATATCTCGCGTTGCCTCAGGTTAAAACGTATTATTTTACTTTGTACTGTATTGCTTTGTTTTCGGATTCCCGGCTTTCTTTGTTGGCCTCTATTAGGGTATTGTCTTTAACATGGCTCCTAATCGTCATTGCCCGAATATGGGTATAGCTGTGGGAACTTTTGTATTATTCGGAGTTGAAGGTATAGGGTTATATTATATTATTTATAATTAAGTAAGGTTTTCATTATAAGGTCCGATCTCTTTGATATTTTTTCTTATTAATATGACTGCCTCGATGGCGCAGTTGTAATGCGTACGCGTTACGATTGAGGCCGACGCTGAGGTCTCGGGTTCGATCCCCAGGTCGGGTAAAGTGGTATTGGGTTTTTCTATTATGAAATGCTCAGTATCAGCCCGGAGTCTGGAATTTGTGCCCGGTATGGCGATAGGATCGCCCCCTATCACATAAGGGACGGAGATACGCTCGGCGAAATGTGGGTGTACTGGTTACACCTCTGCCTACCCTTTCGGGGATTACAGGCGTGAGTGCGTATGTATGTATATAATATAACAAATATTTTGTTTCTTTGTACTTTAGATGGTTGGTTTTGGTAAAACAACTAGGTAAGTCTCTGGTATGCGAGAGGCCGTCTGGATTGATACATTGCTTTGTTTATTTTTGCTGCCAAGCAGCAGTGTATAACCAATGTTGTCAGTTGGTTTGTAGGACATTGAAGCCAGTGAAATTACTGTAAATACCCCTCCCCGTGCCAATCTCATATTTATCCCTTTCTTTTAAGATCGGCAATATGCCCATGATTCTTCTGGTATTGTACAAGAGCGGTGGAGCCCCATACCATCTTGTAACCCACTTACTCGATCGCCGGCCTATATAATAAAAAATCTGTTAAAATAAGAAATTAATCTTGCGTATTCGAAAACAAAAGGTAAGTAAGCGAGCCACCAGATCACAGATAAATCAAATCTCTCAGCACATTATCTTCTATCAATCAATGTTTTATAGTACGTTAAGACGGAATAAATCGGTCGATACCCGTTGCGTGTACCTTTATTTTTCAATTAGCAGTTCCCGTGACTCAGTGTGGAAGAATGTAAACAGAATGTACATTAACTTTTGCTCGCAGCTCTGTCCGCGTGAATATGTTTTCCTGGGATAAAAAGTAGTCTGTGTCCTGATCCAGGTCATAGTCTACCTGTGTGCCAAATATCATTCAAATCGGCTCAGCTGTTAAAGCGTGATTAGATAATAAACAAACTTTCACTTAAATAAGTATAATAACATATAAGTAGTAGGTAGAATGTACAATGTACAACTCTGCCTATATCTTGGGGATAGAGCGTGAATTCTACTAATCGCCTTATTGGTTTATACATAGTGTACTAAAGCTGAGAACCGAGAAGTCCTAGTTTCAATTCCCAGATCGTGCAATCACAACTTGTGTTTGAGTTTTCGATTCGAAAAATCAAACATGAATTGCCCGAGATTTAAATGTATATACTTTAATATTAGCCCTGTATTATACTCGTCCCACTGGATATAGGCCTCCTTTACTGAATGAGAGGGGTTAAGCGTTAGTTCACCACATTGGCCTATTGCCGGTTGCCAGACTTCACATTACTTCGAAATTTTTATAAAGGACTTCTCAGGTATGCAGGTTTCGTCACAATATTTCCTTCACTGTTAATGCAAGCGTGTAATATGCGTATAATGGGTTTTATGAGTGGTAGGGCCGAGCTGTAGACAGTTTTGTCTACAGCATGAATGGACCGGCTCGTCCGGATCGTTACCACTGTTTCACAGAAAACCGACGTAAAGTAACAAGCTTGCTGCTGCGTTTCGTGCGATAAGTGAGATATCCGGAGGCCCAAATCCCCCTCCCCTTCACAATCCCTTAATTCTCCTTTTCCTTTAACGTCGGCAACGCGCCCATTATTTTTTTGTATTGTGGGCGTACATGGGCGGTGGAGATCACTTAACATCAGTCGACCCACTTGCTCGTTTGCCGGCATATGCAATAAAAAAAACACTAAGCTTAAGATGACACATAGTCGTAAATATTTACAGTAGTTCATGAGTTCCTCCGTCGTCGTCCCAAACATGTTTTGGCAGATCCTAACGACTCCATCACAGTCGCTATCGAAGCAGCATAATACGCGACCGCGACATAAGACACGCCTACGAGTCCGAAGAACTCCCACAACTGACCGTCGGCACAATGATGTGCAGAGACGGCCCTAAACTATACTCCCCAGCGATTGCTCAAGCTGAGGTCTGAGCCTTCTAAAAGGCGCCTCTGTGCTTAATCGCTACTAAGTACATTATACATATTTCTGGCTAGAGCGCCATAAGCGCCGGCTTTATTGTCAGGTGAAGCTGTAAAAGCAATATAGGCTAACAGCACAAATCCATTCGAAAAAAAAGTAGTTCATGAGCGTGCATTCGTCCCAAATGCTGTCGTATAGTGCCACTATTGTGACCCTAGTTCGAATTTTTCCATAGCATCCGTATACGAGAAATATCATATTATTATGTATGACGCTAGTACTTTTTCAATAAGATCCGATAAGGGCACTGTACGGATCTGCATACAAATTTTGGTAAATACGGATGACGTGTAGTTACCGAATAACTCGCAAAAACTTGTGTTATGTGCACTCTAGTAGCATAGAATACTGCATACGTTGTTTTTTTTTTTTTTTTTTTATAGTATACGCTGGCAAACGAGCAAGTGGGTCACCTGAAAAGAAAAGAAAAAGAATACAAAAGAATTATCGGCGCGTTGACGACCTTAAAGGAAAGGGATAATAAGGGATTGGGAAGAGGAGGGGGATTTGGGCCTCCGGATATCTCACTCACCGTACGAAACGCAGCAGCAAGCTGCTACTTTACGCCAGTTTTCTGTGAGACAGTGGTAACGACCCGGACGAGCCGGCCCATTCATGCTGTAGACAAAATTGTCTACAGCGTGGCTCTACCACTCAAATTTGTTGTTATTTATCAACCTTAATAATTTTGTTTAATTAATTGTCAAATAATAAGTTAAACATTATTTATTAAATACAAACTAAATTAATACTAATTCCATTAAACAAATTCAAATTAAAACAATTAATTTAATTATAAGTATCGAATTAATGAACAGAAACATGTCCAAATATAATTGGAAAATTGGTTTTGTCACACAGTGGGTATAATTGCGCCACTCTAGTTCAAAGAAGGCATTGATGTGCCTCGAGGGCAACATTTTGTTCTGGTCATATCGCGTTTTGCGCCACTGGGCGTTTGCCAGTGACAAGTGTCATGTGTTCACTCATTACGATTATTATTCGGCGCACAGTGGCGCAAAATTGCATTGAGTGAACTTGCCCGAGGCTTAGCTGGAGTTGAATTCAAATGGGCACCCTCTGATGTCTTTTTCTATGTTTTTATGACATATTATAGACAAGCTTTGTAGTTATGGGTATAAGATTATTAGTTATTTTACAATTAACGTATGTACGCTAGTAGATTTTTTTATAGCAAGTGGATCACGTGATGGTAAGTGATCTCCACCGCCTATAAACATCCACAATACCTGAAGAATCATGGACGAGATGGCCCATTCATACTGCAGACAAAACTATCTATAGACTGGCTCAGCGTCCCAACAATGTTACTTTAAATAATTAGAAGCATTTACTAAAACGTTTTTCTGTTGCAGTGATGTATGTAATATAGATCGCATTTGCACTATTTCGACCGACAGTACTCACAAAATTACAAATCCATTCAGTTATTGTCTGATCACTTACAGGACCGTCATTACTTCAACTACGCAAGAATTCACCACAACCATTAGATTCTATAAATCCCAGTCAACGGCTATGACTGACTGCGCTATCTCCGTTTATAAATCAATTCTTATTGCAAGTAAACTCATCGTGTCAAACAGTGCATGTAGTGCAAGATTTTGTAAGTAATTTGAAGCTGTCAGTCACATCTACAGCCAGAAATGTTGGAGGCGTCGCCTTTGAAAGAGTGCTCCTAGGCGTAAATAAGACACCGTTTTTCCAACAAAAAAGGACTGTATTTCTTGACAATTTAAACGCATTTTACGAAAATATATATTCCATAAAGTACCTCTAAGGAATTGTTTTAAAAACTTATTAGATTCATACATACTTCTCGCATACTAATAACGTGACAGCTATGACAGAAAGACTCACACTATGACTGCAGAGGCTGTCGTTTAAGTTTTTACGAGTTATTCGATAGTTGACTGCATCTATATTTTACAAAATACGTATGAAGAGCCATACAGCAGTGTACGTACAGTGGATTGTATTTATACGTATATATTTCTCGTATTCGAATGACGTGACAGCTGTCGAACAATCTCAGACCACGCTGTTAAGCAGCCGATGGTATTCGCAACACTCACATTTTACGTGACACTGACTTTTCGTTTCCATCGATTTATCACGAAGTCAAACAGTTCGCCCCGACGCCATATCAAGTTGTCATGTTTAAAATATCACTGACAGGGAGGCATTTTATTTATTCCGACTCTAAAACCTCGGCCGTCGGCCGGCGCGCTTTTTTATGAGATACATTTGACAATTCACGCCAGTTTGTTGGCAAATGGCCGCCTATCACACTATCGAGTAACGTATTTTATATGGTCTAAATTCTAGCCGCGCCTATATTAATAAATCTTTCCGGGCTTAAACAATTTATTTTTGTCCGTTTTTTATTTGCGACGGACCACTGCGCGTGCTGTTAGTGGTAGATTTAAATAATTTTACGCGCACTTGTTCAAGTTACTTATATAACAACATTTTTTTATAATTCTCACTCAATAAATAATATCAGTAAAAATAGGTATATACTAGCGTACTTTTGGACACCGGACCTCTTCCACTAATAAGAAGGGTTAATATTAATTTAAAGGTACTAGCCTACTGTTGGACACGGACCTCTTCCACTAATAAGAGGGGTTAAGGTGCGGCTCGGCAGAATTCACACCTTCAAAATTCTTATGAGAGGATTTTAGGTTCATAGAAACTGGATTCAAACCGACCTCGTGCCTCGGTAGTCTATTGCACTGTTGAAAAGTACAAAAAAATATAGCTACATCCTCGTTTCCAAAGATAATTTACTAACACTTATTTACTAACACTTATTTACTAACACTTATTTACTAACACTTATTTTCATAGCCGTTTAATTTAATATAAGAAGCAACTTCAGGCCGACATCATTCTGGTGACCGTCGAAGAACGGAATGTGTTGATATTTGCATTATGTTAGTACTGCACTATGCAACGTTGTCTTGCAGTGTTAGGAGAATTAAAAAAAACAAATTTATACAGATTTGTTACCGGGCCATAAAATTGACCATGAGAAGTGAATTGGCTAAATAACTTATGATCTATCTAATCTGCAAATTCTAGACAGACTCCGTGGCGCAGTGGGCGAGTAGCCGGCTACGAAGCGTGAAGCCATGGGTTCGATTCCCACACCGAGAAAAATGTTGGTGTTATCCACAAATAATTGTTTCGGGTTTGGGTGTTGTGGGATCGCAAGTTCCTCGTAGTTCCTGATTCTCACGATACAGGTTAACCTAGTGTGGGTTCAGGACTATGTGTGTGACTGTTGGGTGTATTTATTTATTTATTACTAAATACTTTTTTATAAAGAGATCACACTGCATACACTTGTTCCAAAATAACTTCAGTCTATAAAAGTCAGTCTCTACACAATGATTGTTCTAATGATTTTTCCATTCCTAATATTTTTGGACTTCACGAATTGTAACGTAATTATGAATGACATTCGGATATTGCCATTTATGGTGTATATTTAAGACAATGTTTTTTCTGTGGTTTCTCTCGCATGATGCAACCTTTTAAGTATAAAGTTTTTAATTTAATTCTTAATTAAAGTGAAATAAATAAATGAAAACTTACTACACTGCTATCCCCCAAAATAGCATATGTTTGGTGATCTTTAGGTGTCAACAATGATTTTCCAGACATATATTTCTATAGCAGAGGCCGGCAAACGAGCAAGTGGGTCACCTGATGGTAAGTGATATCCACCGCCCATGAACATTCACATATCTGAAGAATCACAGTCACGTTGCTGACTTTAAAGGAAAGGGATGATTGAGGGATTGGGAAGGGGAAGGAGATTTGGGCCTTCGAATATCTCACTCACCGCACAAACCGCACCAGCAAGCTGCTACTTCACATCGGTCTTCTGTGGGACATTGGTAACAACCCGGTCGAGCCGGCCCATTCATGATGAAGACAAAACTGTCGCATGTATTGTATAACATTTCCTCCACCAAGAATTTATTTATTTATTTATGTAGTATTCACTTACATTTACAGTTGAACTAAACAAGAATCAAGCAAAAAATTGCTCTAGAATACTCTAGATGGATCTAGAAGATGCCTATATCCTGCAGTAAATTGCTACCGGTTGATATTATAAGGATTAATTCAAGAATCGTAGGCCTTGTTGCGAAAGCTAGCCTTTTTTCCAATCTTCAAACTTCAGAAGGTGCTTACCACATGATATTGAGGTTTTCTATTATGAAATACTCAGTATCAACCCGGAGTCTAGAATTATGCCCGGTATGGCTACAGGCTCGCCCCCTATCACATCATGGGACTGAGATACGCTCTTACTGTAACTTACACTTAAATGTAGCCGGTTATAGTTTACGTACAGACAGATTTGAGAACTTTATACAGAATTTACTCGATGTTAGTTATTCTATTCCCAGCACGCAAAAACGTTTTGACAAAAATATTGTATCACGTCATTGACTAATTGATGGCTTTAATGGTTCCTGTGAATATTGTGCTTACTATATGGGAATCTCAATGGACAAAAAATACCGATTAGATCACAGGAAAAGGGTTTACGAAGAAAGTGGTACGTAACGAGTGGTAGAGCCACGCTGTAGACAATTTTGTCTACAGCATGAATGGGCCGGCTCGTCCGGGTCGTTACCACTGTCTCACAGAAAACCGATGTAAAGTAGCAGCTTGCTGCTGCGTTTCGTACGGTGAGTGAGATATCCGGAGGCCCAAATCTCCTCCCCTTCCCAATTCCTTAATTATCCCTTTCCTTTAAGGTCGGCAACGCGCCCATGATTCTTTTGGTATTGTGGGCGTACATGGGCGGTGGTGTTCACTTACCATCAGGTGACCCACTTGCTCGTTTGTCGGCCTATACAATAAAAAAAAAAGTTTCTCATACAATAATAAATGTGTTGCTTTATGCTTTTAGAATGTAATAATTTCCGACGCCTATGTCTCGAAAGGGCAATTTTCAAAATTAGTATTAGCACCTACATTTCATTACCATTTACCATCGATTTTATAGAAACTTATTCGGCACCATCTCTGATAATAAAGCGGACGAGTAACCGGCTGAACGAAACGAAACGAGAGGCCGTGGGTTCGATTCCCACACCGAAACAAATGTTTGTGTGATACACAATATTTTTTTCTGGCCTGGGTGTTGTGGGACCGCAAGTTCCTCGTAGTTGCTGATACACACGATACAGGTTATCTTAGTATGGGGTCAGGACTATGTGTGTAACTGTTGGGTGTATTTATTTATTTATTTAATATCGATCCTAGATACATTTTCAATTGAAAAACCCGTTTTGCCCTACACAAAGATCGATACAAAGACTTTGCTCGACGTTTGTGTAATACTAGCATTAATACTAATAAGATCTTTGGTCAACATCAATATAAAAGATAAAAGAGGCAAGAATGACCATAACTTTCTTACAAAGTTCACCTGCAAAAATACAGTTCCCTTGTAAATCCAAACCCATTTACTTAAACCCAAATCATATTCAATAAGCCCAAACGCTCGCCCTGTTAGACAAAAATACACATCTCAGCGTGTTCTGAGGTCATGTCCAGGGTGGGGGGAGGCGTGGGGGGAATGCTGGCGGTTTAATTATCGGACACTAAATTAAGCTGGGACCGCCGGTTCTGCCGGCTTGCACTTTCCAGATATGTTCTGTGAGGCAATATGGACGTTGGATGAGATAAAACATATGATGCGGTCTTGTTCGGTATTGTTTGGAATTTTGAAGTTTGTGATGGGTGCATCGAAGAACATGCTGAATTGCTATACTTATCTACAATACTCTTGAGTCGCCAAAGTAAATTGCATGGCTTATCCTGCCATGACAAGATTAGAAATTTCTATCCTGACTTGAAAGTAATTAGAAATCTACAATGGGATCTATTATCTGATGGACAGCATCCGTGGCGCAGCAGGTAAGTAACCAGCTGCGCAGGCCGTGTGTTCGATTCCCTGAGACAAATGTTTGTGTGATCCACAAAAAAATTGTTTTTGGTTTGGGTGTTTTGGGACCACAAGTCCATGTAGTCCCTGATACCCATGATACAGGTTAACCTAGTGCGGGGTCAGGACTATGTGTGTGACTGTTGGGTGTATTTATTTTATTTATTATCTCGGATATTTTATTCATCATACGATAGTTGCGCCGCGCCGCCTTAATCAAGTCGGCCCATTCATGATGTAGTCAAAACTGACGTCACCATAGTTATGCCAGACAAAAAAAATGTTTTGAAAAATCCAAACATACCCGCCCTACCTCAAAGTCCGTCTGCCGATAAGAATGCGTCGAGCATCGCAGCTCATTCAATTACTAGCCGGCGCGAAGCAGCTGAGCTTGCCACAATTATACCACAGATTGAGCCTTCTATATTCAGCTCACGTCACACTAGCCACCATTCATATTTATTATATTACTTGTTAACTTTTATTATCTTTGGTTTTCTTGCAGTGACCTGTTCAGTTTGTTCTCTGTATAACTCTAAAATACGCGTATAACTCTGTATAACTATAAATATAATAGGGGGCGAGCCTATCGCCATACCGGGCGCAATTCCAGACTCCGATACTGAGTACTCGGTATACCGAGATACTGAGCAATTCGTAATAGAAAAACCTAATGTAACTTTTACCCGACCCGGTGATCGGACCCGAGACCTCAATGTGTACGCATTACAACTGCGTCACCGAGGCAGTCATTTAACTCGATTATCTAAATAGTTATTTTTCTTAAATATGTATATTGCAATTTCATTAAGTATGCTAGGTTCTCTCGGATACTAGAGCCTTTCTGGCATCCTTAATTCTTCTGGTATTGTGATCGTTCAAAAGCAGTAGAGATCATCAAGTTACTTACTTACTCATTTGTCGGCCTTTGCTTTTAAAAAAGACTCAATATGTCAAAAACCAAGATCTTCTGAACTCATCCGAAAAATACCTTCACTAATTGCACAATAAGAAAACAAGAGCTCTTATTACCGAAATTTGATTTGATTGATGTTTCTCAGTATTGGGTGTATAATTTCTTGAATAACCAGTTACAACCTATTGTTTTCGAAATGCTATTTATTATGTGTTCCGTTCATATTTTGCAAAATGGTCGTCTCTTCATCAAAAGAGGACCAAATGTCAGTAAAATAGTAGGTAAAACATTCCAACAACATTCTAGTAGGAAGTGGAATGGACTGCCTAAATAAAACTAGAGGTGGGGTGTCCGGGTTATGAGCTAATTAAGGTAGTGTTAACTTATAGAGAAGCTACTGAACACCATGCTTGCTTAGGAAAATTTATCAAGTTTGACGGAGTTACTATCTTAGGAGTTTATTTATCTAAATATATACATTATGCACGCTGATACGAAAGACCTACGTGAAACAAAGCCGCAAAATACAGATGAAAGCTGTATGTGGACAACGTCCATCGTATGTTCTAAAAATTGAGGAAGTTCTTGCGGAAACTCGTAAATAAATACACACATAAAACTTCAATTGTTATGTCCGTGGGAAAACCGGCGATGGATTGAATAATCCAAATGATTACATAACTGGTTCGGTTCCAGCCAGTTTAGTAATCAGTGAACGTCTTGACGGTATTGAGTTTTTTTTAAGCAGAAGACGACTGACGCCAGCCAGTCTGAATTTGAACTGGGCTGGACACAGGATGCACAATGACTTGTAATAGAAGACTACTTACTACACAATGGGTTTCATTAGAACACGGGCGACGAGAAGGGCCCAGAAAGTGACGCTATAAGGTTGAGTTGTACTAAAAAAACTGCCTAGTTTAAGCTCAAATTTGAGACAAGTGGAGAGAGCGTAGCGCAGCCTATGGCTTGTAGTAGAACTATGAATGCTGAAAAAAATAAAAAGAAGACCTTAATATTTCAAGGTGGTATATATAATTCACTAGATGGTAGGTTCCTTGTATACGAACCGCTATAACACTTGAGATCTATGGTATGAAGGCGACAAAGGCAGTGCAGTGTCAGGCAGTACTTCTGAGTGGTATTGCTATTTTTATGGGTAGACATACCATCAAGTGAGCAACCGGCTCGTATCATCTTTAAGGAAGTAAAAAGCACAAGATATTTATCAGGATAAATAACGCATTAATCAACCTATTTCTGTCGATCTAAAAACAGTAGCGCCAATGTTTTTGTGCGAAACAGTGGTAGTAAACTGGACGAACCGACTCATTCAGACCATAAACCAATTTCGAAGGACAAGTTAAATATCTCTTACTCGTTGCATCTCTACTTACCCCTTGGGTAAAATGAGCGTCACTTTAAAAGTGAATGTTTATAATATATTCTTACAAAGATCGATTGCCAATTTAAAGTCGCCATTCAACTAAGTAACCGCCGCAGATTAATATAACATTTGCATAATTATTTCATTATAATTACTTACTTACTCATTTGTCGGCCTTTGCTTTTAAAAAAGACTCAATATGTCAAAAACCAAGATCTTCTGAACTCATCCGAAAAATACCTTCACTAATTGCACAATAAGAAACCAAGAGCTCTTATTACCGAAATTTGATTTGATTGATGTTTCTCAGTATTGGGTGTATAATTTCTTAAATAACCAGTTACAACCTATTGTTTTCGAAATGCTATTTATTATGTGTTCCGTTCATATTTTGCATAATGGTCGTCTCTTCATCAAAAGAGGACCAAATGTCAGTAAAATAGTAGGTAAAACATTCCAACAACATTCTAGTAGGAAGTGGAATGGACTGCCTAAATAAAACTAGAGGCGGGGTGTCCGGGGTATGAGCTAATTAAGGTAGTGTTAACTTATAGAGAAGCTACTGAACACCATGCTTGCTTAGGAAAATTTATCAAGTTTAAGACGGAGTTACTATCTTAGGAGTTTATTTATCTAAATATATACATTATGCACGCTGATACGAAAGACCTACGTGAAACAAAGCCGCAAAATACAGATGAAAGCTGTATGTGGACAACGTCCATCGTATGTTCAAAAAATTGAGGAAGTTCTTGCGGAAACTCGTAAATAAATACAGACATAAAACTTCAATTGTTATGACCGTGGGAAAACCGGCGATGGATTGAATAATCCAAATGATTACATAACTGGTTCGGTTCCAGCCAGTTTAGTAATCAGTGAACGTCTTGACGGTATTGAGTTTATTTAAGCAGAAGACGACTGACGCCAGCCAGTCTGAATTTGAACTGGGCTGGACACAGGATGCACAATGACTTGTAATAGAAGACTACTTACTACACAATGGGTTTCATTAGAACACGGGCGACGAGAAGGGCCCAGAAAGTGACGCTATAAGGTTGAGTTGTACTAAAAAAACTGCCTAGTTTAAGCTCAAATTTGAGACAAGTGGAGAGAGCGTAGCGCAGCCTATGGCTTGTAGTAGAACTATGAATGCTGAAAAAAATAAAAAGAAGACCTTAATATTTCAAGGTGGTATATATAATTCACTAGATGGTAGGTTCCTTGTATACGAACCGCTATAACACTTGAGATCTATGGTATGAAGGCGACAAAGGCAGTGCAGTGTCAGGCAGTACTTCTGAGTGGTATTGCTATTTTTATGGCTGGACATACCATCCTGAGCAACCGGCTCGTATCATCTTTAAGGAAGTAAAAAGATCAAGATATTTATCAGAATAAATAACGCATTAATCAACCTATTTCTGTCGATTTAAAAACAGTAGCGCCAATGTTTTTATTGTGTAAAGTACCTATTGAAATGGGCGAGTAAATAGATAACATTTTAGTTTCGGCAGCCATTCATCACGACGCGTTTGCCATGCCTACATAATATATAGCGATCCCGTCAAAACAAAAGCGATCGGGGGCATAGCACGTAACGATACGCACTTCCTTTCATTTTAAATACTACAACTTTACGAGTATAATTTACTAGCAGTTATCCGCCCGCGAAAATGTATTTTTCTGGGATAAAAGTTGCATATGTTCTAAATCATATCTTGGTCTACCTGTATGACAGATTTTATCCAAATCCATTCAGCCGTTAAGGCGTAATTTGATCTACAAACATCCAAACCTTCACATTAATAATAGGTAGGTACATAATATGAAACACAATGGGGGCGGGCTATCGTGAGTGGATTTTACAAAAATTTGGAATAGGAGTCTCATTATTTTTAGTAAACAATATTTATGCTTAATTTCACAGTCGTATTCCGTTTCTTAAAAAAGTTTCATACCTACAAAGTTTAAATATTGCAAGTGGATTTTTTCAAATATGTGAATCACATATTCTATTTTAATAAGCAATATTTGCCTTTGGTAGTTTTTGACAAATCGTTATTAATCAGTAAGTGGTATTTCGCTGTTATAGAATTATACCTATAGATTTGTTTGTGTGATCCACAAATATTTGTTTCGGGTCTAGGTGTTGAGGGACCGCAGTCAAGATGTGAAGTCTGATAAAAAGTGATTATTGAAACTGTTAAATTCAATCACCATTTCTGATTGGCCGACCTGGGAATTAAACTCCAGACCTCACGATTTCATTCTTAGTACAACGCCATTAGACCAATGAGGCGGTCTCTTACACAAATACATGAAAAAGTACTCAACTAGCGTTTCTAATTTATAAATCAACTCAATCGTGACAGACACGTTAACTTCATAATATTTTAATTATTGAAATAAAACTAGTTTATACGGATTTTATCGCGGTTTAATTTTTATTTTTATTCCCGACGTTTCGAAAGCTTTTCAGCCTTCGTGGTCACGGGAGACGTGGTATTTTTTAATTATTTTTTTAACATACGCACTCACGCCTATAATCCCCGAAGGGGTAGGCAGAGGTGTAACTAGTACACCCACATTTCGCCGAGCGTATCTCCGTCCCACAATGTGATAGGGGGCGAGCCTATCGCCATATCGGGCACAAATTCCAGACTCCGGGCTGATACTGCGAATTTCGTAATAGAAAAACCCAATATCACTTTACCCGACCCGGGGATCGAACCCGAGACCTCAGCGTTAGCCTCAATTGTAACACGGTCGCATTACAACTGCGCCACCGAGGCAGCCATACATTTATTTTTTTAAATAATTAAAAAATAAATGTATAATTTTAAAATGAAAGTAGCCAATGTAACATTAACTTTTCGAGACGATCTACACCTCAGTCTCTCGCGTGACCACGAAGGCTGAAAAGCTTTCGAAACGTCAGGAATAAAAATAAATATTAAACCGCGATAAAATCCGTATAAACTAGTTTTATTTCAATGTGTAATATTCGCGTAAACCTAAGAAATCACTATGTTAATTAGTCAAAAACAAATTTAAATATACTCTTATATGACTGTTGCAATCATTAAAACGCAAATTAAATTACAGTTTTATCTAATTAAGGAAACTGCATTCTACTTATGTATACATTGAAAGTGTTTGTTATTAGTCTGAATGGCGAAACGAGCAGGTTGCTGACCTGATGATAGGCGCTAAGTAGCTTTTGAGTGGTAGAGCCACGCTGTAGACACTTTTGTTTACAGCATGAATGGGCCGGCTCGTCCGGGTCGTTACCACTGTCTCATAGAAAACCGTCGTAAAGTAGCAGGTTGCTGCTGCATTTCGTATATCGTGAGTGAGATATCCGGAGGCCCAAATCCCCGTCCCCTTCCCAATCCCTTAATTATCCCTTTCCTTTATGTTCGGCAACGCGCCCATGATTGTATTTTATTGTGGGCGTATATGGGGGTGGAGATCACATACGATCAGGTGACCCACTTGCTCGTTTGCTGTCTCCTGCTATACAAAAGAGATTTCGTGACGGGAGTTGAACCAACTGTTTCCGCGTTTCAATGTAAGATATCCTCATGTAAAAACACACTATTAATATTTAATTACACATTTGAAAGCGTAACTTAGACGCGTGAAATCAATTATTTTACATGGTTATCAATTATCAATTGGTATGGTACTTGGCAAAGCAAAGCAGTGATAGCTCAGTGGCGAGTGGTATGGACTGTCGAGACGAAAGTCGCAGGTTCGAAACCAGCCTCAAGAGCATACACCTCTGACTTTTCTAAGTTATGTGTGTATTAATTGTTAATTATCGCTTGCTTTAACGGTGAAGGTAACATCGTGAGGAAACCTGCATACCTGAGGAGTTCTTCATTAGAATTTCGAAGGTACGTGAAGTCTGCCAACCCGCATTAAGCCAGCGTGGTGGACTAAGGCTTAACCCCTCTCATTCAGTAGAGGAGGCCCGTGCCCAGCAGTGGGACGTGTATAATACAGGGCTAGTATTATTATTTATTATTATTATGGTACTTGGACATTGATATGGAAAGGGGAGGGATTTGATTTGGGCCTCCGAAAGTTCCACTTACCGTACGTAACTCAACAACAATCAAAAACGTAACGTCTTTGTGCGAAATAGTGGTAGTAAACTAGACGAACCGACTCATTCAGACCATAAACCAATTTCGAAGGACAAGTTAAATATCTCTTACTCGTTGCATCTCTACTTACCCCTTGGGTAAAATGAGCGTCACTTTAAAAGTGAATGTTTATAATAGATTCTTACAAAGATCGATTGCCAATTTAAAGTCGCCGTTCAACTAAATAACCGACGCAGATTAATATAACATTTGCATAATTATTTCATTATATATGCGTCCCATAAGATTTGTAAATATCCTCCATTACAAACATTCCTAAGTTTTACATAATTGATTAATAATTTTAACTTATTGCTAAGCATGTGTAATTAAAGCCGTGTATTCATTATAGCTTTTTTTATGGCAGATACGAAGCACGAGGGCCTTTACTAGTTTAGAGAATTTATAAAGTTACTAGCTGTCCCGCGCGGTTTCTCCCGCAACTACAGCAGCTCCACCAACCGGGTCCAATTGTGAATCTAAACCATCCAGGGCGCCACCCAAACGCATACAAAAAGAATCATTCAAATCGGTCCAACCGTTTAGGAGGAGTTCAGTGACATACACACGTACAGTAGAATTATATATTTGTAGATAAACCATCGATTTTTGGTTAATAAATACAACAAAAGTAAAATTTACAATTGCCTCAAAAATACTGCCTGCGTAGAAAAATCTTAAATGTAAAACATCATTTTGGCTTTTCTACCTAATTAACTTTAAAGACCTATTTGCAAGGAGCTAGTTTATAGCACAACAAAGGTAAGAACACAGAAAAATTTCGTTTACGATGTCGACTCATGTTATCTGTCAGCGAGAATCGTACTAGGCACCTTTGTAAACCAGCACTTCCTGAGATATTCTCGGCAATGTCGATCGAGACACTCTGCGTGTAAATGGAGCTCAAAGCAACAGACAGCCTCCGTGGCGCAGTGGGCGAGTAGCCGGCTGCGATGCGAGATGCCGTGGGTTCGATTTCCGCATCGAAACAAATGTGTGTGAGATCCACAAATATTTAATTCAGGTCTTGGTGTTTTCTCCCCAAAGGGGTAGATATCAGTTCTGGGTTTTGTAAGACCCTTGTAGTTCCTGATACCCACGAAACAGGTTTACCTAGTGTGGGGTCAGGACTATACGTGTGTGACTGTTGGGTGTACATTGCTCTTTATTTTTAAAGTTCTTTTTACATTTTTTTTTATATTATAATTATACAAAATAAAGCATTTAACAATATAAAAGTATCACCCTCCAATGGCGAGGCCTAGGACCCAAGCCATCGGTGGTTAGGGCCCCAGTGTGAGGAACCTCCTCACAATGCGTGCCGTGTCCAATAACACTGCTTTCTTTCTTTTTCTTTCTTTCTTGGATGTATTTATTATTATTAATTATCAGGCAATATGTTGCTCAACATGTAGAAGAGCAGCGGCGTAGAACTTAGCAACGCTGTCATTCCATAGGTATACAGACAACCAGCAGGCCAATTCTCGTAATTTTAAATGTTCAAAATATCATTCCGATCTAGTCTCAGCGTCAAGAAAGTTGCAAATGGCATTCTCTTAAACCAATAATCAACGTCAAATGTGAACATAGATCGTAATTAAATTGAATATAGAATAAAAGTTGACTGAAGCCAAAACGGTATAATGCTACTGCTAATGCTAGGTGCATTTGACGTTGATTATTGGTTTAAGAGAATGCCATTTGCAACTTTCTTGACGCTGAGACTAGATCGGAATGATATTTTGAACATTTAAAATTACGAGAATTGGCCTTCAGATGCGAGTCATGTCCCATGGCATCTGGTAAAATCCGTGCTGACAATGTTTCCAAACACGTGGATGAACATGTGTATTACTTGAATACTATAGCTAAGAATACACACTATTAAAACGGTTACCAAATAAAAAGTGCATTAAATAAGCGTTACTAACTGTAGTAGATTTGATTTTTGTGTCTGTTTTAGTTATACGTTGCTAACTCCCAAACGTGCCGAGTTACATTCTAAGTCCGGTGCGCGAGCGCAGTTTACATTACCATCATCATAAAGTAGAGGTTATAAAATGCAGAAATGTTTACGTCGGTTGGTTTTAGTGAAATCAAATTGATACCAAACGTTCATGGCAGTTAGTTTCAATTATAAAGTATTTTCGCACGTTTTGATGGTGATTATCGAAGCTGTTTACTTTATGAACCGAGGTGTATATTGTTGTATAGTCGTCTGTGAAACGAGAAGCCACCGGTTTGATTCCCACGCCGAATGTCTGTTGTGATTCATAAATATTCCAGGCCTGCGTGTAGGAAGACCGAAAGGCTCTTATACTCCCCAGTTACTAATGAAAGTTTATAATAAAAATATTTGTTTTTATTATTTTATTTATTCTTCAGTATCAAGGTACTAGAACCACAGCCTCCGCGGCACAGTGGACGAGTAACCGCCTGTGAAGCGAGATGCCGAGGATTCGCATCGAGAGAAAATGTTTGTGTGATCCACAAATATTTGTTTCAGGTCTGGGTGTTTTCTCTCCAGAGGGGTTGACGTCAAGCAGGCACCTGGTTGTAAAAATTATAAGCCAAATCATTCTGTCACAAGTGTTAAAAACCATTTCGCGTCGACCCCACTGCGAGTGGGATTAAGGCAGGTGGAAGAAGACTAATCGTAATAACCAATTATCTTGGTATCTAAATATACGAGTCTAATACAAAACATTCTTTTTTTAATCGGTTAAAACTCACAAAATCAATTAGAAAAAGATCTGTAATTTCTAAATGGCAGAATATTTTCTTCAAATATTAAATAGAAAACTTATTCAATTCGCTATATGTAATTAAGAGCTACGATACCAGACACACTGATAGTCAGACAATTAAAGAGTCATAACACCCTTTTTTACATACATACGCACTCACGCCTGTAATCCCCGAAGGGGTAGGCAGTGGTGTAACCAGTACACCCACATTTCCCCGAGCGTATCTCCGTCCCTTATGTGATAGGGGGCGAGCCTATCGCCATACCGGGCACAAATTCCAGACTCCGGGCTGATACTGAGCATTTCGTAATAGAAAAACCCGATATCACTGTTGCCTGACCTGGGGATCGAACCCGAGACCTCAGCGTCCCAACCCCTTTTTTATCAGGGGTTAAAAATTAATAATTGTCGAAGCGTACCAATCGTACACTGTGAAATCAGTTCCACACGAAAAGAAACCAATTATTAATAATATATTTATCAGCGCAAAGAATGAACATGCTAAATGTTTTCCAATAAAAGCACGCGTTAACGTACAGTGTCGACGTTTCGGTCGACAGCTTTGTCCATACAACACAGTGTCGGTGTCAATGTTGACGCGAATGGAAAAATGCAAAATGCGTCGGACGTTGCGCCGAGACTAATTTCCTCTTGAGCTGTAAGTGTACGTCAGTCCGGCATGACAGTCAGCCATGACAGTCCGTTCGCTCGTGTCAATATTTTATTGTTACGTAATAAATGTTTGGTATTACTGTACGTTTGTTAAGCTTTTAAATAATTCGTGGAATATCTTTCTTGGAGGTTGAACTTTGTATGAAATGTTTTTATGGAACGAAATACGATTGTACAAATTAAGTAATTGAGTACAAAAATTGCTAATTAAAAAAAATGGAAATACTTGATTCACAATTGGCAAAAGGGGGTTTGAACTTAGTATATTAGTCAACATTTATTCCAGAAAAATACATTGACACGGGCCGAGCTGCGGGTAACTGTTAGAAGTCTAAGATAAGCGAGCTTGGGATATGCAACATGACATATCTCACGCGCGAGATAGATTTACGAGTGGTAGAGCCATGCTGTAGACAATTTTGTCTACAGCATGAATGGGCCGGCTCGTCCGGGTCGTTACCACTGTCTCACAGAAAACCGGCGTAAAATAGCAGCTTGCTGCTGCGTTTCGTACGGTGAGTGAGATATCCGGAGGCCCAAATACCCCTCCCCTTCCCAATCCCTTATTATCCCTTTCCTTTAAGGTCGGCAACGCGCCCATAATTCTTTTGTATTGTGGGCGTACATGGGCGGTGGAGATCGCTTACCATCAGGTGACCCACTTGCTCGTTTGCCAGCCTATACTATAAAAAAAAAAAAAAAAGATTACTTTCGACGACAATTAATATTTCACGTAAAAGTGTCAACATTCGATAAAATTACGTCATCATGTTAGAGTTCGTAGACAAAATACCACAGTAAGATTGAAATTACTATTTTGTCTACTTTTGACACGATTCGAGTATTCTATGCAATTATATAAGCTTCGATAGACATATAAAGATAACCAGATAAAACTGGTATTGCATGACAAAACGAGTCAGCAAAATCATCTTGCGTTGCATGTGCTAAACCCCAAGGACTAGAGATAATATTCATCCCGGAATGAAAACACAGTTAATCAAGACGATCTTGTAAACTATGTTAAAGGAAGAGGAAGGGAAAGGGGGGTATATGTACTTCCGGAAATCTTACTTAAGTATGATAGCAAGCTGCTTCTTCACATCAGTTTTCTTTCAGTCAAAGAGTTATATAGTCTACCTATAGCAATATAATATATCATTGGAATCAGTACTGCCTCGGTGGCGCAGTTGTAATGCGTACGCGTTACGATTGAGGCTAGCGCTGAGGTCTCGGGTTCGATCGCCGGGTCGGGTAAAGTGGTATTGGATTCTACGAAATGCTCAGTATCAGCCCGGAGTCTGGAATTTGTGCCCGGTATGGCGATAGGCTCGCCCCCTATCACATTGTGGGACGGAGATACGCTCGGCGAAATGTGGGTGTACTGGTAACACCTCTGCCTACCCCTTCGGGGATTACAGACGTGAGTGCGTATGTATGTATGTATGGAATCAGTACTGCACAAGTCAAGCCGGACCTTTTATGCTGTAAATTAGTCTACGGAGTGACTCTACCTCGTTCATAAAATTTTTCATCATTTCCCTTTCAATACCTTTTGACAGATCTAGATGCTCAAACCACCCACAATAGAAAAAAACATGTTTGTAATTTTCACGATTAGCCGTCTTGAGGGGCTTGATGTAGATAAGCGACGGAGTTGAAGCAGTCGAGATAAGCGGGTTTCATTACGGCCGTGTCGTGCGACAATGGATGGCGACAACGACAAATCTCGCCGGCGGTGAGTTATTTGTTGCCGACGATGACTCTCGGTTTAAGGCGTGCGTTAAGTGATAAGGTTGTATATTAAACGTCAAGATTTTATAAAACTAATGTGTGTTTAATAGAGAAAGGGTTATAGGGCAAACCTTTAGATTAAAGTTACGAACTGCCCCTGCATTATGGAGATTTTCGTAAGAGAAAGAAAGACAATTTATTACATATGCACTCAAACCCGTAATCCCCGAAGCGGTAGGCAGAGGTGTAACCAGTACACCCACATTTCGCCGAGCGTATTTCCGTCCCTTATGTGATAGGGGGAGAGCCTATCGCCATACCGGGCACAAATTCCAGACTCCGGGCTGATACTGAGCATATTGTAATAGAAAAACCCAATACCACTTTACCCGACCCGGGGATCGAACCCGAGACCTCAGCGTTGACCTCAATCGTAACGCGTACGCATTACAACTGCACCACCGAGGCATTAAACACACATTTATAAAACTAATGTGTGTTTAATAAAGGATTATAGGGCAAACCTTTAGATTAAAGGTAAGAACTGCATCTGTATTATGGAGATTTTAGTAAGAAAGAAATACAATTTATTAGTCACAGATCACAATAAATTTACAGTAAAACAATAATTACTAACTAAAAACTATCAATATGGTTTTGATATTTGCGCGGCGTGACTTTGACAGGTAGGTGACCACTCAGCGTGTTGCTGTGCTGTGGCGCGTACCACAATACAGCGCTGATATTCAGTGGTCACCTTAGAGCACAACTAAGCTTTTACAGAATAGACTTAAATGTCTGATTAAACTTAATAAGATTGTCCACGAAAAGATTACTCTCTTTTTTTATATGAAAAAGGTGACAACGGAGCAAGCGGGTCACCTGATGGTAAGTGATCACCGCCGCCCATGGGCACCGTCAATACCAGGGGATTTGTCGGTGCGTTGCCGGCCTTTGAGGAAAGAGTAGGCTCTTTTCTTGAAGGTACCTAAGTCGTATCGGTCTGGAAATACCGCAGGTGATAGCTGATTCCATAAGGATGCCGTACGGGGAAGAAAACTTCGCGTAAATCGCACCGTTGAGGAACGCCAGCCATCCAGATGGTGTGGATGGAATCCCAACTTGTGACGCGTTGTGCGGTGGTGGAATTTGGCCGTTGGTATTAAAGCAAACAGCTCCTCGGAACACTCCCCATGATAAATGATATCTCTTCAATGGTACCTGTCCGCCAGAAATGTAATTGTATATTCTCTCATCTGAAACACGTTTTGCGAGAATGACTTAGTATGATAGGCTCTTCATCATGCGTTCAGTCGCTATACAGTAAACTTTACCTGAACTGAGCAAGATGGCCTCTCTCAGAGTTATTTCCATTTATGTTACCATTGCATTACAAAATATTAAGAATATCTTTTCAAATTCAGCCTCGGTGGCGCAGTTGTAATGCGTATGCGTTACCACTGAGGCTGACGCTGAGGTCTTGGGTTCGATCCCCAGGTCGGGTAACAGTGATATTGGGTTTTTCTATTACGAAATGCTCAGTATCAGCCCGGAGTCTGGAATTGTGCCCGGTATGGCGATAGACTCGCCCCCTATCACATAATGGGACGGAGATACGCTGGGCGAAATTTGGGTGTACTGGTTACACCTCTGCCTATCCCTTCGGGGATTACAGGCGTGAGTGCGTATCTTCACAAATATCTGCAACTACAGCCTCATAAAATCCCCTCAATCTCCCACCATCTAATTGAGCCACCCCATAAATCGTCTAATAAACATATTCAGGATAAAGAAAAAAATAAAAGAAAGCACCCAAGACTTGGATAACTGTAACACATTTTCGTCGCTAAGGCTAACAGTTCCGAAGTGAACTGTCCCATAAATCTGGACTCTACTGATTGATACATAGCGGTGGGTTGACGCCCATCCAGTAATTTACTGCCTGAAGCCCGCCCACTAGCTAGATAGCGGGACTTTTGTTTTGCATTAATTCCTTTTCGCTCCTTCCTCCACTGGGGGGTTTGGGGAAAAATTCGCTTCATTGTCATATGGTCGATGCCAATCAGTTGGAGGATTTACGACCATTTGGTCTGGCTGTAAAAATTAGGGGACGTTAGAAACATTTCGATGATTGTTAAGTGATTTTTCCTTGTGGATTTATACGAATTTCTAGTTTATGTATACGAGTGATTGGTTAAGACTTGTTATTCGACTGCTCCAAAAGGGTAAAGTTTTTTGAAAACTACACATTATCAAATTCAAACTGAACTTGTCTAGGATTTTTTTTGAGGCTTCAAAGTAGGCTCATCCGAGTCGTTACCACTGTCTCGCAGAAAACTGACGTAAAGTAGCAGCTTGCTGTGAGTGAGATATCCGGAGGCTCAAATCCCCCTCCCCTTCCCAATTCCTTAAACATCCCTTTCCTTTAAGGTCGGCAACATGTCCATGATTATTTTGGTATTGTGGGCGTACGTGGGTGATGGAGATCACTTACCATCGGGTGACCCACTTGCTCGTCTCCCGGCCTATGCTATAAAAAAGGACGTATCTGATCTGGTTTTTGGTTTTTAAGTCTAAAGGGCGATTTCGGTACAAATAAATAATGGTTTTATTAGAAAATGTACAAAGATAATGAAGAAAAACAAGTTTGAAGTAATCCTACACAAGATTGAACTTAGCAGATTCATGGAACAACAAACAAATAAATTCTTAACGTAACCAAGCTGAAGTTATACAATCACATGTAACATGTTCATTCATTAAGATATCCAGGAAATAACAATAATAAACACCCAACAGTCACACACATAGTCCTGACCGCACACTAGGTTAACATGTATCGTGGGTATCAGGATCTACGAAGGACTTGCGGTCCCACAACACCCAGACCCGTAACAATTATTTGTGGATAACGCCAACATTTGTCTCGGTGTGGGAATCGAACCCACGGCCTCACGCTTCGCAGCTAGGTACTCGCCCACTGCGCCACGGAGGCTGTCTGATATAATTAAATAATTATATACTTTTCTGTAAAGCGCAATAGAGTTTCGTCTGTTTCAACCAACAAATAGCAATGTGTTTAGCTCTGTTATGTTTCGGTTTAAAGCACATTGAAGGCAGTGAAATTACTGGGAAATATGAGACTTAATATGTACCGGGGTGACGTGGCAGTCCGATGCCATGCAGTGATTTGTAATTCGTAAAACTGTGTGGTGTTTTTTCTGTTTATGGGCAGGCGTAGCGCTTACCATTTGTCCGCTTTGTCTAACTAAAGCAACAATGACCAATCACATAATTGAACCGTATAGGAAATTACACCTAGCCGGCCGATGTCGCTAATGATCAACTGAATTTGCACCGACTCCAAAAAGTCCTCGAGGAACTGATATTCTAGATTTTTCAGTATTATATTTGGAGTCGGGTCTTAAGTTAAAACTTATTTTATTTATCAATTTTTAGTGATAGGTACCTACAGCTGTGGCATGTAAATACTAACATAAGATTATTTTTTTACTATGTACTCCATCATAACCTCCTCCTTTTTTCAAGTCGGTTAAAACTAACATAAGATTCTAACAGATTCAGCAGTTTCAATTCCACCCTTTTGTTCTCCCAAAGGCCTATCACCAGCTAAAGATACAGACTTCATTCCTCAAAACAGTTCCTCATGGAAAAAAGTTGCATTTTACCAGTGAGAGACGGCACGGCCAGATTAAAGCTCTCCTTGAAAGCTAATCTTAGGACAAAAGCTTTATTACAGAAAAAGCCCGCGGGGTGTGGGCCGGTTGTTACCATTGTTTATTTTAATTTTTTCGCCAGGCGAAACATTGTCTGCATGTGGATGCTAAGGAGGGCTGTATACAGGGTGTTTCCTGTTTGTAGTTTATTCGTTATTATCTTCTACTAATACTGCGTGGCGTCTAATACACTAGTTTCTAATGGGTATGCTGACGATGAAGAATTTGATTGACTGATGTTCTAAATGATTCATGGAAGGGCTTGTTTTTGGGTATCCAAGATTTTATAGGAATGCGGTGATATACTCTCGTGATACCCCAGTATTTAGACAATTTTTATAGCAGAGGTAGAAAACGCTGTTTCCTCCACAGAGAGATTGACGTCAGTCACGTAGCCGGTCTTAAAAACTACAAATCAAATATTTCTGTAACATGTGTTAAAAAGTATGTTGCGCCGACCCCACTACAAGTGGGATAAGGGCAGGTGGAAGAAGAAGATAGGTACGCAAACGACCAGGTGGGTCATCCCATGGTAAGTGATTTCTGCCGCTCATTTCTCGCTCCAGGTGTTCATCTACAATACTAAAACAATCATGGACGCGTTACCGTTCAGGAATTGCGGTTTGGGAAGGACAGGGGGGATATGGGCCTCCAGAAATCTGACTCGTCTTACGAAACGCAACAGCATTCACGCAGATGTTGTGTCTGACTGAGTGGTAGAAACTAGGTCGAGACGGCCCATTCATGATGTAGACAAAGTTACACTTTAAAACGGTTATTAATTATTCTATCATCTGTATTGCTTAGGTACAGCTCATTCTTCTTAAGATTATATCAACCGAAATATATATACTATCGAAAGAACACCTTTTGCAGTCGCAGCGCTGTTACATACATGCGCACTCACGCCCGTAATCCCCAAAGGGGTAGGCAGAGGTGTAACCAGTAGACCCACATCTCGCCGAGCGTATTACCGTCCCACGATATGATAGCGGGCAACCCTATCGCCATATCAGGCACAAATTCCAGACTCCGTGCTGATATTGAGCATTTTGTAATAGAAAAATCCAATACCACTTTACCCGACCTGGGAATCGAATCCGAGACCTCAGCGTTAGCCTCAATCATAACGCGTACGCATTACAACTGCGCCACCAAGGCAGTCAGCGCTGTTAAATCTTCTTCAATATAATTCTTCCATTCAGAAGAAACACCGTTAATGGAATTTCATAAAGTTTATTCCTAGCTTTGTATCCACGAGTAAGAATTAAATGTGGAATAACGCATCGTCCTGTATGCCAGGCTGGCATGTGACGCGAACGCGGGTGATATCCCCGTCAGTGCGAATTAGCAGCGACGTGGTGACACCACACCCCACTCCACTGTACCAACTACCACCACATTACTTGATACAGTTCGCATGTGGACAAAACTCTTTAGAAATATTTTTACATTTTATGCTATGATTACCTGTTTGTTACTTCTTGTGTTTTAGAGCATTTATGCATAAAGAGTAATTATTTAGTGATTTCTTAGGTTTACGCGAATATTACACATTGAAATAAATTTAGTTTATACGGAGTCTCTCCCGTGACCACGAAGGCTGAAAAGCTTTCGAAACGTCGGGACTAAAATAAAAATTAAACCGCGATAAAATCAGTAATTATTTAGATACAGTCATGCCTATATTCTCTAATAGGCAGGCAGAGTTGTACGATTGGTGGAAGCCTAAAATTAGAGTTTTTTTAGCACCTAAAGCGTACATATATACGCACTCACACCTGTAATCCTCGAAGGGGTATGCAGAAGTGGAAACGAATACTCCCACATATCCCCATTCGATTATGTGATAGGGGGCGAGCCTATCACCGTACCGGGCACAATTCCAGACTCCGGGCTGAAACTGATAATTTCGTAATAGAAAAACGCGATATCACTTTTACCCGCCCCTTGGATCGAACCCGAGACCGATCAGCAGTAGAGCTATTTTAGTTTGAATGACGAGACGAGCAGGTCGCTCGCCTGATGGTAATGGACGATGCATGATGCCTTCATGTAATTTGCTGAGCATCATAAAATGTCACAAACGCAACGTACATTTGTGACATGTCAAGTCAAGACAAGTCAAAGGACTGCTTCCACAGTCTTCCACAACTCCAACAATATCTTGGATGTTACTGAATTTGCGGAATATATTGAAAATAATACATTGAGTTTTTTCCATAAAGTACACCATAAATAATTATTGCATTTATTTTTATTTTTCCCATTATCTACACCCAATTCCTCAACACATATAATTTTTTCGCGCAAGAATACAATATCATGCATTTAAGGGTTAAGCCGAAACACAATTGTGCTTACACACTGCTGTTTGGCGGCAGAAATAGACAAAGCGGTGGTACCAAGCCAGACGGCCCCTCGCATACGAGGGAGCTACCACCTTCTAAACTATTATACATACAATATACATACGAGGTTTGTAAATAAATATTCATTATTAATTATCGCTCGCAGAAAGGTGAAGGAAGCATCGTGCAGGAACCTGCTAACTTAGAATTCCTCATAAACGTCGCTGCTTTACAAGAGAAACCTCCTCCATTGTCGTCCCAAGCATGTTTTGGCAGATCCCAACGACTGTCGCTATCGAAGCAGCACTTTCCTTGCCGAATCCGTATCGCAATAATAATACGCGACTCCGACATAATCGTAGGACACGCCTGCGAGTGCGAAGAACTCCTACAAATGACCGTCGGCACAATGATGTGCAGAGACGGCCCTAAACTATACTCCCCAGCGCTTGCTCAAGCTGAGGTCTGAGCCTTCTAAAAGGCGCCTCTGTGCTTAATCGCTACTAAGTAAATTATACATATTTCTGTCTAGAGCGCCATAAGCGGCCTTATTGTCAGGAGAAGCTGTAAAAGCAACATCACAAATCCTTTAAAAAATAAGATGTGTTTTTCGAATCCAATATTTCAGTCGTAGTCGATAATATGTCGTTCAACACCTGACGATATAAACATAAAACCACAGGAAAGCCACAATCAAAGACTATCAAACCAAAAACATCTCACGTAGACCACTGCGACTGTCCAAAATGCACCCATCTGGACGCTAGAACTTGCTAATATCTCAAACGAGGACCTCCGAATAACCTTTTGCATCTTTACCAGCATAATTCAAGTCTTCACTCCAACCAACCAGGACTTTACACCTTTAGCTTAAGGTTGAGTTTCGAATGGCAGTAGCAGTTGTAGAGGTAAAGTCAGACTGGCAAGGAGTGTACAGATAGCATACATGACTCCGGCGGTCGCATCGGTTGAAATATGCAAAGGAGTTATTGAGGAGAGCCATACAAAGGAGGGCAAGACTGCAGAGCCGCGTAGTGTGCATGCATGTCCGTAGTGTGTTCACGTTGACAGTAACGACACGGTTTATACGACGGAAAAGTATAAGGTCCATGGCTTAATGGTTCTTGGAGACATTGGGGGTCAAAACATAACTGCAAAACTCATTACGACTTTACTCCACCACACTTGCCTAATGCGGGTTACATACATACATACATACGCACTCACGCCTGTAATCCCCGAAGAGGTAGACAGAGGTGCAACCAATAAACCCACATTTCGCCGAGCGTATCTCCGTCACACGATGTGATATGGGGCGAGCCTATCGCCATACCGGGCACAAATTCCAGACTCCGGGCTGACTACTGAGTGTTTCGTAATAGAAAAACCCAATACCCGACCCGGGGATGGAACCCGAGATCTCAGCGTTAGCTTCAATCGTAACGCGTACGCATTACAACTGCGCCACCGAGCCAGTCATTCATTTTCTATTATCACAATGGAAACACACACAGCAGTCAGTTTTCAAAAGCCACGTCCTGTGGGAGACGTACTCAAAGTGACCGCCATTAAACATACATCAACGCTTAAGTAAGGTGTTAGCGCGACGCCCAGCTCTTTGAACCGCCGTTGGAAACATGCAATTGGTATGCGCTTCATTTTGTTTCAAATTACCTGTAAATACCTGTGCTGCTTGAGGAATTAAGGACATTATTAAGTATTTACTTTGTCATTTTTCATCTTAGTTCAGTTGGTAAATGTAGGTTTTATATATTTAGAGGAGTGTGGAGTCCCTTTGATTTTGGATGCATGTTGCTATCTTTGAGACTGCCAAAGTGTGTCACAATTTTTTTTTTTGTGGTTAAAAGTAGAGGCTCCATGTCACTATTGTCTAAATGTGAATGTTTATCTATATGTCAGAGACAATCAATAATTTCGTAGAGGGAGAATAACTAAAGTAATTCATAGCTTTTGTCGCATTCGCACAAGAAAAAGAGCTACTTATGGTTAAAGAATTTTATTTCTCAAAGAATTACAAATTCACTTACAGAGAAAATATACTAAAAATTAAACAATATGTGCCATTAGGCATGGCGAGTTTTTATGATTAGTTTCACAACAAGTAGTTAACAATCATAATATTTAATAGTAAGATAGGTAGTGGATACGTAATTATAAAGATTAGGTGGGTAGGAAGAAAACTAAGGCCTGTGTCACAGTGCGACACAAGACAACGAATATTTATTGGTATATTATTGAATTGTAGTATTATTTATTTAGGCAGAGGCACCGAGGCAGTCGAAAATGAAAGTAAAAAATTCAAATTTACTTTACAGATCAATAATATAAATTTTTGATTTAAATAAGTTATAATCCATGTTTTTTTTATGGTATAGGCCGGCAAACGAGCAAGTGGGTCACCTGATGGTAAGTGATCTCCACCGCCCATGTACGCCTACAATATCAAAAAAATCATGGGTGCGTTGCCGACCTTAAAATAAAGGGATATATATAAGGGATTGGGAAGGGGAGGGGGTTTGGGCCTCCGGGTATCTCACTCACCGTACGAAACGCAGCAGCAAGCTGCTACTTTACGCCGGTTTTCGGGAGACAGTGATAATGACCCGGACGGGCCGGCCCATTCATGCTGTAGACAAAATTGTCTACAGCGTGGCTCTACCACTCGTATACATACACTGAAATTATTCTGTGATGAATTCAATATTGTTTGGTTAAGAAATTATTTATACTGAATGTGGGCGAATAGTATGGTCATTTTACAAATGGACGCACCTCGCACTAAGGTCACTAAGTTTACGTATACATTTTAATCTGTTTTTAAATAACCTTTATTACTCTAGACGTAAAGTTCATTATTTTTATTTTATGTAGTATTTTGTTGACTATTGCATTGACGAAAACCTTATTGCTAGGACTTATGATTCAATTTCGTTTGTTTTGAATTTTCAACTATAGGGTCACTGTAATTTACTTCGTTCTAATTATTTCTGGGCGACAAAATCACCTACTTTAAAACTACTGAAATCGCCTCAGAAGCCTATTCCCAACATAGTATTTTCTCAGTGTGCATTAAATATGTTACGCGTTGTATAAGTCTTGTAATCATGATTTTCAAAGAGTAAAGTAATTCATCCCGGGCTGTGAAGCATCTTGCGAGTCTGGTTGTTTTCTCCCAGAGGGGTTGACGTCAGGCAGGCGGCCGATCGTAAACACTACAAGCCAAATCTTTCTGTAGCATGTGTTAAAAAGCATGTTGCACCGACCCCCCCCCCCCCCCCTAGTGGGATAAGGGCAAGTGGAAGAAGAAGAAGAAGAACTTATCATCGTCCGTTCGGATCGAGACTTGAAGGAAATCTTAGCTTTCTCCTTCAACCATACCTTCCTATACCATGTTGTATAAGTAGTTCTGAAATAAATAATAATACTACTAGCCCTGTATTATATACGTCCCACTGCTGGGCACGGGCCTCCTCTACTGAATGAGAGGGGTTAGGGCTTACTCTACCACGCTGGCCTAATGCGGGTTGGACGATGTTTCCTTCACCATTAAAGCAAGTGATAATTAACAATTAATACACAAATAACTTAGAAAAGTCCGAGGTGTATGCACTTGGGGCTGGTTTCGAACCTGCGACTTTCGTCTCGACAGTCATACCACACGCCGCTGAGCTATCATTGCTTTTAAAAATTATTGAAGTAAATAAACTCCTATAAAAATCGTTCCTTCACTTCGCCATACTTTCTAACATCACACATTATCGACGGGATCGAAGGACGTTTCCAATATGAAATAAACAAACGCAGCGCGATTAAGGGGACGGGCCGAGTCGAGTGGTCGACACCCCCCTGCCGATCGATGACGTTTGACCCCTTTACCTGACCCCCCACGGTCCGTCCGTCTTGAAATCCGCTGCAACGAGTGTTAAGGGTTAGATCTGCTGTATTTTTATTGGCAGGTGTATTTATTTATTAAAACGTAAACTGGATGACATTACACACTAATTATTGCTACATAGTTAAGAGAACACTTATAACCTAACGCTACTTGAGACCAGTAGATCAATAAAATAATCTCGGTTTTTTTATTACCTTTAATGATGAGACGAGCAGGTTGCTCGTCTCATTGTAAACGTCACGCCTGCTTATAAACAAAAGCAACATTGATCAAAATATATTCAAACTATAGATAGAACTGACTTAAAATTGTTTATTTTTATTACTAGCTCCTTAGATTTTTGAGTCAGGTAATTTTATTAAAAAGTTTTTAGTTTACTATTTTTAGCGAAATAATTATTAAAATCAGAGCTCAGGGCTCAGCCCGCCACTGTGTTCTGCTTATAACCTCAATACATAACAATAATAATCCCACGTATCTCTCTATTCTAAAAAAAAGTAACTGGCGCCGCCGCCGCCGCCGCCAAAAGTTTGTCACGCTATCTCCTTCGAAACCGCTGGGGGTATGGGGTCGAGACCGATACCAATCGATGCAGAATAATGTGGGAAAGAAAGTAAGATATGTCTCATATTCGTCGGACTTTTAGGTTTTTTTTTATTTTATGTTTTGTGGAAAAACATGGACAACGGCCCTAGTTATAATATATTATACTAAAATCATTCTTAGAATATGTAGATAAGGTTAGTAAATGAAAAATGAATAATTACAATTACTGATCAACAAATTTGCATACATACAGAGTTGCATACAAATCCTCGTTTTTTATGTCGGCTAATAAGTTCGCAATTTCAAGCTCCAATGGTCAATAAATTTAACAAAATAAAAACATTACCCAACAAAACACAGCCTCCCCCTTAACAAGGGTGGTGGGGGTGCAATCTGCCACCTTGTCTGTCTCACATCACCCTTGCAGTCGTCTTCACTCAATACCACTTTAATATTTCGCTATTTAACCTCCCCACACACCCACCGCTGGGCCATTGTCTACTCAGTTATTGTTTTACACATGTTATAAGAGTTTTCATCATTCTTTACCAACTTTTATTGGGATTCTATACTTGACTAATTATGAGCAAACAGATTCTTATTACCCCACCAGAAATGTAATTGTACCTATATTCTCTCATCTGAAACACGTTTTACGAGAATGACTTAGTATGATAGGCTCTTCATGATGCGTTCAGTCGCTATACAGTAAACTTTACCTGAACTGAGCAAGATGGCCACTCTCAGAGTAATTTCCATTTATGTTACCATTTCATTACAAAATATTAAGAATATATTTTCAAATGACTGCCTCGGTGGCGCAGTTGTAATGCGTACGCGTTAAGATTGATTATCGGGTTCGATCCCCGGGTCGGGTAAAGTTGTATTGGGTTTTTCTATTACGAAATGCTCAGTATCAGCCCGGAGTCTGGAATTTGTGCCCGGTATGGCGATAGGCTTGGCCCTTATCACATTGTGGGACGGAGATACGCTCGGCGAAATATGGGTGTACTGATTACACCTCTGCCTACCCCTTCGGGGATTACAGGTGTGGGTGCGTATGTATGTAGATTCTTATTATTCATCTATTGGAGTGTAAGTAAGCCACTAATAGGCCCTCTTAGGCCCAAAGCCAACCTCACCTGGACGTGGTACGCTCTGCTGATTAACGGATGAGGCAATGATGAAACTTGGTTCCCGTTGCGGGTGTCAGACGGCGGGTCCAATATAATTACCAAACACCGTCAAATCTTTGGTACGAGAAGGAGGACCCTGGCATTATGCAGGGAGAACGCCAGGCAGATAGAAAAGTGTTTTTTTTATTCACTTCAATGCGACGAGCCAATAAACAGAAATGCTCAGTATCAGCCTGGAGTTTCAAATAGAGCCCGGTATGGCGATAGGCTCTTGCCTTCTATCACATCATGAGACGGAGATACGCTCGGCGGAATATGCGTGTACTGGTTACACCTCTGCCTACCCCTTCGTGGATTACAGTGAGGGCGTATGTATGTATGTATAATTAAGAGGACCTAGCAGTTTCCACAGAATGACAAATCCAGGCATGTTTATGTTAATACAGGTAGGTATACAAGGCAAAGGAAACCTTGCCAAACTTGTCCAGTATCATAAAAAGAAACGTCCGTTTCTTCTTTCCATGAAACTTGAAACTAATTTTCATATTTCCAACTATCTGGCCGGCAAACAAATCTACAACTCACAACAGTTACGTACGCTGGTACTGCATTAATGTACCCCAGTGAAGATGTGTTAATCCCTAGATGTGGTAACAGCGTGGTCATTTTAAGCCAATGTCAAAAAAGTTTTGATTTGGTTGTATATTTTTATTGTATTTTCATTATATCATCATATTTTCGATAGTGTGGACGATTTCGCGCATCCTAATCCTAATCATCCCTTTCCTTTAAGGCCGGCAATGCATGATTCTCTAGTTATTGAGGATGTTTATGGGCGGTGGTGATCACTATCGATCAGATGACCCACAGATGGCTCGTTTGCCGGCCTATGATATAAAAAAGCTGCTATTTTCAATCTACTTTCTTAGGTGACTATTGCCGCCAGAAGAAAATCCAACTATTCTACCTGATATCATATACATCCAGTATAGTGTGTTCCTAGTGGTTATTTCTCATAAGCACTTGCTGTCTCTGGAACGATTGGACGGATTGCAGCGATGGGCAGTCCGCATTATTGCAATTAACAACACCACAGAGCAGAACCACAACGACAAATTAACAGAACCACGCGTGCTGGCTTACGGAACCACAGCTTCGTAGTCTCTTCCATCTCGGCTAGACCTAAAAAAAATCTACTTCTGCCGGACCATCAAGCTGTGGAATAGTTTGCCGGCGCGCGTTTTCTCTCCTTCCTATAATATGGGGTCCTTTAAACGGAGTGTGAAGAAGCAATCAGGCAGGCCGGCATAATTTTGCCGACCCACAATAGATACATCGTCTGTCGTTGGTCGACAGTATTCTTGGATTGCGCTACACTTACCATCAGGTGTAGAGTAGTTACTTTGCCGAGCTAGGATAAAAAAAGCTTTTGCAGCCACATCTAGAAATACGTATGCAGTGGTAAGTATTTACGACTACTGCTTACCGCGCTGCATCCGGAGGTCTCATAAAATTCTATCGCCCGGATTGTGCGCCGTTGATCCGGGTTGCACCGGGAACCGAAGGGGGATACGGGCACGGGGCCCGGGGGGTCAGGGCGTCACATTACACCCTATCTGTGCACGGTGAACCAATTACATAACTATTGAAATGGGATTTGTGTCTATAGCTGATGCATGAGTACATGGATATTTTGTGGGTTGGAAGAGTTTTGTGCTATAAAAGCGATGTTAGATGCCATAAATAACCGATAAATACTCTAGACGTCAATTGAAATCCTACTAAACAGATTTTGTTCTAATGGTTAAGAACCAATAAATAAATAAAAAACAAAATGGTGTCGCCAAGCTGCACGAGACGAGCAGGTCACTCGCCTGATGGTAAGCGACTCGCTTTCCTACAAACAGAAGTAACCCCAATCAAAACTTCGACAGACTGCCTCGGTGCAGTTGTAATGCGTACGCGATACGATTGAGTCTAACGCTGAGGTCTCGGGTTCGATCACGGGGTCGGGTAAAAGTGATATTGGAATTTTCTATTACGAAATGCTCAGTATCAGCCCGGAGTCTGGAATTTGTACCCGGTATGGCGATAGGTTCGCCCCCTACTTCCTACCCCTTCGAGGATTACAGGCGTGAGTGCGTATGAGTATAAGATTCAAATTCCTAACAATATCGTAACAAACATAATCTCGAATGTATAAAACCCCAAAACAAAGAACGCATAACTGAAAACGGCATTCCAAAAAAATATAAATTTGAAAGTATTACAAAACATAAACCGTGACAAACAAACGTTGCAAATATCAGTACAATATTGCAACAGTAAGGCACTATGCCAAATCGAAAACTGAGCTGAGTTGATAGCTCTGCCGTCTCTTATATAGGAGCACTTCCATACAGCGCTCTCATTTGCAACTCTAATATAGAAAGGGACTTCACTTTATTAGAATTTTATTTAAACGTGTCGCCAGTTCAGTTTTTGTATGTATTTTAGACTAGAGTTTAATAAAAATAAATCTAAGGTGAAGTAGCGCCACGCTTGCATAGTTCTGTTTACAGCATTAATGGGCCGGATCGACCGAGTTGTTACATGTACTCGGTTCGCTGGTAGACATTTCATGATAGAAAAACCCAATATCACTTTAGCCGACCCGGGAATCGAACCCGAGACCTCAGCATTAGCCACAGCCATAACGCATACGCATTACAACTGTGCCACCGAGGTAGTCAAGAAGTTAAAAAGTCCAGCAATTTTACTGGTTTAAATGTCCTTCAAACCAAAAAACATACTGCTACTTGGCGGCTTAAATTGATTTCCAAAGGTGTACAGAATAAAGATTTTAATCTGTTTATGAGTTCATCTTCAATGTGGTCGAATATTTTGTGAATTCGACACAATTCAATGAGAAAGGTAGTAATTCACGGAACCCACTTTAGGAATAGCTAATCTAGATAATCGCATTGAGATCGATTACCGAAAATGGTTGTTAACTTACATATTTAACAGAAAAAGCCAATGACGTCAAAAGTCAGGAATAAAAGTAAATAATGAACAGAAATAGCACCCGTGTCAGCCCACAAATGGCAACAGCGTGATAATGATAACGACAACAATATTAAGGCAAACAAAACGAAACGCAGAAATAATTGGCGACGGGCGGGGTTGTACGGTCAGCGTAAACAATGCGACGCATTAGGAAGGTAGATTAACAGAAAAAGCGGGGGGTGAAATACGGCGGTGCTTGTAAATTTTCTTACCGGCTCCCCTCCGACACTCGGGCACATCGACACTGTGCTGACATGGGTACGGTTGGCATGCGCAGGTGTTTTATTAATTTAATTTTAAATTTTCAAGTTTGAAGTAGTACGTCATGTTTTGACGTTGGTGACGTTTACGTCACATACTTTAGTATGTGGCCTTTGATTTTTTTAAATGAGTCTGAATGATGAAACTCGCCTGATGGTAAGCGCCACGCCTGCCCATAAGCAGAAGCAATACCACACAGGACTTTGAATTGCAAAGCACTTTACAGCATTGGACTGCGCTCGTTACCTGAGGCACCACACAAAACTTGTTATTACAAAGCATTGCATTAGACTGCGCTCGTCACCAGAGACATAAGATATTTAGTCTCATAATACCTAGTTATTTACTGGTTTCAACGTCCTTCAATCCGAAACAAAACAGTGCTTACACCCAGCTTGGAGGCCGAAACAGACAAAGCATTGGTACTAACCTAAACGACTTCTTACATACGAGCG
Source organism: Mimas tiliae (assembly GCA_905332985.1). NCBI lineage: Eukaryota > Metazoa > Arthropoda > Insecta > Lepidoptera > Sphingidae > Mimas > Mimas tiliae. The sequence goes on from HG995243.1 coordinate 1,569,777, forward strand.
AACTACCGCCTAATGAGTATAATAATATATTAGTTATATATATATTTAAATTACAATGATAGGTCCTCAACAAGTCAATTTTAGACTCAACCGCAATCCCACACTATAAATTATGTTACTCTTTCTGAATTTTGAAATTTTGATACCTCCTTAAATGACACTGACAAGGCCGCTTTTTTCGGTCCTTTTTGAACAATTCAAAATTGTTCTAAATATCAATTAATTACTCATCAGAATCGATCCCTCATTGTCACATACTCATCAAACTCAATAAAAGTAAAACGAAATAAATATCAAGTGACAAGTTATTATGCGCACCGTACGCTCATCTCCCGATTCGTCCCACCGAAAATTTTCGTTCGAGCCGTTTCTAAAGCGCCTTTTTTAATCTCTATAAATCAAATTTATGACTTGTGTAAGCTTTCTGTTTTATTTACCCTTTCATAATAATGTTTCTGTAGGTAGGGAGGATTGTAGCATGTCCCACGTTTTACAATGTGTATTGGGTATTGATATTTCTAGTTAGGCAATACGGTAATGTACTGCCAGTAATTTTGTAGGTTTGTACTCTGTCATGCTTGTGATAAAATCAGTAATTATCGAGAACATGCGAGACAGCGTAGGTTAAACTGATTTACATAAATTAATTATAAATTGAGAGTCTCCGTGGCACCGCCGGCGAGTAGCTGGCTGTTATGTGAAGGGTTGTGGGTTCGATTCCTGCACCGAGACAAAATGTTTGTGTGATTCACAACTAATATTCTTCGGGTCTGGGTGTTTTCTCCCCAGAGGGGTTAACGTCAGCGGCCGGTCGTAAAAACTACAAGCCCAATCTTTCTGTAACATGTGTTAAAAAGCATATTGACCCCACTGCGAGTGGGATAAGGGCAGGTGCAAGAAGAATTATAAATTGAGGATTGGTTTATTTAAATACTTCTAAAAATCAACAGTTTAATCACTAGTGCTGTACAAAAGCAAAAGGTAAAGAAATATGTTCGCAGGAGCGTATGCTTTATAAAGTAACAGAATTAAGCTGGTCCACACGTTTCCGAACAATATTCACTAGCGAACACGTCACAACAAGACACTCAACTTTGTAATATGTTTCCTTGCTTTTTTGGAGATCCGCAAACAACATAGAAACCTTTTTTTTATTAGCTTGAATGACGAGACGAGCAGGTCGCTCGCCTGATGGTAAGCACAGTACTTTAAATAACAAATGCTTTGTTATTTAAAGTTCTGTGTGGCGTTGCTTCTGTTTATGAGCAGGCATGGCGCTTACCATCAGGCGAGCGACCTGCTCGTCTCGTCATTCAAGCTAATAAAAAAATAAAAAAGTTACATCTCCGGGTGAAAAGCACCATCGATTTCAGTCTAGTGCCATGCTATTGTATTTTTAAGTTTTTATGATATTATTTTGTTTAAATGTAGCGCATACCTACAGACGAGCGACCTGCTCGTTTCAAAATCAGACTACATTGATTGTAAAAAAATACTTGTAGATGTTTTAATTTTAGTTACATCAGCTATTGGTGCATTTAAGAAGATTAATCAATAAGCAAAAGAAACAAGGCTTCTAACATTTTCCTCAAGATTTTCGCAACGACAAATATTACTTTCTTTACTTCGTCTTTATTACTGTTTTACTGTGCATACACAGTAATTCTTACGAAAATATTTATTAAAATTTTTCGTAGTAATTAAAAGGTGAGTGAGTCCATTTTTAGATAACATCAATTATTATTCATTTCTTTATCTCCATAATTTTAAATTCCCAAAGTATATACGGAACCAAACACCTAAACAGCTAAACCATCGCCCCCCATTCAGTGTTCATTGCTAATAGCAAAATAAAAACCGTTCCTTTGACGAGAGCTGCCCACTCGTTACGTCCGAGGCACAAAGCCAGCGATTAAATACAAAAACGCGCCAACTGTTAAAACAGGGGGCTTCGAGGGGCGTCGGGGGAGGTCGCGTACAGAAATGCAAATATGAAATATGAAAATGAAGATGGCGAGTAATAAAAGTGATATACGGGGCTCCGTAGAGCCATTCCGGCGCGGGGTAGTCTCGTCTCGTCAGTATTATGCCGGGCCGTCCATCATGCCTTGACAGTGTTCATGGGTGCCTCCTTGGGGGGGCAGGGAGGTGGGTTTGGGGTGGACGGGTCACAGATTTATTATTTCAATGTTGACGCCCGATGGGTTGTTATCAGTGTTGCATGGCGTGAGAACTTTTGCAACATGTATGTGCATTTTTCTTTGTGTTTTGTACTCTGAACGCCGTTGAATGTTGTGTGTACGTAAGCTTCTTTTATATCCTGTTAATGTATAATATTATTAATAGGAAAGTGTTTGTTGTTTGTTATTTCATGCATGGAGCAATGGATCAACATGATTTTCTGCATAGATATATTTAATAGGTGTTTATTACAAAATACAATATGTCAATTCAAAGTGTATTTTGATGATGCTATGTATGTTATGTATACATTAGTTGATATGATTTCTATACATAAGTTTCTTTATTTTGTACTGAATTATCATAAGCGCTATTTTGATTGCCTACATGATTAATAAAACTATTTGTTTTTTTTTATAGTATAGGCTGGCAAACGAGCCAGTGGGTCACCTGATGGTAAGCGATCTCCACCGCCCATGTATGCTCACAATACAAAAGAATTATGGGCGCGTTGCCGACCTTAAAGGAAAGGGATAATAAGGGATTGGGAAGGGGAGGGGGATTTGGGCCTCCGGATATCTCACTCACCGTACGAAATGCAGCAGCAAGCTGCTACTTTACGCCGGTTTTCTGTGAGACAGTGGTAACGACCCGGACGAGCCGGCCCATTCATGATGTAGAATAAATACTTTTTTTCGAATGGATTTTTGCTATTAGCCTATATTGCTTTAAAGCTTCACCTGACAATAAAGCCGGCGCTTATGGCGCTCTAGCCAGAAATATGTATAATGTACTTAGTAGCGATTAAGCACTGAGGCGCCTTTTAGAAGGCTCAGGCCTCAGCTTGAGCAATTGCTGGGGAGTATAGTTTAGGGCCGTCTCTGCACATCATTGTGCCGAGGACCAGTTGTGGGAGCTCTTCGGACTCGGAGGTGTGTCCTATTTCGGGGTCGCGTATTATTATTACGATTCGGATGGGGCAAGGAAAGTGCTGCTTCGATAGCGACTGTGATGGAGTCGTTGGGATGTGCCAAAACATGTTTGGGACGACGACGGAGGAAGAAGAAGAAAAGTAGTACGCTAGTAAATACTAATATCTATTCATAGTATAAAACAATATCGCTTTCCGCGTCTGTCTGTATATTCTTCTTCTGAACCACGCAACGAAATTTTGATGCGATTTACACTATCATTTAGATTTTTTTATTTGTTCCTGAATATAGTGATTTCTTAGGTTTAGGTAAATTAAACCGCGATAAAATCCGTATAAACTAGTTTTATTTCAATGTTCCTGAATATTTATGTGTATATCACGCTGTGACCCATGGTAGCAAGGCAGTAGTAACATGCCAGTGGTGAAACCGCAAGGGACAGCTATTAGATATTTATAGTTTATGACTATGAGTTTGTATTTATAGGAGATCTCTGAAACTACAGATACTATTTTGAAAATTCTCTAAACATTAGGAAGATACATTACCCCTGAGTGCTTTAAGCTATTTTTCATATCGATGCAAGTGAGTTTTTAGTATATATCATATCTGAAACAAATATTTTTAGATAACGCAATCTTTGAGACTGCATCCGTGGCGCAGTTGTAATGCGTACGCGGTGCGACTTCTGTGCTGAGATCTCGGGTTCGATCCCCAAGTCGAGTAAAAGTGATATTGGGTTTTTATACTACGAAATGTACCAGTATCAACCAGGTGTCTGGAATTCTGCCCGATATGGCGATGGGCTCGCCTCCTATCACATCATGGGATGGAGATATGTTCGGCGAAATTTAGGTGTACCTACTGATTAAAGGCGTGAGTGCATTTGTTTTATTACCTCTAATTCATGTTTTACTTTATAATTATTTACCAGCCCCCATCCTTTTTCTTAATTCTTTTTTTTATATTCTATAATAGATATATTGGAAATACGAAAACTAGGACAGGTAGTCCTTTGTTATTTAGATATTTTCGATAGTCTAGACGGCATATGGTAGATGGGCGTAAGTTCAGTTCCCTGTAAATAAATATACATAATGTAATATTTATGTACATGTAAGGTTTGTATTATCCCTCAGTAAATCAGTTTTATGTCTACTTTATGTTATTGGAAAAGAATTTGTTTTCTTGATATCTATTAATAAATAATAAATACACCCAACAAGCACACATATAGTCCTGACCCCACACTAGGATAATCTGTATCGTGGGTATCAGGAACTACGACGGACTTGCGGTCCCACAACACCCAGACCCGAAACAAATATTTGTGGATCACACAATCATTTGTCTCAGTGCGGGAATCGAACCCATGGTCTCTCGCTTCGCAGCCGTCTACTCGCGTGCTGCGCCACGGAGGGTGTTAATTTAATTAATTTGAATTATTAAAAATTATATAGAAATAGACAAAGCGATGGTACCAACCCAGACGGCCTCTCGCATACGTGAGCCCTACCACCTTGTAATGGTATATGTTATTACATACGCACTCACGCCTGTAATCCCCGAAGGGGTAGGCAGAGGTGTAACCAGTACACCCACATTTCGCCGAGCGTATCTCCGTCCCACGATGTGATAGGGGGCGAGCCTATCGCCATACCGGGCACAAATTCCAGACTCCGGGCAGATACTGAGCATATCGTAATAGAAAAACCCAATACCACTTTACCCGACCCGGGGATCGAACCCGAGACCTCAGCGTTGACCTCAATCGTAACGCTTACGCATTACAACTGCGCCACCGAGGCAGTATATGTTATTAGGAGTTGTTATTTGTCCAAAGCGATCGGTTTTCATACATACTATCGATTTATCTGTGCAGATCGATTTACACAGATAATGCAGTGTTTACAGAACTTATATAGACCAACGAAAAAAACAGGGTTCTCAATTCGACGTGTATATTAGATTTTTCTAATTTATTGTTATTAATCTTAGTCGACAGCCTCCATTTGTCGAGTAGTCGGTTGTGAAGCAAGAGGTCGCGAAATCGATTCCCGCACCGAGACGAAATATTTGTGTGATCCACAAATATTTGTTACAGGTTTTCTCCCCAGAGGGTTTGACGTCAGGCAGGCAGTCGATCGTAAAAATTAAAATCCAAATATTTTTAAAACGTGTTAAGAAGCATTTAGCGCCGACCCTCCTGGGAGTGGGATAAAGGCAGGTGGAAGAAGAAGTTTATTATTAGTCTTAGTGATAGAAGTTACGTGAGATGAGTATTATTATATTAATACCAAACGACAGTAATCACTTCGATTCATAGTTTATTGGTTACATTTACAATATTACTGCTTTACAGACTACAACCCCATTTCAGGATTCTCTAGAGACCGTTCTATAATTATAACTAAGACAACTAGGACCGAATAGTCAACCAGCATAGCTACCGCGTAATGAACACTTGGACTATTGACTGACCACTGATCTTAATGAACTGGAGACTGTGTGGCTGACTTCGGGCAAAAGACCTCCAGTTCTGGCAACAACCTCTTTCATACCATTTAACTACCCTTCCACAACTATATCGCACCATTTTTATTTCAGTGTACCCAACATTGCTTTCTCAGAAACCCTCAATATACCAATATTAAGAGAATACGCTAACATTAGTAAGTGATTTCTTAGGTTTACGCGAATATTACACATTGAAATAAAACTAGTTTATACGGATTTTATCGCGATTTAATTTTTATTTTAGTCCCGACGTTTCGAAAGCTTTTCAGCCTTCGTGGTCACGGGAGAGACTGAGGTGTAGGTCGTCTCGAAAAGTTAATGTTACAATGGCTACCTTCATTTTAAAATTATACATTTATTTTTAATTATTTAAACGTCGGGACTAAAATAAAAATTAAACCGCGATAAAATCCGTATAAACTAGTTTTATTTCAACATTAGTAAGATTGCTCTAACTAAGAAGTCTCTCTGACTAAGTCTAAGTAAGAATAACAAAATTAAAACTACTAATTTGCCATAAAAAAATCACTAAACACATTAATGGAAAATAGAACAATGTACAAAAATACACACAAACACCCAAAACACTAATACATGTAACAAATCATGTAAAACCCAAGGTGTGGGTAAAATTTTTAATTAACATAAAACAGCTTAAGCGACGGTACGGTCAGCAGAGCGGCCGGCTCTAATCGACCCGCCTCGGCCTTTCTGATACCTTCGATATAGCGCAACGGGCGTACTGTACGCAAAAAAGGGTTTAGTGATTTGGTGTACAGAGATAAGACTAAACGTGTTGAAGTGGTTGTGTGTTTTTTATTTTATTAAATTTACTTTATTATATTTTAGTGTAAATTAAATTTACTGTAATTTTTTTTTTAAATTTTGATTATCGTCATAAACTACGTTGAATACTTGTTACATAGTTAACACTTTGGGCGGAGAAACGTTATAATACGTAAAATTTTATAAACGCCCAGAGTGTTAAAAAAAGATGCAAACGTATAGTCCTAACCTCACACTAGATTACAAGCTGTATGGTGGGTATCAGGAACTACAAGGGACTTAAGGCCCCACAACACCCAAACCTGTGGATCACACACACATTTGTCTCGGTGCGGGGATAAAACTCGCGGGGTTTTGTTTAACAAAATTTACAAGTTACAACTTAATTAATTATGACATTTAAAATATTTAAATTCAATTTTATTTTCATTGTAATCGAATGCATTGTATTCATAATGCAACACATTAATATATTATAATATTACTAAATGGCAAAATCTTATTCATTTGAATATAAAAAAAACTGCGATATCTGGTTGAATTATTTACTTTTTAAAATCAAATAATTTACTCGTTAATTATGCACATACTATTAAGTTTCAAGCCGAACTAATAAATGAGATAAAAAATACAAAATATTCATTATTATAGTATTCAAATTTTTATGCTGTCGGTAGTTTTAGCGCAGGTAGCGTTAGCAAAGCCGGCAGATGTTTACGTGTGGCTTGGTCGCGTATGTCACCGCTACAATGCGCGGCGACACCTCCACTAGCCAAGATCCCATTTAGATATTTGGCAAAAATCTACTATCCCAACTATTCTTATCACGTGGAGTTTAGTAAGTCTACTCGGTTTAAAGTCTAATGCACGTTTTCACCAACATACCCTCAAAAACTTCCAGCTAAGAGTCCCTTAAACTAAGGAACTCCTTAAATCTATCCCTTACCTAAGTTTGTTTCCACGTAGTTAAGAGCCACCTTAGAAACATAGGTGTCCCCTAAGTAGAAAGATGATGAAAACAAAATTAAAACTTAAAATGTCTTAGGGGCTCACCTAAACTTAGGGATTGATGGTGAAAACGGGCATTATATTCAATCAATAAAGAAGAGTTAACACAATAATGTGGTTTATAAACATACGCACTCACGCCTGTAATCCCCGAAGGGGTAGGCAGAGGTGTAACCAGTACACCCACATTTCGCCGAGTGTATCTCCGTCCCTTATGTGATAGGGGGCGAGCCTGCCGCCATGCCGGGCACAAATTCCAGACTCCGGGCTGATACTGAGCATTTCGTATTAGAAAAACCCAATACCACTTTACCCAACCCGGGGATCGAACCCGAGACCTCAGCGTTGGCCTCAATCGTATCGCGTACGCATTACAACTGCGCCACCGAGGCAGGCAGTGGTTTATAAAGTACTTCTATATTCAATACTACAATATTCACGTGGGTCACCTGATGGTAAGTGATCTCCACCGCCCAAGTACGCCCACAATACCAAAAGAATTATGGGTGCGTTGCCGACCTTAAAGGAAAGGGATCATTAAGGGAATGGGAAGGTGAGGGAATTTGGGCCTGCGGATATCTCACTCACCATACGAAACGCAGCAGAAAGCTGCTACTTTACGTCGGATTTGTGAGACAGTGGTTACAAGCCGGCCCATTCATGATGTAAACAAAACACGCTGTGACAAGACACCTACAGCGTGGCTCTACCACTTAAATCATAAATGCTTGAACAGCGTTTCAGTTTAGTTTTTTCTTGCCTGTATTTTGCCTCCATCTTAGATACTGAATCACTGTAGAGTGTGATGGTGTAAAAGGTGGGATCCGGCAAAGGAGCGATCTAGCAGTCACACTGTGAACTAGGTCGGAAGGCTGTACAGTCCGACATAACCATCCCTCCTCCCCCGGGATGGGAGGGTATCCATAAGATGGATTTCCGCCGCGGCAAAAAAAACTTCGCTATTTGATACAAAGTCTGTTCTTTGCCGGTTATGTGCAGTATTTTTATGTAGTTGTGAGTTACTGTAATGGGTGTGTGCGCAAAGTGTCGTTAATATTATAATTGTATACGATCCACTCATAATTTTTAAAGATGGACTCCAGTACAGAAAATTCTGTACTTTGTTCGCAACAAACGTAATTCTTTCAAACAAGGCATCTGAATTCGTTAACTAATAAAATAACATAGTCTCCTTGAATCCGGGTCTGGCCTGTGCTTAGACTAACAATGTCCAGGGTCGCATAACATCAGACATCGGGGGGCGGACTCAGTGTGTTAAATACATGAAGGCAACGCGGACTAAATACCTGAGAGCAGAATTAAGGCGAATAGAAATTCATTAGCGAAATTATATTTTTGTTTTGATGTCATTATAAATATATTTTTATGACTTGTTTTAATTTGAAAGAATTATTATTATAGGCACTCACGCCTGTAATCCCCGAAGGGGTAGGCAGAGGTGCAACCAGTACACCCACATTTCGCCGAGCGTATCTCCGTCTCATTATGTGATAGGGGGCGATCCTATCGCCATATCGGGCACAATTTCAGACTCCGGTCTCATACTGAGCAATTCATAATAGAAAAACCCAATATCACTTTTACCCGACCCGGGGATCGAACCCGAGACCTCAGCCTCAGTCGTAACGCGCACGCATTACAACTGCGACACCGAGGCAGTATTATTTATATTTGTTATTTTTGATATTTCACTGTTGATTTTTTAATTATTTTAATGAGCACAAGCATCCCCTTAAGCAGGCGCTGACCGCAAGCGCGGCGAACAAAAACTGCAAGGCACTGTACTACCCTCACCTGAATTATAACAGCTTTGCCACTCTAAACACATATTAAATTTCACAGGGATCTCGGTTTTTGCCCGAGATACCACGGACTTTGCGGTCGTTGTTTGCTAGCATTCTACCTCCAACATCTTTGGATTTGGGAAGGATTTAAAGAAGTAAAGTACTATTTAAGTTATGCACCTCTATACTATGCGTCAGTCTCCGTGGCGCAGTGGGCGCTGTGAAGCGAGAGGCCGCAGGTTCGATTCCCGCACCGAGACAAAATGTTTGTGTGATCCACAATTTTTTTTTTGGGTATGGGTGTTTTCTCCCCAAACGGGTTGACAGGCATGCGGCCGCTCGTAAAAGCTACAAGACAAATCTTTCTGCATGTTGCGCCGACCCCACTGCTAGTGGGATAAGGGCAGGTGGAAGACGAAGAAGAACACGTGATGATGACCTATCTACCTACCATCATTAGATTTTGTACTTATTTTTCGCTTGTTATCAGAAGCGAATAGTCGATTGCTTACGAACTCTACATTGATTCTGATTTCTAACAAAAAGTAGCTTATTTTTTTTATTTCTATTAGCTTGAATGACGAAACGAGCTGGTCGTTCGCCTGATGGTAAGCAGTACGCGTCAAAGAAACATCACACCGACTTTTGTATTACAAAGCACTGCATAGCACTGTATTGAGTTCGTCACTCCGTTTTGTCGAAGGAAATACGAGATCGTACCAGGGGTAAGAAGCCGCGGTAGGCCCAAAAAGCCACGCTAAGTGGTACAGCCACGATTTAGTCAGTTTTGTCTACAGCATCAATAGGTCGGCTCGTCCATGTCGTTACTGTCTCGCAGAAAACCGACGTAAAGTAGCAGCTTGCTGAGTTTCGTACGGTGAGTGCGATTTCCGAAGGACCAAATACCCTACCCTTCCCAATCCCTTAATTATCCCTTTCCTTTAAGGTTGGGAACGCGCCCGTGACTCTTTTGGTATTGTATGCGTACATGGACGGTGGAGATCACTTACCATCAGGTGACCCTGCTCGTTTTGCATATACTATAAGCGCTGCTTTGACGTATTTCATGGAGATATGAGAACCAATGGTGTTACTATGGAGGATGCTTATGATCGGGCGAGGTGGACGCGTCTAAGTACGAAGCGCCTGACAGAAACAAAGAAAGAAGAGTTAAAAAAAAGACAAAGATATAGGTAAAAAACTCACATGCATTCATCCTGTACGTAATTATATTTTTACCGCCTAATAAAATATCCTCACTACATAATTTAAAGTACTTTTCACCGTACATGATATATTTACTTTAGGTGAACTAGGAGCTCCGAAATTTCCATTGCCTGGAATTCAATAACATTTGTTGGAATCACATAACTCATAGAAGCATCGGCAGTAACTTACAATACAATATACAACACATATAATAACACTCATAGATTGACGTACGACTGAGGCTCAGTACTATAAATGTATAGTAAGGTGAATTTTTATAAACAGAAGAAAAATAAAAATAGCCTTTATTTCTAGTACATATACATAAACGGACTGCTCAAGACCGGGATGGTTGGCGCTCACTTGGGAAGACTTACGTCCAACAGTGAACGGCAACAGGCTGAGATAGGATACATATAAATCCAAAGTTTATGAGACATTGATTAACTTCTATTTAATGTTATGCTCTTTTTCCTTAGTGTTACATACAAAACATTTAGGATAGCTATTAACTAAAGATAGTAAGCCGTCTCTGTAGCGTAGGCCTCCCCTAATCGTCTCTTTCGTGTGCCTTTTGCATCCAGTTATTATATGATCTGCTCATTAGTCTAGTACTCTAGAGGCAGTGTATTTAGGCTGATAAGGTCTTGGTTTGAAATCCCTGTTCAACCAACCACAATTCTTGTTTGAGTTTTCCATACGAAAAATCACACAGGAGTTACCCGGGATTAGAATTTGTGCTTTGTATGGCAATAGGCTCGCCACCTATCACATCACGGGATGGAAATAAGCTTGTCTAACGATGTGTGCACTAGTACCACCGCTGCCTATCTCTTCAGAAGAGCTTTAATTATGTTATTCCGCTATTGGTTTTTAAACTTTCCATACAAATATTTCTAACAATCCCATACTGTTCCATCACATACTCTCTAGCTGCCTGCGCGTGCGCATACTCGCCGGAATGTTTACAGTTCCCGTACATCGCACTAACAATGCCCCGATTGGTTTGTACTCGTATAAATCCATCAATGGTAACACGTAAACCACTACATATTTTGCTTTTGGATTTAAATCGTGAAACGTGCGCGAGATCGTGGTGGGTGACCGCAAAGAGAGGAATTTTTGGGACAATTTTAATGACTGTATATAAAGGAAAATGTTCGAAACGAACACTTTTAATACTGTTTAATGTCCATTATAAAAACATGAAATAAGATAAAATATTTTAAGATACCAGGCCAAAAGTATGCGAAGTTTGGCCCCGGGATCCATGGACACGCGTACAGATATATTTATTTAAACCAAAAATATTTGTCCATAGCCAAGGTACTGCCAGCCCAATATTTTTATATAGGTACAATGTATATGTATGTACCTGTACCAATCTTTTATGTATATTATTGAAATGAACGAGAAAAATAAGCAGGAATACACATGCAACTTATTATAACAAAATGAAACAAAAACTAAAATTACACAAAAAATTAAATAGTTGCACACCTATAGAAAGTTCTTACAAATGCTAGCGTTTTCAATTCAAATACCTATTTATAAGTTGCTTATGATACCCCTCAGTTTTTAAACTCTTTATCACAAATTTAATCTATGCTAATTAAATGAAAACTGATAATCAGGAATGTCCAACTTCGCGTTTTATCATGGTATCCGTACGGCATCCACACGGCTAGTACAGTTGTAGGAGTGTTTACATTGAAACCGCGAGAGATCTCCGCACAATTCGTCATCGAGATCATGATTCTCTCATCGAGTAACGCGGCGTAGACACATGAAACTGATACAAATGGAAGATTTATTATTCAATGTAGATAAAAAAACGATACAATTAGTGTTTAAATTGAAATTAGTAAAAAGGTTAAAATGGTATGATAACATAAGTTTTTATCAAGAAATAATGTTAAAGACTGCCTCGGCGTCGCAGTTGTAATGCGTACGCGTTACGATTGAGGCCAACGCTGAGGTCTCGGGTTCGATCCCCGGGTCGGGTAAAGTGATATTGGGTTTTTCTACTACGAAATGTTCAGTATCAGCCGGAGTCTGGAATTTGTGCCCGGTATGGCGATAGGCTCGCCCCCTATCACATCATGAGACGGAGATACGCTCGGCAAAATGTGGGTGTACTGGTTACACCTCTGCCTGTCCCTTCGGGGATTACCGGCGTGAGTATGTATGTATGTATAATGTTAAAGAGAATAATGTCATGGAATCCCGCATCGTGTTATTCTGTGGCCAATAAACAAATTACGGTTACAAGGTGGCAGGTCCCTCTTATGCGAGAGGCTTTCTGGGTTGATACCACCGCTTTGTCTATTTCTGCCGCCAAGCAACAGTGTGTAAGCACTCATGTGCCCCGGTTTGAAGGGCACTAAAGCCAGTGAAATTGTTAGACATTATAAGAAATAACAACTTGTGTCTCAGGGTGACGAGCGCAGTCCAGCCCCATTCAGTGCTTTGTGTGGCATTAAATTTGTTTATAGACAGGCAGGGCGCTTACCATCAGTCGAGCGAACTGCTCGTCTCGACATTCAATCTAATAATAAAAAAACAAATAAATTCATAAAGTAAATAAATGTTTAAGTAAATTAAAGGCATAATAGGCACCAAATCCTTTCCTTAGCGGCTGGAGCTTCTACATGAGGATACCGTGTCCCGTCTAGCATCTAAAATTTCCTAATTCTATATCCCGTGTGAAACGCACCCGTCCCTATAACTCCTAACCAGCATCGTTAAATCTCGTTGAATCGTATCAATCTGCGCCAACGCGGCCACAGCTGGGCCCGAGATATCAATGACTACACCAACATAATGATGATGTTTGGATCACTTGTCAATCACACCGGAACTACGGATTTGGATGAAATTCCATAACAATACTCCTCGAGTGATTTCTTAGGTTTACGCGAATATTACACATTGAAATAAAACTAGTTTATACGGATTTTATCGCGGTTTAATTTTCATTTTAGTCTCTCCCGTGACCACGAAGGCTAAAAAGCTTTCGAAACGTCGGGACTAAAATAAAAATTAAACCGCGATAAAATCCGTATAAACTAGTTTTATTTCAATACTCCTCGATTTTATTGTTTATGCGCACGCCTATTTTCTTGGTTGGAAGAGTTGTAAGTAGCGCATGCTCTGTTCGCCGAGCTCTTTTAAGTATTGTTACTTATTACTTACAGTAAGTTGCAAATTGAAAGAAAGTAGAAAACCTTTTACATACGCACTCATGCCTGTAATCTCCGAAGGGGTAGGCAGAGGTGTAACCAGTACACCCACATTTCGCCGAGCGTATCTCCGTCCCACGATGTGGTAGGGGGCGAGCCTATAGGGCACAAATTCCAGACTCCGGGCTGATACTGAGCATTTCGTATTAGAAAAACCCAATACCACTTTACCCGACCCGGGGATCGAACCCGAAACCTCAGCGTTAGCCTCAATCGTAACGCGTACAATTACAACTTCATTACAACTGCGCCACCGAGGCAGTCTTTTTACTCGTACCTTTTATTGTTATCACGGAAATATTCAATATAATACAGGTGATGTACAATTTTAATAATAATTAATTATCATTGTCCCAATAGTCGTTTCCGTCCATGGGTTGATACCGAAGAGTCTCGACCAACATCTTCAGAGGCTCTCAATTGATGGTTAGATCAGAAGTCAGATGCAGAAAGCAGTATTATTGGACACGGCACGCATTGCGAGGAGGTTCCTCACACTGGGACCCTAACCACCGGTGGCTTGGGTCTTAGGCCTCGCCATTGGAGGGTGATACTTTTATATTCTTAAATTTTTTATTTTTGAGAAATGTAATATTTAAAAATGTAAACAAATCCTTTTAAAATAAAGAGTTTTGTATATTAAACAACTAACCTAACAAATTGCATGTCCTCATGACAATAGGTGGCATGCTCAGCAATTGCAGTGTCAATTGCTTAAGATCTCATTCAAGGAGTGTAAGTGGGCCACCAATATCTTACGTCAAAGCCAACCTTACCTACCTACATATTAATGGTACACTCTGATCGCCCATGATTATTTTAGTATTGTGGGCGTACATGGGCGGTGGAGATCACTTACCATCAGGTGGCCCACTTGCCTATACTATAAAAAAAAAACATAACGGACGAGGCCATGGCGAAACTTGATTCTCATTGTGAGTTGTATGGTCAAATGGCGAATCAACCCACATAATACCAAATCAACAGTCAAATCATGATGGAAAGGCGGAACCTGGCAATATGCTGGAATAACACTAGGTAGAAAGCAAGAAAGAATTAAAGATCTCATTTGAATAACAGCAGATATAAAAATAGAGCAAATAATAATTAATGTAAACTATGTTAAAACATTACAAGTAAAGTCATTTCTTATACTAATGATAGATTAGTCAGATGTGTACTACTCAGTAGGTACATTAAAACTATACCGTGGCGCAGCGGGCGAGTAGTCGGCTGCGAAGCGAGAGGCCGTGGGTTCGATTCCCACACCGAGACAAATGTTTGTGTGAACCACAAATATTGGTCTCGGGTCTGGGTGTTGTGGGACCGCAAGTCCCTCGTAGTTCCTGATACCCACGACACAGGTTTACCTAGTGTGGGGTCAGGACTATGTGTGTGACTGTTGGGTGTATTATTATTATTATTATTTTTGTTTTAATCGTTATATCTCTTCCTCACGAGGAAGGTAAATAATAAGCTACGCACGGGCCAAGGCCAAGTGTATAGTTATAATAAAAATGGTTAGTTAAATTGATAGAAATTTCCGGACTAAGCGACACGTGTTAAGAATAACTGCTTTTTGAAGCAGTGTATATGCTGATGCGTGAATATTTAATATTTTTAAGCTAGTATGAAGAGATTTGGGTATGACTCCAGTATTTGATAGTATTATAGGTATAGTTTTAGTGTTTGTAGCTTTCCATTGAGTCTTGATTTCAATGGCAAGCTCGGTATATTTTGCAATCTTTTCAGTATGTGTAGTAGTTAAGTTATGGGTATTGCAGATGGCGATATCTATTATGTATACGGTCATAGTTTCTTTATCTAGCAGTGTTATGTCTGGCCTATTGCTATAAATGGTTTTATCGGTTACAATTGTCCTATCCCAGTACATCCTACATTTATTATTCTCTAAAACTGACTGTGGCTGGTATTTGTAGTACGGTACTTTATCCGGAATAAGTTTATATTGAAATGCTAAATATTGGTGGACTATCGATGCTACTTGATCATGACGGTGTTTGTAGTCACTTTGTGCTATGGATTTGCATGCACCAGTTATGTGTTGTATGGTTTCTGGGTTGCTATGGCAGTGTCTGCATGTATCATTAATATTTGGTCTACGGATAATGTATTTCTGGTAGTTTTTTGTATCTATTACTTGGTCTTGGATTGCAAGCATGAAACCCTCTGTCTCAGGGTAGAGATCACCTCGCTTCAACCACGCGTTCGACGCTGTCATGTCGACATGTTGCAGTTGTAAGTCGTGACGATGTCTCCCGTGAAGAGACTTGTGGGCCCAAGCTGCTATTTTTGCTTTATTGTCTGTGAGGTGTTCATTGCGTTGGATGTTTCTGTCGTTTAGATTTAGAGGTGAGAGTAGTTTGTCGGCGTCTACTACAGATTTGTGAAGATAAGAACTCTCTGCTCTACTGTGAAAGAACCTTCGGAGTGTAGTTATTTGTCTATTATGCAGATTAACCACATCAATAATTCCCCTGCCTCCTTCTTCTCTTGGTAGCGTTAGTCGCTGTGTGCATGATCGTGGATGGTGTTTGCGATGTTTGGTCATGGTAGTGTTAATAACGCGTTGCAGGTTCTTAAGCTCCGTTTGGGTCCATGTTATAATACCAAAAGAGTATGTTAGTATAGGGATAGCATAGGAGTTAATAGCTTTGACCATATTACGTGAATTCAAGTGTGTCTTTAGTAATGAACTAAGTCTGTGTTTAAACTTACGGGTGAGTTCTAATTTTGTATGTTTTTGGTGAATTTGCCGATCTTGCTGAAAACCAAGATATTTATAGGTATCATTATGCTCTAATGGTTCCACTCGTTCGCCTGTATTAAGGTTGTAACCCATCAATTGCAACCTACCTTTCTTAATAGTAAATGTTTTGCATTTGTCTATACCAAAGTTCATTTGTATATCTTTGGAAAACTGTTGGGTCATATCTGCAAGCTGATGAAGTGATGTAATATCGTTACTATATAATTTTATGTCGTCCATATACATAAGGTGGGAAAGCGTGACGGAAGGTGTCAATTGATTGTTATTAGTTATGATTCCAGAATTAATACTGTTTAGAAGATTAGAAAGAGGGTTTAATGAAAGACAGAACCAGAGGGGACTAAGGGCGTCTCCTTGAAAAATACCACGTCTGATCGGTATATCTTCTGTCTGTATGGCGTGATTTCCATAACCTACTTTAAGCTTGGTTCGCCACTGCTGCATTGTGTGAGATAAGAATGTAACTAACACAGGATGAACTTTATATATATCTAAGATTTGCAATAGCCAACTGTGGGGTACAGAGTCAAATGCCTTACGGTAGTCTATGTAGATAGCGCAGATATCTTGTTTACTGGCATGTGCTTGTTTCATTACGACTGAATCTATTATAAGTTGTTCCTTACAACCTTGGCTTTGTTTCCGGCAGCCCTTTTGTTCTTCAGCAAGAATATTATTATCTGTGATGTGTCGATCTATAAGTTGACTTATGCACGCTGTTAGTATTTTGTAAATGGTTTGTAAGCAGGTTATCGGTCTGTATTTAGCTGGATTTAGAGTGTCATTATTGTCTTTTGGTATCATATATGTTGTACCTTGGGTAATGTATGCTGGCATTATATCCGGGTTTTGAATGAACATGTTAAGGTGTTTGTGTAATAAAGGGTGAGCAGAAGTAAATTTTTTGTACCAAAAGTTTTGTATGTGATCCGTACCGGGTGTTTTCCAGTTATGTGTTTTTTTAATTACATTTACAAAGATGTCTAGAGGGATGTGGTCAAATGTCATTTGTGGAATATTGGTGAGATTCTGTGTTTCGTTTTTTATCCAATCAGCTTGTTGGTTATGCTGTACTGGATTAGCCCATATATTAGACCAGTAACTGTGTAATTCTTGAGGTTGTGGTAAAGGTGTATGTAATGTGTTGTTAGATACTTGTGTATTACTTGTTGTTTCATTTATTTTTCTATAAAATACTCTTTCATTGTTTGTAAAATTTGCATTTTGTTTCTTCCTAAGCGTACAGTCATTGTATCTTCTCAATCGGCTAGTAGCTGCTGAAAGTCTCTGTTTTAAACTATCTAAGTATTGTTCATTGGTTACATTTGGTTCTTCGTAACGCGAGTGTATTTTGTATTTATATTTAAGTGTTTCTACGTGTGTAATTATTCTATTGTTTCTATTTCCTCTAATGTATTGAGTTAATCTGCCTATACTTCGTCTTAGGTAATGTATTTTGTTCTCTAGTCGTTTTTTCCATGCAGGTGTTTTTGTGTGATTGTGATCATGTATTTGCTCTTCAGGATTATCTTTTATTTTAGAGCCATTACAGATTGATGCAGTATATGCTGCACAATATATGATGGTTTGAGTTTTAATAAAGTCATGTTCTACTGAGGTATATTTGGGTATAATATTTTGATCAATATAATTTATAATGTAAGAAAATCTTCTAGAAGTTTTTTGTTTCGGAATAAAAGGCCTATGGGTTGGGCTGCTATGCTTGTATTTAATGTATGTGGTATTGAACATTTCTTCAACTTTTGTATTTAACTCTACGTCTGATAATGTGTAATTAGATGTATTAATATTCAGATTTTGTGTAGTTGCTGTGACATTTGTATGTTGGGTACGATCGCAATTATTTAGTGAGAGAGTCGGTTGTGTATGCCTATTGTCAAGTGTATCGTTAGTAAACGTTAGTTGCTCGGGAGTAGTATTATCATATTGTGTAGTTAGCGCATTTTGCACTTCAGTCCGAATTTGTTGTAATCTTTCATGTGATATAAGTTTGTTATTTATTATTACCCTCCTTTGATCGGCAATTCGCTGTTCAGATACATGAGAAATTTGTGGAAATTGTTCAGTAATTGCTTTATGAAGGGCTTTTCGGTAGGCCGTTCTATTAGATTCTAATTCAGTTAGTTTGAAATATGCTCTCATAATTGCTTCATTCATGTCATCTGTCCATCGCATCCTTGAAGACATTAAATTAGTACGCGATACATTATTTATTTGGGTACTACTACCATGGGCCTCATTTGTTGATGGGTTTGAATGAAGTTTGCGCTTTACGTCTTCCTTTATTGCGTCTAAAATATTTGGTGGTATAAGTCTGTTTCTGATTATTGCTCTACGCTGGTCGCCTATCCTTTGTTTTGATACATCGAAATCTGTAAATTTTTCGATAAAGTGCCTATGTAGTGTGTCTAGATAGCCTCGTGTCTTTGTTTCAAGTTCGGTAATTGTTAAATATGTGCGCCAAATAAATTGATTCATTTCGGATGACCATGATTTTCGCACACGATTTAAGCCAGCGGTGGGTGCAGATATTGTGGCCGGGGCCATCTGCACAACATCCTCTGGGCTGGAGGAACTACATGAAGAGCTGGACCTATCCTGGTTATCAAATGGGTGTGGTGAAGAAGATGGGGAGTCAAATAAACTTCTAGTCGATGATGGTGATGATCGTGTTTCATTGTCACGAGGCGGTATATGTGACGGTATATTTTCTATGGTCCTCAAGTTATATCTTATAGTTCGCCTATTCAGTATTTTCTTTCCCTTAATATTATTTGTATCGGAGTTTGGTGGAGTTCTATGGATATCAATTGGCAATGTTAATGAGTTTGATGAGTGAGATGCTTGATTTCTACCAGGGTAGGCAGGTGATGATGATGAAAGTAATGAGTTTGGTGAAGAACATGACGTCGCTGGTTGGTCATGTTGGCCTGCAACAGTTTTAAACTGGGCAGGTTTGTGCGATACGGTGCCCTCCCCAGAATACGTAGGGCAGCCCGAGCTCGAAGGCCCGGGGCGGGATTCTCCATCGCGGTTAGCTCCGGTACCCGCCTGGGGTATTGTCCTGTTTCTTAGACGCATCGCATGGGTATTTTAATATTACTATCGCTTCGTTAGTCATTGGTGAGTATATAGCTACAAGCTGCCAATGTCCGCCCCTCACGTGGCATCAGATGTTCGTGCCGGACGTGAAGTTAGATTTGTAAGGGGCTTATTATTATTATTATTATTATTTTCAGGTTTTAATCTTCTCCCAATTCTGGGGTATTACGCCAAAGTTGCGGGCTTTTGGCCAAACAACTTTGGTGGTGGCTTTTGGTGGTATTATTCTATTGAAAGAAACTTTCTCACGATTCTGCATGTGTTTAATATGACTGCCTTCTGTAATAGTGTGAATGTGAGCGGATGGATGTTTAAGGTCTTGAGGCTTGTGTGAAGTGTTTTAGGAATAACGCCGGTGCTAGACAAAATAATGGGGACTGTCTTGACAGTTTGAACTTTCCACTGCGATTTAAGCTCAATAGTCAAGTCTGCGTATTTCGAAAGTTTGTTTGTGTGTGTGGCTGTGAGATTGTGTGTGTTAGGGATTGCAATATCTATAAGGTAAACTGTTTTATTATGTTTATCGTGAAGTGTGATATCAGGTCGGTTGTGATGTACAGTCTTGTCTGTCAATATAGTCCTGTCCCAATATAATTTATAATGTGGTGTTTCGAGAATGATTTGAGGTATATATTTATAGTATGCTGTTTTTTCCGTGATAAGTTTATGTTTGTATGCTAATATCTGGTGTATAATAGCTGCTACTTGGTCATGTCTGTGCTTGTAATCTGTCTGTGTGATGGATGAACATGCCCCTGTGATATGTTGAATAGTTTCTGGCTGTTTATGGCAGTGACGGCAGTGGTCGCTAGTAAGAGTACTGTCACGGATGATGTATTTTCTGTAGTTTTTGGTATCTATTACCTGGTCCTGTATTGCCTGCATGAATCCTTCCGTTTCAGGAAACAACTCGCCACGCTTTAACCATGAGTTTGACGCTATCTTATCAACACTAGGGTTAGTTAAATCGAGACGGTGACGCCCGTGCAAGGATTTTTGGGTCCAGATTTCAATTTTTTGTTGGTTAGTGGTAATTTTTATTTGTTTCGAGTGGTTAGCAAGGGAGAGTGGAGTGAATGAATCTGCTTGAGATATGGCTTTGTGTAGTGTGGAATGCAGTGAGCGGTTATGAAAAAATGCTCTGAGTGATGCTATTTGTTTGTTGTGTAAGTTGGTTAAGTCGCTGAGGCCCCTACCGCCCTCACTTTTAGGTAAGGTTAACCTCTGAATGCAGGCTCGTGGATGGTGCTTTCTGTGCTTAGTCATTGTTGTGTTGATGATTCTTTGCAGGCTATTCAGGTCTGTTTGTGTCCAGCGTATGATTCCAAATGAATAAGTAAGAATAGGTACGGCAAAGGTATTAATAGCTTTGACAGTGTTACGGGCATTCAGGTGAGTATGTAATATTTTATGAAGTCTACTCCTAAATTTTGTTTGTAGCAATTGTTTGACTTTTTTATGGTGGATTTGTTGCGACTGGTGGTATCCGAGATATTTATACCCTTCAACGGGGTCAACTGCGTCTATTATATCATGATTTGCTAATTCATACGAGGCAGGTACTGTTGTTCCTTTATAAATTGATTGGATTTTGCATTTGTCTACTCCAAATTCCATGCGGATATCTTGTGAAAATTGTTGAGTGATATCGGCAAGTGTGTGTATTTCGTCGAGTGTGTTTCCGAAGAGTTTAATGTCATCCATGTACATGAGATGAGAGAGTGTAGTTTGTTGTGTGTCATGTTTAATTTTAAATCCAGTATTGTTTTTGTTAAGCATATTTGACAGTGGGTTGAGAGCTAGGCAAAACCATAGGGGGCTTAACGCGTCACCTTGGAATATACCTCTTTTTATAGGGATAAAATCGGTTTCAGTAGTTGTGTATTGTTGACATATTTTCAATTTTGTACTCCAATGTAACATTGTTTTTTCCAGAAATAATGTAATTGCAGGATGAATTTTGTAGTGTTTCAATATAAAAATTAACCAGGAGTGAGGAACCGAATCGAAAGCCTTTTTATAATCAATGTACATAGTGTGAATGTCACGTTTTTGACTGATTGCTTGCTTAGAAACTACAGCGTCGATCGTAAGCTGTTCCTTACATCCCTGGCTATGTTTACGGCATCCTTTCTGCTCTTCTGCTAAAGTGTGGTGTTCATGGGTGTGCTTATATATGCTTTCGCTTAAACATGATGTGATAATTTTGTAGATGTTCTGGAGACAGGTGATTGGACGGTATTTAGCCGGGTTTGCAGAGTCAGATAAATCCTTCGGTAGCATGTATGTTGTACCCTGTGTGATATAGTGAGGCATTGTGTCAGGTGAACGAATGAATTTATTTATATGTTTGAGTAAAAGTGTGTGGGTAGAGGTGAGTTTTTTGTACCAAAAGTTATGAATGTTGTCAGACCCAGCTGCTTTCCAGTTATGTGATTTCGATATTACAGCTTTCAGTAGATCTATATTTATTTGTTCAAATTCCATTTCTGGGGTATCCCTGAGTCTTTCTTTGTCTTCCTCAATCCACTGGTTTTCTTCGTGTTCTACGGGATTAGACCAGATATCAGACCAGTATGTGTATAGAGTTTCAGAAGTTGGCATGGGTATGTTACTTTTTGAGCTATTGTTTTGTTGTGTAAGTTTTCTGTAGAACAGTTTTTCATTATTGCAAAATTGTTTATTTTGAGTCTTTCTAACTGTAGTCTCCTTGTATCTTCTTAGTCTATTTGCAAGGGTGTTTAATTTTTGCTTCAAAGTATCTAAATAGTGTGTGATATCAGTGTTATGGGCCTCGTGTTGTGAATGAATTTTATATTGTTGTGTAATCTTGTTTATGTGGTTTTGTAAGGACTGTGATCGGACGCCCCTTGAATATTCCGTCAGTCTTCCTATATTTACTCTGAGAGCATCTATCCGTCCTTCCAGACGTTTTTGCCACCTTGGTTTGTCTTGTGACTTGATATTGGGCTTGTCTCCTTCTGAAATTCTTGCCCCAATGAACTTGGCTGCAGTGTATGCGGCGCAATAGATAATTGTTTGAGTTGTGTTAAAGTCGATGTCAGGATCTAATGTCTTTGGTAGAATGTCGGAATTGAGGTGAGTAATGATTAATACTAGTTTCTTAGATGGTTTAAGCTTAGGTAGATAAGGTCGTGATGTTGGATGTGTCATTTTGAATTTATTAAAAGTTTCCATAAACATGTCTTCTAGTTGTTGTTGGATTTCTGCAGCTAAATTCAGAGTGCTGTTAGAGTGTATTATTTGTTCTAGGCCAGAGGTTTGTTGATCAGTAGTAGTCATTATCCTTGTCGGTTCTGAAACATTAGGTGTTAGGTTCTCATGTGCAAGTTGAGTGGTGGCTTCAGAAGTAATTGTGCTAAGCATTTCCAGCTCATCTCGAACTTCTTCTCGTATTTTATTTAGCTGTCCAGATGATAGTAATTGATTGTTGACAATAGACCTGCGTTGATAGCTATTCTTTGAGCAGAGAGGTGGGCAATTGAAGGACATTTAGAAACAATATCCTGATGTAATAGTGGTCTGTACGTTGTAAGGTCAGTTTCTAGTTTTGTCAATCTGTAGTAACTTCTCATAATTGTTTGGTTTAGATTGTTAGTCCATCTGATTCTGCTGCTTTGTGTCTGTTCTGTAGCTATGTTTGTGTTTGCTGGTGAGTGATTATGAGTTAATAGGGCCCTAACCTCTTCTTTGATATCCCTAACTTCCCTTCTGGTGAGGAAATTTCTTTGGACAATAGCTCGGCGCTGGTCGCCTATTCTTTGCTTTCCTGCTTGCATATCAGGATACTCTGCAGTGAATCGTGCATGTAGAGGTGTGAGATAAGTTTTGGTGTCTGTTTCTAAATCAGTTAAAATAAAGTAGTGGCGCATAATGAATATATTCATTTCCTTTGTCCATTTTTTATGCGTGCGCTTTCCATTTTTGGCGGGTGCAGTAACATTGGCTGAAGTAGCCTCCTGCACAACGTCCAAATAGGATTGGAGTGATGGTGAAGGTGATGAATTTGATGAGTGAGACTCTTCAATTCTATCTATGTATGAAGGTGGTGATGATGGGATGGATGAGAATAATGAAATTGGTGATGCACATGACGACGATGTTTGTTCATGTTGCGCTGCAACAGTTTGAAACTGGGCAGGTTGGTGCGATACGGTGCCCTCCCCAGAATACGTAGGGCAGCCCGGGCTGGAAGGCCCGGGGCGGGATTCTCCATCGCGGTTAGATCCGGTACCCGCCTGGGGTATTATCCTGTTTCTTAGGCGCATCGCATTTGTGTTGTTTTATTACTAGCGCTTCGTTAGTCATTGGTGAGTATGTAGCTAAAAGCTGCCAATGTCCGCCCCTCACGTGGCATCAGATGTTCGTGCCGGACGTGAAGTTAGATTTGTAAGGGGCTTATTATTATTATTATTATACCAAACGTAACATAAGCTCACGCCTGTGTCTGCGAACGGGTAGACAGGTCCAACTTGGGCTACACCCACGGTTCGCCGAATTAATTTCCGTCCCATCGTGTGGTAGGGGCCAGGACAAATTCCACTTCCGGGCAATGCATGTGTAATTTTTGATTGGAAAATTTAAACACCAAATATGATTGTGCGACCTGGGATTTGAACCCTGGACTACATGGTTTATCAGACTAAGTAGGTTGCCACTAGATGAATGATTCAATGCTAGGTAATGCATAAACCATTTACCATACTATCAATACTAAAAATACCTATCTATTATATAAACAGGGTTGTGTAGCTACTAGAGTGGAGACCACTTCTATCCAGGTGGAGTGTTGGCCGACCACGAGCCCGCTGGATCGACGACCGAAGAGACGTAGCGGGAAGGGGCTGGATGAGGACCATCAAGAGTGGTGCGAACTAGAAAAGGCATATGTTCAGCAGTGGATGAATTCAAGCTGATAGATAGATGGAAGTGTATCAACCAAGTTCGGAAAAAACAAGAGAGACGAACTGGCAGTGTTTAATATTACACAAACCAATTAGCGCTACTTTCGACCCCTAAAATACAGAAACTATACTAACTACTATTACTACTAAACTAGACACACGCGCAATTTTGCATACCTAACAACAATATTGAACACAAGATTCCCAAACAATTTATAATGTAATGTAAATCGAAACGCGTATCAAATTAAAACTATAATGATGTGTGAGTTTCAATTAAAAATAATAATTACAGTAGAGCTGGTGCGGCGGGACGTGTTGCGGGTGGGGTGCAGGGGGGGGGGTACAAACGTTTAACAACCGCAATCAAACACACTTGCACATTAAATACAATTCATTATCAACAAAAATGAGCTTATATTTATTTGCGAACGCATGTGCAAGTCCAGGAGTCGCACAACTCGACTGCTATGAAGTATACATACACACGCACTCTCACGCCTGTAATCCCGGAAGGGGTAGGAGAGAGGTAATCAGTACACCCACATTTCGCCGAGCATATTTCCGTCCCATGATGTGATAGGGGGCGTGCCTATCGCCATATCGGGCACAAACCCAGACTCCGGGTACTACGATACTAAACATTTCATGATAGAAAAAATATCACCTTACCCGACCCGCGAATCGAACCAGAGACATCAGCACAGCAGTCTTACCACGTACGCATTACAACTGCGCCACCGAAGCAGACTGGTATTATTGTGAACATAATTGTGAGAGTTCACGGGCGGTGGAGATTACAGGTAATCTCTTCTGTACATCAGGTGACCCACTTGCTTGTTTGCCGTGCTTTAAAAACGACACTAAGATAACCCTTGCAGTTTCACTGGAAAAATTAGTGAGCCTTTAACCCTCTTGCCAGAAGTTTCTTTGTATGCGGCCTAAAGGATTTATACCATCGCTGGGTTTATTTCTCAAGGTAGATAACTAGCATTTCTCGAAAATCTTAGCTCCAGAAAGTAAACATTATTTTAACTTCAGCTAAAAACATGAAAAGAAAAACATTATGACCTGGATATATCGAAATAAGATAACTACTAGAACTATAACTCTCATATGAATCTGCCAAAAATACGGCTCCGATAATGGTAAGTAACAAATGCAAAGGTAAAAAAAACACACGTAACATGCAAGAAACATTAATGAACGTTGAAAATCAAGTTAATTCCGTAAAAGTTAATATCTAAATATTAAATTGCTTGATCGAGATACGACGTTCTGCACCGTGCAAAAAAATATACTTACCAAGTGTCAACCACAGATTATTTTGCTCTGACTTTTATAGCCCCGCCCCCTTGCACAGAGTTTTGGTGGGGTAATTTTGTTGTTTTAGATACGTATCTTATTTCGATGCCTGTATAACATCAAGTGAATAAAAAGTTGTGCGTGCCCCGGAACGAGTAGGCCGCAGACGTCAAAACAATGCGATCGCGAGGGGCTGCCGCGGCCTGTCATTTACCACAAAAACTAGATAAAACCGATTAAAATCGAGTACCACTACTGATTCCAACGCATTGTCCACGCTCGCAAATATATTTCCACTATTTGTTTAGCGTGAGTACTTCAAATATTATTCACAGCGGCTATGTTACTTGTATACGGCAAGTGGTAGAGCCACGGTGTAGCTACACTACAGCATGAATTAGCCGGCTCGACTGGGGTAGTACACAATAACAAGTTGACATGAAAGGAGCAGCTTGCTGGTGCGTTTCGTGAGGTCAATAAAATTGCCGACTCAACAATATGAATCCCTACTTTTTTTTAATTTCTGGGCGTAGATGAATGGCCGTCTGGTATTGTGAATGTTCATGGGCGTTAGTGGTGACTTATCAGGTGTCACACGTGTTGGTTGCCACTGCTGTTAAAAAATAACAGTTACAGAAGTATATGTACAAGATGGTAAGTTCCTCGTATGCGAGAGACAGTCTAAGTTGATAAACCGTTATCTATTTCTGCTGCCAAGGAAGAGTGTGTAAGAACATTGAAGCTAGTGAAATTACTGGGCATTATGAGACTTAACAACTTATATATCTCTCAATGCTTTGTAATTTAAGGTTGTGTGTGGTGTCGATTCTGTTTATGGACAGGCGTGGCGCTTACCATCAGATGAGCGATCTATTCGTTTCGTCATACAGTCCAAACAATATTGCTTCGTATTTTTATAATATCTCCTGTTCCACCTGCCCTTATCTAGCTGGCAGTGGGGTCGGCGCAACATGCTTTTTAATTTTTATTTTCATAAAATGCTTAGTATCAACCCGGAGTCTGAAATTGTGTCCGGTATGGCGATAGTCTCGCCCCCTATCCCATCATGGGATGGAAATAAGCTCGGTGAAATGTGGGTGTACTAGTTACACCTCTGCCTACACCTTCGGGGAGTACAGGCGTGAGTCCGTATGTATGTATATTAACAGAAAATCAATTTAGATATAAGCCATCTAACAACCTTATCACAGACAAATGAAAACAGCGCGGTTGACATTCCAAAATTGCCGCGGCAATACGCCGTTCATTATAATTATTATCGCAAACAATAAAATCGGTTCTCGTTCTAAATTTTCGCGGCAAAATTTATTTATTTATTGCCTTTATATTATGTCTGTGTGTATATCATTATGTCATACTGTACGGGAGATAATGCGAAATTTTGTTGGTTAAGAAAACTATGGAGTCGATAGGTGTATGTTATTGAATTGTATTTAAAATAAAGATAGGGTTTAGGCTATTAACTACAGCAAGTTTTGTGGCATTCATGAAACAATATATGGATGGAAACATTTTTTTAACATAACTAGATTTTTAATAAATCACTCAGCCTTTATTTATTTAACACTTCCTAAACATAACATGTATAAAGGGGGAATTAATGCCAGAGGCTTATCTACCAGTCTATCTTTGAATGATGCAGAGACAACATGAGGTGTGTGTCTAAAACACTGTAGATAAGAAAAATGGTATTAAGAAAGAAGAAGGCAGAAGATACTAAGAACTACATAAGTTTACTTATAATAATACTATACATTAGTAAAAAACTTACAATTATAAGACTGCACTGATTGAAAAAAGTCCAAAGAGAAGACTTTTTAAAAACTTTATTACAAATACCAAGCTGGGTTACCAAATAGTTACACTTTTTAAATTCATTACCTCTATTTTAGTTGCTGGACTAACGAAAATAAAATATTTTAATCGCCATATAACAACAATATTACCAACATTTACTTTTTTATTTGTATAGTACGAGAATAACAGACGTTAGTCGATTTTAAAGAGGATAATTGAGAGCACATCACGCAAGCTAAAATATAATCGTCAAAGACAACTCCACACCATCGTTGTTCGACCGAAGCCCGGCAGCGTCGAAGTGTGCCGTAATGAGAGCCATCACAATAATTCTCCCACATGACAATGCTGCATGCGTTTGATTCATGCGCGCTTTCACAGCTTATCATTGTTGGATCGTACACATTTTGGGAATGCTACCGTGTGGTATTACCGTACGATGGGGGTGCATTGGTATTCCCTGGTGAAATATGATGAGATCAGTGGAGGAGTAATTCAGAAGTGGTAAAGCAACGCTATAGACAATTTTGTTTACTGCATGAATGTGCCGACTCGTGCGGGTTGCTACCACTGTTTCACATAAGACACACATTTTCTTCTCATCCTAATCTCTCAATTATTCCTTCCTTTAAAGTCAGCAACGCGTCCATGATTCAGGTGTTGTGGGCGTTCATGAGCGGTGGAGATCACTTATCATAAGGTAACCCACTTGCTCGTTCGCCAACTTTTGCCATGAAAATATAGATTAGGTGGTACTCTAAAAAATTTCTAAATATGCTCATCCTTCGTCAATACGTCGCTTCCAGTGGGATTTCCAGGCATCGAAGGCGTCACAGTAGGCCTCTACTGGAATATCCTATTAAGCTCACCAGAATCAAAGCACAGAATCTCAATATACAACTTTCAAGAACCCTGCTGGTAAAAAACCCGAATTCGAATTTAAAAAACTTAGTTTTTATATATGTAGCTGAAATTTTCAAACCGCTCTATATTTGATCTTGCTATTTAGTATCTACGATGCCAAAATCAAACAAAAGTTCAATCTTAACCCTCATATTTTTGGGCGGGGTCTAAACACTATGTTACCGTCCAAACATCTTCAAGAATCCTATTAACCCGTTCCATAAACCATAAATCTGTCAAGCCCCCACATCACGCTGACGTGCCCAAAACTTATCCGGGTGGTACTTTTGTAGACACCTTGAGGCCATTAAGGCCCTAATGACTGGCTCTAAATTGGCCATAACTCAGGCTGGGCGGTAAATAACCGCGTTGATAAGGGCCCGCTGAGTTGTCCCGAAACGTCCGGGATGGTCCGTCGACCGTCTTACTTTACATGCGCGATTTATGTCGAGACGCCTGTTTATGGTGGATTTAATCTAGTCACTGGTGTAGTAACTCTTCGGGGAGATGTATTTCCTTAATTATTTTTAAGACGAGTATATCGCTCGCTTGAAGATATTCGCCATACCTATATAAACAGATGCAACACCACCCAGAACTTTGAAGAACTGAACTGAAAGACAATGGCTTGAGAGTTAAAAACTGGTGCTGTTGATACATGGACTCTTGTCATAACGTTGTTTAATGTAGAAGCCCAGCAAGTAAGTGGTACCACTCCGACTGAGCAGTTTTATTATTGGCGTATGCTGTAGACCCAACCGCTTATAGAGTGACTCTACCAAAGGTACCTACACAATGTAGTCATTTAAGCATTTATTATTTTATACCGAGCATGCCTGTGAGTGACGAGTTCTTAATTTCAAAAATCAATATACATACGCACTCACCCCTGAAATCCCCGAAGGGGTAGGCAGAGTTGTAACCAGTACACATTTCGCCGAACGTAACTCCAACCCAAGATGTGATTGAGGGCGAGCCTATCGCCATACCTGGCACACATTCCAGACTCCGGGCTGACAATCGAGCTTTTTCGTAATAGAAAAACTCAATATCACTTTTACCCGACCCGGGGATCGAACCCGAGACCCCGAAGTCAGCCTCAGTCGTAACGCGTACGCAATACAACAGCGCCACCGAGGCAGTAAAAAAAACTATATATATTATTGTATTGCTAATATTATGTTGAGCTGTTAATATCGATCGATGAATATCGATTAATTGGCCTAACAGCGCCATCTATGGTATCAACACGCAGAGTTTAAAGGTTTTTAAAGCTATTCATAGATGGCGTTATATTGCTTCTAATACTATATTGCTTTCGTTTTTAGTAATAAATATTTAAATTTCAATTTCTGACGGTTATTAATATATTGATATTTAAAAACTATATAATTATTAATATAAAACACACATGAAATTGACGCTAGATGGCGCTGTTCAGTAATTTTCTACATACATAATAATATTAAAAGTTGCCGGTGGCAATGAATCTCTTCTCGTTCCACCGACCTCATCCTACTCGCAGTGGAGGCGCAACATACTTTTTAAACATGTTAAAGAAAGATTTGGCTTGTAGTTTTT
This sequence comes from Mimas tiliae, assembly GCA_905332985.1. Classification (NCBI taxonomy): domain Eukaryota; kingdom Metazoa; phylum Arthropoda; class Insecta; order Lepidoptera; family Sphingidae; genus Mimas; species Mimas tiliae. The sequence goes on from HG995243.1 coordinate 1,599,903, forward strand.
ACGACCGGCAGTTCTGACGTCATCACTTCTGGGGAGAAAACACCCAAACCCGAAACAAATATTTGTGGATCACACAAACATTTTAAAAATAGCAAAACAAATTACACTAAACCAGTTTTTATTTAAATCCGCTTTAAAGAGTCAGGTTCTGTACCTCAACCATGAGTTCAGAGAGCAGTGCTTCAGAGTTAAATGTATGTACATATTTGTAATTTGTGTATTATATGATAAGAGATGGGCATTATGGGGTTGACATATCCACAAGGGATAAAAGCCCCTAAAACATAAGAATAAAAAAAAGCATGAGTTTGTCTCAGTAAAATCGCTAGCGACACCGTAAAATATTTGTCTGACAAAATTGAGTTTCTCACGTATCCGCTAGAGGCGCCACTGAGTTTTTCATATAAATATCTTACATCGATTTTACCGAGACAAACTCATGGTTAGCCTGCAGCACTACGGAAAGCCTATAGGTACTGTTTCAAGTTTTCATTCACCGAACACAAACAAAACAATTCTTATCAATAACAACGAAATATTGTTAACAAAGAAGCAAACAATCATCAAGGGGAACGTCGCACCAAAATTAGCAATTACTTAAGCGAAATCTCTTCGACCGCGCAGTTATCCCGCGCGCTCGTAATTCCTATCTAACTGTTATAGCTATCATTTCGCTGTTGATTTAAACAAGACGTTACCGTCTCTGGTTGTTCAAAATGAAAATATCTCAAAATAATACAGTAGGATATGGAGCGGGGTGTTGTTCGGCTATCTGTGACGTAATTGGGGAGTTTTGAAGTATCGCCTTATAGGTTCAGTGGCAGTAAGATCGAAGGCTGCAAGCGTCAGGTCTTGGGTTCAATGTCCAGGTTGGGCAACCACAATATGTGTGTGGTTTTTTGGCTGGGATTAGCTTATGAGCAAATGGGTCACCTGATGGTAAGTCACTGCTCACGCAGTTCCAATGCCCAGAACACTAGAAGCATTATGAATACGTTGCGGAGTTTTTTTTTATATCATACCATAATGGAAAGCTATTATTAAAGTATTTTTAAGGAAGTATTTTTAGAGTGATAGAGCCACGCTCCGGGTGGTTACCACTGTCTCACAGAAAACCGGCGTAAAGTAGCAGCTTGCTGCTACTTTTCGTAAAATTAATGAACGTCCAAAATCAACTTTATTTCATAAAAGTTAATATTACATTTCTAAATCGAGATACGACGTTCTGCACCGCGCAAGAATTAGACGTATTAAGTAACAACTAGAGATCATGAATATTTTTTTATGAATTGATGAACGAGCTGCACAAACTTTTATAGCCCCGCCCCCTTGCACAGAGTTTTGGTGGGGTCCTATTTTGGCTTGAGTTACGTTTCTTGTCATCTTATTTCGATGGTGGTTATTCATAAAATAAACAAATATGCGCGTCGAATGGAAAACCTCCTTCCTCCGTGTGTTTCGTCAGTTAAAGATACTAATAACCAAATTTTGAGTGGTAGAGCTACGCTGTAGACACTTGTGTCTACAGCACGAATGGGCCGGCCCGTCCGGGTCGTTGTCCACTGTCTCACAGAAAACCGGCGTAAAGTAGCAGTTTCCTGCTGCGTTTCGTACGGTGAATGAGATATCCGGAGGCCCAAACCCGTGTATGTATTGTGGGCGTACATGGGCGGTGGAGATCACTTACCATCAGGTGACCCACTTGCTCCTTTGCCGGCCTAAGCTAAAAAAAATAGAATATTTGGGCCTCCGGAAATCTTGAGTTTGAGTTTCCGATTCACAAAATCACACATGAATTGCCCGACATTGGAATTTGTTCCCGTTATGGCCGTAGGCTTGTCCGCTGTCATGACGCCGGAAATCGCTCGGCGAAACGTGGGTGTACCACTAGTCGCACCTCTGCCTACCCCTTCGGAGATAAATAAATATCTAAAATAAATATGTAAGCATACTTTTTATCATTTCGCATAATATTGTAATTTGTATATTTATTTCTGATTGACAGCATCCATGGCGTAGCGGGTAAGTATTTGACTGTGCAACGAGAGACCGCGGGTTCGAGCCTCACACAAATATTTGTTTCAGCTGCCGTAATAGAACAAAATTCAAAAAACAGGTTGAGTTCGACCACTAGTCAAAATAATTAATCGTAGGCTATTTCCTTCTTTTATTTAAACAGTATTTGCAAGAGTCGAAATATATTGATTTTGACGTATTGATAATAACTACCTATTGAAAACAAAACAAACCATTGCTTCTTCTGGATGCGGTTAAAATAACTTACGGTTCAAACAACCCACCCTAAAAAGCTATTCACTCCTGCCGGACACCTCACAGCTCAACAACACCCATAAAAACCTCTTTTAAACTATCGACTACATCCCCACCCTGGGCGGATTACGTAGGGCTAGGGGGGGACATTTACTCCTGACATTTGGAGTATTTATTCGCATAATAATAATTCCTCAACGCGTCGGCGAGCGTCGTTAAGAGTTATGGCCGGGGAGACACCTTCGAGGTGATAAGAGGCTGTTCGAGTTGTATGGATACGACTTTAGAGCTGTGATAATTTTATTAAAAGTATTAAAACAGTAATTTAATAATAATATTAGGCTGAAAAAGGCTTCCTCTGATTTTGAATAGGGGCTTAAGAATAACCTAAATATAGTATCGACTGCTTGTTTGATAACACAATTCTGCAGCCTTTAAGAGGGCAAATGAGAAATAGAAATATAGTGAGGGAGTACATCCAAAATCAGTAAATTAAAAGTATCTTTGTAATTTATATTTTTGTATATTTCTTAACAGTATTATTAAAAAATCAACAAATTTCCAAATTTCCAAATTTGAGACTACATCAAACAATGAAAAATTATAAAATATATTTTGTACATGCGTAGGATGCAACGCTTTATTACTGCGATTCCTGCCCGCCTTATACGCACGCCACGAGAAGATTTCGTACAGAGAAGACACGTTTGGTCGAGCAAAATTGGTTATCTCATGTCTATCGATGTTAACGTGATTGCAAATAAGGATGTCAAATGTAGAGACAAAGTAGAGAAAATTATAATTAGGTACTTTGTGGCATTTTTTCTAAGTTTTGTTTTTAGCTTGAGTGACGATACGAGCAGATCGCTCGCTTGTTTGTAAGTGTCACGCCTGCCCCTAAACAGAAGCACACACAGAACTTTGAGTTACAAAGCACTGCATGGCAATGGACTGCGCTCGGTCACCCCGAGACACAAGATGTCTCACAATGCCAATGCCCAGTAATTTCACTGGCTTCAATATCCTTCAAACAGGAACACAACAATACTTACACACTGCTGTTTAGCGGTAGAAATAGGTACCAACGCAGACGGCCTCTGGCATGACGACGTAATTTTATTTTTTGATGTTACATAGGAGATACTTTTCTCACTCATCTGCGAGATGTCTCATGGAGTGCATAGGCTTGTTGGCCCCCGCGTGTCATTCTAAAAGTTTTTTTTTAATATTAGAATAGGCCGGCAAACGAGCAAGTGGGTTACCTGATGGTAAGTGATCTCCACCGCCCATGTACGCCCACAATACTAAAATAATCATGGGCGCGTTGCCGACCTTAAAAGTGGTATAAAATAGTTTATGTAGGGCAGGTCCTTACTAACACAGAGCGTCGTCCACCGTCTAAAGATTAAGGCATTAAATGGCACAAGCTGCGTCCTCGCGACGGTCCCCAATATTGCTACACCCACAGTACAGCGGTACAGCGTTACTGTCCAAACGCCACGACACGCTGGATGAGATATGGTTTACGCTTCTTTGTATATAAAGCCTGCTTGGCACGATAATATATATTTGTACTTATTTCATATGTATTTTTAATTTATTGATTGTACGCCTTTGACTACCTTTTTCTCTTTTCTCCATCCCATGGTTGTCTGTAAGAAATTGCCTTGAGCGATACGACCGCTAATCGTACCTATTCATGTATTTTTGTTTTTTCTTACTGTGTATGTTCTGGTGTACAATAAAGATTAAAAGATTTAAATAAATAAATAAGCAGTGGGTGGTAAAGCCACGCTGTAGATAGTTTTGTCGACAGCATGAATAGACCGGATCGACAGGGTTCACCATTGTCTCACAGAAAACCGGCGTAAACCAGCAGCTTGCTGTTGCGTTTCGTAAGGTGAGTGAGATATCTGGAGCCAGGTTATATATATCCTGTAACTTCAGGCCAGCCTCGAATCTCTGGGGCAAACCGGGACACCTGACCCGGGCGGCAGTTTTAGGGGGCACCAAAATCATTTATCAAAAATAAAAAACTTGCTCCACAAAGTTGTTGGTAGCTTACACTCCAGCTAGTTCATCATTCTATGCTATAAAATAAATAAATAAATACACCCAACAGTCACACACATAGTCCTGACCCCACACTAGGTTAACCTGTACCGCGGGTGTCAGAAACTACAAGGGACATACAGTCCCACAATACCCAGACCCGAGACCAATATTTGTGGATCACAAAAACAATTGTCTCGGTATGGAAATCGAACTCAAAGCCTCTCGCTTCGCAGCCTCTGCAACTGCGCTACGGAGCTATCATAACAGCATTATACCATATCCAGTAATATCCTAATTCAACACCATCATCGCCCTTTTGCGGTGTCCCAGCATTAAAACTATATCCACGATTAGTCCTTGACGCGTAAACACCGAATATCCTAAGATTACATTTGAAGTATTAACTTGTCTCTGTCATTTGGACGACATTACACTATTCTAATGAACGTTGGGGGATTGTCATGAGCCTATGAGTATTTATTACCCCAGTTTATATTACATTGTTACAATTTTAGTGAACGAAGTACCTAATAAGAAGTCTAGAAGATAAGATAGATTTCTAATGCACGTCCTGCTATATGAGTTGACTGCCTCGGTGGCGCTGTTGTAATGCGTACGCGTTACGACTGAGGCTGACGCTGAGGTCTCGAGTTCGATCCCCGGGTCGGGTAAAAGTGATATTGGGTTTTTCTATTACGAAATGCTCAGTATCAGACCGGAGTCTGGAATTGTTCCCGGTATGGCGATGTGCCCCTATCACATCATGAGACGGAGATACGCTCGGCGAAATGTGGGTGTACTGGTTACACCTCTGCCTACCCCTTCGGGGATTATAGGCGTGAGTGCGTATGTATATGCTATGTGATTTATATAGTAACGGTCAGCACACTATCAAGTCGGTCACCTGATGGTAAGTGATCTCCACCGTCCATAAACGTCCTTACCAGAATATGATAGACGCGTTGCCGCCTTTAAAGGAAATTGATAATGGATCGGTATTTGGGCCTCCGGATATCTCACGTGTATGTGACATTTAGTTTTGATTTGTGTGACAATGGTGCCAATTCTCTTGAAATCCTCCTCTAAATTAACTATCTATAAAATACTCTAATTTTAGTCTAAAGATTTATTATGCTATTCTGGTGATACATACATTCATACATGTAATCCCCGAAGGGGTAGGCAGAGGTATCACCAGTATACCCATATTTTGCCGAGCTTATCTCCATCCCACGATGTGATAGAGGGCGAGCCTATCGCCATACCGGGCATAAATTCCAGACACCGCGCTGATATTGAGCATTTCGTATTAGAAAAACCCAATACCACTTTACATGGCCCGGGTATCGAACCCGAGACCTCAGGGTTAGCCTCAATCGTAACGAGTACGCATTACAATTGCGCCACCGAGGCGTATTACTATATATATTATATCCAAACATATCTTCCACAACTTGGATTTAAAAAAACGTTTTCTATCCAATCCGGGTCACTCTAGCCTTACAAGCTCCGGGTAATATACCGAGAAGCCGTGGATATATGGCCGATGATAAAAACGTATCCATCCAGATATGGACGCCAGTAAATCACCACTTAATAGTCGAGTAGGTCGTAAATATGTCAACAGGGGCAATATCTGAGAGTTTCCCCGTTTTTGGGCGACGCAGTGTGTCAGGATTTGTCTATCGGGCGCTTAATGTTAACTTCTTAAATGGGTAATGAGATGGAATGGTACTGAGTACTGACATTCGTTTTTTATAATGGCAAAATGTCACTGCAGTTGGAGATATACAGTTCTAAAAATATTGGTAGCATAGAACCGTTATTGTAAATATGGTTATAAAACATAGCATTTACAATTTACACGGCATATTTAATAGACAATTTGCTACTTGGCAGAAATAGACAGAGCGGTGGTGTCAACCCAGACGATCTTTCGCATCCTAGAGATCAAAAACCTAGTAAAAATTGGGGTATAAGTGCAATATATATGAAAAGAAATCTATTATTCTAAATCTTTCTATATTTAGTAATCCTAATTATGACATAACCATAAACATAATCAAATTTGAATTAAAATAATTTAAAATCGAATTTCACAAATAAACGCGGCGCTGCAAAACTCTCAAATCGAAAACAATGCGCCGAACTAATTAAATTCAAATTAATCGTAAAAAAAGGAATCACGTCAAATTGACCGTTAAATTTCAAGAAAGAAAAACAATGGGGTTCCGACGATAACGGCGCTGGACTTAAATTAAATCGGAGTCGTTCCGGCGAACCCTTCACTTCTGTAAACATACTGCAACTTATTATGTGTTTGAACGTAGCGACCATAATACATTCACATTTCGAAGTGACAAAGATAATTCATTGTTTTTAACGATAAAAATAGTCACAGTTTCGCATGCGCACATTTATAATTTATTTTATATTAAAAATAACAACTCAATTCGTAATTAGTAGGCAGAGATATGTATAATATCTATTTACTCGTGATCATAGAAGCGATTTCAACATCCGAAATAAACCAAGATAAAATAAAAATATGACAAAAATAAAAAAGTGGACACCTAAATGTTTATTTCATTTAACTGACTTGAAAACCACTTAATAAAAGAGGCCAAAGAGAGTGATTCAAAATATGAATGGTTATTTTTTGGCTAGTGGTCAATTTGTCACTTGATTGGAAGTAAACGCAGCGGCCCGTGAACATCCATGTAGTCAACATCATACGAATCGCCGGGATGTGGCGTCTCTTGAGTGTTGCTGGGCGATCGCCACGAGGTGAAAAATTTAACCGTACATTTTCATCTGTAGAGGGTTAACTAAACTCCAGCCAAGGTATGAATATTTACGAAAGCATTAATTATTTTTTAACTTTCTTCCGGCTTTAAGGGGCTTTTCTTAACAACTAAGGTTGGTGGTTGGCCGGGAACACTAAATGACCGAATTTATTCATAGTTGTGGAAATGCCCCAAGTTTTCAGCTGTGATCACAGTTTTACCAACTTTTATACCCGCCTGTTCATTACCAACCGTTGTTTTTTTAAGATATAAGACCTGTGCTGTAGGGTAAGTTATTTTTTTTGTGTATTTATGGTATTTTTCCCTGAAGGTGTTGGAAATGAAGCCAAGGATTCAGAGGGTAAATGAGTAGGTAGTAACTTTTTTCTATTCGCTTAAATAACGAGACGAGCAAATCGCTCGCCTGACGGTAAGCGCCATGCCTTATAAACAGATACAACATCACCAAGAACTTTCGATTACAAAGTACTGCATGGCAGTATAGGTACTAGTACTGCGCTCATCACCCCGACCAGACATCCAAACCCTAAACACAAACAGTGCTTACACATTGCTGTTTTGCGGCAGAAATAGACAAATTGACGGCACCTAAGCAGACTCTCGCATACAAGAGATCTACGATCTAATAAATGGTAGAAGGGTATTGAGGAGTCCTTTAAACACAAGTCACTTTAAATAAAATATCCGTTTAAAATTTCAGTTTATTTTTCTGTCTAAAATGCGTCCCTGCACCGTTATAAAAAAGCAGTTTAAAGCACACTAGTTTACATTTAATAACAATAAGAAGCTTATAATATGATTTCCTTAATGTTTACACTGGTTTATTTTTCGTACACAAATGCGAATGTTTAACATTTTTATTTTGTATTAACACATCTTTTCAAGAACCATTTCTTAATACATATTTATTCGTGTGACTGCTTCTGTTGCGCAGTTGTAAAGTGTACGCGGTACGACTGCACAGCTGTGCTGAGAGGTTTCAGGTTCGATCCCCGGGTCAGGTAAATGATATTGGGTTTTTCTGTCATGATATGCTTAGCATCAACCCGGAGTCTGAAATTGTGCCCGATATGGCGATAGGATCGCCCCTTATCACATCATGGGACGGAAATAAGCTAGGTGAAATGTGGGTGTAGTACACCCACCACCTCGAAATTGAAATATAGGGCCTACTTCACAATATCCAAGTAAGAGTTAACCACTAACGTATAACACAGCTATTTCTGAAAGTACCAAAGAGACTTCTCTATGGGTATACATATCAAAGTGTGACTTTTTTATTTGAACGTATTTTATTTAGTAAGTAGAATTTATTGAGAGGTGGTGAAACAGGCGCTTAACATTTTATGTCTCAGGATGACGAGAGTTGCCTCCGTGGCGCAGTGGGCGAGTGGCCGGCTGTAAAGCGAGAGGCCGTGGGTTCGATACCCGCACCGCGATAAAATGTTTGAGTGATCCACAAATATTTGTTTCGGATCTGGGTGTTTTCTCCCCAGAGGGGTTGACTTCAGGGAGGCGGCCGGTCATAATAAATACAAGCTAAATCTTCTCTGTAACATAGGTTAAAAAAGCACATTGCGCCACTGCGAGTGGTATAAGGGTAGGTGGAAAGAAAGAAAGATGATGACTAGTGTTGCTGTGCCATACATACGCACTCATGCCTGTAATCCCCGAAGGGGTAGGCAGATGTGTAACCAGTACACCCACATTTCGCCGAGCGTATATCCGTCCCACGATGTGATAGGGGCCGAGCCTATCGCCATACCGGGGACAAATTCCAGACTCCGGGCTGATATTGAGCATTTCATAATAGAAAAACCCAATACCACTTTACCCGACCCGGGGATCGAACCCGAGACCTCAGCGTCAGCCTCAATCGTAACGCGTACGTATTACAACTGCGCCACCGAGGCATACAGCACTTTGCAATTCAGGGTTCTGAGTAATGTTGCTTATAATTATGAACAGGCGTAGCGTACTTACAGATTAGCCGAGCGATCTGCTCAGTGCTCATCTCGTAACAAATAAAGAACCACATCTTAACCCTTAATTCAAAACAGAATTTTCTTCACCAATACTCTAACAAACTATATTTGTTTGGTGTCTGGTTAACATGACCGTTATTTCACTTTATATCTCTCATTACAGAGTTAACGCGGTATCGGCCTGCGGGCTGCGTCTAAACAAATTTATACTTTCGATTACTGCGCGGGCTGGCTAAATAAAAAACAAATGAGCCGAGAATTTGTTGGGATGCCCGCGATGGTAATAGTGTGAACATGGCTTTTGAATGTTTTTTAATAATGCTAGCTATTAATAATAATATTAACCCTGTCATAAAAACGTCCCACTGCTGGGCACAGGCCTCCTCTACTGAATGAGAGGGGTTAGGCCTTAGTCCACCACGCTAATGCGGACTTCACATACCTTCGAATTTTTTATGATCTGCTCAGGTTTCCTCACGATGTTTCCTTCACCGTTATAATTAACAATTAATACACACATAACTTAGAAAAGTCAGAGGTGTATGCACTTGGGGTTGTTTTCGAACCTGCAACTTTCGTCTCGACACTCCATCCACTCCCCGCTGAGCTATCACTCGGCAATGCGCCCAGACTCTTCCGGTACTGTGGGCGATCATTGATGATGGATATCACTTAACATCAGGTAACCCGTTTGCGCGTTTGTCGGCATATACTATAAAAGAATAAAAGAAAGATATAGTAGAAACATTTCCTCAATAAGCGTAAATATACATATACATGCACTCACACATGTAATCCTCGAAAGGGTAGGGCAGAGGTGCAACTAGTACACCCACATTTCGCCGAACTTAATTCCATTCCATGATGTGATAGGAGGCGAGCCTATCGCCATATCGGGCACAGTTCCAGACTCCAGGTTGATACTAAGCATTTCATGATAGAAAACCCCAACATCACTTTACCCGTTCGAACCCGAGACCGCAGTCGTACCGCGTACGCATTATTTTATTTATTTATAATTCTTTATTGTACAACAAGTAAAAGTACAAGTATGTAAAAAATTATAAAACAAATAATAGTACAATAGGGTAGTTTCCTATATTGAATTTTATACATTGTTTTATAAGCAACAGAAAATGGTACGCAAAAGAAACCCTTTTATTAAAACACAATCAAAATTGGATCAGAAATGTGCCCGCAGTTATGACTTTAAATGTTGGTATGAGGAAAAGTGGGTGCGTAGTAGGGATATCTCACTATCTCGCTTGCACGCGTGCACCATAATGAACATTTTACACAATGACGTCAAAGTTTGCGTCGCCTGTCATTTGACATTTACCCCTTCTACAGGATTTGAATGATTTCTAACTTATTTATTTTTGGTCCGATTTATAAAAAAAATTCTGCAATAGATTTTGAGTAACGTAACTTATTGATTTAAATAATTAAAAAAAAATTGTCATCTACCCTATTGGCGGCTCCAACAAGGCAGTCGTAAATATAAGCGTTAATATAAATATAAATGGCAGACTTATCCACACTTCGTACATCGTGTTGATCTTAAGGCGCAGAGCTAAGCTATTATATTTAATGTGCATGCTTGATTTGAACGTAGTATCAAACTCCGGGCATTCTTTGTCTCTTATTATTACTAATTCCCAGTGTTTCCTTGTTGTATGCGAAAAATTATGGTATTAAGTTTTGCTTACGATTGTGAGCTACGCCGCTACGGTCGCACCGCTACGGCGCTCTACAACGCTACGAGTTTGCTACGGACTGTTTAATGGTGTTTTTGTTTTATATGAAATGAGCTTTAGTTCAACTTTATTTGATTGGAAATAAAGTAACTTGTTTGTATTTAAGAAATGTATGGAATAAACTTAAATACAAATAACATATTTTTGACGTGGGGGTTAAACAATAACGAGATATACATGTACGTTGTTTCTAAATATTATAAGCGTTACCAATTAAATTTTCTCGCAGTGTTTACGCACTGTTTTTAGGTGTGAAAAAAATGAAACCAGTGAAATTACTGGGCATTATTAGACTTAACATCTTACGTCTCGGGGTGACGAATACAATCCAGTGCCATGCATTATTTAGTAATTCAAAGTTCTTTGTGGTGTTGCTTCTGTTCATGGCGCTGTGCGTCAGGCGAGCGACCTACTCGTTCCGTCATTACACTTACCTAATAAAAAAATCTTTTAGCAAAATAAAATACCCAACACCGTGTATGTTTCCCATGGCGCATAATTTATTGGGTATTTTAAAAGTGAAAGAATGTGACGCTGGTGGCATTGCCCGACTGTCAAGACTTTACCAAATAGCAATATGACTCTGCAATCGATTATCAACTTTACTGTATTTTATATAAGCAATTCTGTGCCTGCAATTTTAAATTTGTCAATGAACAATCATAGTTAATTGTAATGCCTCTCTACGTTATGAAATAGTCCATTAATTAATTGCAAGGAACTATTGGCTGCAAATTGATCGTTCCCAATCGCGTTCTAAAATCGAACTTAATAATGCATCTGTAAAAATCAAGTTTGAAATAAATATGTCCTGAAAAAGATTTTTCAAAGTGTAAAAGATACTGGCAGGCTCGGTTGCCTCCGTCATTATCTAGACAGGCGGTTGTCAATCGAGTTCTTTTTTTAAATCAGTCGCATCGCGTTCGGAATATTATCCTTTTTGGTATGTTTATCATTTTTGTCAGTTGGCAACTTGAATGAAAACAATTCTTGGTATTTTCATTTGTTGACTATAATAATACATGAAAAAATACAGATCACATCTTATTTTACTACAAGCCGAAAAGTTCTTTAAGTAAGACCAAAACTTTCATTTCTCGTAATATAAATTATTTAAAGGTTCATTTTCAAATGTGATTAACTGTAAAAAAATACTATATTAGTTTCTAAAACTTTACTATCTGCCGCATTCGTTAATTAACTGTAACATTCATTAAATCTTTTGTTAGAATTCTATTATTTCTCAGGAACGTCAACAAATGCTATTCTATGCCCAGTGAAGAAGTATAAAATATTGTTTTGGCTCCAGTAAGAGTATAAACTAGCACTAGTGTGGAAATAATCGAGTAGTAAAAATTACATAACAATTACAGATTTTCATTTATCTAATTTGAGCAAGAGTTGCCAGGATTTATACAATTTCTCAAAAAAAAAATTTTAATCAAAGTTAATTAGCATGGTGGTAATTTTTTGGCAGATATTGCCAATGTGGTCTGAACGGACGGGTGTAATCAAATATTCTGAACGATATTATAAACAATAGTGGTGCGTCGAAATCACAACATTAACGCTAGTTTATTGTCGTGCGATTCCAGAATTGACCGCCGAGTTTTTAGGTTCGTTCGTATGTCGCGTGCGGAAGTCATGACAGTGAATAGCTTAATTATGTTAGTTAACGTTACCCCTACAACCTAATCACTTCACTATTTTACCAGAAATGTAAACAAATGTCTACCCATTATTAAAATAATTCTTCAATTAGTACCTGTTGATAAAAAATACATTCGATTAACTTCTTTCGATTGCCCTTATCCTGGGGTCTGCGGAACATGCTTTTTATCACATAGTACAGAAAGATTTGACTTGTAGTTTTCCGGCCGCCAATCTGGCGTCTACCCCTCTGGGAAGAAAACACCCAAATTCCAAACAAGTATTTGTAGACCACACCATTATTTTTTGCGGATGTTCATGGGCGGTGGAGTTCACTCACTACCAAGTGACCCACAAACTTGATTGGCGGCTTCTGCTATAAAAAAATAAGATAGTTAATAAGGCTTAGAAATGATTGTCATTCATTACTGGCAATTTTGGCTAGTGTCATTCTTCTATTCAATGTACTACATATCATTCTCTCTAATCTTAATATTACACGACTTAGCGATCAGATCACGGATATTCTAGTTCACGGTTATTGGTTTCACAACTTAAATTCATTGCCGCTAAACCAATGAGCGATTTTAATTTATAAATGTTGTATAGAAACTTGGTTTTACAATATGAATATTACATCAAATAGATCTTCATCTTATTCTTCTTATTATTATGTATTAAATTTCTACCAAGCAAACTCGATATTATTTATTTTGCCAACACGATTTGCAACACTTATCAACTCTTTCGGTTGATTTAGAAGATTACAAATAATTAATGCGAAATCAATTGCCCTTAATTAGCCTATCGTGACTACAGATTTAAAATGTAGGTACTTTGCACATAATGTACTCATTAAACATAATTTTTAATGCTAAAGTTAACTTTATTGAGAAATAGACAATTTCATTAATAAAGGTGTATTTAAATAATATGCAAAATATCGTTCTCGTATCGTGACATGCAAACACACTTTTATATCAGCCCGATCGGCGATATACGACGGAATTAAAAATACATAAACATGTAACATTTTACGATAATTACAGGCTGCACCGCACTTTGGTAGTGTTATAATGGTCAGTATAAATACGCCGAAACAATTTTAATCGTCCGCCATACGCACGGCATTAAATTGTGAAGCATTTCGTGTTTATTGCATTTTATTCGTATAATAACATGTAATCAACGTATTAAACTAATTTTCGAAAAAATGAGGGAAATGGCCGAATTATTTCTATAATTCCAAGAGCATCTCCACTTTTGTGAGGTTATTCTTTAACGGATCTTACTTATATAAAACTTAACATTTGTAAATTCGTTTAAAATTTTCTTTCTTTAAATGTTGACGGCGATCAGAATATTAAAGAAGAACTAACTAGTTCGCAAATGTATCCCATGGTCGTAGCTGAAGGAAAGAGGAATTAAAATCTCCCTGAAATTCCAAACAATAGAAATTTCTTTTTTAAAACTGCTTAAACACAATTATAGGCATGCTGAAAGATCAATATTTTTTCGACGTTATACGAGTATAGATATTATATAGCGACACGTTACTTTATTTTATTTCGAATTCGAATACGATAGGTACTTTAAAAAAATATTTGTAATATATTTAACAGTATATTATGGACGAACGACAGCACGTCTCAAATGGGATTGGGCAGGTCATGTGACTGGAATGATTCCAGAACGTTGGGCAACGTGACCAAATGGATAGAATGGTCGGCGATGTCGCGGTCGTCCTAGGAAAAGGTAGTGAGACGATCGCATTTGAACCACAATGGCTTGTAGTGGCAGTGGATCACGATATATGGAAAGAGAGGGGAGAGACCTTTGCCCAGCAGTGGGATGATATTAGCTAATTAAAAAAAAAACAAATTAACGGAACTTTTTTCATTCTGATATGTCTACACTATAGAGCATTAGTTCCCAAAGTGGTCCAGGTGGACTCTCAGGGGTCGACGGATGACTCGACGGGGGTGCATAGTTAGATCTATTTTTCACATTTTTTGTCTAGTTTTGAGAAAATGGTACAAATGTAGCTGCAGGGGTCCACCGGAACCAGCTAAATTTTGAAAGTGGTCTATGAGGAAAAAAGTGGCAACCTCTGCCAACAACATTTTCGCTTCCCATACCACAATACCTATAAAGCGTATCCCTGAAATACCCCTCCTATATATCTAACCTCACAAACAAGAAATAACAGTAGATTAACAAGCGAGGCACGCGGCTGCACTCGCCCGATACCGTTCAATCCAGTGTCCATCAACGAGCGCCATGTCATAAACTAACAGTAAACTACCGGATTTGTACACCAGTTATATGGAACTGCGGCAGGCATTGATTTGATTGGAAAGCCAATATTCTATTGCGTTTTATGTTGCCGATGGTAATGAAACTTTTGTGTGTGTGTGCGCTTATTTTCATTGTATTATCGTGATATAGATTTGATCTTTTAAAAATGATAATATAAGCCTTATTATATTATACTAGCCTTTGCTCGCGGCTCCGCACGCGTGAACGGTCTTTTCCGGGATAAAAAGTAGCCTATGTTACTCAGTGATAATGTAGCTATCTAATGGCAAAATAATTTTTGAAATCGGTCCAGTAGTTTTTAAGTTTATTCGTTACATACAAAAATACAAATATTTTCTCTTTATTATATTGGTGTAGAAGAGCATCTGGGCAGAGGCCTCTTCTAATAATGAGTGAGGCTAGGCTAGCTAGGCCTTGCTTAACCACGTAGGCCTTATACGGCATGGTAGACATCGCCTACGAAATTCTTATGGAGAACTATAGTTCATCGTAAGGAAACCTGCTTATCTTATAAGATAAGCAGGTTTCCTTACGATGTTTTCTCCACCGTTAAAATGAGCGAATAATTAACAATGAATAAACACGAAGCTTCAAAAAAATCAGAGGATTGTGCCTTAGTGGCTGTGGGGGGGTTGGTACTAAACTCGCGACCTCGATCTCAGTAACCCGGTCTCTTTCTGCTGAGCTATCGCCACTTTTTACTAATGTAAGAAGACTCAAGAGAACTAGCTAGGTTCTCTAAATATCTAATGAGATGCTCTTTTGATCAACTGGATTACGTATTAGTTTATTTTTACCTAATCATTTATTCAGGTGAAAAAAAACTTTAAGCAATAGGTTTGTCGCACTAGCTCACGCCTGTAATCACCGAAGGGGTAGGCCGAGGTGTAACCAGTACACCCACAATTCGCCGAGCTTATCTCCGCCCCATGATGTGATAGGGGGCGAGCCTATCGCCATACCGGGTACAATTCCAGACTCCGGGCTGGTACTGAGCATTATGTAATTATGAAAAACCTAATATCAGTTTTATCCGACCCGGGGATCGAACTAGAGACCTCAGCATCAGCCTCAGTCGTAACGCGCACGCCTTACAACTGCGCCACCGAGACAGTTATTCAAACAGTCAATAGGTTTGTTATAATTCAATAAAATGAGACTGTCATTAATTGTGGTTCAATGATCCATAATTTGGGCTATATTATGACAGGACTCAGACTTAACTTCATACTGGTCCCAACTTTTCTCCCTAACGATTAAAAATCATTAACCGAATTCACCAATAACAAAACATCAACTACATGATCAAAACGCTATATGTACCGCCCATTAGCCTGGACACGGTAAAACAAAATGGCGGAATTAAAACTGCATCGGTGTGGGCGGGGGTCGGTGGGGAGGGGGGATGATAATTGTCGGTAATTAGAATGAACGCGGTTAGTGTGCCCATTGTTTTATATTTAGTTGAATTTTATTTGCGATCAGCGTTAAATTGCCCAATAATGGGCATCGCTTCATCAGCGATTTAATTTTTATGATTATTCGAATGGCATTACAATTATTTATGTACATAAAAATGTTGGTGACTAAGAAAATATATTGGTACGACCGTAAAAATAGGACATTGACTGGCCTAAGTTATAATTTTATTCTTGTGTAGCAATCATTTTTACAAAATATTAGCACCAGATATCCTTCTATAAGATATATAACATTCTCAAATAATCTAATGAATTACCATACGCACTCACGCCTGTAATCCCCGAAGGGGTAGGCAGAGATGTAACTAGTACACCCACATTTCGCCGAGCGTATCTCCGTCCCACGATGTGATAGGGGGCGAGCCTATCGCCATACCGGGTACAAATTCCAGACTCCGGGCTCATACTGAGCATTTCATAATAGAAAAACCCATTATCACTTTACCCGACCCGGGGATCGAACCCGAGACTTCAGCGTTGGCCTCAATCGTAACGCGTACGCATTACAACTGCGCCACCGAATCTAATGAATTATTTAGTATTAAAAATTGTATTTTATAACTAGGTACCAGACGAATAGTTCTTTATTTAAAACTAGCTTTTGCTCGCGGCTTCGCCCACGTGGATGGTCTTTTCCGGGTTAAAAAGTAGCCTATGCTCTAATCCAGGTCATGGTCTTACTGTGTGCCAAATTTTATCCAATAGCGTTCTACTGTTAAGGCGTGATTGATTCACAAACAACCAAATTCACTGACTCACAAACATCCAATATTTCACATTTATAATAGTAGTAGGGAGTAGTATTAATCAAATACAAAATTAGTTTTCATGCAATTATTTCCTTTTTTACAGTATCGATTACTAGTTTGACACTTTGACAGCAATTATTTAATAAGAATTCGAAAACTGTGAACGTATTTGTAACTCGTACTAGACCTACTAAACGTCCTTGTTAGTATATACAGTGAAACTTGGTTAAATGGGACCTGGATAAATGAGAAACCTCTATTATTGAGAGTTGCAATGAGGTCCCGGTACTTTTTCATTGAATTACCTCTATTAATGGGACTTTTCGAACCTGGTTAAATGAGATCTGATTTCTAGGATTTATTCGATGTTTACCTTTATAGGTAATTGGGACTCTGTAACTCAATTCCCTCTATAAATGAGACAAATTAATCGTAATTTTTCCACGTAATACATAATGTATGTACATTCATACCTATACAACGTGTTACAGAAAGGTGTGGTCATATATTAGGGTCATTACACACTCCTTATAGTAAATACTTATGTACCGGATCATTTTAAACCAAGACATCCTAATATTTCACGTTAATTTTAATCACTAGTTTATTAAGATCGATAAGATTGATGACACCACTATTAATTATTATGAATGACACTCACTTTTTAATAAACTTACGTAATCCTACGGACATACGTACGTAACTTGTAATTTAAACACAAAATAACACCTGCAAGAAGAAGACTGCTGAAGACGATATAGGTACCATCCTCTGAAGTATTTTAAAGATTTCATTGTCGGGTCTTCCATCTATGAATTTGGCTTAATACAGTCGACGAGCCTCTTATAAACCATTATCAGTTGCACCAACACAAAATACCAAAACATAATACTTGTTTTTAGTCAAACACAACATATTTTTTGAACTCGTAATCATACTTCATAACATCGGAAATTGTCGAACTGACTGCGTCAAGTAAATATTGACATTTGACAAATGTTTAATGTTTTTTAAATTATAAATTAATTAAATGAAAGGAGGTCTATAGTATCATTGTTTATCATTTAGTGTTGTCGAAAGTTGAATGTCGATATCGACATGTTACTCATTCGATAAAAAAGAAAATTCTATAATTATTGCACTAGCAAAGCAATCGGATTAGGTACTTTGGGAGATAAAATACTTATACGCTATACTATACATTCTTAAATTTGCCCGCCCCTTTTTATAACACGTTGTATATGTTAGATTCATAACACCAAAAATACGCATTTTTATTAACATTTCCACCTCTCCGTCTAAAAATGGAATAGCCGTACATTTCGACCTCTGCGGGAGCCTCTGTAAATGAGACAACTATAATTTTTAATCTGCCTCATTGGAAAATTGGATTAATGGAAACTCTAAATAAATGGTACAACATTCTTGGTCCCTTGAGATCCCAGGTTCCACTGTACTTAATTCTAAGTGAATATTAAACTAATAATTAAACATCTTCAAAATCACATCTAATTCCAATGTGGTACCATTGGTCCGTGCGCCGGTGCTGACACAGACTATTGTGGCGATAAAGTGCGTCGCAGTATGTACGGCTCCGATGTCCGCACGCAGCCGCGCGCCGTAACTCGGCCCGTGCGGTTTAATGCACCAACGGAGTTATGTGTATAGAGATGATACAATCAAATCCAAAATCAGGTTCATGGCCTTATTTGTTAGACGGATAAAATTTATTTCCAAGAGTTTACGTGCTTGACAAATCTGCTTGATATGGCTTAATGATGATTTTAATGTTATCATCTAGTCGTATAACGTTTTCACAACAAAGGACAGAGATTCAATCCTCTTTTAACATCACAATACGTCTCTACGCGTTTATATAATATACATTATGAAATTACCTTTCAGTTATTTTATCATTTGACATAACTATAGGTCTATTATAAGGTAAAGGGATTAAAGCAAATTATAAATCACATCTGTCAAAGGTTTAGTAAATGGCTATATGAAAACGTTTAATTTTCGAGCACCAAGGAGTATTTTACAAATCATACTTTTTGAAGTCCATATCAACTTGCAATCACAGCTATATTTCAACATTTATGAATCTAGAATGAACTTCAATATATATTTGACTAGCTTCGGTTGCGGCTCCACCCGCGTGAACGGCCTTTCCCTGGACAAAAAGCCTATGTTATAGTCCAAGTAATGGTCTACCAGTGTGCCCAATTTTATCCAAAACCGTTAAGGCAGGATTGACTAACAAACATCCAAATTCAGAAACCCAGAAACATGCCAACTTTCACTTTTATAATATTAGTAGGATAATAAATATTCAATAAAAACACACCAAAAACATTCTACCAATGTTTAACAACTCGATACAATTCCAAAACAAATGACCAATTAAAACAAGGCAAGTTTACGTCGGCCATCTTAAATCTGCGTGGCCGTGCATGGGCAATATCTGAGCGCGCTCTGCTACTTTACGGCACGACTGTACCACCGGCCGTGTCGGTATAGTCCCGATTTACTAGCATGTACAACGTACAGTCACCGATACAATACATTTGACATGGATAAGAGGTGGATTGATTGTGTTTGGTAGTTACTATACTATCTGTAGATTAGGAAAATCTTAATGGTCTCTGTACTGCTTCTACCACCTGTTTTATCCCACTCGCAGTGGGGTCGACGCAACATGCTTATAACACTTGTTCCAGAATGGCTTTTAGTTATTACGACCGGCCTAAGATGCCGTACCTATAAATAAATAAATACATCCAACAGTCACACACATAGTCCCGACCCCACACTAGGTAAACCTGTATCGTGGATATCAGGAACTACGAGAGACTTGCAGTCTCACAACATCCAGACCCGAGACTAATATTTGTAGATCACACAAATATTCCCAGAACCCACGGTCTCTCGCTTCACAGCCGGCTACTCACTCACTGCGCAACGGAGGCTGTCAATGAGATGTTTAAACCGATAAATATTATTGGTGGAATTTACAGGTGAGTGAAAATTCTGACACTTATATACAAAAATATATTATATACCTAGTATGAGGATATACTATAATAGCAGTGGTACCAACCCAGACGACCTTTTGCATATGAAGGGCCTACCACCCAGTTTTACAGGGGAGCGACCTGCTAATCTCGAAAACGCAAACAAAAAATAACAATAAATAACTGAGCCGGATGAAGCGCCAAAACCGCGCCATTTTTTCTAAAAACAAAATGGCGTCGTGAAATTAGATTATGAACGTATATTTATGATGTGCAGCGAATAACC
This sequence comes from Mimas tiliae, assembly GCA_905332985.1. Classification (NCBI taxonomy): domain Eukaryota; kingdom Metazoa; phylum Arthropoda; class Insecta; order Lepidoptera; family Sphingidae; genus Mimas; species Mimas tiliae. The sequence goes on from HG995243.1 coordinate 1,620,277, forward strand.
ATTGTGGACCCGATAATGACTGCACTAAATATGATTTAGCGTTAATAATGGACGAACGGACGGCCGCGTAAACCTCTGATAAATATGTTCGCTGTAATTACCACTATGAATTTGTATTGCTAATTACTTACTGGGGAGTTGTGAGTGTTAACTTAGATATATACGCACTCACGCCTGCAATCCGCGGATGGGTTCGCAGAGGTTTACCAGTACACCCACATTTCGTCGGGCCCATTTCCGTCCCATGATCTGATAGTGGGCGAGGCTATCGCCATACCAGGCACAATTTCAGACTCCGGGATAATACTGAGCATTTCGTAATAGAAAAACCCAATATTAACCCGACCCGGGATCGAACCCGAGACCTCAGCGTTAGCCTCAATCGTAACGCGTACGCATAACAACTGCGCCACCGAGGCAGACACATATTGTGAAATTATTTAATGTGAGGACTTTTAGTTGTTTACTGAACAACTAGTTAACTAAGTGGTAGGTCCCTCGTATGCGTGAGGTCGTCTGGGTTGGTATCACTACTTTGTCTATTTCTGACGCCAAGCCCCAATGTGTAAGCACTGTTGTGTTACGGTTTGAAGGACATTGAAGCCAGTGAAATGACTACGCATTATACGACGAGCGCAGTCCAGGAGGCCAATTCTCGTAATTTTAAATGTTCAAAATATCATTCCGATCTAGTCTCAGCGTCAAGAAAGTTGCAAATGGCATTCTCTTAAACCAATAATCAACGTCAAATGCACCTAGCATTAGCAGTAGCATTATACCGTTTTGGCTTCAGTCAACTTTTATTCTACATTCAATCTCATTACGATCTATGTTCACATTTGACGTTGATTATTGGTTTAAGAGAATGCCATTTGCAACTTTCTTGACGCTGAGACTAGATCGGAATGATATTTTGAACATTTAAAATTACGAGAATTGGCCTCCTGTGCCTTGCAGTATTTTGTAATGCAAAGTTCTTTGTGATGTTGCTTTTGTTTATGAGCAGGCGTTACGCTTACCATCAGGCGAGCGACCTGCTCGTTTCGTCATCCAGGCTATTAAAATAAAGTATCTAACAAATTTGTCGACTTTCCAGCTCTTCAGTCTAGTGGCTGTATACTGGCAGAGAAACCGGAGAGGTCCTATTAGGTCGGGCAATTGCATTAATATATGTTTGATTCGCAAATATTTACTAAGGACTAAAACTTGTGTTCCATATGGCGATAGGCTCTAGATTAAATTGCCTCACCACTTGTGACATTTCGCCGCACCGCGAGGCGTAATTGTGACAAACACACGTGACTAAGTGTCAATTGTGGACAGTTGTCACATTTTACGATCTAATATCACGGTGCGACCTCGTAACATTTCGCTGTGTCAAATGATTTAAGGTGTTGTCATTTTGTGTTTCAAATCACGGCAAAATGACACAGTTGCATGTTACGACATCCGTCCACATTAAAGTGAAATAATCAAAGACTTTAATGTATACTACTAGACAAGCTGTGCGGTACAAAGAAAATGCGCACTTGGTTACAGTCAATTGACCGCAACTCATTTAGTCGCCCGCGAGAGAGCGACAAGAGCAGTTGTTGTTGTTTGAATAGCTGCAAACGTTAAATTCGATAAACTAACACGAAATTGTTTATTGTGACCCATAAATCATTGTCATTATTTACGTGCATATATTAGAAATTCTTTCAATTTAGTTATTTTACGGAAGTAACTACCTATATTATTTCTTGGTTTTGATCGAAAAATTCATTTATTGTGAATGAAAACTAATACCAAACCAAACAGCTGTCTCAATATTACCATCTCTGTTACTCTGAACTCCTCTCGCTCCCACGCCTTAGACGTCATTCCCGCCTCGCCGGCCGCGTATACAACACAATTTTACTTCTGAACAGCCGGTCTATGGTATTAAAGTCTTTGGAAATAATTGATAAGTTCTATTGAAAAGTACTTCAGTAGGAATACTTTATGGTACAAAATTTCACCATGCCACCCATCCAATTACACGACCGCTGTCAATATAAATATCTAACAGCGGGATCCAATCGTGGGCTCATGTGACGTGCCGACGGGTTTATGACAACATTAATGCTAATTTTCCGATCGATGCACAACACCACGCGTGTCATGGGATAGACGAGTTTGTCTATACAATATGTAACAAAAAGCCTGTTGGAGATTTTAACTGTGATATCAGATATTCAAACGTAATGAAATATCTCGCATTTGAACATGAGAATAAAAAAATAATAATATTTATATTTTATATTTTAATAATTTGATTGTTTGTGGACCGTATTTCGATTGATTACCTCTGCAAGAGCGATGACTCGAGTCAGAGCGAGATGGCAAGTTGTGACGTCTACGTGCATCAAACACGTCGCACCGCGTCGCGTGCCTGCCCGGCTTCTTCAATACGTCTCACTTTTCAGATGAAGATAACATTTTTTAAATATGTTCATTTTCTAAGCTACCTGTGTAAGGATAATATCTCGCTTCTGTTTATTAGTTTTTTAATTTATCTATTCTTATTAAGTTGTCTATATGTATATCTTCACGAGCTAGAAAGGGCCAACAGGGTTTTTGTTACATGCTGTATATACATGGATAGTGGACAATGGAGATGGGGTTGATAAAACTACACAATATTTTAATACTGACAGCCTCTGTGGCGCAGCAGGTGAGTATCCGGCTGTGAACAAGGCTGCAGGTTCGATTCCCGCACCGAGACAAATGTTTGTGTGATTCACAAATATTGGTTTTGGTTCTGGGTGTTGTGGGACCGCAAGTTCCTCGTTCCTGATATTCACGATATAGTGTGGTACCTAGTGTGGTGTCAGGACTATGTGTGTGACTGTTGGGTGTATTTATTTATTTATTGCTATATTATTATTAGGAATTATATCATTACTAAGTAATAGGATGCCTAAAATTGCACCGCTTTGTCTATTTCTGTCGCGAAGCCGTAGTGTGTAAGAACTGTTTTTTGTTCCGGTTAGAGGGGCGTTGAAGCCAGTGAAATTACTGAGGGTTATGAGAGCGTATTCTAAAGTCCCAGGATTAACGAGCGTATTACAGTGTCATGCGGTACCGTGTAATTCAAAGTTCTGGGTGGTGGGGGCACTTATCATTAGGCGAGCGATCTGCTCGTATCACCATTAAAACTAAGATTAAAAAACAATACGTAAATGTATAATTAAACCGATTATTTCAAAAACGGTACTTTTTAACCGACTTCAATAATAATAATAATAATACACCCAACAGTCACATACATAGTCCTGACCCCACACTAGGTAAACCTGTATCGTGGGTATCAAGAACTACGAGGGACTTGCGGTCCCACAACACCCAGACCCGAGACAAATATTTGTGGATCAGACAAACATTTGTCAAGGTGCGGGAATCGAACCCACGGCCTCACGCTTCGCAACCGGCTACTCGCCCGCTGCGCTACGGAGGCTGTCTTCGGCGCGTATATTTTTTTAGTACCTTAAACCAACGAGCATGCATGAAGAATTTAATGGCCACCATTCACCACCACTCCTACTAAAATAGTATGCGATTACAAAATCTAAACGCGCGACAACGCGTCGCGTCGTATCGCGCCGATGACGGCTTTACGACACAGTTAACGTTAATTTGCATGCCGCGTCGGAAACGCGTGCGATTTGCTCGTCCACCGACATTTTAATGCGTGCATTTTGATTTAGTAAATGACGTTTCGTTATTAATTACAAAGGATTAGAAAAGTCTGCCTCGGTGACGTAGATGTAATGCGTATGCGATACGAGTACCATGCTGAGGTCTCGGGTTCGATCCCCGGGTCGGGTAAAAATGATATTAGGTTTTTCTATTACGAAATGCTCAGTATCAGCTTGGAGTCTGGAATTGTGTCCGGTATGGTGATAGGCTCCCCCCGTATCACACCATGAGACAGAGATACGCTTGGCGAAATGTGGGTGTACTGGTTACAACATTGACTGATGACTACCCCTTCGAAGATTACAGACGTGAGTGCGTACATGATTAGAAAACGAAGTATATAAATTCATCAGGCAAGAAACAAAGGACGGATTTTATTTATTTTATCAGCCGGAATAACGACGAGTATGTCGCTCGTCTGATGGTATGGCTCGTCGATTCTGATATGGTGGGCATAAATAGGTGGTGGATGTCACTTACTATAAGGTGACGCAATTGCCCAAACCTAAGCTACAAAGAAAATTATATCAAATAACCTTAAGCACACTACCTTCAGTTGTATTAGTTTGCAAGTGTTTATACAAACTCCACACAATTACCTTAATTTAAATCAAATCCCATATTGTCGGTTTAACCGTCCAAAATCATAACAGTCATTATTAAAATAAATTATGGTGAAAATAACCATAACTAAGCCATAAAACTAAAACGCAATCAGCTCAAAAACTAGCGCACAGAGTGACATAAATCAAAACGTAACAACGGGCCTCGGCAACTGATTAAATTCATGGCTACGTAGATGGTTATTATATGTAATAGTCATTAATATAGAATTATTGGTCGCAGTTGTTCATTCGCCATTTTGAAGGTATTATCGTTTTTTTTTTGTTTTGTTTCAATTACCTAGTTGTTGAAAAGCATCTACTTAGTTGTTTTTCTATTAAATTTGTTTTTGCAATGAAGTGTGTGACTATTTAATTCCTAGAATTAACATCGATTATCACACAATATTTTACCTGTATTGATTAAAAAAATTATTAAATATTAATAAACATCATTTATTTTTTTACCTACATTGTACCGACTAAAACTCTGCGGTGGTATCCATCCGTGCAATTCGGACGGTTCTGGGAATTCTGGAATACCTGGATAGATGCCGATACCGCCCTTACGCTCTACCTTTGTGGCCCGCCTCCTTTCAAACGCTCTCGGTGTCTACGGCAGCCCGAGGTTTTCGTACTGCCGGTCAGCAGTCTGTGGGTTACACCAAGAAATTGTACAAAAGTGCGAAGGCCACACATCCCCCACTAAACAGGCGCGATCCCCGATGTCCCCAATTATTCTCCTCTTATAGCAGAGGATACAGTGGTAAAATGCTGCAAACTCCCTCCATCTACAGGGCGATGAGCAAAGGTCTTACTCAACTTCTTCCAACTTTCCCTATTCAAGGCCACTGTTGTCGCGCCACGTCTTGGTCGACCCCGTCGCATCGCTGTCTACCATCTTCGAGGATTCAATGGTGACAAGTAAAAACAAGAGGCCCACCTCTCAGGATGCAGCCGACTCATGTAACCCGCTCAGTACCATTAAAACATTGCTGATATAAATCAGCAATTAGTAGTGGGTATAAACTCAAAGTCTGCTATTTCGGCTGTAGAGGCTAAATTTTTCTAAAACATTTTATGCTGCATTAGTACACATAATTGCACAACGGTTATAAATCGCAATATAACGTAATAGCCGCCACGGGGATCAAAGTTTCAAACCCGGTCGGAAAATGGTTCGGTCCGCCATAATGAGTGCACGATTGTCGTTGTTTTGATTTAATGACTTGAAATAATAGCAATCAATGCGATCATGGCGCACAATGACGATATTTTTGCCGCGCTATCACAGGCTGATATCATTAATGTTTCATATTTTAGATGATAAGCGGGCGACTATTGCAAATGCTATATTTCGGGTTGACGTTGGCAAATTTTGATTGGGTAGTTAAAAGATGATATAAAAAAGTCAATAGTTTGATAAGGTAGAATGGAACTCTAGAAGTGTAACCGTATGATGGCACTTGAGACGTATGCACGCTTATGGTGTTTTTTTTATATCATAGACCAGAAATCTACAATAGCAGAAGAATGATGTGGTTGATCTTAAAAGAAAATAATGAGAATTAGGAAGGGGGAAAGAAATTTGGGTCTCCGGAATCGGATATCCTACTAACCATACGAAACGCAATAGCAAGCTAACATTTCACGTCGCGTTTTTGTGAGACCATTCAACGACGCTCGGGGTCACTGGTGCTTTGACCATGACAAACGTCGGCATCCCTTACCAGTTACAGTCTGACTGTAAGACAGCTGAAAAAATGCATTATCAATGAATAATACAGCTTCAATAGCGCAATGGACGAGTAACCAGCTGTGAAGTGAGACAAATATTTGTGTGATCCACAAATATTTGTTTCGAGTCTGGGATTTTCTCCCAGAAGGGTTGTCGTGAGGCAGGTAGCCGGTTATAAAAACTACAAGACAAGTATTTCTGTAACGTGTGTTATAAAAGAAGAAGAATCAATTTATAATATTTCTACATCAAAACCTATGCGCAAAACTAATAAAAAAAAAAGTATTTCTAACGCACCCTGTACACAGTACGATGACACCGCGGCGCTGTAATGGCGGCGCATTATTTTATCGCTAATTAATTTATGATATAGTCCGATAAAGCATTTCGCGCAATAAATCCAATATATTACCTATATTTTTGACGCAATTTCCCGTTTAACTAATGAGAGAATTATTGCAGTCTAATGTTATGGCTGTTTTATGGATGATAAATAATTTTATTTCATTTTATCGCCTCTGTTTTAGTGGTAACCTATTTAGGCTGAGAAATACGTGTTCAAATTCCAAGTCAGGCAATCACTATTTGTGTTTGAATTTTTGATTCGAAATATACTTGACCGGGATTGAAATTAGTGCCCGGTATGGAGCTACCACAGGATAGGCTTACCCCCTATCTTAAAATGAACTCGGAAAAACGTGGGTGCACCATTACTTGCATCTCTGGTTACCGCGGGATACAGCCGTGAGCTTACATGTATGTTCATTTTGATTGGTTTTAATGTCCTGAGTATTAATTACTAGTAATCCCAGTGACAATCATTCATGATTCCGCTCAATAGTTTACTTATTTAATTGTAACATGAAATAAAACATAATAGGCTAGTGCGTAAATGATCCATGTCTGCCCATAAACTGAAGTATCACCACAACAGAACTTTGAATTACAAAATATTGTATGGCACTGAACTGCGCTCAATCACCTTGAGATACAATATGTTAAGTCTCATAATGCCCAGTAATTTCACTGGCTTCAACGTCCTTCAAATCGGAACACAACAGTGCTTACGAATTACAGCTTAGCGGCACAAAAGACGCCATCAAAATCAGACAGAATTTGAACACAAACTCGTCCAGAAAACTACTATCCAGGACTCCAGAAACAGCTAAATTCCAAATTTCTTCATCTATAAACAACACAAAAAAACAAAACCATCCACTCAAACAAAGGAAAACGCAACACTCCGAAACCGACGTAAACCAATAAACATAGTAAATAAATAAGAATAACTGGCCGGTTGTAAATAACCAGTACTCGAGTATAGCATCAGTGCGTCGCGTCACAACTTTGATATACGACGTCACAGTACATAAAATATACAACACAAAAACTGTCGTTCTTCCAACAGTTTTGGCCCATATTAAGAATGAGCACAAACAGAATGTGGATTTAGAACAGAGGTTGAGTTGGGTTGTGGAGTCGCGTTGTTTTAAAAACTTTTGTTGATTCTCAGAATAGTATACAATAGGCAGAATTTAACTTTTTATTAGCCTAAATGACGAAACGAGCAGTTCACTTGCCACGCCAGTCCATAAACAAAAGCCACACCACACAAAACCTTGAATTACAAAGTATTGCATGGAATTGGACAGTGTACGGATTTTATAAAAAGGTATTTTTGCTAAAGAGTAGCGGGAGGCGTACAGGGTGAAGATAGATAGGCAGCTAAATGATATTGTAATTTAAATAAAACTGTAAGTAAGAGCTTCTTATTATTACGTATTTCCTCATTTTCCAAACTGAAACGAAATTAAAACGCAACTCACCGTCGATTCTGCGTCATTTTACGTATTCATGTATTAGTTTAGTAGTGGCCATTTATCAGGTGATTGGACAGATTTGCTGGTCTTCTGTTATAAAGAAATAACAAAGAAAGATTTACCACAATCTAACAATTTGGAGTGAATAACAAGCATCAGCTCCGAGACCAGGGCATTCTTATTAAACTATACGTGTCGAATTCGTCCACCGTTTTTTTCGTCGGTGAAAAACGTGACGGATGGGAAACGTAGAACATAAAGTTTGCGAGACGTTCGAACAGAGCTACCACGAGTTCAAGACCATAAAAAACCTAGTCCAACACACACTCCATAGCTCCCTATATCCCACATCCTCCAAGCCGATTCTAGCGGAGTTCACAGGGTAATTCGTTATTTTTATTGTTTTTTGTTATTACGCTCCTGTCCCCCAGATTACTGTCGTGATACACGGCCGGGTAGTGGATGCGTTTAATTGCCCCGGACGGTTTAGCGTTGCGTTATAAATAATAAGATTAAGGTACGAATAGTGAATTTTGATGTTTATTAAACGGCGTAAGTTTATGGCATTGGACTGCGGGGTTTCAGATGATGGCATTTTAAACAAAAGCCCTTTTGTAGTTTGTGCATATCATGAATATTCAGAGTCACATGTCTTACAATGAATATAGATTGAAATAGAAATAATTTATTGCACACCACACCATCACACCTGAGTATAATTTCCCTTTATTTTTTACACCCATTTTAGATCCATGGCTGATGTAATAGGCGCCGCAAGTAGGTACACCGTTAAAACAAAAAGGAGAAGGCGTCTGTCTACACACAAATAAAAACATGACACAAAATTATATGGTGGCAAAATGGCGTGCATTTTATTGAACGTCATGGTACAGGTTCAAATGGGACTCGTTCAGCACAAGCCGCGAACCTGTTTCAGTTACATAATATGCGTGATACTACTGCTGGGCATGTCGACGAGATATTTAATCATCTGAAACACACTTTTTTTTTTATTATTAGATTGAATGACGAGACGAGCAGGTCGCTCGCCTGATGGTAAGCGCCACGCCTGCTCATAAACACAAGCAACGCCACACAGAACTTTAAATAAAGCACTGCATGACACTGGACTGCGCTCATCACCCCGAGACATAAGGTGTTAAGTCTCATAATGCCCAGTAATTACACTGGCTTCAATGTCCTTCACACCGGAACACAACAGTGCTTACACACTGTTGCTTGGCGGCAGAAATAGACAAAGCGGTGGTACTAACCCAGCCGGTCTCTCGCAAACGAGGGACCTACCACACGTCCAATGATGATAATGATGATTTGTGATACAAAGGGCCTGAGTCACAAAATTCGAGTACGATTTAACCACAAAATAATGTATAAAACATCAATTTTTTAAAGTACACTTAACTTAAAGTTAATTTTTGTACTTAAACGTGGCATATTTTATTTGGTAAGTAGCATTTAATCAGTGGTGGTGAAACAGGTTTTTTATGTAGACGCTTATCACGCTGTAGACAGTTTTGTCTACACTATCTCAAATCAATGTAAAGTAGCGGCGTATTGCTGCTGCTTTTCGCACGGTAAGTGAGAGGCCGAGGCCGAGGATTATATCCGGAGGCCCAAATACGCCAACCCTTTAAGGTCGGTAACGCGTCCATGATTCTTCAGATATTAGGGATGTTCATGGGTGGTTATGATCACTTCCTGTCAGATGACCCACTTCCTCGTTTGGCGAATGCTATAAAAAAGGCGCTTACGATAATTAAATAAAACATTTTTGAACAAAAGTGTAAATAACAAAAAAGCAACATATTGTGAAAGCAACAATTTTACGACACAGGTAATACGCAGACCTTCTCATTAGGGATGTCGGGATATTTGCCAGTACAATCGACGACAGACACGTTTAATATAAATAACTTAACACTGTGTGAAGTTTAAATTGTTCACGAAGTTAGAAAAATACCGGCCAAGTGCAAAGATGTCCGCCACAATACCACTTAATCTGTGAAAATTGCAGCCACTGTTACAGTAAAAAAAGACGCCCGGTTGAAAGGTGATCAATTCAACATTCAGCTAACATAACTTGGATTATGATACCGCTGTCAAATCAATGTCAAATTTAATAATATCTGATGTCACTCTAATAGCGTTTGACATACAATTTTTCATATTAATTTCAAAGCTATGTTAACTAACATGTGTGTTCAATCAAAGGTGTTGATCACGCTTTTAGAAACTCAATTTTAGATTAGTTAATTTAACATTGATCAGCCTTTCCGAAACCGGGCGAGAGCCTCTTAAAAGTATAACCGACAGACAGACAGACAGACGGCATAGGCTCTGTAATAGGGTTCCGTTAGAAACCATGTGAGTGCGGAAACCAAATGCGGAACCCTAAAAGTCACAAGATTTGAATTCTGTGGAATATCTTGGTTTTATTTTATTTTTTTTATTGCATAGGCCGGCAAACGAGAAAGTGGGTCTCCTGATGGTAAGTGATCTCCACCGCCCAAGTACGCCCACAATACCAAAAGAGTCATGGGCGCGTTGCCGACCTTAAAGGAAAGGGATTGGGAAGTGGAGGGGGATTTGGGCCTCCGGATATCTCACTCACCGTACGAAACGCAGCAGCAAGCTGCTACTTTACGTCGGTTTTCTGTGACACAGTGGTAACGACCCGGACGAGCCGGCCCATTCATGCTGTAGACAAAATTGTCTACAGCGTGGCTCTACCACTCGTAAATTTTATAAGATTATTAGGTTATTTTATAAGATCGTGAATAGGTACTCCACGGGAAGAAACTTCGGCCCACCCAAAAAAAATATTCCTATCCCCTTGCCACCCACATATATGTGATCTAATTTACCACCTACTTCAAAGGCTATTTACCCGTTGATTGTTCATCATATTTGTATAATTAAGCAACCACCATTATGCTTAATCAGAAGGAAGAGTCAAATAAAAACCAAGGTTGCTCGTTTTTCCTTAACTATCATACATTAAAAACACACTTTTCCACACAACAGTACACACTATTATAAATCCAGCGAAATGCTCATTCCAAAACGATAATTAAGCGAGACCCGCTCGTTGTTCACAAAAGGCGCCTTGTTTATTTCAATATGTGAGATACTCGTATACACCGTATGGCGATATACATTTATATATCATTTTTAAACCGTTTAAGCGATGGAAAAAGGAATACAAAAAAGAAATACACCCATCAGTCATGCATTATCCTAACCCCATTCTATGCATGTATCGTGGATATCAGGAATAGGGTAGTTGACTAGATTTTTTTTATTATTTAAATCAATAAGTTACGTTACTCAAAATCAATTGCAGAAAGAATTTTATAAATCGGACCAAAAATAAATAAGTTAGAAGCCATTCAAATCCTGTAGAAGGGGTAATTGTCAAATGACAGACGACGCAAACTATGACGTCACTGTGTAAAATGTTCATTATGGTGCACGCGTGCAAGCGAGATAGTGAGATATCCCTACTACGCACCCACTTTTCCTCATACCAACATTTAAAGTCATAACTGCGGGCACATTTCTGAACCAATTTTGATTGTGTTTTAATAAAAAGGTTTCTTTTGCGTATCATTTTCTGTTGCTTATAAAATAATGTATAAAATTCAATATAGGAAACTACCCTATTACGAAGGACTTGCGATCCCACAACACCCAACACAACAAAAACATTAGAAATGGTTAGAATTAGCCTGAGCTTGAGGAGGTGATCGCTTATTTGATGGATCGCTCGCTTGTTGCCGACCTTCTGATATATAAATTAATGTTCAGATCGGGAATCAAAGCTGATATATTTAATTAGCTTGAATCACGTAACGAGCAGGTCGTACGCTTGATGGTAAGCGCCTGCCCATAAACAAACACACCACCAGACAGAATTTTGAATTACAAAGCACTGCATGGCACTGGATTGCGTTCGTCACCCCGAGACATAAGTTGTTAAGAGATATAATGCCTAGTAATTTCACTGGTTTCAATGTCCTTCAAACTGAAATACAACACGGTTTACACGCTGTTGCTTGGCGGCAGAAATACGCATACGAGGGACGTACCACCTAGTGACTTCTTACAAATAATCTAGAATTTACTAGTAGATAAAAAAAAATATTGCTTCTATATACTTGCAATAAACAAAATAGTATCTATTATAGTATGTATAAAAATTCAAATTAACCTAAAAGCAAAAAGAAAATTTTCCCGTACCGGGAATCGAACCCGAGCCTCCTGGGTGAAAGCCAGGTATCCTAGCCACTAGACCATACGGGAGATGATAGCTTCAAAGTATATTTACGAACCAATTGCAAGAACAAATAATATACCTTCCATGTACTGTAGACAACTGTACAAATAATTGATTAATAATTTTTTCACCTTACTTTATAAGATATTTCGTTACACGTTAATACGTATAATGTAGATAACTCAGTTTTAAAATCAAGAAAAAGGAATCATTGGTCTATTGGCAGCGTACCTGAAGGCGCAAAAACCAAAGTTTCTGAGTTCAAATCCCATGTACAATTTGTTTAAGTTTCGATTCGAGAAATCACGCATGAGTTGCATTGGCATTTAAATTTGTACCCACCATGACGATAGGCTCCCGCTAATCACATCATGGGTCGGAATTAAGCGCGGTGAACTGTTAATACAGCACTGATTAGAATTCTAGCTATCCCAGGATGCAGGCGTGAGCTTATTCATGCGAAATACTTATTTATAATTATAATGCTTGGATACTTATAAATAAATTGCTTAATTAGCCCATGCCATAACAAATAAAATAAAAGACTAAAACTGCGAAATTTGTGCACCGATTTTAATGATTATTTCACAAAAAATAGTAAAATAAAAACATTGAACTTGCCGTAGTTTAGTTTTATTATAGCTTTTTATAAGTTTTTTGAGTCGATATTATATATCGTGAAATTGACATCCGAAGCTTTACTTAAAACGTTAAGAAATAGTTATTTGAGCACGGTTACTGATTGTTAACAACATTAAACTAGGTATCCTCATTATAAATGTATTTAAACAAATAAGAATTACATTCTCACAATACATCATTAAAATTGTAGTATATTTGACTAAACTTATAATAACAGTCTAATTACTACTTACTTTTACTGGGCAATTAGCGGTTCGGCGAATTACAATAAACATAAACAAAATTAAACAACAGTGTGATTAGCGTAAATAATATCTATAATCCTTTCATATTTATTCATAACTACTGGTAAATAATCAACAGAGATGGCAATATGAATTAACTAATCAATACTGAGGGTAAGAAAGAGATAAAAGTTTTCTTAATGACACTACCCTACCTATATAAAATCTAACAAAACGTCAATTCAATCAGTAGTAAACACACAGTAATAAGGGAACGTACGTTAAAGTTACAATGAGTAACTTTCTAGACCCCGACGCAATTCTGTACGGAAATGAACAGTGGATGAAATTAGAAGAAGATTGGAAACCAGTCGACTTGGAAACAGAAGAAGATTCCACCAACAATGTCTACCATTCCTTCGGGACTTTAGACTCCAGAAAGACAACGTTCGATTCGTCATTTCTCTTCAAGAAAGTGCGGAGAAAGGTCGGCAGACAGCTATCAAAAACTTCAGCTTTGGACTACCAACATTTCATAGAAGATCTTCACAAGAAGACAGAAAAAGAACAAAAACAATTCTACTTCGTCAACGGCCAGATTATATCAGCTGTTTCCGTGGAAGAGATATGCGATAAGATTGATGATCTCTTCAAGTCCATCGAAGAACTTTCTTCAGCTAGCAGTACCATGAAAGGTAAAGCAAGAAGACTACCAGATAGAGTAGAGTGTAGTGTTTCTACTGGTGACCTAAGTTTCGACGATACAGTTCAATCTTCTAAAGGAAAAACTAGAAGTCTAGATAAATACATAGACGAAGCGTTTGACCAACTCAGTTACACGGTTAATACATGTTCTTGTGACGATGAGATGACCAGGGAATCGGTAACTACGTTGGTGAGGAAGTTTAGTTCGATCTTGAAGAGTCCATCAGGAAATTGTAGTCCAAGAAGACAGAAGCAAAGAAGCGACAGGTTTAAGGAGTTGGCTGATTTTTGGAAGAGCCGTGTCAATGAATGCGAGTGATATTGTGAGGGTACGTGACGTTTAAGCGATATATAAACACTTTTCTGGACGTTATGAACCTCAGTAAAGTATTTTATAAAATGTAAGTATATCATGTAATATTATAGGCACGATATTGCCCTTTTTGGCATCCAGCAAGTTATTTTATATTACGAATTATTGACAAATAACTTACTGGATGTTAAGGAGTGCACAGACCGGCCACGGCTCGGCCGAGAGACGTCTGTATATGAAAAACCCATAATTCATGAACATTAAATCAACGTTTTAATAAATAATTTTAAGAAACTTTAATTTATGTAAAATATTTTTAAGACCTATTTCACAATATTGCAGTAATATTTAACCATCAATTAATGTATAAGACTGCTATTTTTAAAGTACCTAGTAGACATTTAAGTTTTTATGTCAATTTGTGACTTTTGTATTCGACGTTTCATATTTAATTTGGTAATTAACATTTACTTAAAGGTGGTGAAGCAGGCGCTAACTTTTAAAGCAATGATTAGTTAATTTGATACGCTTATTTAAGAGAAAGAAAGAAGATAAAAATAACTATTGAATGTCAACTTTTATTCAGTAATATACAGCAAGTCGATATTAAGCGCCTGTTTCACTATATTTGAGTAAGCGCTGAACAAATTTGACACGTCAACATGCAAAAATCACAATCTTATATACCGACCGAAAGATGTCTACTAGGTACTTTCAAAAGTAGCTGTCACAAATGTTAATTGGTGGTTAAGTCTGATTCGAATATTGTGAAACAGGCCCTACGTATTGTGTCAAGTTTGACTGCATGTTTTCTAAGAACCTAAATAATTGTAATATAATTTAAATTGCAAATGTTTTGCAATATAATGTTAGTGTATGTTAATGAAATTATAATTTACATTACATAATTTATTAATTTGACATACATGTTATAAACAATTAAAATAAATGATTTAATAAAAATAAACATTTCTTGTTTTTCACAAACCCCAGTAAGTATAAAAATGAGTGTAATAATTTATTTTTATCTATGGTAACTTTTATGAAATCTTAATCATATTTTTGTTGAGCTAGCAATAATTATTTTTCAGTTTTCTTAAAATTGTATTAAACCACATGAGTTGACCGGGATTCAAACTTGTGCCCGCTATGGCGATCGGCTTGCCCATTCACATGGGATAGAAATAAGCTAAGCGAGCTGTGCGTGCATTATTTGTACCATTGTCCATGCCTTTGGGGTTTAAGGCGTGGACTTCATTAGAGATACGACTGAGATTAGTATGCCCCGGCCTATAATAGAATCACTCGTCGAATACTATTGGCTATGCCCGTATTGTAAAGCAAGGAAAGAAGGCCATGCTATGGACATTCATTCTTGACATTCTTTTTCTATCCTGGCCAGGCAAAGTGAGTATACTGGACCCATTAAGTACAGTCCAGTCCAAATGTAAAGTCGACCGCCAAGACACATTGTCACCCTCGACGGTCAACAGTAATGCCGGCCTGAATTTGCTGGATGTACTGGCTGACCCTGGAACGTGACTCGCCTGAACCTATTTATGGCGGGTTTAACCGACTTCAAAAAAGGAGGAGGTTCTCAATTCGGCGCGTTTTTTTTGCTTTTTTATGTACGTACACCAATTTCTCTGGCAATTGTGGACCGATGTTGTTGGAAAATAAATCATTTGATAGAGCTTAACTGCGGTGTAGATCCATACAAATTTAGTTAAGATTTGACGACGAAGTACGGAGTAAAAATATTAAACTCCTCAACGGACAACAGTACTCTCGTCTCGAGTGTGTTATTGTATTGGAATTTACATATTATTGCTGCACTAAAAAATTTAAATTGAAAAATAAAATAAAATTTAACAAACTTATTAACCGACACCAAAATAAAAACATGAAAAAGTAAAATATCGTTATTTCAATAAAAAAAATATTGAAGTTTCTAAGTTTTGTTAAAACTTATTCACAATGTGTATGGTGTTCTCTTTCCAGCCAGGACCCTGCCCTTAACAGAAGCAATCTCTTGCAAAGTGTACTATTATAATTCAGTTTTCTCCTACCCTTATAAACATAAAGATTCTGGGAGAGTATAATCTCACCTATTACTTAATTACCTGGATACTGGACAGCAAATAGAAATTCATGGTTCATTAAGCAAACAACCGTGGTGGGTCCTCACAGGACACCGGCCAAGTTGGATCCTAAATCACGAATGGTGCCTGTGGACCTCTTAAGGGGGACAACACGGGTCTGTAATACGAACGTAGACGCTAGAAAATAACGCTTAGGTACTTTCGCAGAGACGTCAATTAACTTTATTTGTCATATTTATATTTCGATAATTCGTCAATCTTCAATTAAGATTATCACTTCGCTACTGGGTATAGAGATACCCAGTACCGAAGTGACTTAAATATCAGTTAAAGTTAATTGTCGTAAATAAATACAGTTAGATTGTTATATAAAGGTAAAGGTTACTAGGTGGTATGCGAGAGGCCGTCGGGATTGGCACCACCGCTTCCTCTATTTCTGTCACCAAGCAACAGTGTGTAAGCACTTTTGTGTTCCGGTTTGAAGGATTTAGAAGCCAGTGAATTTACATGGCATTTGAGACTTAAACGTGTTATGTTTTGAGGGAATGAGCGCAGTCCAATACCATGCAGTGCTTTGTATTTTAAAGTTCTGTGTTGCTTCTGTTACCCACGTGTCGCTTACAATAAGGCCAGCGACCAGTTCATTTCGTCACTTAAGCGAATAAAAAAAACACTATTTCGACTCAAGAAATTCGGAGCGTCCCCGGACGCAATACACCGCCGTATGTCCACATTGTTTCGCGCACTGACCGGAAGCAGAAACTTATTCCGGCTTGTTCACGAAAGTTAGACAGTTTGTCAATTTATGAGCGCCTGAGTACAATAACTGAACATACACGATCCGACTGAAGGCAGATGCTGTTAATTGAGTTACTGTGATTATGTATAACGACATTATGTAACTGAGTAACTGGGACAAAAATAGGACGACTAAAAGTAGAAATGACGTTCGTTGATGGACCCTCAGACACCTTTTTTATATCATAGCAAAACGAGCAAGTGGGTCACCTAATGGTAAGTGGTCTCCGCCGCCCATGTACGCCCACAATACCAACAGCTTCATGGGCGCGTTGCCAACCGTAAAGGAAAGGGATAATTAAGGGATTGATTGGATAAACTTGTATTAGGCAGATCTACGATTATTATGAATTATCCAGGTGTTATGTAAAGGAGGAGTAGTTCTGCATGTAGTTACTCCAAATATTTACTTGGATTACACCTTAATTGATGCACTAAACTGCCGGTGAACTGTTATGTTTTCTAGCTTATGACAAATTGGGTTACATAATAGCAAGTGATCATAATCATTAATAAACACCCACCACTCCAGAAGAACTGAGAATGCTTGCCTATCTAATGGCAAATGCGGATAGGTTTGTTGGGCCTCTAGCAATCTCTTTCGTAGTACAAATCGCAACAGCTAGCTGTCACTTCACATCACATTTCTGTGCAACCAGACGACCCTTTGACGACATAAAACCTCAAATAATAAGCTGTATATCCATACAAATCAAATATAATTCGAACATCTTATACCCATGTATGGCTGCCTCGGTGGCGCAGTTGTAATGCGAACGCGTTACGATTAAGCTAACGCTGAGGTCTCGGGTTCGATCCCAGTAGGCCAATTCTCGTAATTTTAAATGTTCAAAATATCATTCCGATCTAATCTCAGCGTCAAGAAAGTTGCAAATGGCATTCTCTTAAACCAATAATCAACGTCAAATGTGAACATAGATCGTAATGAGATTGAATGTAGAATAAAAGTTGACTGAAGCCAAAACGGTATAATGCTGCTGCTAATGTTAGGTGCATTTGACGTTGATTATTGGTTTAAGAGAATGCCATTTGCAACTTTCTTGACGCTGAGACTAGATCGGAATGATATTTTGAACATTTAAAATTACGAGAATTGGCCTTCAGGTAGGGTAAAGTGGTATTGGGTTTTTCTATTACGAAATGCTCAGTATCAGCCCGGAGTCTGGAATTTGTGCCCGGTATGCCGATAGGCTCGCCCCCTATCACATTATGGGACGGAGATTCGCTCGGCGAAATGTGGGTGTACTGGTTACATCTCTGCCTACCCCTTCGGGGATTACAGGCGTGAGTGCGTATGTATGTATCTTATACCCAATAAATTTTCTGTCAAAATTGCACTAGCCAAAGTTGTACCAAACAAGTGTCATAGCGTCGATGTGGGTAGTTTACAACCGGTCGTTCGCCGGTCCGGTTGCCGGCGACCACAATGTACGACCGTATCGGCACGTCTAATTAAACTATGTCCAGTACAACTTGGACGATATCGCTCGCCGTTCCGTCTAAATTAATTTATGCCGTCTGAAGAGTGGACACGTAAGTCTTAACATATTTACATTTTATGATGAAATTTGTGATAAATATGTACAATGATATAGATACCTAGTTAGTTTTTTGTTAGTAAGTACAAAAGTCGATGAAATTTGTATGTTTTTGAGGTAAAAGCGATCGAGGCCGATCTCCTTCTTATAATTGTTTTTCCCAATTAAATCTATAGTTTATAGATGTATTGTGTTTTTTATCCTAAGAGACGATTAAATTTCAGATCGGTTATAGACAACATATTATTTATATAATAGGTATGCACATCCCTGTCTCATATAGATGTAGGCAGATACAATGGATTTATTTTCCCTTGCTACGATCCTTGCACAGCGGTAAAAGAAATAGGTATCAATAAATCTTGACATTCGATATTCAAATAACTTTTTTTATTAACCCTACAAAAGCTATCAAACGATTGTCAGCCCAGTCGAAAGCATGTCACATCATTCAATAAAAATATTTTTTCTGCCCAACTAAGGTAGTTGCAAAAAAGAAGCGTAAAAAGCGACAGCGCGGCTCCATTAGCGCTCAGCGACGGGCCCCGCTCTCTATCAATTTGTACGGAATCGCCGGTGCGAAGTGTTTTTTAATTAATTTTATGAGTGTGTTTCGTTTGGACATCGACGTGTTTGGAGTCGATTGTGATGTATGCGGCCGACTAATCGATTTTAAGTGTTGCCATGCTGTGTCTCTTTTGAAGTTTGAAATGATGCATTTTTATGGCATTTAAGTAATATGTTGTTTAGTAGATACAATGTGTAGCTTTGTGTCAATGTTAATCTGAATATTAAAGTAAGTCGTTTTATTCAATTTACTCAATACCAATTATTGTAAGTACTTAATTATATGTTTTGCTATGTTCATAAAGATCTTGAAGTTATTTTATTATAGTTTGAATAAGTAATACTTAAACAGAATACAAAAGGCCGTATAAATTTTAAATCCTTCGCCATGCCTTTTAAAAAAACTTTATTAAGGTCGACTACTGCGTTGGTACGTCGACGGTGCTACCGTCGTCGTTCACGCACTAATTCAATATGGCCGACGTAAGCCATTTGCATTGGCGCTTGACGCATCGCCCGCGAAAAAATCAATTATGATTTTTTGATGGTCGCTCGGTGACCGCTCGTCAAATGTGGAGGCGGTTTCTGTAGCAATATTTGTTATTTAACAATTTAGACCTAATACTTCAGACGTTTCCTTTTTGATTACTTTTAATTACATACGATTATATTTCATACCCAGATCATATTAAAGTGACTGCTAGATCGGGACCCAAACCAATTATCATATTCTGTCGGCAACACCGATTAAGAACACTCTCGATTGCTGCCAGAACCGTATTTACATTTTTATCTAAGTACAGCATGAATTGCTCGGCTCGACCGGGTTGTTCCCACTGTCTCAAAGAAAATCGACGTGAAGCAGCAGCTTGCTGTTAGGTTTCTTACGGTGAGTGGGATATACGGAAGCCCGAATTTCCCTCCCCTTC
Source organism: Mimas tiliae (assembly GCA_905332985.1). Lineage (NCBI taxonomy): Eukaryota > Metazoa > Arthropoda > Insecta > Lepidoptera > Sphingidae > Mimas > Mimas tiliae. The sequence goes on from HG995243.1 coordinate 1,640,293, forward strand.
CCAATTCCTTCATTATGGCTGTAAGGTCTTCCTTTAATACTTTCTTTTAGCATGTCACGTCACATCATGGGACGTAGATACGCTCGGTGAAATGTGGGTGCACTGGTTACACCTCTGCCTACCCCTTCGGGGATTACAGGCGTGAGTGCGTATATATAATATAAAATAACTGAATAATTTAAGTTTTGTGCAATGTCTGTACCATCATATTGCTCCAATACAAATCTTTTCTTTTCTTTCCTTCAAAAAGGAGTATAGGCTCTGCTCAAGATGCTAGTCAAGTAAAATAATAACTATAATAAGTAAATGTGGCATTTCAATAGTTTTACATACGAGTATTGTAACAATAATGCCTATTCCATTTCCATACTCTGCAACCGGCGCGGCGCGGCGTACGGCGTGGCGCGTGAAGTGCGTTGCACTACTGTGTCACGCGACAACCAGTTGACACCTCAATCTAAAATGGTTTTACACTATATCATGTCGACTCACAACCGCTACACTTCGCATGATATACGACGACGCATTTTACCACCGCCGCTGTTTTTTTATTTATACGTCCACTTCTTTTCAATTGAGCGATATGAATGACGCGTATCGTTGCGTCTTTTGACCATTATTTTGACGCGTTTTATAATTCGATTGCTATGCGTTCTAATGACGGGACACCCTCGTTTTAGGAGAGGGTGAGTGATGGGTTGTTGAGAGCCGGATGGATTACCAACCTCTCTAATCTGTGGGCTATCATCTAAGTTTTACATTTCTTGACGCGATAACCTATACAGAGACTTACCGCGCAAAGAGTACAGTTAACTTCATCGAAATAAGTTGACAAAAAACATAACTCAAGCATAAAAATGGCCCCACCAAAACTCTGTGCAAGTAGGCGGGGCTATAAAAGTCTGTGCATAATAATCTATAGTTGACACTTGATACGTCTAATTTTATGCGCGGTGCGTCGTATCCCGATCTAGAAATGTAATATTTAGACATTCACTTTTATGAAATATAGTTGATTTTGAACGTTCATTAATTTTTGTTGCGTGTATGAGAGTGTTACGTGTGATTTTAGCTTTGAATGTGTAAGTAAGTGGTAAGTAAGTGAGGCCGTATTATTGGCAGATTCATATGAGTTTCATTATCGTTCAAATTATCTTATTTCGATGCTTAACTTACTTATCGATATAGAATAGATGCATATTTTATATTATTGTCATTTCATATATATTTGCAAATATAACATATAACTTAACTCACTTCTAGATTAGGCAAAGGCGCAAATAGTGCATACCCGGTTCGCAGAGCTGATTTCCGTCCCATGTGATAGGTGGCGAGCCTATTGCTATATCGGGCACGAATTCCAGTAACGAGCAATCTGTCTGATATTTCTAATCGAAAACTCAAACACAGATTACTCAACCGAGAATTGCTCTACTCGTAAGCACCTCACCGATTTATGGCTCAAGTATGCTGCCACTAAATGAATGAGGAGAAAACATACAACCTAATTTAGGTACTCACATCACAGCACTTTTTTATATTTCTCGTCCTATCTCTAACCTTTTTATATTTCTAGAACATCTTCTACAACGTTGCTTCTTTCCCTTCTAGATTTCCATGGATGCATGTACCTCCATCATGCTGCTAAGTAGTAAAATGAAGCAAAACCGTCATTGTCAATAAATCAAGCGAATACTATCAAGCAGCTGTAACTGAACGCAGGTGCAGTTAATGCGCTGGCGCAACTAGATTTATGACCGTGTGTATTCCAATTCATAAACTGGGATCACTGCTTTGTAGACACTGTGGCATCTACTAAGTATTACCGAGTCTTTGGATGCAGATTTATAGTAATTTCTTTCTATCTGGCGTTATCCCAGCCTAGTGCTAGGGTCCGCTTTCTAATACCTTTTAAGGTAAGCAGTTTGGCTGTGCCCTGTCATTGCTGAAGTCCATGGGCGGCGGTGACCACTTACCATCAGGCAGGCCCAACGTTTGTCTACCTTAGCAATAAAAATCCAACCATATAACTATTTGTATTTGATATTCTAAGGGGCGACCCGTCTGACCCCCACAACCCGCAACCAAGGGGGAACCGAACCAACACGGGAACCAAGTTTCGTCATAGCCTCGTCCGTTAATCAGCAGCACCACGTGCAGGTGAGGTTGGCTTTCGGCTTAAGATGTTGGACTTACACTTCGAGATTAAATTTCTAGTAACCAACTGCTAAATTTTCCATTTATTGACGTCAGTAGTACAATTAAATTCAATTATGAACAGAAATGACTTTCGGTCAAATTGTCACGTGTTTTCTTTTCACTTTGGGATTTACCCATTTATATGTATATAATGGTAATATGCTTACGTGAAATAAAGAATGAATTGCGTTTTTTGAAATGACAAAAAACAACATTTGAAGCCTTTATTTCTAGTTTAGATTATAATATAGGTACTTCCTTTTATTTATAAGGAAACCAATTAATATTTCATGTATTTCCAAAAATAACATAACTCAATACTGACAGTCGGTGTCACTGAAATAAATCCATAAAGAGTATCACTACACTAGTGTAATGATACTCTTTACATCTCCCATCCTATGAGAGAACAAATCCAAAAGATTGTTCGATTAAGAGCTAACCCTTACTGGGGATAACTTTGTAACATGGTAGAAATTTGATTCCGCCTTCTTATGTCCAGTATCAACTTCATAGATTGAATTTGAAATCTTTCTTAGGATTTCGTATGGTCCAATCCTTAATTCATCCATTTTCTTCCTATTTAGCCGGTTTCCGTTTTCTACATAAACTCTTTCGCCCACTTCGAATTTATATTCTTCTCTATGTAGATCATATATTTTTTTATTATAATTGTGAGATTTTATTGAATTTTCAAATGCTAGTTCTCTGTCTCTTTTGAGATCCTCTATTGTGCATTTTGATTTCAATTCCAGTGGCAAAATATCCATTTTTTTTCCTTCCAAAAGATATTGTGGAGTAAACTTAGTAATTGTATGTTCTGTTTCGTTATATTTTTCTACACATTTTTGTGCAATAGTTGTCCATGCTGTTTTCTTGTCCCCTTCGTTTATTTTGCACCTTATCCTATTGACTAAAGTTTGGTTTAGCCTTTCATTAAGTCCATTTGAAAATGGTGCGTCCACAGCAGTGAATACCATTGCTATGTTTTTCTTTTTCAGGAAGTCTTTAAATTCTTTGGAATTTATGCCAGGGTATTGGTCTGTTAATACCATATCAATGTGATTGCTTTGTGTCACATTTTTTATCAACTTGATAAAATCATTGGAGTTTTGATTTTTTTGATGTCAAAATATAAGCATATCGTGTAAAATGATCAACCAGGAGATGTAAGTATTTTTTTGTAGACCGTGAACCCCCGAAGCCTCCAATTGTATCAATTGACACAATCTCAAATGGACGTGTTGCTGGGCCTAAATGGGACATCAAACCAAATTTCGAATTCCTTCTTGATTTGTTTTTTATACAAATGTTACATTCATCACAAATTTTCTTAATATTTGTGATGATATTCTTTGCTGTATAGAAAGGGGTTATTTTATTTATCATTTGGGTTCTCCCAATGTGGCAGTAAGTATTGTGGACATCTCTAATTAGTGTTTTGCTAAATGCTTCTGATAGTATAATTGTTTTTCTCCTTTTATTCTTTTTGTAATAAATGTTATTCTCCAGTATAAACTTTGATTTTCCATTGTGTAGATTTAGATTTGTGTCTTGGTCCTTTTGTATATCTTCCAAGTTTATTAAATTTACAACTTTTAAAAAATCTTCAGTATTGTCATGAGGTTCTAAGACTGGATTTCTGCTTAAGCAGTCTGCTTCTTGATTTGACTGTCCCGGGTTATATTTTACCTTAAAATTGTATTGGGATAAATAATATGTCAAATCACCCAGTTCCTCATCAGTTCTAGACTTGATATTCAGATTTTCCAATGGTTTATGATCTGAATATACTATAAATTCTTTATTCATAAGCCAGTGTTGCCAATATTTTACAGCTTCCTTTATTGCCAAGCATTCTAAATATATTGCCTTCTTTTTCTTTTGAGAGTCTGACAATTTTTTTGAAAAGTAAGCTACAGGTTTATTTACTCCGTTTTCATCTTCCTGTTTTAACACAGCTCCCACTCCTTTAATACTAGCATCAGTGTAAATTTTTATTGGTTGTTCTGGGTCAAATATTTTTAGAATTGGTTTCGAGCATAGTAATTCCTTTATTTTATCTAATGATTTCTGACATTCTTCGGTCCATATAAATTTTACATCTTTCCGTAATAAATTGTGTAATGGTTCCAGGATAATTGCATTGTGTGGTACAAATTTATGATAAAAGTTTACTTTCCCAAGGAACTGGCGTATATTTTTCCTTGTTTCTGGAATGGGGAAATTCCTGACAGCTGTTAAATAATCTTTGAGTGGTCTAACTGAATTATTTTCTATTATGTGTCCCAAATACTTGGCATGATTGTTTGCAAAAGTGCATTTCGAGAATTTCAGTCTAAATCCTTCTGTTTGTATTGCTTCAAGTAGTTTTGATATATGTATTATGTGTTCCTCGAAACTTTTAGAAAAAACTAGGATATCGTCGATGAAATTCACTGCAAAATCTGAGAGTTTATATTTTCTTATTATGTTTCTCAATATTCTTTGAAAAATAGCCGGAGCTGTCTTTAAACCAAATGGGAGGCATGTCCATTGAAAATGGCCTTCTTGCGTGACGAATGCCGTCTTATATCGATCTTGAATCTTCAACGGAATGGACCAAAATGCTGAATTTATATCAAAAGTGGAATAATACTCACAGTTTACAGTCTTTACCATCAAGTCTTCAATCAAGGGGAATGGCTGTGATTGAGGGACAACAATTTTATTCAATTCCCGGAAATCTATACACAGTCTTGATCTTTTTCCATCTTCCTTTTTATACGCCAGGGTAACGGGAGCAGCAAAAGGGCTATATGATTCCTCAATTAAGTGGTTCTTCAATAGTTTTGAAATTTGATTTTCAATCTTTGTTCTATCATCAGCTGTGCATCTGTATGGGCGCTTGTAGCAATATTTATCTACTATCAAGTCTATGTGAGCTTCATAATCTCGTACCGTACCAACGTCATATTTGTCCCTAGCAAAAACTGGTTTGTATTTTTTTATTAATTTATCAACTTCAGTTTGTTTACATAAATCTAAGTGGTTTACTGAAATCTCAAATTCACTAAAGTTAATATGTTCATTGAAATTTACTTGACATCTGTTTATATGGCTCATTTCTTGTTTCCGTACCTCGGAGTATAGAGAAACATCTTCTTCATTTTTGTCACCTAGTACATCAGGAATTTCGACATTCATTAAATTCAAAATATTCGTTTCGGAGTATTTATTTTTGTTATCCTCTTCATTTTGGACTTTATTCTCTTTTTGTGAATTATTACATTGTATGATATTTAATTGTTCATTTTGGATTAATTTAAATTCTTTTATACAATCCAAACCAATGAGAAAATCATAGTGAAAATTTTCATTATCTATCACAAAAATATTCATTTTCCTTTCAATGTTATATATTTTTATTTTCAATGTTACCATACCTTTTGTTTTCTTTTCACCATTAATAGTTTTCAAGTTTGCCGTTTGTTTATTAATTGTGTCTTCTTCACTTTCATGTATTTTCAATAATTTTGCATTAATTAAGGACACATTTGAACCAGAATCATAAATTGCGGCAACATTTAAAGTGTCATTTAATAATACCTTTACTTTTATTAATGGTGATATTTGATGGTTTTTTGGATTCTCCTTATTTAGTTCAATTTCTAATTCAGAGTTATTCACACTAAATATGTCTTCGATATCTCATCAGTTAAAGTTATCCATATTTTCCTTGTCTGATGTCTTTTATTCAATGTTTTTCTTATCTTGGCATAGTTAGATGTATTTGTTATTAATTGGTGTAAACTTGCAGGTTGATATTCGGCCGGTATGCCAAAAGTTTGACCATCAGGTGTTCCTATTGAGGTTATGCAAATAATATTTGTTTTCCCATCTGATGCTGTTTTCACACAAAAATCAAATCTTAATTTCTCCATACTTCTTGAAATGATTGCAGAAAATGTTGTTTTATAATGGTAATATGCTTACGTGAAATAAAGAATGAATTGCGTTTTTTGAAATGACAAAAAACAACATTTGAAGCCTTTATTTCTAGTTTAGATTATAATATAGGTACTTCCTTTTATTTATAAGGAAACCAATTAATATTTCATGTATTTCCTAAAATAACATAACTCAATACTGACAGTCGGTGTCACTGAAATAAATCCATAAAGAGTATCACTACACTAGTGTAATGATACTCTTTACATGTATTACCCATTTACCCATTATTTGTATATACAGTAGCCTAAAAAAATAAACTGAGGGGCTAGCACGGAAACTTGCGAAAAGTTATTCGAGCTGTCATCGACAACAATTACCATGAGATTTTGGTACAGCGCCTCTATCGTACGTAAAAGAAACTAATATATATGGAATATAGACCAATGATATTTAAGGAATTATCTATCGAGCTCTCGATACCTTTACATTACGATTTCGATAGTTTTCCGTGCTAGCCCCTCTAGTTAAACTTGACACTTTGTAATCTGTTCGTAAATATGACCAAAGATCAACATCTCCCGTATGGTCTAGTGGCTAGGATACCTGGCTTTCACCCAGGAGGCTCGGGTTCGATTCCCGGTACGGGAAAATTATTTTTGCTTGTTTGAATTCTTTAATAGTGTGGGGTCAGGACTGTGAGTTGGGTGTATTTTTTTTTTTTTATTTTTTTTTTTATAGTATAGGCCGGCAAACGAGCAAGTGGGTCACCTGATGGTAAGCGATCTCCACCGCCCATGTACGCCCACAATACAAAAGAATTATGGGCGTGTTGCCGACCTTAAAGGAAAGAGATAATAAGGGATTGGGAAGGGGAGGGGGATTTGGGCTCCGGATATCTCACTCACCGTACGAAACGCAGCAGCAAGCTGCTACTTTACGCCGGTTTTCTGTGAGACAGTGGTAACGACCCGGACGAGCCGGCCCATTCATGCTGTAGACAAAATTGTCTACAGCGTGGCTCTACCACTCGTAAACTCGTATTTTGTTGACTGCAAGTACCTATACACATAAGCAATACGTTTTTATATCTTTAATTTAAAGCTTCGTTTCGGGTCTGGGTGTTGTGAGACCGCAAGTCCCTCGTAGTTCCTGATACTCACGATACAGGTTTAACCTAGTGTGTGGTCAGGACTATATGTCTCACTGTTGGGTGAATTATTAATTGAGTGACAATTAATTTTCTTCGTGTAAACTCTATATTATTTTTAAGAAGTCACTAGGCGGTAGGTTCGTGGTATGCGAGAGGCCGTCTCGGATGGTACCATCGCTTTGTCTGTTTCTGCCGCCAAACAGCAGCGTGTAAGCACTGTTGTTTCGGTTTGAAGTTCATTGAAGCGAATGAAATTTCTGAACAACAAAATCTTATGTATCTGGATGACGAGCGCAGTCCAGTGCTATACAGTGACTTATAATACAAAGTTCTGTGTGGCGTTGTGTCTGTTTATGGACAGGTGTGGCGAGTGACCTGCTCGTTTCGTCATTCAAGCCAGAAAAAAAGTTAAAGTGTTTGAGTACGAAACCCTCGATGCACTAATGGAACTGGCAATTAAGCGGGTTTTTATCAAAGATTTTAATTTATACTACTAGACGGGCTGTTTAGAAGTAAAATTGCGACACATAACGCGGGAGTTTTTTTTTTTTTTTTATCCTGGGTCGCCAAAGTGACTACGCTACACCTGATGGACAGCTTGTTTGACAGCTCACAAACAAGGAGCGCGATAGGGGTTCTGGTACAGAGACAGCGAGATGTTAATATTGATTTACGGTCAATTGCCCACAACTTAGTGGTACAATTTCTATGTACCGCGCAGCTTGTCTAGTAGTATACATTAAAGTCTTTGGTTTTTATTTTGTTTTTTACTTACTGCTACTGCGGAAATTGATTCAGATACAACACAACAAGACACCAAAATTCTCTCTATTCTAAAAAAAGTAACTGGCGCCGCCGCCGCCGCCGCTGCCAAAAGCTTGTCACGCTATCTCCTCCGAAACCGCTGGGGGTATGGGGTCGAGACCGATACCAATCGATGCAGAATAATGTGAAGAAGAAAGTAAGATATGTCTCATATACGGTGTTTTTATTTTATTTTATTTTATGTTTTGTAGAAAAACATGGGCAAAGCCCCTAGTATTTCAAAACAATCTAAACTAATAACCATCAAACATTATTAAGTTGTGGAGAACAGAAAACGGGACACTAAAAAACGTCGGCCATAAACACGCGAATAATTCGATTAACGCAAGATTCCATTTGACAAATTGACAGCGGCTCACGGGTACCCCTGTTTCGTAAACTAATTCTGTGGATAAATCCGAAATGATAATCGCAAGCACTTAACCTGTGTACGTAGGTATAATCCGACAAATTGAGGTGGCTCTCAATCACCGTTCATCTGGGCCGGCAAGCACGCCCACAAATTAATTCGGTTAGCGTTGGCCGCGCCATCACCTGAAGGTGGCTTGGACCGCCCAGCATATCTCATGGTATGGAGATAGGCGAACTAGATGTGACCTGGAAATGCGAATTAATGTTTTTTAAATGGTAAGAGCGTCCGTATCTTAGACAATTTACATCAACAAGATAACCCGTGCGAATAATTCGCAACGATAGTGGTCAATTACGTTATATAATAAAGTAGAAATAACATCCTAAAGTAGATTATAATGTCAACAGATGTCACTTTTAATTTTTATCTTTATTTAGCAAAACCTATAATTTTAGAACATTTGTCTATTTTATATCAATAGCAGCAAACATGAGCTTTAAAATGGTTTTGAATCATTCAATTTGATGAAAAATTATGGAAGTTATGGCGTACCGACAAAAAATACCCTCGAGAAATAATATATAGCACGTGATACTAGAGTGCGTTGAAAATAGGTACTTATAGAACTTCACGCGGCACACTATTAACACTCATTTTGTGAATGTATAAAATTTTGAGCCGCGCAGCAGTCGTGCAGCTTCGTACCACTTTACAATACATTGCTGGTATGAAGTTAGTCGCGAGTGGAGTTCCTGTCTTTTCTTTTAGAGACTAATGTGTTAAGCAAGGTGTCGAGAGGCGTAGAAGACGGGTAAAGTGACTGATTTTAGTCCGGCCAAGTCACTTTGTGTGTATTGTAATTGTATTAATTTTAAAACGCCCGATTCTCTGATTCTCGACTATACATATATCACACGAATGCACCTCTAGTTAAACAATTTTCTATATGACCTCTGGCTTAGCATTGCTATCAATACCTGGCAGTTCTAAATAGTCTTATTGTTCTCCAGTTGTAAATATCCTTGTGCTTGAGGTTATTGCCTCCTTAGTTCATTATTTTGTCTACCACTTTGCTATGGAGGGAAGTGGACAATTAATATTTCCAACTCCTACCTAACTTTCTATTTGATTAATTTCGTTACGCAACAAAGACAATTTAGCACTCCCATAGACTCGCCGAGCTTCCAGTGTCAACAAAAATGCGTGCTACTGTCAATCCTAGTGTACAGAAGTTACAGTGGCGGGTGTGTGGGCTGGATAGTCTCTTATCTGGCAATAACCGGGACTGACATAGTAACCTAGTCTCCCAGTTTTTTATAATATAGGCCGACAAACGAGCAAGTGGATCACCTGATGATAAGTGATCTCCACCGCCCATTTACGCCCACAATACTAAAATAATCATGGGCACGTTGCCGACCTTAAAGGAAAGGAATAAGTAAGGGATTGGGTAGGTTAATTTTAATTTAGGTGGAGGGGAATTTGGGTATTCAGATAAAAGTTCGTCAATTAAGAAAAATTAAGGACTAAACATCGACACCACCAGAGTTCAAAACCTGATAAGCTGTTAGATAGAGCAGTCAGTATAATTTGATTTAAAATACCACGTTATTATAGCGACATCTAGTTTGAAAATTTTGAACTACCGTATCGTAAAGCGTAGTACGTATTAAGGCGCTTCCAGTGTCCTATACAGCCCCGGTCCATCAATACATGCTGACAGTGTGCTCGTGTGAACACGGGCCGGTATTACTCGTGACGGCACTAACTTACGACGACCCAATCGTTGCTATTATAGTTGCTATAAACTCATGGCGATTAATTGCAAGGCGGTACGGAGTTATCGGTAAGAGCGTTAAGTCTTTACTTAGTTATAAGCGAGAATTCAATATGTTCAGTATTTTCTTATAAACTACTGGTTGAACTATGAAGTTTATGATCAGTATTTCTAGATAGGATTATTGATAAGAATAATTGATATTTAATTACACCATTTTTAGGAGTTCATCATTGCCAGCTTCAGGGAATGGTTACTGATAATCTTTATATCTTAATTCTGTTTTCTTAATTAATTTATTTCCGTTTATTATTCTGAACAGCCTTGGCGCAGTGGGATAGTAGCCGGCTGTGAAGCGCGTGGCCGTGGGTTCGAATCCCGCACGGAGACGAAATGTTTGTGTGATTCACAAATATTTCGGATCTGGGTGTTTTCTACCCAGAGGGGTCGACGTCAGGCAGGTGGCAGGTCGCAAAATACGAGCCAAATAACTCTGTAGCATGTATTAAAAAAACATGTTGCGCCGACCCCACTGCGAGTGGGATCAGGGCAGGAGGAAGAAGATGATTCAGAGCTATTACGAACTTAACCTAATCGGCATCATGGGTATTATCGAAATAGATGAAGATTGCCAAAGCACATAAGTTTAATAGTTGTACCTATAGATTGATTTGCTTTTTTTGGTATATTTTTTGTTGTACTGCCACATCGTTTCAGCTGTTTTATAGCCGTCAAACGTAAGTAACAAGTAAGTCACCTATCTGGTATTTATCTTAAGGATAAATCTGAAAACTTAGGGTCCTCACGATACAGGCTTTGCCTAGTGTGAGGACCACAAGCAATCTATTCACGTCTTCTAATTATTGTTAAGTTCCCATTTTCGTGGAATAATCGTAGATTTAAATGACGTATGTAATTTTTTAGTAAATAAATATTATTATTATTATTATCTATGAACATCCACCATTTCTAAAGAAAAATGGACGTTGATTAAGGGCAGCACCTCCAAATTTAAGCTTTCTATTAAGCTATTTAATTGTCAACATGATTAATAAACGCATTTCATTAAAATTTTCCTCAAAATCAATTTCTCAGACCTTACCGACCTTACAACCCAAAACCCAACATCTACACAGTAACATACAATTAATTACTCTAACTAATTTACATAGAACCGTCTGGCCAGTGTGGGAGACCGTACTATACGTGTTTTAATTTATCGCCGAACTTGGCGTGCATGTGCACCAACTTCGATACAAAGGTACCATAAATTGATAAGCTTATGTGGCGCAGTGATTTAATGGTAATGTTTGGGAAATCATTATGGGCTACTGCCGAACTGGGTATTTAATAGGCAATGTAAGAAAAATTACTAAGCGAAACTAAAGCTAAAGTCGAGAATTTGCAAAAAGTGAGCAAGTGCTTGTTCGGCCGTCGTTAGTAATGGCAAGTAATGCTATTACACTTTAATTTTATTAGCATGTGAATTATCTTGTCTTATCGCGCTAATAGCTAATAGCTCAGCGGGGAGTGTTATGGACTGTTGAGACGAAAGTCGCAGGTTCGAAACCAGCCCCAAGTGCATACACTTCTGACTTTTCTAAGTTATGTGTGTATTAATTGTTAATTATCACTTGCTTTAACGGTGAAGGAAACATCGTGAGAAAACCTGCATACCTGAGATTTTCGAAGGTATGTGAAGTCTGCCAACGCGCATTAGTCCAGCGTGGTGGACTAAAGCCTAACCCCTCTCATTCAGTAGAGGAGGCCCGTGTCCAGCAGTGGGACGTATATAATACAGGGCTGGTATATTATTATTTATCGCGCTAATCATTCGTGCTGATGCTATTTGCTAATTTGACACAATAATTTAGTGTTCCCACGGGTGCGAAGGGGATAGATAGCACGTTGCCACCGTTGCTGCGACGCGCTAATACACGAATTACGAAGCGACGAATGAATTCATACTTCACATAATTTAGCAACTGTATTTAATTTGCTAAATGCTAAATAAGACTTCGCATACAAAAAAAATAATGCGAATGCTAAATAATCCAATACTAGCGACGCGCTAATACACAAATTAATACGCGACGAATGAATTCATACTTCACACAATTTAGCAACTGTATTTAAATTGCGAAATGCTAAATAAGACTTCGCATACAAAAAAAAAATGCGAATGCTAAACAATCCAATACTAACGACGCGCTAATACACGAATTACGAAGCGACCAATAATAATATAAATAATAAATACACCCAACAGTCACACACATAGTCCTGACCCCACACTAGGTAAACCTGTGTCGTGGGTATCAGGAACTACGAGGGACTTGCAGTCCCACAACACCCAGACCCGAGACCAATATTTGTGGTTCACACAAACATTTGTCTCAGTGTGGGAATCGAACCCACGGCCTCTCGCTTCGCAGCCGGCTACTCGCCCGCTGCGCCACAGAGGCTGTCAAACCAATGAATTCATACTTCTCATAATTTCGCAGCTGTATTTAATTTGCTAAATGACACTTCGCATGCTAAAAACTAATGCCAATTGTAAATAATCCAACACTAGCGACACGCTAATACACAAATTAATACGCAACGAATGAATTCATACTTCACACAATTTAGCAACTGTATTTAATTTGCTAAATGCTAAATGACACTTCGCTTGCTAAAAATTAATGCGAATGCTAATTAATCCAATACTAGTCTTCGTCGAGCAATTTCGGTTATTGGTCGTGCCACGCTGTAGACGGTTTTGTCTACAGTATAAATGGGCGCGAACGCGGTAGTACCATTCTTTCTTTCTGTCTGCCGTTATTCCGGCTTGAAGCCAGGGTCTGCCTAGATTTGATAGATGTCTAGATACCGTATAGGTATTTGGTATTCAATATTATTGGCTCGTATTTAACAGTTAAGAAACTTAACAAACTTACTGACTCGGTGGCGCAGTTGTAATGCGTACGCGTTACGACTGAGGCTGACGCCGAGGTCCCGGGTTTGATCCTCGGGTCAGGTAAAAGTGATATTGTGTTTTTCTATTACGAAATGCTCACTATCAGCCCGGAGTCTGGAATTTGTGCCCGGTATGGCGACAGGCTTGCCCCCTATCACATCATGGGACGGAGATACGCTCGGCGAAATGTGGGTGTACTGGTTACACCTCTGCCTACCCCTTCGGGAATTACAGGCATGAGTGCGTATGTTTAAGTAAACTAAACAACTTATCTCTTAGGGTGACGAATATAGTCTAGTGCAATACAGTGCTTTTATAATTAAAAATTCTGTTTAGTATTGTGTCTGTTTATGGGCACGCGCTTAAGACCAGGTGACCTGCTCGTTTCGTCATTCAAGCTAGTAAAATAAACATCTACATTTCGTCTCAATTCTTAAATTTTCATCTCATAATGTGCAACACTGAGCACACGCCACGTCTGCGCGCAAAAAAACAATGTCACCATAAATCTGTCAGGACACCTTACAAAATTCACACGCTCACCACTCAGCTTACGTGTTACTTACCAAAGTGTATAAAAATGTATACATTCATCCTGCACGCCACGGCACGCAACATAATAATTTTGATATTTTACTGTTGTCATGGGTGTTAGCTCAGCGGGGAGTGGTATGGACTGTCGAGACGAAAGTCGCAGGTTCGAAACCAGGCCCAAGTGCATACACCTCTGACTTTTCTAAGTCATGTGTGTATTCATTGTTAATTAACACTTGCTTTAACGGTGAAGGAAACATCGTGAGGAAACCAGCATACCTGAGAAGTTCTTCATAAGAATTTCGAAGGTATGTGAAGTCTGCCAAACCGCATTAGGCCAGCGTGGTGGATTAAGGCCTAACCCCTCTCATTCAGCAGAGGAGGCCCGTGTCCAGCAGTGGGACGTATATAATACAGGGCTAGTATTATTATTATTACTATTGTCATACGTAGTTTCAAATATGCATGTTTTTTTAAACAAAATAGAAAATAAATTGATTACTGTAGAAAATATCATTCACAAAAAAATTAAAAACTATATGGAAAATTATGCACCATAAAATAAACAAATAGACGCGTCGAATGGAAAACCTCCTTCCTCCGTGTTGGTTCATCAGTTAAAGATACTTATTTGATTATTAAAATTGAAAGCACTGCAATGGTTAGATGAGGCACGAGGCACCAGGGCCGCATGACGTGGGAGACATACAGGCCACCTGGGACCGCATTAACACGAAGTATTTATTGGTCGTTAGGACCGACGCGACGCCCGTCCGTAATTACGTGCACTCTTCATATGTGATTATCGTTTTAATTACAGTGTCATGCAGTGTGGTATATGTAGCCTTTTAACCCTTTGAACATTTTGTATAATATTGACTTGTACAAAAATGACCTTAAAGTATAAGTAACCGAAGTTTATGTTTAATTTTGAACCTGCAACATTTTTTTTAAAAGTCACCTACCTCATTTTTACAGTATTCGATGTATGCCTATTCATGTCACTGAAACTTGAATAATAGTTATGATATAAAAAATGAGATAAATAACATAAAACAGGCAGAAAAACGAAATAAAATTAAAAATAGGCGCTCGGGAATACCTAAAATAAAGACTTCACTCAGACACGTAGATTCATCACAAACGTACAATTTGTCTAAATTAGACATTTTTAATAGCTTGAATGACGAGCAAAAGCTAGTTTTTAATTTACTTTTAAAGTCACAACTATTCCACATGTCTTAAATTTATTAGAACTCCAGCCACAATGTAAGCGATTCCACAGTAGTTGAAATAACAAAGGAGAGAAAGTGAAAAATCACTTACCTGTCAGTGGCCGTCACAAAAACACTCGTAGCGCGACAGATTGACACAAAGGAGGCCCGCGGGTCGGTGGGGCCTATTGATTAATAGTGTCCGGCGGGGCCCCGCGCCCCCCGGCCCAACAAAGCTAATTACCGGCCCATTTATACCCAACGACCGCAATCACTCAACGGTTAACTTTGTTAATCATTCAGTCTCACTTGACATCGGCTAGCGCTAACATTTTTATTAAAATACACTGATTTTGCTGTGATTTCAGTGGTGATTTTACGTTCTTTTTTATAGTAGTAGTATAAACGGTAGGCAGCGGCCTGGCTGTGCTCTGGCATTGCTGAGGTCCATGGGCGGCGGTAACCACTTACCATCAAGTGGGCCGCCCGCTCGTCTGTCTATCTAGGGCAATAAAAAAATAGTTTCCAATCTGTACAGAATTTGCTCCCACCGTCGGGAGTGGTTGAAATTCTCCACAATTGTTTGTTAACCATATAAACAATATACTCTCTTTAAAGAGAGTTACGTAATGTGCATAAAGTTCTATTGAATTCTTTCTTTCAGCTTGGCGTTATCCCAGCTTGATGTTAGAGTCCTTCTTCTCATCATCATTTCTCGGTTGATTTGGTACCTTATGTGGAGGAACCCGCTGTCTGACCCCCACAACCCGCAACGGCAACCAACCAAGTCACCATTGCCTCGCTCGTTAATTAGCAGAATGTACCACGTGCAGGTAAGGTAGGTGGCCCATTTACACTTCTAAAAATGTTCTATTACATTACATTATCAAAAGTACACATACACACAAAAAATGGCAGTTGTAGAGACTGTCGATAGAAGTGAAAATAGAACTTTTAGTATTAAAATTTGAAATTTCATGTTTGAATTAAAATTATCAACATTAATCTGGTTTTCACATCTTTGACACTCCAAGCAACAATAATTATTATATGCATGTTTATATGGTTGTTAGTACTCACTATTGTACTGCACAATTAAACGATTCAAATAATAATCAAACAAAACACGGCCGCTGCGCGTTATGAGCATGTCGGTGACGCGAACCCATAAGATTATTCCCTACTTACCAAAAAGTGTCCAACGCGGCTACAGAAGTTTTCACTTCAATAACCAGCAACCAACCATACGTAATCTAAGATACATATTGTTTAATAATAAAATAAAACCCAAAATATTTCTACACAAAATAAAGCCAACACAAATTAGCTGATTATGTTTTGACTGAGGTTAATTCGTACGAGATGAAAGGGTGACCACGCGTCGGCGGCAGGTGACAAGACACGGATCGTCGAGACGTCAGCGTCACAGTAATCCCGCTTCAGTACCGATGACGTGCCACGTTGCCATACTCACTTTGTAAAGCCTTGCCACGGTGACGTGGGTGACAGTGATGCTTGTATTTTGAGGAAAAAATATTTCATATTGTTTACTGCATTCCAAAAATTTTGAGGTAAAATTTTTGCGGTAATTTTACGAAATTTTATAGGCAAGCTTTTATGGACTTGTCCAGATTAAACAACTCGGCTCAAGACAAAATAACTATCGAGTTCAATCGCTCCTTTTAGAAAAAAAATATAGATACATAAAAATAACGTTTCCTCTGCAAAACTGATTAGGTTCACAAGAAAGTGCGTACGGAAGAAAGGACAAAATGGAAGAAACTATAGGTGTACACACACCAACGTGTGCCACGCGTGTTTGTCACAATCACGCATTGGTGCGAAATGAAATGTCACAAGTGGAGACGCATTTTAACGTGTGTTACATTTTAGAACTTGACATCAGCTCAGAGCAAAATTAGTTTTTTTTTTAACCCTTCAATAAATATACATACGCACTCACGCCTGTAATCCCCGAAGGGGTAGGCAGAGGTGTAACCAGTACACCTACATTTCGCCGAGAGTATTTCCGTCCCATATGTGACAGGGGGCGAGCCTATCGCCATACCGGGCACAAATTCCAGACTCCGGACTGATACTGAGCATTTCGTAATAGAAAAACCCAATACTATTTTACCCGACCCGGGGATCAAACCCGAGACCTCAGCGTTGGCCTCAATCGAAACGCGTACGCATTACAACTGCGCCACCGAGGCAGTCAAATAAATAGATTTCAATTTTTGTTTTTCTCTTAGACAACATAATGGGCCCGCGAAAGTTTTTTCATTTAGTTTAGTTTATGTCCCTATCAATCCATAAAATAAAATTAAGTCGTCCAAATATAACTTCGACCATTAAGTTAAAATATAAGGGTATCTAAAACACTACGCGGCGCTACGCACACATTTAAGTTTGTTCGGCGTAGGCGCATACTTCGTAGCGCTAGTCTCTACGCGTCCTGCGTGGCCGGTGCATAAGAGATCGTATTTACTACGCGAGTGCAAGAACACGCTTAGCTCTAAATAAACTACCAAATTGTAGTACCGTGTCGCAAGGACGCTAACACAGAAGGTTAGACACCTTAGAGATTATTCTCAGTGTTTTAATTGACCACAGTTTCGTATCTTTCTTACAAGTAATTTGAGGACGAAAGAGTAAAAATATTAAAGAAGTTGTCATTATTTACAATTAACTGTTTAAATCTTCAAACATGATTTGTAAATTAGACTGTTTTTATAATGTTGTTTTACATACGTACGCACTCACGCCTGTAATCCCCGAAAGGGTAGGCAGAGGTGTTAGTTACACCTCACCCACATTTCGCCGAGAGTATCTCCCGTCCCATGATGTGATAGGGGGCGAGCCTATCGCCATACTGGGCACAAATTCCAGACGCCGGGTTGATACTGAGCATTACGAAATAGAAAAACCCAATACAAGTGGTATCGCACTCACGCCTGTAATCCCCGAAAGGGTAGGCAGAGGTGTTAGTTACACCTCACCCACATTTCGCCGAGAGTATCTCCCGTCCCATGATGTGATAGGGGGCGAGCCTATCGCCATACCGGGCACAAATTCCAGACTCCGGACTGATACTGAGCATTACGAAATAGAAAAACCCAATACAAGTGGTATCACCCGACCCGGGGATCGAACCCGAGACCTCAGCTTTTGCTTAATCGTAACGCGTACGGATTACAACTGTGCCACCGAAGCAGTGAATGTTCTTTTACCTTGTGTAATATTTTTTTGAGTTAGCCTGAAGATCATTATTATATTCAAAACAAAACAAAATACTTTATTTCAATCGACTATAAATCATCAGTTCATCTACTTCTAATTAACACTTTGATTAATGATCTATACTCGCCCATTGACTTCTTAAAAACCAAATGACATCAATTAATCAAGTGTGCAAAACACTATCCCGAGTTAATGTAACGCCTATCACACTACGCAGTACGCAGTACGCGGGGTTACCGGGTTGTCCATCGTTCATTATCACAAAGGAGTTGTGCTTTTGTCTCGGTTCTATTCATTGAGATTACTCACAGAGGACCCAGGTCCTGGCGGACTTATTCTGGTGCGTGTTGGAAACTCTTCTCATAGGCCGGTAAACGAGCAAGTGGGTCACGTGATGGTAAGTGATGTACCGCCCATGTACGCCCACAATACCAAAATAATTGTGGGAGGAAAGGGATAATTAAGGGATTGGAAAGGGGAGGGGGATTTGGGCCTCCAGATATCTCACTTACCGTACGAAACGCAGCAGCAAGCTTCTACTTTACGCCGGTTTCCTGTGAGACAGTGGTAACGATCCGAACGAGCCGCCCCATTCATGCCGTAGACAAAATTGTCTACAGCGTGGCTCTACCACTCGAACTCGTTGCTCTGTTGAACTCTAAGCACTCTTGTTGCGTATATTAATAACATCCTAAGTTTATTATGCTTATTAAATAAACAAAATGTTACTCCTTGCAGATTCAATAGTCTAGATAATCTCTATATACCCAGAGTGAACTAAGTAAAGCTATGTAGAACTAAATTGTGTTAATAAAGTATCAAGCAGTTTAGTATCACTTTTGAAGAGTATTTGTTGGGTAAGTTTTTAAGTTTATCTTCAAGCATCTTCAAGCCTATTATTATTGACTGCACCATCGGATCCAACGTAGTTATCTAGATTCTAGATATAAGATGATACTTTTATAACTACTTTAACTTAAAGTTTTGATCTTAGGAGACTCTAATAAAGCTAATAAGCTATTATAGCTTTTGAAAAAATATTAGGTTTTCTCTTGCTTTCTCTGACGTAAAATATAATTCAACATAACTAGAAATCCGACGCAAAAGAAACTAAAAAGCTAAAAATAAACTTAAGCTATTTTGAGTAATTTTTGTGCTACCGTTACTACGATTACATTGCAACAACACCGACTCAAAATTATTAACTTTCACTTTAAGTTTTTTAGATTTTTTGAATCGGTTATATTTTTGTTAAAAGTCTTAATTTCGTTATTTTTAGTGAAATAATTGTCAAATCGGTGCGCATAAATGACGAAGTTTAAATCTAACGTCACCGAATTTACCTTCTGTGGGGTAGAATTTATGAAAATGGGACGTACTTTGTGCTATAGTCTTTAGAAAGAAAATTGAATTATCCATATCGGTCCACATTTGGCAGAGTTATGCATGGTTACACATAAAAAAATACACGTCGAATTGAGAACTTCTTCCGTTGTTTCCGTCAGTTAATAGAATAAGATAAAAAGTAATACAAAAGAAATACTGCGTTTATTAGTGAAACGGTACAAATTAGCAAACCTCAAATCTCGCTTTCTATATGATTATTCTATATCCGCAACACCTCGCTCCAGAATCAGTCGGCTGTCGGCCGGACGTGATCTCTGTCAACAAATCTAAAATACAGGCTGACTCGTTGTCACCCCGGTCCAACAATGAAATGATTAATGAACGCCTTTCTTATCCTCTATCCATGGCTCTTCATTTAAATGGATGTATAATTGGTTTAGCCAAGTCAATAGCAGATAAAATGGATTGAAAGGTGCGTCGGTTAAGTCCGATTTTGAAATTTCTAGAAAGAATACGGTCAAGGAAAGTTATCGACGAAAGAGATGATTTCAATGCTTACAGTGATCTACAAATCATACTAATATTATAAATGTGAATGTAAGTTGTTTGTTACGCTTTGACGCGAAAACTACTTAACCGATCATAAAATTTGTACACATATTCTTGGAGGTATAAGAAGTAACATATAATTTTTATAAAAAAAAATTATCTATTTGTTTTGTTAAATCACTGAACCGATTTGATGTAGAGATAGATGGGACCCCGGAGACGGTTATATGCTACGTTTTATTTCGGAAAAGTCTATTCACGCGGGCGGAGCCGCGAGCAAAAGCTGTAAAAAGAAAAACATATTATGAAAACTGGTTCTAGTCTTGGCCTACGACATGGCTTTTCTTTTACATCCCATATTTAATGGAATACCCTAGTCTACCATGTCCTTACTCAGGTAGTTAGAGAGGAGAGGAGTTAGTTAGTCAATTTGTGTAGGCACTCTGTATTTAGTCATGAGCGACATAGCATTTATTGTTTTTTTTTAAGAGGATGCGTAAAGGCGGTTGAAGTGACGTGAAGTTTGCCGAGATCTCTACTCGCACCTTACATAGGCACTCACACCTGTAATCCCCGAAGGGGTAGGCAGAGGTGTAACCATTACATTTCGCCGAGCGTATTTCCGTCCCTTATGTGATAGGGGGCGAGCCTATCGCCATACCGGGCACAAATTCCAGACTCCGGGCTGATACTGAGCATTTCGTAATAGTAAAACCCAATACCACTTTATCTGACCCGGGGATCGAACCCAAGACATCAGCGTTGACCTCAACGCGTACGCATTACAACTGCGCCACCGAGGCAGTCGCACTCGCACCTTACCTACCACTATTAAAACAATCTATGACCTTACTACCAACTCGAAATTTGTCGCTCAAAACTCGCCTGAAAAGGAAAGAGAGGCATTCCATACTCTTTTAATAAAAAAAACATTTAAAACATATCAAAAACAAACAAACAGTATCAAAAGCATTGCAAACAGTCAAACTCATTATTTGACTATCAAATCCAGACTATCGTTTCTGATAAACTCGAGCCAGCTTCAAACTTAAGCCAAACTTACCTGGGCCCAAGTAAGTGACAAAACAAAGTTGGCTCGCGCCACCGAGAACCGGATCAACCCGCCTTAAAGCGGTTCAACCCGGTTCTAATACCTTTAGACTTGATTTAGACGTATGCATGTTTTGGTGTTGCGTATTATGGATATTTTAAATGCAATTTGTTGTTCGAATTTGGAATTAAGATTTTGCGATTCGTCGTGTACGTTGTTGATATATTTACTCGTTATCAGGAATAAATACATTTTAAAAACAAATAGAAATGTTTTTTTACCAGACTTATCTATTTTAAGATTCTCGATAAAAAACGGCTCACGATAATGATTACGTAATGACTGTTCTTACTACAGCTTGCGTCATATATTTTAAATTAATTATCTCTCTATTTTATAGAGTCGGTCAGCAAAGGAGCGAGAGGATCACCTGATGGTAAGTGATCTCCTCCGCCCATGTACGCCCACAATACCAAAAGCATTATTGACGCGTTGCCATAATTAAGGGATTGGGAAGGGAAGGGGATTTGGGCATGCAGATATTTCACTCACCGTACGAAACGCAGCATCAAGCCGTTACTTTACGCCAGTTTTCTGTGAGACAGTGGCAACGACCCGGTCCAGCCGGCTCATTCGTGTTGTAGATGAAACTGTCTACAGCGTAGCTTTGCCACTTGAAGACTCTACCATCTCTCTATTTATCTATCTAGTTTTAAGAATTGCAAGTTCCCTCGTAAGCACGCAGCCGTCTGAGAGGTATCACCGTTTGGTTTATTTTTGCCGGTAGGCAGCATTGTGAAAGCACTGTTGTGTTCCGGTTTAAAGAACATTGAAACCAGTAAAATTACGATAAGTACTTAACATTATGATACTTAACATCCAATATCTCGCCAAGCACATTGCAATGCTATGCAGTATTTTGTAATTCAAAGTTCTGTGTGGCGAAGCAGATGTTTATAGGTAGGTGACCGAAATAAAAGAAATGCCCTTTTATATTTTCCATAACGGAAAACAACACCCCTTGTAAGTGTATAGCAGAAGGCCAATTCTCGTAATTTTAATCGTTCAAAATATCATTCCGATCTAGTCTCAGCATTTGCAACTTTTGCAACTTACCTTTGAACATTTAAAATTACGAGAATTGGCCTCCAATTATCCTGGATTAAAAATCAACCCTTAAAACCTCACGGCCGGTCACTGCACAGAGGACATCGAAGAAATAAACATACCTCCCAGTTCGTGCAACAAAGATATCACGGATGCAATGGGGCACGTCAGGCCACGGAGCATTAACCGTCCGCCGCCGTGGCGGTCTTTACGACACGTTTTACTTGAGGGCCGATTGTACCCGCGACACTGCTGGCATTTAGTTGAAAGGGTAAGGCGATTGTCATTTGTATGTATCGGTTTTATTGGACGCTTTGTAGATTTACTTGACATTTTGAAACATTTGTTTACGAGGTAATATTTTTAGTTTCACGAACGAAGTTATACAAAATGTGCCAGGGAAAAACATTTTTAATAGTTAGATATTATTAAATATTTAATTTAATGAAGATAAATAGTTTTTTTTGGCTCTCCTTTAAAGTTGGTCTTACCTTAGTTACGCGGTATTGTCTGTTGTTAGATTGTCACTATCATCGATGATATGTATCTTGGGACTCAATTTTCTCCTGAAATACAGTCAATTTCAGGAGCAAAGTAGTCTTCAGTTATAGTTGAAAAGTAAATAAAAAAAATCGTGTTACATTTTTCCCACAGGACCATTTGATGTGGCGTGCCATAGAAGATAACGATATCCAGCAATGGGTGGATAAAGGTCATTGATTATGACGAAAATATTAAAATATAGGAACAATATCTAAAATGTAATTATTTTCTATAACTAAATTATCCCTTATCCACTGACCTAGTTCCCTACTTCTTCAAATGCATTATCAAGTGACGTCATAAGCCGTCACAACGCGAGAGTGCAAAGCAATAACCGAAAATCCATTATTAAATTGTTTACATGAGGACAGTGCGAGTGGCAAAGCGCGCGAACCGCAAAGCAAGCGTGACAGAACAAAGTTTGCGTACCGGATTGCACCGGTTCCGAATAGAGATGGGAGAAATCGTCACATATCGGTGAATATGATAAGGAATGATACAAATCTCTATGGTATACATTTATGGATGAGTGGTTGGATGAGTGAAGTCAAAGCGGTATTTCTCCATGTTTTGAAGGGCACATTAAAAGTCGGTCCTGGCTGTTATCAACCGATACCAGTCGTTTATGTAAGTCGAAGGACTTCGGGTAGCTCGAAAAATTGGACACTAGGTTAGCCACTAACCATTCAATAAGAAGAATACTATGTAAAATTTAATAATACTAACCAAGTGGTTAAAACCCCCAAAACTTATCCAATAAGCCCTATATACCTATTTGCTATTAATTAATGAACATTTAGAAGCTTCAAGCCGCTTGGTTCAAAGTAACTTGTACAAACATTCTCGATTAAATTAGCTTTTAAATAAAAAACTTCATTCAAATCAATCTATTCGTTTAGGTGCTACGATGCCAGACAAAGCGGCCAAACTTACAACGCCCTTCTTTTCGACAGGGTTAATATTTCAAAAGAATTTCTTTTCTTTAATCCTAACGACATAGCTAAAACTATCGACATTCCAAGCGCCTGCCCTATCCAAGAGCGGATTAATCCGGTTGTGCGCAGGTTCGGGGTGGTTAGAAGCGGTTAGAGGCAGTTAGTCAGGTGAGATCCGAGCCGCGGCACACGGCTTACTATCCAAATTATTGTCTGTATCGCGCCACTGCGATAGGCGTTTGCATACGCGGCGTTTCTTTTGATATAGCTGCTAATGGTTATGAATGGGCTTGTAGGTTGGATAATATTTTGACTATTATTGCTCTGAGGAGTTGCTTCGAATATTGAATAAGGTGCCATTACTTTTTCTATATAGCAGAGGCCGGCGAACGAGCAGGGTGTTACCCGATGGTAACTGATCTCCACCGTCCATGAACACCCATTATACCAGAAGAATCACGAATGCGTTGCCATGTTTTGAAGGAAGAGATAATTAAGAAATGGATGTTAGTTAGATGGATAGATGGATTTGGGTATCCAGATATCTTACGCTAAATCTTATTAAACTATAGATTTCTTTTAGACAGTAGTAACAATCCGGTCGAGCCGGCCCATTTATACTTCAGACAAAATTGTCAACACCATTTTGATAATTAAGTATTTTTGTCTTTCGAGGTGTTATGAAGTAGGTTTAAACCAAGATATCGATATGTAGATAATTATAAATGTTGCCAGTCTTCCATCATAAATATAATATATCGATGATGTTGGTGAAGAAAGTTTATCAGTCCAACATAATTATGAAATTTAAATGATTTAAGAAAAAGCGACTAATTTTATTATTAATTATTTAAAGGAAATTTGGTAAGCGCTGGCAAAGAAAACTTGACAATTTTTTGTATGTTATTTCCGATTCGATTATCACCAAGTAGTATTCCATTTTTGGAATTATTTTCCATTAAGTTATACTCGTAAATAGCAATGAATGATTAAGGGTGAATCAAAGGCCCTATTCATTTCCATCATACCATATTCCTTAAGATAGCAAGCATATCGCCTTATTATTCAAATCTAAGACAATCCACCCTCAAGCGCCGCAAGTGATCCTCAACAACAGCAAGCTATTAAATCAATAGGTCTTTGTCCAGGTACTACCGGGTTGAGTCCCGTTTGATTTAATATAATGGCCACATGGGCACATTAGACCATCAATTGACCATCAATTGCAGGGTTAATTTGCAGTAAATACGGTTAATCCACACGCCGAGGGTTAGATTTGATGACATTGTTCTCGATGTATGTATATGTTATGCATACTAGGGGTACGCCGTGGCTTTGTTTATGCTTCGACTACAGTGTTAAAGGGTTAAGTTTACAGTGTTGTCCATGACGTATCTGTCAACGCAACGAAGTTTGTCAACCCGCATTAGGGCAGTGTGGTGGGAGGTCTTACCACTCATTAGTAGAAGAAGTCCGTGCTCTGAAGGCCAATTCTCGTAATTTTTTATGTTCAAAATATCATTCCGATCTAGTCTCAGCGTCAAGAAAGTTGCAAATGACATTCTCTTAAACCAATAATCAACGTCAAATGTGAACATAGATCGTAATGAGATTGAATGTAGAATAAAAGTTGACTGAAGCCGAAACGCTACTGCTAATGTTAGGTGCATTTGACGTTGATTATTGGTTTAAGAGAATGCCATTTGCAACTTTCTTGACGCTGAGACTAGATCGGAATGATATTTTGAACATTTAAAATTACGAGAATTGGCCTCCAGTTGTGAGACAATGTATAGGTGACGGAATGGAACATATGTAAGAGTACTGACAGATGCAGAATGTGCAACAATAATCCATTGATTTCGACCACTATTTAATAATATGCTATGCACCTTGAGACTTTGTCCATTAGTTGAGATTTATGAGAAAACAAATTTTGAACGTCTTGAAGTCTATCAAACCGCATTAGTCCTACGTTGTGGGCTAGAGGCCTAAACCATTAGTAGAAGAAGCTTATGCCCAGCAGTACATGGAGATGTGGAGCAGTACATGGTTAATATTATGATATTATTTAGACATAGATAGAAGATTTTTGAGTGGTAGAGCCATGCTGTAGACACTTGTGTCTACATTACGAATGGGCCGGCTCGTCCGGGTCGTTACCACTGTCTCACAGAAAACCGGCGTAAAGTAGCAGCTTCCTGCTGCGTTTCGTACGGTGAGTGAGATATCCGGAGGCCCAAATCACCTTCCCTTTCCAATGCCTTAATTATCCCTTTCCTTTAACGTCGGCGACACAGCCATAATTCTTTTGGTACTGTGGACGTACATGGGCGGTGGAGATCACTATCAGATGACCCACTTTTTTTTTTTTTTTTTTATTTCATTGAATGACGAGACGAGCAGGTCGCTCGCCTGGTGGTAAGCGCCATGCCTGCTCATAAACAGAAGCAACGCCACACAGAACTTTAAATAAAGCCCTGCATTACACTGGACTGCGCTCGTCACCCCGAGACATAAGGTGTGAAGTCTCATAATGCCCAGTAATTACACTGGCTTCAATGTCCTTCACACCGGAACACAACAGTGCTTACACACTGTTGCTTGGCGGCAGAAACAGACAAAGCGGTGGTACCAACCCAGCCGGTCTCTCGCAAACGAGGGACCTACCACCTTGTGAACCACTTGCTCGTTTGCCGGCCTATGCTATAAAAAAAAGAAAAAAAACCATCTCTTTATCACAAATTCCCCCCAACACTGCATATTTAAAGACATCGCCGTTGATAGCTCATTGAAAAATATAGGTAGAAAGCCATCAATTGGAACTCGAGGCGGGGCCATTTTTCTCTTTAACGGTTTAATTGATTACCTCTAATTCAGTGTAGGGAGCAGTACAAATTGCCAGGCAGTATCTCAAGGAGACACAGGCCTATCAATATACTTGCGGGGACGGGCTCTGTTAAATTGAGATGGCTAATTTACGGCACACGGCACACGCGCCTATTGCAAGCTGGGAGTCGTGTTGGCTTAGCTTTGTCAATTGACTGTTGTATAACTGTCTCTACATTGTCTAAGTAAATTCTAAATACTTAGTTACGGAAGGTATTGTTATCATATCTTCGTAACTATGTATACATAATATTTATATCGTTGGGTGAAATCTAGTGCATGATATTGCAACGTGTTATGTGAAATGTATCGGAACATACATACGCACTCACGCCTGTAATCCTTGAATGGGTAAGCAGAGGTGTAACAAGTACACTTACATTTGCAGTCATTCCGCGTTTGCATTATATCTGCGCTACCGAGGCAAATGTATAGGTGGTAATGTGTAATTATATAATTGACTACCTGTTGACCGCGGCTCCGCCCGCGTGAATGCCTATTTCCAGGATTAAAGTAGCCTAGTGGGCGCATCAAGCGAGTCCCGGTGAGAAACGCGCTTGACAAAAATACTAAAATCACTATTAAAAAATAAGGGTTGATGGTAGATGTATTTTTAATGCTGTATAATTAAAAAAATAAAAACAAAAAAAATTGTCTAAAAAATAAAAAAAATATTTAGGGGACCACCCTTAACATTTAGGTGGATGAAAAGTAGATAGTAGCCGATTCTCAGACCCACTGAATATGCATATAAAATTTCATAAAAATCGGTCCAGCCGTTTCGGAGGAGTATGGGAACGAACGTAATAACGAGAAATAATGAGAATTTTATATATTAGATTTACTTTGAAACAAGGCATGTACCGAAATATGCACATAATTTTATTATGCCGATAATGATTTATTTTATGATTATGGTTCGTATTAAGATAAGATAAGATATTTTTATTTGTATAAACATAAGTATACACACACAGGTATGCAGGATGTTAATAACAAGACTGCCTCGGTGGCGCAATTGTAATGCGCACGCGTTACAATTGAGGCTAACTCTGAGGTCTCGGGTTCGATCCCCAGGTCGGGTAAAGTGGTATTGGGTTTTTCTATTTCGAAATTCTCAGTATCAGTCCGGAGTCTGGAATTTGTGCCCGGTATGGCGATAGGCTCGCCCCCTATCACATCGTGGGACGGAGATACGCTCGGCGAAATGTGGGTGTACTAGTTACACCTCTGCCTACCCCTTCGGGGATTACTGGCGTGAGTGCGTACGTATGTTAATAACAAAGTCAGGGCAATCATGTTTAGCCATTGTAGCATACAAATATAAAAGAAATTTAAAAACTAAATCTAAGTCACATTAACTGGACTCGCGCCCGGATCACCATATCATATGAATTTAAGGCATAGTTAGACAAATTTAGGCACAATTTAGGTATTGTTTTTTATATTTATTTATATCGATGTTTTATTTTTAAGTTAAACGTACCTAGTAGTATTTAAATTGCATAATCATGAATATTTTATTGACAGCCTCCGTGGCGCAGTGGGCAAGTAGCCGGCTGTAAAGCGAAAGGCAGCAGGTTCGATTCCCGCATTGAGATAAATGTTTGTGTTATCCACAAATATTTGCTTGGGGTCTGGATGATTTCTTCAAGTCTTTCTGTAACATTTTGTTATGAAGGCAGGTGGAAGAGGAATCATTAATATTTTGTTTAGACAGAAATGAACGTTGGTCATTAGCTCGCGCAATACGACACGATGATGTTGCTTCATTTCTAAATAAGTGTGCCGTGAGCCCCAGTTTTGCACTCCACAGTATTGAATAGAATAAACGAACTAAAATATTGCCAATAAAAAAATCAACTTATCAAAACGTAAAATTCATAACTCCAACTAACCTCTTAGATACCCAATCAATACCGTACACATGAACCGTATCAACCAAACTACAATTGGCGCAAAAAAACACAGCACCATTCAACTAACAAATCAAACAAACGGATCGGCGAGTAATACCTATGCGGGCGCCGGCGTTCATTCCACCTGACCGGACTCGCCCATAAACAGTGGACAAGAAAAGCAAAATGTATGTGCCCTATCGGCGTACGGCAAAGCCCGCGTACAAATCTGGCCACTGGATAGCGGGCCTGATCGACAAATCCGGCAGATTACGCGCTGATACCGGGGGCATGTTTATGAGACAGCCGCCGGACCGGCCGGACTCTGCCGCGGCGCAGGGTTGTCTGACTGAAGCTTTACATGAGCCTCTTTTATTTTTTATTTACATAAATTTGAATTTGGAAATAGAATACTCGCTGATATTAAAATAGTTTTTTTAATTGTGTTATTTTTTTCTGGCTTAATGCCAAGGTCCACCTTCTCGTACCGAGTTTGGTGGTATTATATGGGGCTAAGCTGCCGTCTGACCCCCACAACGCGCAACGGTAACCAAGTTTCGTCATATATTCGTTCGTTAATCAGCAAAGTGTACCTACCATAGGCACGTAATAAATTGTGTTACTAGGAAAAAATATTTGCTACAATACAGGAATCATTCCCACGTTTTAGTTTCGTAATTACCTAATTATTATTCGTTTCGGCCAGATAAAATAAATAATAGTATAGTATAAATAATAGGTGAGCGATTATTTAAAGTCTAGTGAGTAAGATAGTTTTAAATTGGTAGGAGAGTAGATGCATGGAGTAGAATGCATTTTTAAATAAGCTACATTCGACATAACTGCAATGTATGTTCGACATATCTTGTTTATATGTCCAACAATTATTATCTACTAATAATAACAACACCAATTTCAAAACTCGCAACAAAAACCCCATCCTATATACATCCCTGTCATCACGTAAAGCTGAAACGTTTTCTAATCCAGGAAAAACAAAGTTTCAAAAGCGGCAACGACACAGGCGCGGCAATAAAATGAAATTAAAATGCAAATGCGATAGTGTGGGCAACCCTGCCTCGAGATGGAGGGAAGGTGCGCCCCAATAATATTTTCGCTTACAAAACGACTCCAACTTTTAATAGTGAACACCATGTTTATGTTATAGACTTGTGGAATGGAAAGAAGTGTCGTCCTCAGAGACACTGACGTAAAGGCCTTTGTTTCCAGTTTTACATTTGGTTTTGTTTCGGCTTTCTGGATGTATGGCGCGTAGGATTTGAAATGAATAAAGTTAACGCATCTTTGGTCCAAAGTCAGTGTTATTTTTGGGTTGTTACCACTGTCGCACAGAATAAGTACCTAAAAGAGCCTACTCATTAATGGAGCGGCTCAACCGGGCAATTACCACTGTCTCACGGAAAAACGCCGTAAAGGAACAGCTGACTGTAGCGTACACACCAGGTGACTCACTTGCTCGTCGTTGCTATAAAAAAACAAGCGAGGAAATTGGCTGGTTTCAAATTTTATGTGAAATATTAATTAGTGTTTGAGTTTTCGACGCAAATATTGGAAATGAATTGTCAATTACCCATAAGTTTGTTCCAACCCAACTCATAAGTCGATTTTGTTGGAAAAAAAACATTCGATGCAGTTTAGCTGCCATGTCCCATATAAATTTGCTTAAGATCTAATGACGGAGTACGGAGTAAAAAAATTAAACTCCGCAACGGATAACACCATAGTCCACGATTGTATTATACATTACATTATTGTACTATATTGGAATTTACATGCCATAGCAGTACCGCAAATTTTTATTCTGCTTTTTTTAATGCATAGGTCAGTCAGCAAACGAGCCAGTGTGTCACCTGATGGTAAGTAATCTCCACCGCCCATGTACGCCCACAATACCAAAAGAATCATGGGCGCGTTGCCGACCTTAAAGGAAAGGGATAATTAAGGAGTTGGGAAGATATAGGTATAGGTAAGGTAGGCATTTGGGCCTCTAAATTATACCTGCTATACCGGATTCACTAAAACACTTAAATACTTAACTGTCGAATATTCTGTACATAGCCCAAATTTTAAACGATGTCCGCCAAAACTCATGTCGGTTATTTCCAAAATATAATATCTCCCGTATCTGAGGGTAGGCCATAGTTTTATACACGGCGCGATGTTTGTGCCCCCAACCGGACATATTTAAGCTATTTTATTTATTTTCAGATACAAAAGGCCTTATCGCCGGATATATAGCTTTGTGCCGTGTTCATAGTGGGCTACTTGGGATTATTATGAAACAAATGATTTTAAAGGCAAGTGAGCTGATATTATTTTGAAACAAATGATTTTAAAGGCAAGTGAACTGATATTTTTTTTTGTCAGCCATGACACCTATTTGTCACGGTCAAGCCGTGCTTCTCGTTTTAACCTCCAACGAAAGGAGAAGTGTTATAAGTCTTTGTGTGTGTCAACTTAGCGCCTAAAGGAATGGACCAAATTGAATAAGGTGTTTTTGGTTTAAAAGCTGGTGTAATCGACATGATTCTTAGAAAATCTGTTTAGTCATTTAAAGGGGGCACGTATTAGATTATTTATTTATTACTATATACATTTTTAATTTGACTGCCTTGGTAGACGTGCCCAAAACGCGCACCGAACGCTTTGCCTCCACCTTCATCATACGGACTGCCAAATTGTGGAACAAGTTGCCGGAGTCTTTGTTCCCCGATAAATATAATCTGGGTGTCTTCAAGTCGCGAGTGATTCGTTCTTTGCTAGGCAAGCGTGCTTCATCTTAGGCCACATCATCGCTTACCATCAGGCGTGATAGTAGCCAAACGCGAGCCTATAACGTATAAAAAACCTATCTTTTACATAATGAGTTATAATATTTTGAGGTACAATAGTACTCACACTTTTTGCCGAGCTTACATTTGGCCCGTGACATGATAGGATACGAACGTCACTACTCACGTGGTTTTCGAAATCTACAAACTCAACACAAACATAGATTACTCAACGTATGAATTGAACCCACGACCTCACCGGTCTCACATCCTATGTACCCTACCACTATATACTTAGTTCATAAGATTTTTTTTTTTAAATTAAGCTTTATGATAATTCCATCAGTATTCTACCAACCTACCTCGAAGTAGAGATGATAATTCATGATATAATACATTTCAAATTTACTCCATTATATTTCACATTTACCCCATAATATTTCACAAGTTTCACATTTACCCCATAATATTTCATAAGTTTCAAATATACCCCATTTCCAAGTACCCCAATACGAACACAGGGACCCTACTGACATCCTCACTATAAACAAGGCATCTCATAGTGGCCGGCGTTATCGTGTGATGTGCCGGCCGGACGGGGTAGTTGCGGGGTAGTTTTAAAACGCACCCCCACCCCTACGTTAATAATTACGAGCATTGTCCCGCACACAAGATAATGCGGAATGTCGAACGCGTTGTACGTTGTTTTATTTTGTTTGTTTGTTTTATAAATATTCTCAAATTATTATAAAGTTGTTCTGAATTTTGACAGCATTTTTTTAATTAATAAACATAGACATATTTGGTCAAAGGTAACAGTCCCATTTGGATCTGAAATTTGAAACCTTAATTCAAGCCATAAGGGGTAGAGATTATACCTCTTCAAGATTCAATTCGATTTTTTAAATAAGTTTAGCTAAATCTTTTAAACCAACATCGCAAATGAAATATAAAATATAATTAAAAAATAACATTAATATATAGGTAACATGGAATAAAGAAGTAAAGTAGGTAAGTAAAGAACATACATACATAGACTCACGCCTGTTTCCCATAGGGGTAGGCGGAAACAACGGATTTCCACTTCCTACGATCCTTGCATACCTCTTTCGCCTCATTCACTGTCATTAAAATTTTCATACATGCACGTCGGTTTACGGTACTCCTGACCTGGCCTTTCTCGAGAATATCTCCAACTTGATTTATGAAGGTTCGTCGAGGCCTTTCCCTCCCAACTGCACCATTCACACTCGCCATGTATATGACGGAGATATTGTGTAAAATATGGACATTAAATGAAGAACCTCCGCCTTAAAAAATGGGTCAAAAAATCCTACCTATAGTAAAATTACGATAATAATCACGTATTATATCCGTCTAAAGAATATCCCCATCGGAACATTATCGAAAAAAATATTAATTATCATTATTTTAAAATGATCTCTTTTGATTAACAGCCAATAGACACAAAATAAAATGAAATCGGCATTTCCACATCATGAAAAACCGTCGCGTCCAAAAAGCCGATACACAACACCAATTAGACACTTCGAGGGGCAATAACAATAAAAAAAACTTTAATAAACAATGGAACGCGACACGCCTGTAAATTCGGCGTAAAGCGGCTGAAGCGGCGATTACTCCCCCTTAACTGGGCATAATTACGGTCATTGGATGTCATCTTACCCTTAACGAGGACATCAACACAGCGAATCTAGAGGTTTGGCGGAACTATGAACGTTAGTATGTACAGAGTGTGCACTCAAACGCGCGGGAGTTTCGTTCGAGAAACTCGTTCGAGAAGGGGGAAGGGAAATATCACGGACAAGACAGCAGTTTCGATTTATACTATAGTTGTTTTTTAGGTTTCCACACCCAAAGAATACCGACAGATTCTTCTTCATCTTCCTGTCCTTATCCCACTCGCCCACCCACAGTGGGGTCGCTGCAACATGCTTTTTAACACATGTTACAGAAGGATTTGGCTTAAAGTTTTTACGACCGGCCGCCTGCCTGACGTGAACACCTCTGGGGAAAAATACCCAGACCCGAAACAAATACCTATTTGTATCATTTTATACTTAAAATTAACTTAGAATACTGACAGATATTTAAAAAGTAAATAATAAAAAAACATCAGGTACCGCATCCATAAAAATAGTATTCACGGTCCAAACGACCAAATAAAGCTTTATACAATAAATAATATTTTAAAATTAATGCTAATGCCCGTATTCCGGCTAAATGTCCGTGGGGTTGCGATATAACTCAAGTTAGTAACACGTTTCTCCGGTTAATGTACGAATTTACCACGGTGATATTTATTTATTATGATTACGGTTGGATAAAGCCTTTGATAGATAACCGTTTTGGACGATTAACTGCCGGCTGTTTGGCTGCGTTTGTTACTTGTGTGGATCAGCGTCTAAGATTGGCTATGTAATACTATGTAATTAAAGAAAATATAATATGATCCATATTGTATTCTCTGACAGCCTCCGTGGCAAATCGGGCGAGTAGCCGGTTGAAAAGCGTGAGGTCGTGGGTTCCCGCACCTAGACAAATGTTTGTCTGATTCACAAATATTCGTCTCGGGTCTGGGTATTGTGGGACCGCAAGTCCCTCGTAGTTCCTGATACCCACGATACAGGTTTACCTAGTGTGGGGTCAAGACTATGTGTGTGACTGTTGGGTGTATTTTTTTTTTATTGACTTAATTAGAAAAAGGCGTTAGTCTAGCGGGTAGTGGGGAGTGGTTTTTTTTATTAGATTGAATGTCGAGACCACGCCTGCCTATAAAGAGAAGCAACGCCACACAAAATTTTTTGAGTGCTTTGAAATACAAAGCACTGTAAGGCACTGGACTGAGTTCGCCACCCCGAGACAGTAGGTGTTAAATCTCAGTCATGCCCAGTAATTTCACTGGCTTCAATGCCCTTCAAACCGGAACACAACAGTGCACACTGTTGCTTGGCGACAGGAATAGAAGAAGCGGTGGTACCAACCCCGACGGCCTCACACATAGGTACAAGGGACCTACAATCTTGTCTATGGAATGTGAGTATGGGATGGTCTACCAAAAAACAGAGGTCGCGGGTTCGATTCCACACACCTCTGATATTTCGAAGTTACGTGTGTACACTTGTTAAAACGCTCACTTTAACCAAAGACGACTTTAACCAATGTAAAGTCTACCAACCCGCTTTCGGTCAGCGTGGTGGTCTAATGCCTAACCCCTCTCAATAGTAGAGGCGATGTAATATATTATTCAGATTTTAGTTTAGTATACTATATTAGATTAAACAAACTACAATGACTTTTCTTTGATTATCTATAGTAATAGTATTGACAGCTCCGTGGCGCAGCGGGCGAGTAGTCGGCTGCGAAGCGAGAGGCCGTGGGTTCGATTCCCACACCGAGACAAATGTTTGTGTGAACCACAAATCTTGGTCTCGGGTCTGGGTGTTGTGGGACCGCAATTCCCTCGTGGTTCCTGATACCCACGATACAGGCTTACCTAGTGTGGGGTCAGGACTATGTGTGACTGTTGGGTGTATAAAAAAAAAATTGTATAGGATCCCGTCATACAACGACCTTCACCGAGATGCTTATTTGATGAAACGTATTTTATATTTAACTTAATATGTCAGTAAATTGCATATGGGTTGCCTAACAAATTTCAGTCCAGGATATGACTACTCAATTAATATTTTTTTTAAAAAAATTACATTTCACCGGTTTGATTATTAGACAAATTCTATATAAATCGAAATTATGAAGCAATGAATTTTAATTCAATAATCAGACCGGTGCAAAATGCTAGTATCGATTTACCTGTTTATACCTGGCTATCCGAGATTTGTGACCGGAAAAGAATAGGCAACCTAACGTTTGCATATTCTATGGGTTCATACTTTCGATTGTTATAGAATTTGTCTATTAATCAAAACGGTGGAATGTTTTTTTTTTTTTATTATTAATTAATCATATCCTCTGCAATACACCTCTGACTTTTCTAAGTTATGTGTATATTAATTGTTAATTATCACTTGCTTTAACGGTGAAGGAAAAACATCGTGAGGAAACCTGCATACCTGAGAAGTTCTTCATGAGAATTTTGAAGGTATGTGAAGTCTGCCAACCCACATTAGGCCAGTGTGGTAGACTAAGGCCTAACCCCTCTCATTCAGTAGAGGAGGCCCGTGCCCAGCAGTGGGACGTATATAATAAAGGGCTAGTAAAAAAAAAAAAAAAAAAAACATATCCTGGACTAAAATTTGTTAGGCAACCCATATGCAATATATTTATTTGACATATTAAATTAAATATAAAATACGTTTCATCGAATAAGCATCTCGGTGAAGGCGTTGTATGACGGGATCTTAGACTATAACAAAACAAATAGTAATGACAGATATTTTCGTATAAAAATGTAAGTAGAAATATAATTCGGCAAGCGTATAAAGATAAATAATAGATGATGTATGCGGTAGTATTTATAGGACAGGCTTTAGTGGTCATATTTTACGTGCTGTCGAGGACTTGTCGTCAGGAAACGACTTGTTATACGGATCTGACGTTTGATATTACGGAAAAACTAAAAAAACATATCTAATTTTTTTGTTAGTGAGTAGACAGTCAACGTAATATTAATGTGAGTAATAAAGATTGCAATATTTGGTGTTTTTGTAAATCCCAAATAAATATTATTATTGACAAATAATTATCACTCTGGAGTTCAGCGATTCCAGTCACAGATCGGGCAATTACTACAAATTGTTTTTAAAACTAAAAATACATGAATCACCCAGTATCGGTGTTTGTGCCAGACATGACATTAAGGATTATCACATCATAGAATCTGTAAATACGCTAGATATACATCTGGCTACTCTTTCAGAGATACAGTACTACGATTAAAATTTTACGCTTTGGCAATTTGTAAGTGGCAGGGACACGATATTGACAGTTTTGCCTACAACGTGAAGGTGCCGGCTTGACCGGGTTGTTACCACTAACACAGAAAAAACGAGCTAAAAACAACTTGCTTGTAGCCGAAGCGCATAATTTATGCCATTGTCATCTAAGTATGTAATTTAGCGGGCATAAAAATATTTTTAGCAATTTTTTTTACCGGATAAATTATAATTTAGTTTAATTATATACCTTAACTAGCTGTCCCGCGCAGTTTCACCCGCAACATCTATCGATTGCAGCGACACCTACCGGGTCCAATTGTGAATATAAACCATCCAGGGACCCGCTCAAATACATACAAAAACAAATCATCGAAATCAGTCCGATCGTTTAGGAGTTTTTGCGAGACTAACGAACAGCAGTTGATTTTTATATATAAAAAAAAGAATAAACCCTTCTTTAATAATATACAACGTATCTAGCAGCAAAGCTAAATTGATCATAGTAAAAAGAAAATCCCTCAATAGTAAACCCTATCAACGCGATGCTAACAAATCAAACAGCACCGCGGTACGATCGACCCATCCGACGGCGCCCCAGCAAACTTGAGTTATTTGCCCAAGTTATCGGCCGAACGTTTATCACTAAAATGTCACATTTAATAATAATTAATGATAATTGCGTTCTAGCTTAGAAACGACAAAGGCGATTGGCCGATTCGCGTAAGTTATTTCAGTTTAACTTGGCGAACACTTGGAATTTGACTAGAGTGCTGTATCTTGTGTAGTTGTTCGTGCGAGTTTTTGGACACAGGTGTAATGGAGACCCCAAACACTTCTTTCAGTACATTTTATAGGTCAGTAGAATAGTGATTTCAACCGCCTTACCTTTTAAAAGGCGGGTGAAATAACATCAAGTTGATGATTTCAATCTGTGTTTTATGTTATACGATTTCTCCGTCAAATTTAAACAAATTTTGATAAATCTTTTTGTTGTCGATAAAGTTTATCTATACCGAGGATGGTCCGGAAATTTGGTTAAGTTCTGATGATGGAGTACAAAAGAAAAATGAAAACTCCTGAACGCATAACAGCAAAATCACCGCGATACCGGTTTTGAAGTTATTCATTTATAATCCATATGGCTAATCTACGTCACATGCAGAAAAATATCTCCCTGCTATTTGGATTGGAAAATTGGATTCAAACTAATATAATCTACCATGTTAATGTAATGCAAGTTGGTAGATCACCGTAACCTCGAACCTGATTGAAGTGCTGAAGTTGAATGTATTAGACGTATGAATCGCACAAAATAATCTCTCACTACCAAAGTCTAAAGCAGTGGCAATGTTATATCCATTAGCTGCAGTGCTTCAAGAGTAAATTTAGGTATTTGTGTTTAATGAGTTATGAGATGAGAATAATGGTTTAGATAT
Source organism: Mimas tiliae (assembly GCA_905332985.1). NCBI lineage: Eukaryota > Metazoa > Arthropoda > Insecta > Lepidoptera > Sphingidae > Mimas > Mimas tiliae. The sequence goes on from HG995243.1 coordinate 1,677,948, forward strand.
ATCCACAAAGGATAAAAACACATAAAATACAAGAAAAAAATTTATAGCCTCGTTCATACGTAGGCAGGGTATACAAACAATAATCAAATGAACTAATATAAATAATTTCCTCTCCACGCATTCACTGTTCTTACAGCTTATTCTTAATCACTTAGCATTGGTACAGGGCATGAGACAAGGTAAACAATATGAGTAGTCAAACTTGAACTATAAATTCACGGTTACTCTTTACGGAGTGGCGGCTAGTCTTGTGTGCAAACTACTGCATTGTTTGAACACTGTAACGTTTTACGCCATACATTATTGAAACTTGGTTATTGTTTTGCAGATAATAGGCGCAATGTCTATTTACTTTGTATGCGATGATTTAATGACGCGACGTTGTATTATTAATGCTCTATATAGTCAAGAGATTGACTCGTTTTTTTAAATCAATAAGTTATGCTACCCAACATCTAGTATCGGAAGAATTTTATAAATCAGGTCAAAAATAGCCACTTAAATCTTTTGGAAGAGGTAGTTGTCAAATGGCGGGAAAATTATGCACATTTCTTTTTACGTCACAAGACAGATCACGCGATTAATGTGCTACGTGAGAGGGAGATAGTGAGATTTGCGTATACCAATATATAATATAAGAACTGCAACCTCAGTTTTAGCTAATTTTAATTTTGTTTTACAAAACAGTTAATTTTTCGGTTGCTTAATATAAAATAAAGTATGACGTCTCTCCCGTGACCACGAAGGCTGAAAAGCTTTCAAAACGTCGGGCATAAAATAAAAATTAAACCGCGATAAAATCCGTATAAACTAGTTTTATTTCAATGTGTAATATTCGCGTAACCATAAGAAATCAATACATCAAGTATGAAATTTAATTTAGAAAAATATCCCTTTTTATTGTATAAATTATTATAACATAGGAACTACTTCACGTGCCAGTGTAAGTTGCACTGGAAGTTTTACAAATATTAAGCACTCATATGCAGTATGTATACTGACAAGTGACAAGTAAAACAAGCCTTAATATTGCAAATCGATGATAGTTTAGATTAGATTATATTTACGACGTTGTAACATCGATTGGTTAGACTAAGTTAAAGTTTCAATCACAGCTCTGTGAAATACTTCAGGTAATAATTTAAGATCAGGGATTGAGATCAAATGACGGATTGTAAAGCTACCTATTTCTCTCTGCGCAGGACTGGAAGCATTTTGCATCAAATAAACATTTTAAAACAAATTCCATTTGAAAGTTACATAAGATATTCTTGATTCGCCAAGATTACCTCCCACAAGAGAACAACAAAGTCTCTTTCCATTTCATCAGATCCCCTCATTTAATCCCAAAAGTCATCTATTCTCATAACCGGATCGGAATGAACCCCGATCTATCGGTCGACAAAATCTCGACTAAGGCTCCCAACACGATATTAACAAACAATACTCTGTATTGTTCGATACAAGTTTCCATATCGAATTTGTTTCTAAAACTCTATAAGGGAATGTAGTCGGAAAAGGTATAGGGGGCCAGTGCCCCCGTTAATAGGTTACGCACTTTATTCAAACACAGAAGTATTTTTTTTATTACAGTTTGTACTTTTCTACAGCTTCTCGTAACAATCAAAATATGACTAATGTTTAGAAATTATATGATAGTATAATTAATTATTTACCTTGATGTTAATTGAAGAATACCTGAAAAAGAGAATTTTATACATTTAATTTGATATTATGATGTATTCCACTTATCAGTTTAATGCATGTGCCACTGCCAGGCCCAGGCCAAAAATCAGTAAATGTGTCACTTAAGGTTATAATACGACTAGTACTCAAAAAACTAGAGGGTGTTGCCAACTTCATTTTTATGAAAAGTTTGGAACACTGAATAAGTTTTTGGGCGGCCGTTCGAAACATAATAACAAAACTATATTATACTGACCAACTACTGGGCACAACCCTCCTGTAACAACAAGATGGGTTAGGCCTTAATCACGACTTTACCGCTTAACAAAACTTGGGCTAGTAGTAAAGCTAAATGTCGCCCCCTAATGCTACCAACTCCATCCCTGCCGTCACGGAGTTAATGGGATGTAAGAGTTAGGCGATAAAGATCTCTGATCGACAATATTTAGTATTACAATACAGGTGTTGTGTTCGTAACTGGCACTGGCCTAATGTATGCCAAGTTTCTGGAGGGTTAACAGGACGATCAGCGATACAGTCCTATTGTGCGTACTAGCCTTTATACGCGGATCTATTTGCATTTGTGTGCTTATTTGATGATTTCATTTAAAGTGAATATTTCTTATGCCGTTAAAAGTAAGTTTGCATATTGTGTTACCTAATTCGGTAATATGATCTTTATTTGTGTGATGTTCGTTTTGAAATGAAATATATACTAAGCGTAAAAATCTCCCTATTCTAAAAAAAATAACTGGCGCCGCCGCCGCTGCCAAAAGCTTGTCACGCTATCTCCTCCGAAACCGCTGGGGGTATGGGGTCGAGACCGATACCAATCGATGCAGAATAATGTGGGGAAGAAAGTAAGATATGTCTCATATTCGTCGGATATTAAGTTTTTTTTAATTTTATGTTTTGTGGAAAAACATGGGCAAAGCCCCTAGTTAAACAAATTAAAAGTACAAATACCTTTATACCTTTACCGTTCGTGATATATGCCCATACTTTTAAAGCTTTTTAATTTTCGACTGTTTCTAGCCACTTTATAAATGACGTTGACAGTTATAGGCCTAATTTGTTCTACGGACAGACGACATTTCAAGAAGTACCTATAGGTAATATGTTAGAATATGTTGCAATTCCACAAAGTATATACGAGTATAAAGCAATTAATCTTCTTTATTTGTTATCAAACTACAAACTTAACAAGTTAGTGCTTAAACTTTTTAGGGATTATTTAAGTATACTACAATATTTTTGCCGACTGTCTCGGTGACGTAGTTGTAATGCGTACGCGTTACGATTGAGGCTGACGCTGAGGTCTCGGGTTCGATCCCCGGTTCGGGTAAAAGAAATATTGGGTTTTTCTATTACGAAATGCTCAGTATCAGCCCGGAGTCTGGAATTTGTGCCCGATATGGCGATAGGCTCGCCCCCTATCACATCATGGGACGGAGATACGCTCGGCGAAATGTGGGTGTACTAGTTACACCTCTGCCTAGCCCTTCGGAGATTACAGGCGTGAGTGCGTATGTATGATAGATATTATCACAATAGTAGAATCATGGGCGTATTGCCGATTTTAAAGGAAGGCGCAAGGAAGGGGGATTTAGGCCCTCAAATTTTACATAGCATCTATTAACACAATCCTGCCTACCATCAACCGATGCCACCGTATTGAAACGAAAATAGTTTGTAACAGAATCAAACCCACGTACGTAACATCCGAGATATTATTAAGATAATATTCTGTTCGCATTGTGTGGTACGAATAAGGTTTACTGCCTTGAGTACGTAACTTTAATGAAGATTCCTTATCTAGTAGGTATCATCAACCCCTTGCCAGGTGATGGACAGAGAATACATAGGACAATGTAAATATAAATCTAGCCTATAACAGCCTCCGTCGTGCAGTAGGCGAGCCGCCGTCTGTGAAGCGAGAAGCAACGGGTTCGATTCTCGCACCGAGACAAATGTTTGTGTGATCATGTTTCGGATCTGGGTGTTTTCTCCCCAGAGGGGTTGGCGTCAGGCAGGCGACCGGTTGTAAAAATTACAAGCCAAATCTTTCTGCAAGATGTGTTAAAAACCATGTTGCGCCAACCCCACTGCGAGTGGGATAGGGGCAGGTGGAAGAAGAAAAGAAATCTAGGTCCTATAAATTAACAGCATGATGATGGATGGTGATGCTTAGATTTCACCTCAAATAGTATACCTACGCTTTTATCTTTTTCATAAATAAGCCAAGGGCATTCTGCACGTTACATACGAAACAAAATAACTAATTGAAAGTAAAGAGAAAAAAACAAAATTAAGAAAAAATATAAAAACAGCAATTTATAAAGGAAATATGAACCCATAATAGGATCAATAGGTTAAAACATTTAAATTTTTATAGGTACATTGGTTTTGAAAATGATAAAATAGTTACTTATAAGTCAAACCTCATGCAGTAAGACCATATTATGCAGTATTCGCAGTTCAAATTTCAATAGTATTGCTATTGTTTATGGGTAGAAGTAGCGCTTACCATCAGGCGAGCGACTGGCTGGTCTCAATATTTAGGGGGATTTTTTTTATGGTATCTCCCTATAGACAAAATTGTGGCAAAATTACCACCCAGCGTCCAAACGCACAGCACTATTCACAGTACATTTTGTGTAAGTGTTTTAAGAAAACATGCAAATTGGCGCCATTAGTTTAATTAGGGTACATCCCTGTAACGGGAACTCAACGTACATCGGCTGTTTAATTAAACAGTAATTATGGCACCGATTAACAAACAGTCGTGTACGCAACGACGTTTCAGTGTTGCCAGTGTGGCGCATTTCCGAGGATGTTGTGTTTTTTTTTACATACAATAAATTAATGAATGTTAATTGTAGTTACAGATACAATAGCTAGCTTTAAACTGAGACCCTTAGAGTCAAGCTAAATTAAATAGTGAATGTAAGTGCAATTGTACTGACACAATTATAGACTTTGAAAGCGAATTCAGCAATTTTATGAGTGGTAGAGCCACGCTGTAGACACTTGTCTACAGCATGAATGGGCCGGCTCGTCCGGGTCATTACCACTGTCTCACAGAAAACCAGCGTAAAGTAGCAGCTTGCTGCTGCGTTTCGTACGGTGAGTGAGATATCCGGAGGCCCAAACCCCTCCCCTTCCTAATCCCTTAATTATCCCTTTCCTTGAAGGTCGGCAACGCACCCATGATTCTTTTGGTATTGTGGGTGTAAATGGGCGGTGGCGATCACTTACCATCAAGTGACCCACTTTCTCGTTTGCCGACCTATGCCACAAAAAAAATAGCAAGGTTTTTTGAGAACACTTTGAACACAGTTTTTCTTATAATTTTATTTCTTTAATGATTTCGTAGTAAGTTATAGACAGTTTAGTTTTGTTAGAGACGCACGCACTCTGTTGCTTAAACCATTACAGGTACCTACCTACTTAGGTACTCTAGATTCAGACTTATATTTAAAACCACGCCTCATCTAACAAATCCTGCTTTGAAAAATCTGGCGCCAACCAGACACTTCCATAAAATTACAGGATTATTTCCATGGTATATATATTCTAAAGCTGGCATCACAATTATTTATTAAGAACCCCCGCTCTCGCTCGCGCTCCGCTCGACAAATGAGCCGATCGCGCCCGCTTACAAATTGGGTATATTAATACTCACTACTGTGAACAACGATCAACTGGATACAGTGCGAGGTTAGATTATTATATTAAAAACTTCTTAAAAATCTCCTGTGAAATAACAATGAAAATAGTATATCGATAATACATGACAGCCTCCGTGGCGCAGCGGGCGAGTAGCCGGTTGCGAAGCGTGAGGCTGTGGGTTCGATTCCCGCACCTTGACAAATGTTTGTCTGATCCACAAATATTTGTCTCGGGTCTGGGTGTTGTGGAACCGCAATTCCCTCGTAGTTCTTGATACCCACGATACAGGCTTACCTAGTGTGGGGTCAGGTCTATGTGTGTGACTGTTGGGTGTATTTATTTTAAAATTTTATTTAATAATATTATAAAGAGGAAAGATTTGTATTTTTTTATGTAACGAATAAACTTAAAAACTTCTGGACCGATTTCAAAAATTACTTTGCCGTTAGAAAGCTACATTATCACTGAGTAATATGGGCTACGTTTTATCCCAGAAAAGGCCTTTCACGCGGGAGGAGCCGCGAGCAAAGGCTATAGTAAATAAAAATATAGGAAATGCTGTGCATAAGGCGTATTACTAAAGTAGTTGCAAGGATTACAAAATTGCTTGAAACGTTGCAAACGTAACTCTTTGTCTTATCCTCAATAATTTATAATTTGGCAGCCTGTGTCGCAGTGGGTGAGTAGCCGGCTGCAAAGCGCGAGGCAATGGGTTCGATTCCCGTACCGATACAAATGTTTGTGTGGCCCATAAATATTTGTTTCAGGTCTGGGTGTTTTGGGACCGCAAGTCCCTCGTAGTTTTTTAATACCCACGATACAGGTTAACCTAGTGCAGGGTAGGGACTATGTGTGTGACTGTTAGGTGTGTATTATTATAAATAATTTACCCTAGACAATTGTCTCCATAAAAACAACATTCCAATGTTACATGGAAAAAGAGGTCTACATTTTTACTGATTAATTATCGAAGAACGTTTATGATTTAAGCACATATTTGTTTTTTTAGTTACTTAGCTTATACGCAGCGGCCTGGATGTGCCTCTAGCATTACCGATATCCATGAGCAGCGGTGACCGCTTACCATCAGGCGGCGTGCTGGCTCGTCTGCCAATAAAGGCAATAAAATGAAATAACAAATATCCATTGAGCCATGTATTGCTATTTCCACGATGTGTTTGTATATATACAATACCTATATGTGGCTGTCAATAGACATTAAATGACGGCTAACTGAGTACTATCACAAAAATAAGAAACTACACATTTACAAGCTCACGCACAGCCCCGGATCTACGATTGTTTTGAATCGGTGCAGAAACTTGATAGTGGCGCCCCCCTCTCTGCGTTTGAGATAATTTACTTAAAAAAACTAAAAGAAAAGCAAAGATTGATGCATAAAGGGTCTTTTCTTACAAGTCGACGGTGAGCCAACCAGGCTTCCGTAAGCTAGGCGTTTTGTGGAGCAAGTTTTTTATTTTTAATCATATTATATTATGATTTTGGCGCTCCCTGAAATTGCCGCCCGGGGTGCCCCCCCCCCTAGATCCGGGCCTGCTCACGCACACAGCACATGCACAAACTAGCTGATTTATCTATATGAAACTCATTGTAAAAATATTGTAAAAGGCTGCACATGAATCGTTCGAAGAGGTTACTGGTAGTTAGATGCCGGTGTCGATTCGGCAGCGCGGCCTGTCGAACGCTCGTCTCCCGAACTAACAGGAGACGGCTCGCAGTACGGTAAAGGAGCAACGGATTATATTTATCGAAGTTGATAAAATTTTAAGACCTTTTTACTAGCGTAAATGATGAGGTCCACTGATTGTAAGCATCACGCCTGCCCATAAACAAAAACAACACCAATTATTATTATTTATTAAAACATTATATACGTAGCATCATAGTACTAATATTTCATACTAATATTATAAATGTGAATTTAAGTTTGTTTGTTACGCTTTCACGCGAAAACTACTTAACCGATCATCATGAAACTTTGTACACATATTCTTGGAGGTATAAGAAGTAGCATAAGATACTTTTTATGAAAAAAAAAACTATTTGTTTGTTACGCTTTCACGCCTAAGCCACTGAACCGATTTTTATGAATTTTTATGTAGAAATAGATGGGACCCTGGAGACGGTTATGGGCTACGTTTTATTTTCACGCGGTCGGAGCCTCGGGCAACAGCTAGTATTGTAAAGGTGGACTTAATGTCAGAGGCATTCTCCACCAGTCTAACTGTGGGTGATGCAGAGACGAGATACAATGGGTATACAACATGTAACAATGTCATGAGTGGTAGAGCCACGCTGTAGACAATTTTGTCTACAGCATGAATGGGCCGGCTCGTCCGGGTCGTTACCACTGTCTCACAGAAAACCGACGTAAAGTAGCAGCTTGCTGCTGCGTTTCGTACGATGAGTGAGATATCCGGAGGCCCAAATCCCCCTCCCCTTCCCAATCCCTTAATTATCCCTTTCCTTTAAGGTCGGCAACGCGCCCATGACTCTTTTGGTATTGTGGGCGTACATGGGCGGTGGAGATCACTTACCTGATGGTAAGTGATCTCCACCGCCCATGATGCTCCATGATGCTCCATGATGCGCCCACCGCTCCACCTGATGGTGACCCACTTGATCGTTTGCCGGCCTATGCAATAAAAAAAAAAAAACAAAACCCTTTTGGTCCTTTTAGCTGTGTTGTGAGAATCGATATTCAAACATAAGGAAATATCTCTAATGAGAAAAAGCTAACATAAAAATGGGACTGATTGTGGGCCAGCAGCTCAATGAAAGTTGTATTTTGAATGAAATACTACTAATGACTCTAATGTTATGTGTTTTACGTGCGTATAAGTAAAGCGGCGACTCGTTGTAATAGTAAAAAGGTGTCGTACTGTGTAACTACCACTTTTGAGAAACCACCGGGTGATTGCCAATCGTTATTTTTGTGGTAGAATTTTCTTAATTGAGATATTTCTTTACGTTTGAATAACTATTATGATAACGTGGTTAAAAGGAACAACAGGGTTTTGTTACACATTGTATAGTTTTTTTATAGAATAGTAGTCACCATATAGTCACTCTAGAAGTTAAAAGAAAATTGGGAAAATCATTAAAGATCGCTCCCGTACCTTACCTCCGAGCCGTCGATAAATAGCGGAGTGATATCGGTTTAATTTGAGCGTCTTGACGCCGACAGCGCGGCGAGGTGGGCAGGAATGTTAATTAAACAGAACGATCGTACGAACCGTCCCGGACCGGACCGGCTGTCGTGTAGTACACTAGTAATACGATCCGATTGATTTCATTTAGCGACAACGATAAAGCGATTCATTTTTTAAAGTCTTTCTATGTTGATTGAGCTTTAAGTATGATGGAAAACGAGCTAGTGGGTCACCTGATGGTAAATGGCCATGAACCATATCACCATTAAGAGTCATGGATTGCGACCTTAAAGGATAGTGATGATTAAGGGATTGGGAAGGTGAAGAGGATTTGGGCCTCCGGATATCTAACCATACGCAACGCAACAGCAAGCTGGTTCACGTCGGTTTTTTGTGAGATGGTGGTAATAACCCGGTCGAGCTGATCACCACTTTGTCTATTTCTCCAGTCAAGCAGTAGTGTGTACACACTACTGTATTTCGGTTTGAAGGACATTGAAACCAGTGAAATTATTGGTTTATTATGGTATAAAAAGGTCCTTACATTTTTATTATACGTCCTTAGGTAGATACCAAATTTCTTTAAAATTCGTTGAGCTATGAAAACGTAACAGACAGAGTAACTTTTGCATTTATAATATTGGTAATATATGTATATATAAATAATATTGGATGTGGTCTGTGGAGACGTAGAGAGTGGTAGAGCCACGCTGGAGACAGTTTTGTCTACAACATGAATGGACCGGCTCGACCGGGTCTTTACTGTCTCACAGAAAACCCACGTAAAGTAGCGGCTTGCTGTTGCGTGTCCTACGGTAAGTGACATACCCGGAGGCCCAAATCTCCCGGCCCAATTCCTTAACTATTTATTTCTCGTAAGGTCGGTAACGCGCCCATGATTCTTCTGGTTTGTAGGTGTCCATGCACGATGGAGATCACTTACATGGAGGTAACACAATTGCTCGTTTGTCAACCTATGCTATAAAAAAGTTAAAAATACATTCATACTCCAGTAAACCCCACCCTTGAGTATCCATTCGAGGGGAAAAATCAATAAGTATCGGTAGGGTTTCATTTTTAATTAACATTCTTAAGGGGTTCGAGACTTCTTTCTGTAGTAGGACTTGTGTGTTTTTCTTTTGTTTCATAATAATAATACTTGCCCTGTAGTATATCCAACTACTGGGCACAGGCCTCCTCTACTGAATAAGAAGGGTTATGCCTTAGTCTACCATGCTGGCTTAATGCGGGTTGGCAGATTCACATAGCTTTGAAATTCTTATAAAGATCTTTTCAGGTTCTTCTCAGAGCCACACTGTAGATATTTTTGTCTACAGAATGAATAAGCCGGTTCATCCGGGTCGTCACCACTGTCTCACTGAAAACTGACGTAAAGTAACGGCTTGCTGCTGAGTTTCGTACGGTTAGTGAGATATCCGGACGCCAAAAACCCAAAGTGTAGAGCCCTTCCCAATTCCTTAATTATTCCTTTCCTTTAAGGTCAGCAACATGCCCATGATTCTTTTGATATTGTGAGCGTACATGGGCGGTGGAGATCACTTATCTTCAGGTGACCCACTTGCTCGTTGCTTATGCTATAAAAAAAGGTGACCCACATGCTCGTTGCTTATGCTAGAAAAAAAACTGTGGTCCTGACATTGCCGATGTCCATGAGCGGCGATAACCGCTTGCCATCAGGCAGAGTGGCTGAAGCTGTTTCTTTGTTACAGATGGAAACAATGTACCTATACGTCCAAATCCTCCCTATTTTTCTACTTGATTAATTTTCGCAGACTCCCCGAGCTTTATTGCTCGGTGTCGAAATATGTGTGCCACTGTCGATCCTGGCTTACAGCGGCGGGTATTTAGGAAAGATAGGAAAGATAGTCTCTTACCATTAACCGCCTCGCTTGCTCATCTGCCTATACTTACTATAAAAAAAATATTTTATACATCACTCATAACTTGAAGAAAAAAATGAACCATTTAGCGAGAATTCCAATTACAAAACTCAGATTTAGACATAAAGGGTAAAAATGCATCAAAGGTATATACTTAATTAAGTAACAAAACTCAATAGCCACTCTTTAATTACAGACTCGGATACCCTAAAAGAAAAAACACAATAGCAATGGACGATATACAACAATCTCTATCGAACGGCGAGGACGAGACAATGCAAAAAGGCGCTAATTTCGCGAAACCAAAAAGTGGTAATGGTTATGCGTTGCAGCGCTGGCGCGTTTGTCTCGCGATAACGTGCGCTTACAATTAGCCGAGGATGGGATTATGCAGGAGCGAAAAAGTTCTTTTTCGACGATATTACCGCTGTTGTACAAACAGCGAAATAAATTATTTTTTACATTTCTTTTAAACCATTACATATTTGCAGCAACAACTATGAAACAACATATTTCTTCAGTACATTTTTTTTGCTCGCCTAATGGTAAGCGCTAGACCCATTACCCATGCCATCCCATATACATTAGCAACATCACTCAAAACTTTAAATAACGAAGTACTGCATGCCACGTCTACACTGGACTCATTGACTCGAATGTTAAGTCTCATACTGTGCAGAAATTACAGTAAATTCTGGTATTGTGGTTACTTATGGACGGCAGAGATCACATATTATCCAGCAACCCACTAGCTTATTTGCCAGCTTTCTGCTATTAAAAAACCTTTTTAAGCACCCAGTTCATATTGCATGAAACCCGCCCTACTCGCAATTAGACGTGACTTGGCGACTATAATCGTTAATGTTTAGTGCCGGTCACATATTTCTGTACCTTTGTGCAAATGCACCCTCCGTCTACGCTCTACGCTCTACGTATCTACGTATCTACTTCGCGCTCCACCACACGCCGACCAATCAGGACATACCGTTATTGCCAACTGATACTGGCCATCAGTGTTATTTTTTCATAAGATTTGAAAATCGAACTTTATGTGTTCGATATTCGTTTTTACATGGAATAAGTATTATTATCGTTCGGCAGGAAGGAATTGGAATTTTCATAATCCGAACAATATGCATTAACTTAATTCTAAGACTTACATATATATTTAAGTATGAACATATATACATAATTTATTACTATTATTAAAGAATATATTTTATAATGAGATATAGAGCTATTCTGTGTCTATAGCATGAATGGGCCGGCTTGACCAGGTTAGTACCACTATATCACAGGAAACCGACGCCATAAAATGGTAAGCGCCACGCCTGCTCATAAACAGAACTTTGAATAACAAAGCACTGCAACACACTGGACTGCGCTCGTCACCCCGGACATAAGGTGTTAAGTCTCATAATGCCCAGTAATTTTACTGGCTTCAATGTCCTTCAAACCGGAACACAACAGTGCTTACACACTGTTGCTTGGCGGTAGAAATAGACAAAGCGGTGGTACCAACCCAGCCGGCCTCTCGCAAACGAGGGGCCTACCACCTTGTAAAATCCGACCCCAAATACTTGTAAAATAAGATTTTACCAAAAAAAATCTCAATATATTCTGCCAGCCCCCGCAAATTACCCGTGCTAATATTTACCCAATAAGCGAGCTAATTAGGGACACATATCGGCGGGATGATTTCTCCTGGGCGTCGCTGACGATTCTCCCGCCCGCGCCTTACGAGACACGTGTACAGAACTGATTTTATTAGCTTTCACGTGTTATTTGAAGGTATTTGAGCTCTGATTGTATCCGACTACATAAATGAGGATTTAAAGAATTTCGATTGCATTTTAGGATAGCGGAAACAGCGTACAGATTCTGGAATGAAGGTGTGAAGAAGTTAATTTTGATCTATTAATGACTGTAGAAAAATACACATATAATAATAATAATAATATATAGGTAATAATAATTACATACGCACTCACGCCTGTAATCCCGGCAGGGGTAGGCAGAGGTGTAACTAGTACACCCACATTTCGCCGAGCGTATCTCCGTCCCACGATGTCATAGGTGGCGAGCCTATCGCCATACGGGGCACGAATTCCAGACTCCGGGCTGATACTGAACATTTCGTAATAGAAAAACCCAATACCACTTTATCCGACCCGGGGATCGAACCCGAGACCTCAGCGTTGATCTCAATCGTAACGCGTACGCACTACAACTGCGCCACCGAGGCAGTCAGTAACTCATTAATTAACATACATATATTCACGCCTGTTTCCCATAAGGGTATTGCTAACTAACATGAAATATATCTAACTAATTTCTGAAAATGTATCAAGGCTCGAATCCAACTACACCTAAAATAAACCTAATTAATCCGCGGTTAATACATAACCGACGTTTAAACCGCGATTTAATTCCTAACACTGAGGGTGCCTGCTATTCAATTAAGCCTGGTGGAGGAACTGCGTTCAATTACAGTGTATATTACAGTGTATTGCCGAGCGTCTGATTTCTCCCGGGCTGCATCTCATGCGAGGGCCTTGTGGATGGCGATGATTAAATTTCCGACTTATGTACTTTTGCTTGAGCAGTGATAGCTCAGTGGAGAGTGGTATGGACTGTCGAGACGAAAGTCGCAGGTTCAAAACCAATCCCAAGAGCACACACCTCTGACTTTTCTAAGTTATGTGTGTATTAATTGTTAATTATCGCTTGCGTTAACGGTGAAAGAAACATCGTGAGGAAACCTGCATACCTGAGAAGTTCTTCATATGAATTTCGAAGGTATATGAAGTCTGCCATCCCGCATTAGGCCAGCGTGGACTAAGGTCTAACCCCTCTCATTCAGTAGAGGAGGCCCGTGCCCAGCAGTGGGACGTATATAATGCTGGGTTGGTAAAAAAATGTACCTTTGGTTATATTTGACAGTGTTTTGAGAAGTCCGCCTAACCATGTACGGTGTAAAAAATTGGCATACAATTTTTGATATTTTGTGATAAGCCAACTAAAGCCCCTCATACTCGTAGTTCCTGATACCCACGATACAGGTTATGTTATTGTGGGAGCAGGACTATGTGTATTTACTCTGTAGGTTTTTTAATAATAGATGCCGGCAAACGAGGATGTGGGTCACCTGATGGTAAGTGATCTCCACCGCCCAACGCCCATAATTCCAGAAGAATCTTGGACGCGTTACCCACCTTAAAAGAAAGGGATAATTAAGAAATTGGGAAGTGAAGGGGATTTGCGACTCCAGATATATCACAGTATGAAATGCAGCAGCATTCCGCTACTTTACGTCGGTATTTTGTGAGACAGTAGTGACAACCCAGTCAAGCCGGCCAATTCATGCTGTAGACAAAACCATCTACAGCGTGACTCTACCACTCATAAAATAGTAAAAGGACATTTTTTTTTTTTTTTTATAGTATAGGCCGGCAAACGAGCAAGTGGGTCACCTGATGGTAAGCGATCTCCACCGCCCATGTACGCCCACAATACACAAGAATTATGGGCGCGTTGCCGACCTTAAAGGAAAGGGATAATAAGGGATTGGGAAGGGGAGGGGGATTTGGGCTCCGGATATCTCACTCACCGTACGAAACGCAGCAGCAAGCTGCTACTTTACGCCGGTTTTCTGTGAGACAGTGGTAACGACCCGGACGAGCCGGCCCATTCATGATGTAGACAAAATTGTCTACAGCGTGGCTCTACCACTCGTAAAATCACCACATTCATTGATCCTTTAAAAAATATTTCATCTTTTCAGAAATTTTAATTTCTTAAAAACCCATAACACTATCTGATATCTGAAGACAAGATGCAGTTAGGAGGTAAGATTAGACTCCGCTGGGGGCGATTTGCGACAATGGGGCGAGGCGAAGGGGCGAACTTTTAATTCTCCGCCGCAGACTTGATGGCGGACGATTGGCGAAGTTACAGGCAAGTTCAAGTTTTGCATCAGTAGAACTGATACAGGTGCGTTCACCCTGCCTGTAATGTTCTTTCCTTGTGAACTAAGTGTTGTAATTTCTCCATGATTATTTTGATATTAGTATGGTATTATATTAATTTAAACTTTGCTATAGTTTTGGCATTTTTTTTTATACAAGCTCGGCAAAGTGACTACGCTACACCTGATGTTAAGTGCAGCGCAATCCAAGAATACTGTCGACCAACGACAGACGATGTGTCTATCGTAGGTCGGCAAAATGATGCCGGCCTGCCTAATTATTTTTAATGTACATAATACACAATGACTATTAAATTTTTAATAAAAAATATAACTGACTCATAAAAAGTATTTTTTTTCTTTCTGCCTAGCATTTTCTTCAGTTAATGCTAGTCTCCGGCTTCTTATACTATAGTTTTGACGGTATTTGGTATTTATTGGTATATATGAGTGGTAGAGCCACGCTGTAGAAAGTTTTGTCTACAACAAGAATGGACCAACTCGACCAGGTCGACCACTAAAATTGACAAAATGGGGCGACGTGCCGTCCGCGTCTGGCCCAACTCGCAAAGAGAACCAAATTTTGCCATTGCCTCGTCCATTAATCAGGAAAATGTACCACGTACAGGTGAGATTGGTTTAGACCTAAGATGTGGGTGGTCCACTTACAATAAAACTAGACAATTTTGAGTCAGTAGTATTGTACTTCAAAGTTCAATAATTAATATGGTATTAACTCAAAATTGATTTGTTTCTAGCATATTAGTTCTTTTTCGAAATTCGCATGGAGAACTCTTAGGTATACAGGTTATTTCCCGATGTTTCCTTCACCGTTAAAGCACATCACCATACATTACCTAAATTATTAAACATAATTCAGGCACTAACCAAACCATATTCAAAATATAACCAACAATAAAGAATCCAAAATTACAAAAAACATAAACACTTCACAAAGTACATTAAACCCTCCGACGGGATCGGCAAAACAAAAGGTAACGTAATCAAGGAAAAAGTCGTGTTATTACACGGAGTCAGCGAATCGCGGGCTCTAATGACACATGTTGGGTGATCTAAACAATGTTTTAATGCCGAAACTCCCTTACGCAGATGGCTGGCCGTATTTGTTTAGGACAAGCTAACGGCTGACCGTTTAGCGACGCCCGGAGGTCGGGCATAAGTTAGGAAATGGCGCGTTTACAATAGATGATGACTCCGGGCTGATACTGAACATTTCGTAATAGAAAAACCCAATACCACTTTACCCGACCCGGGGATCGAACCCGAGACCTCAGCGTTAGCCTCAATCGTAACGCGTACGCATTACAACTGAGCCACCGAGGCAGTCATGAAAGAAAGAAGAACAAGGATTATATGTCTAAATTAAGGTGGTAGGTCCCTCGTATGCGAGAGACCGTCTGGGTTGGTACCTCCACTTTGTCTATGTCTGCCAAACAGCAGTGTGTAAACACTGTTGTGTTTCGGTTTGAAGCAGTTATTACTGGGCATTACAAGACTTAACATCTTATGTATCTGAGTGACAAAAGCAGTCCAAGCCATGCAGTGCTTTGTAATTCAAAGTTATGTGTGGTGTTGCTTCTGTTTATGGGCAGGCGTGGCGCAGGCGAGCGACCTGCTCGTTTGGGTTTGGCTGTTGTGGAGAGTAAGTTCCTCATAGTTTCTGAAACTGATGATACCAGTTTAACCTAATGTAAGGTTGGGACTATGTGTGTAACATCTGTTTGCACATTGTGTAATCAATTTCAATTTTCAATCAATCTATTTTCAAATCCCCGTACGTCTTAAACCAGCCAAACTCCTATCACCCAAACCACACATACAGGGCGTTACAGGTGCGAGATTAAATGGCCGCCGTGTATACAGGGTGTTCATTACGATATTGCTGCCAGTACAGGGCGATATCGCCAGCGGTTTTTATTAGGCGCGTCATAACGTTTCATGTTTTTTGCCGTTTTTGATGTGAATTGAAAATATGTTTGATCTGCCCGAGGGACGGTCCATTGTCATCACTGTTTATTGCTCTACGTTTACCAACGGGTTACTGCTTTGTGATTTGGCACATTTTCATGTACGTGATCATTTGAATAAAATTTAAATGAAAATTGTTAATACATGTTTCAGTGGTAGAGCCACGCTGTAGACAGTTCTGTCTGCAGCATGAATGGAATGGAAATGAAAACGAAAAAACTTAAAATCTACTGGACCGATTTCATAAATTCTTTTGCCGTTAGAAAGCTACATTATCACTGAGTAACATAAGTTTCTTTTTATACCAGAAAAGGCAGTTTACGCGGGCGGAGCCGCGATCAAAAGCTAGTATAGAATATAGGGAACGGCTGTTAGTGCTAAGGTGATCTAATCTTGAATAGTGCTTACTACAATAACCCTGTTATAGTAACACGTTGAAATTATAAGACCAAACGAAATTAAGAATCGTGTAACTTGGAAGTTAAGTCTTGGTAAATATAAACAACTATATGTATTTTTTCTTTCTATAGTATAGGCCGGCAAACAAGCAAGTGGGTCACCTGATGGTAAGTGACCTCCACCGCCCATATACGCCCACAATACCAAAAGAAATATAGGCGCGTTGGCGACCTTAAAGGACAGGGATTAAGAAGGGGAGGTTTGGCCCTCCAGTCATCACACTCACCATACGAAACGCAGCAGCAAGTTACTTTACGTCGGCCTTCTGTGAGACAGTGTAACGACGGACGAGCCGGCCCATACATGCTGGAGACAAAACTGTCTACAGCATGGCTCTACAACTCAATAGCTCTCCAACTTCTCCCCTAGAAGAAGCAAAGCGGCTCTTAGCTCAAAACAACTTCCTTAAAACCAAACACTACACTCGCAGGGTCGTGTATACCAAACAACGCAACTGCAAGTGGTGTCTATATTGTTTACGGTGCATCGATTAACCCGTAACAGGTGTAGGGAAGTGCTCCGATGAGTTAGTGTTATATTTACGGGTATGTTCGTCCCGATCGTAACTCAAGTCAACTCAACCTGAGCGCGACGATTTTGTTGGGTGCTGTGCATTGCAATTTATACATAGGACGTGGACTATCAGCGTGTGCAGCATCTTATGTTCGCTCGTGTTAATGCATGTTTTATCCCATAGTTGGTTTATTTTTTTTGTGAACTTTATGTGTGCCAGTTTCTATTTGAATATGGAATGTGTCAGATATAAGGAAAGAGAAAAATTAATGAAGGAATTAAAAGTTTATATTCTGGATATAGGTGTATTTCACACAACATTATCCAAACGAGGTGAGGTTGCTCTAAAAATTTAAAAATATCGAAAATAAAGAAAACTTTCTGTTTTTCTTTTGTATGTTTATTATTTTTTAGTTACGAAACATTGGCTGGCTGGCGTAATCTTCTTGATTAAAAGCCTCTAAATAATTATACATTTAGAAAAGTTTCTATTGTAATTAGGTACATATGTATTTGTAATTAGGTATGTAGGCTTATTTGCCCCTATTGCACGATCGACTGGCTCGGTAACGTAGTCGTAATGCGTAGTCGGTACGACTGCTGTATCAAGGTCTTGGGTTCGATCGCCGGGTCGGATAAAACCAATATTAGGTTTTTCTATCGTGAAGCTTAGTATCAGTCCAGAGTCTGGAATTGTGCTCGGTATGGCGATAGGCTCGTCCCTTATCACAACATGGGACGGAAATAAACTCGGTGAAATGTGGGTGTACTGGTTACACCTTGGCCTAAGGAATACAGGCGTGAGTGCGTATGTATCAAATTATTTTATTTGAGATTCTATGTAATAGTTAAGCGCATTTCACCCTTGACCATAATTGAATCGCATACTTATTCATTTTTTATCATCGGTATCATTTAGTATAAGTATCAATACAATAATACACTTTTATAATATTCCAATCAGTACTATGAGTATCAATTTTGTTTATCCAATAATAAAAAAACAACAAATTATATAATTTCGTCAATTACCCGATAACCCGATACAAAGAACCACAAACGACTACAGAAAAATTAAAGCCATACATTACAAAATATATAGAAAATTAACATTAACAAAACAAGTGTAGAAACACAGTAAAATCTAATTTCATGTGTGTGTTATAGTCATTAAATATAAAATCACCCCAAAATCTCCTCTGCGACCATTACATTTGACGTTTTATAACAATAAAGACAATAATCAGGACCTTTACGCAGACGCATCACGTCCCAAGCCGCCTAACACTAAAATTTTAATTAAATATATCGAAATAAAATCATAAATATCGCACGACGTAAATTCGTACCTTTATTAAAGTCATTAGGAGGGTCGGAGCGTGGTACATCAAGATATTATTGTGTTTCCTCACACGAACGAGAGTGGACTAGCGGGGTCCTTTCGACCGTCCCCCCTAGTGGCGGGTTTGGTCAATACAATTAAGGCCGGGACAAGATTTCACACGTACAATTTGAATTTTAAACAATAGTTTGTCATATAAATTTAATTTTATATTCCTATGTTTGTGACACAGGGTGTTACGGATTTTAATTTTAGTTATGTATTACGCAAACGAGATATACTGTTGAAATAAAACTAGTCTATACGGATTTTATCGCGGTTTCATTTTTATTTTAGTCCCGACTTTTCGAAAGCTTTTCAGCCTCCGTGGTCACGGGAGGGACTGAGGTGTAGGTCGTCTCGAAAAGTTAATGTTACATTGCCTACCTTCATTTTAAAATTATACTTTTATCTTTTAATTATTTGAAAACTTAGTTGACACTAGTCCTAGATATACTGTGTTCTTTTAGATTAGATAGATTTAGATGTTAATGAAATCTATTATATACCTACTTAATATACAAAATGAATATTTTTTACGCGCATCTATATGTAAGGCGTTTTGACAATATTGCTAAAAGTGTAAAAAAATCGGAAAAGGGATATCTACATCGAATAAAGATTTCAAACTTAAAATAATTTTTGCTTTAGAATGCCGGCTACAAAGTTAAGTTGACACAATGCAATTTGAAACCACTATCCACGCGATGCAATAAAACCTAAAATCTTCACTAAAACTGATATAAAACGATAATATCGTGTCAAACAAACATTTACAGGGAAAGGATTATTGCAAGCCGTTCCAAAGACTCGGTAATGTAAGACACATCCTGTAGGTTATGATTTGGGCGGGACATTTAAAATAAATTGCCGTATAAAACTAGGGATAGACAAGGGTTTACACAATTAACTCTTGTCGAGGCAGTTAAGAATAAAACATTTCGGATTTGGGCCCGGACGGCCGCTGAATGGTTGCTTTCTGAAACTGCCCACGTTACTTCTCTTTAGATAACGTTGGGTTGTATAGTACGGGTTAAACTTCGGATTAACTATCGGTTAAAACAATCGCATTTGCTCGATATGCGAACTGATAGGTAGCCTAGTTATAAAGGTGAAAATTTAACAAATCCACTTGGATTTTTCTTGACTCCGTTCTTATTTTATTACCTAACTTAAAAATAGTTTCCTGTTCTTAAATTTATACAATATACAATTTGCTTGCTTATAATTTGTTACAAAAATACAAGGGGAAAACATTGTATGTTTGTACTACAGAGCTCATTTTTGATAATATTTCTTAAAGTTATCATATTATGAAAGCACCTAATTTGAGTCACTCGTTAACCAGGAGTTAATCCCTCGATCGTGCCATCCACCCCGCGGCCGGTTACTGCGTCGGCTAACAGCTTTTACGGCGTGACCGAAAACGACTGGCACCACAAAATACTAATTTTCCTTTAACAAAACGTATCTAACTTTTGTAATTACTGTAAACGCGACGTCCCACTCTCCTGATTGCAGTGCCTGGTGTCATAACCGTTCATGTTGCCTTCCCAATTGACAGCTACTTTACTTAGAATTATAGAAATAATATCTTCTTTATACATATAATTCTACTGTACGTGTGTATGTGACTGAACTCCTCCTAAACGGCTGGACCGATTTGAATGATTTTTTTTGTATGCGTTTGGGTGGCGCCCTGGATGATTTAGATTCACAATTGGACCCGGTAGGTGGCGCTGCTGTAGTTGCGGGTGAAACCGCGCGGGACAGCTAGTTTTATATAAATTCTTTTATAAATTTACTAGGTAGGTTCCTCGTGTCTCAGAGACAGTTTGGGTAGATTGAAAGATATTGAAGCGAGGTAAATTACTCCTCCAAGGTTTGCCAGGGTACTATGGAGCGCAGTATTCTGGACGTGAAGGTCACAGATCATGTGTGAAATTCCATAATTTGCTCTAAAACTGGAATCGCTGACGTAACTCAAAAAGCGGGGGCTCAAATGGAACTGCGCAAAACATCTTAAGATTTGCCCCACTATCGCGAGCCATACGATTACTCAACATGATTTCCGAACAAATTGATATATTCAATTGCAACTTGCCGAAATTCACTGAAGTAGCGCAAAAATGTGTCGAACACATTTCGACTATTTAATAAATATTGTTAAATCTCTTTATATCTATAGATATAATAGACAAGCCAAGTTTATATTATACTGCATGACAGTTAATTTATAACCCCGTATTGGCCTTGGATGGTATGGCGTTATATTTACTTTTACAATAAATAAATAAAAATGTCAGCTGCATGCTGGAGGAACTATGGCCCAAAATTGCATCTGAGTAATAGCTAAGACATGGCGACATGGCAAACCCAAAAGAAGATGGCGTGACGACCTCGATTACTAAAGGATTGGGGGCATAGCATAGGACAGGTAAAGTGAAAAGTAGGTAGGGAGGCCCTGGGGGGATATTTTAGGCTAATATAGGTATAGATAGATGAGACCTAACATATATAAATATCAGGGTAACAAGCGTGGTGAAATGCCATAAAGCATTTTATAATTAAAAGTTCTGAGTATTGTTTTTGTGTATGGGCACGCGTGGCGCTTACTATAAGACAAGAAGCCTGGTCATTACATCTTTCAATCAAAAATATTTAAACTAGACACTCGTATAATTAACCATACACGGACGAACGAGCGCATATCGATCGATCGATCATTTCGACACCAACAGTATTAAGCTTAAAAAAACTATGTGCAATATATTTTTGGCGCACGTAACACATAATTTATTTAAGTCGCTGATTACCCTCGGCTTATTTAGTGTATAGTTTATATTTGTGGAAACTTGTAGTTGAACTTGCTTTGTTTAAACTATTTATAAGTTTTCATAATAAAATAAAATATAGTGATTTCTTAGGTTTACACGAATATTACACATTGAAATAAAACTAGTTTATACGGATTTTATGGCGGTTTAATTTTAGGATAGGATGATTCGCGAGGCTATTGAAATTAAGAAACACCCAAATTTCAATAGAGAAGATGGTTGGAAGCTTGCACAAGCCTGGGATCCAATTATACATTTAATTAAATCGGAACCCAAAAGACCAACTGCCAGACCTCAAGATACCGTGAGCTCTTTCTGCGTAGATCGGACTAGTGTCAACTAACTTTTTTAAATAATTAAAAATATATGTATAATTTTAAAATGAAGGTAGCCATTGTAACATTAACTTTTCGAGACGACCTACACCTCAGTCTCTCCCGTGACCACGAAGGCTGAAAAGCTTTCGAAACGTCGGGACTAAAATAAAAATTAAACCGCGATAAAATCCGTATAAACTAGTTTTATTTCAAAATAAAATATGTCCTTGCCCATTTAGCTTATCGACTGCTGCAGCTTACCAATATTTACACATCATAAAAGCTAAAATCTAAACAAAATGGCGAACGAAAATAAACGAAAAACTTGAGGTAACATTATCACGCGGGACCAAAACACGTTAGTTGCGATATTAATTCAATAAACAACATCACATATGCAATGGTGGGCGCCAATAATTTGCACGCGCGCAAAACACGGACGCTTGGACAAGATGGCCGCGCTCCTTTTGGCGGGAAAACTTAGGCACAGAGCCTTGAATGATGTACGATTCATGATCAATAATAAGCTATAATACCTTAATTTTTAATTAGGTAAATTTTCTATACCTAATAATAAGACTTGGCCATAGTGTTTTTAGGAAATGTGTGACACTGCACTGCGCGCGTCATCCCGAGACATAGGATTTTAAGTTACATAATCCCCAGTAATTTCACTGGCTTTAATGTCTTTCAAACCGGAACATATCAATTTATAATCACAATCAAAAACTACGACAGCTAAAAGTATAAATAGATATTTTAGAAAACATACATAGTACATACATATATACGCACTCACGCCTGTAATCCCCGAAGGGGTAGGCAGAGGTGTAACCAGTACACCCACATTTCGCCGAGCGTATCTCCGTCCCATGATGTGAGCGAGCCTATCGCCATATCGGCACAATTCCAGATTCCGGGTTGATACTAAGCATTTCATGATAGAAAAACCCAATATCACTTTACCCGACCCGGGGTACGAACCCGTTACCTCAGCGTCAGCTTCAGTCGTAACGCGTACGCATTATAACTGCGCCACCGAGACAGTCATACATACATAGTAACCTCTAATTACTGCTCTTTTTATTAGCCCCAAAGCAAATCTTAGTCCAGATGTCCTTAAATGCATGTTACAGAGATGTAATTAAAAATAGACCGTGTAGTGGCCCGTAACAATAGCTCTTATACCAATATGGCTGCCGATTTGGCGGGAAGCGTCTCTTAATGGCGTCTTTTTACGTTACCTGTTTGCTAATTGGAAATTAGGCGCCTAATTGCACGGAATTTTAGTCAAGGTTCGTAGCGTTATTGCTTTCTTCGATTAGGGATTCTGTTTATTCTTTCTGAGTTGAGAAACAAAGTGAAACAATTATTTCGTACTGCAGTCAGTAAGTTTTGAAATTGTTTAAAATTTTGTGCTTTAAAGAAAAGGATCTCATCCACATATACTTGAAGGGATTTAATGTTTTTAGATGGAAAACCATTTTAAAAATCAAAGCTTTTTGGTAAATTAAAGGAAAATTGTTTAGTGGATAATAATTACAGTAGGTACTACGATTGAAATTATACGCTTTGGCAATCTGCGTCCGTGAACACGTCCATTGAAATGAAGACATTAATGAAAAAATTGCAGAAATTGCGATGATCATTATGATCTAATACAGAGTAAATATAATACAATATTCACTAGCGGATCCAGGGGGGGGGGCTCTAAGGGGCTCAAGCAAAAGGATTTGGATCCACTGACAAATCTCAAATTAATTTTAATATTATCCTACTTTCTTAGTACTACCTACAATATAATTTTCATCGCTTATACTTACGTATTCCATTTTAAGTATGTATAGTAAGTTCTTAATTTTTTTAATTCTAATTTTTGGTCAAGCCCACCCAAACAAAAATCCTGGATCCGCCACTGACTATATTACATATTGTTAGATTATTTAAAAATAATGCTTTATATTTATTGAAAAGTATGGGAGCGATGCCAATATGATTGATTTTAAATTTAGAATGCAACGAACTGGTAACTTGAAATAGATTATGTAACCTTTTTAGACATGCCATGGATCATAGAGTAAATATATAATCTATGTCCTATGGCATGGACCGCAAGTTCCCGCCTTTTCAGATATGTCAAAAAATTAAGAACGAAATACTTATCATTCGAGCTATTGTACGACTCCGCAATATAATTTGTACCTTTAATAAAATAGTATTGTTATTGTATAACGGCGAGTAAATCATTATTTCAATACCCTTCTAAAAGTACTATTGCTTATAATATGTACTTATTTCGTTTAAGTACCAAACGAAGGCGTATAAGAGATGTTTTTTCCTATATTCTTATTCACTCATAAAAAAACGAAGATTTCTACAGTGCATAAATTAAATCGTAGTAAAGAATATGCATCTTTTACAAAGTAAATTTACTTTTTACTATGGTAAAAACACAAGTAAAAACCGCAGATTCCTGGGATGATTACTTTAAGAATTCATACTCTTGTTATATTAACAAATATCTTAACCAACACAATTTTGAAAATATTAAATTTTAAACAGTACCTAGTTTTTGCATTGTTTATACAAACCTCTAGTAAAGTTCTGTTATTTTTTATAGCGGAGGCCGGCAAACGATCAAGTGGGTCACCTGATGGTAAGCTCCACCGCCCATGAACATCCACAATGCCTGTGGAACCATGGATGTGTTGCCGACCTTAATGGAAAGGATAATTAAGGAATTATGTTGGGGATTGGGGCCTCCGCAAATTTGTGGTATTGTGGGTGTACATGGGCGGTGGAGATCACTTACCATATTTTTTTTTACGCCCATGTACGCCCACAATACTAAAGAATTATGGGCGCGTTGCCGACCTTAACGGAAAGGGATAATAAGGGATTGGGAAGGGGAGGGGGATTTGGGCCTCCGGATATCTCGCTCACCGTACGAAACGCAGCAGCAAGCTGGTACTTTACGCCGGTTTTCTGTGAGACAGTGGTAACGACCTGGACGAGCCGGCCTATTCATGCTGTAGACAAAATTGTCTACAGCGTGGCTCCACCACTCGTAAAAAAACTTTTTAATTTAATGTTATTCTGAATAACTATTCAGAAATTAAATTACTTTAAACTATTTTATTTGTGGTGGTGGGGCAATAGATGTTCTAGGTTAGATTGAATAACCTAAGACAATTTTTTTTGGGTTAAACTCCAAACGGAGAACTATATACATAATCATCGAAATAAGATTACTAGAACGATAACTCTCTTAAGAATCTGCCTAAAAATACGGCTCCACTTACTGACACATGCAAAGGTATAACACGTAACGCTCATACCCGCAACAAAAATTAATGAACGTTCAAAGTCAACTTAATTTCATAAAAGTTAATGTCTAATCATGAATTTTCTAGATCGAGATACGACATTCTGCATCGCGCAAAAAATTAGACGTATTAAGTGTCAATTATTATGCACAGACTTTTGTAGCCCCGCCCCCTTGCACGGAGTTTTGGTGCGGTAATTTTTTGGCTTGATTTACGTTTCTTGTCATCTTATTTCGAAGACCTAAATGCTCAAAGTTATAGTCAAACTCTTGAAAATGCAAACTTTTTGTCAGAAAATTCCGACACGATATTATTTCTTTTTGTTTTAATAGAGGGCGGCGAATGAGCAAGTGGGTCCTCTAATAGCAAGTGATCTCTACCGCTATGCTATCTATTAGATAATACAAGAAGAATCATAGACGCGCTGCGGATCTTTGGATAGGAATTAGGATTTGTCATCAACCAAATACGAGTACATTGTCATATACCAACTACTAATAGCCGACTGCCTCGGTGGCGCAGTTGTAATGCGTATGCAGTACGACTAATGTGCTGAGGTCTTGGATTCGATCCTCGGTCGGCTAATGATATTGGGCTTTTCTATCATGAAATGCTTAGTATCAGCCCGGAGTCTGGAATTGTGCCCGGTATCGCGATAGGCTCGCCCGTTATCATGGGAATGAAATAAGTTTGGCGAAATGTAGGTGTACTAGTTACACATCTGCCTACCCCTTCCGAGTGAGTGAGTATGTAATAGACGAAATTAAAAAGAATCTTAAAGGCACCTTTGTGACTTACATTGGGTTGTATAATGACCTACATTTGGTATCTTAAAAACGACCGTGTTTATTATTAATCCACACTCGTCCCCAACAAAACAATGTCCCGTTACATTACACGAACAGAACGAAAATGTTTAATATTAAAGCAAAAATAAACAATGCTAATACAGCGCCCTAATTAGACATCACCTATGAATATAGAGCAAAGATGGCAGTCGTTACACATAAAAAAAACAAATACAGAAGGCGTGCTGGTTTTGAAATGTTATTTAAATGTTCAAGTTGCTCTTAGTGGGAAGACAGACGCTGGCACTAGCCGGGATAACGCCAGGGAGAGAGTAGAAAGAATGGTTTGAATGTTCGAGTTTAGCTAAGACATTTTGTCAACAAACTATTGACTTAGTTTTTATACGGTAACTACCAAAGACTTTAATGTATACTATTAGACAAGCTGCGCAGTACATATAAATTGTACCACTAAGTTGCGGTCAATTGACCGTAACTCAATATTACCATCTCGCTAACTCTCAACTAGAATCCCTATTGCGCACCCTGTTTGCGAACTGTCAAACTCGTTATGTGACGCAATTTTACTTCTTAACAGCCCGTCTAGTAGTTTATTAAAGTATTTGGTTACTACTCGCAGTGTAGAATACTTTTGGGTGAATAATGATTGTTTAGGGTATTTATTAATTTAATAGACAAGCACATTTTGGTATTCAAATTAATGTAGCTAATGACGTAATTTCCTATTTATTATGTTGGAGTAGTATTGCTATTTTGCTTTTTAAGTATCTTATTATAATGTATATTTATCAGGAAATGTCAATTAACTGTAATTGTTACTTGATCACTGCTTAGATTTTGAGAGCTCAGTGCCAGTTAATGCTTTAAGCTCCATTACAGACTACAGAAATAATCTTAACCAACATCTCTAAAGAATAATTGAATTCTAAGAAATGGCTAATGAATAATTAAACTTAATTGAGTACAACAAAAATAATCTCATTCCACGGCCAATATCTCATTCCACGTACATACATACATAGACTCACGCCTATTTCCCAGAGGGGTAGGCAGAGACAACGGATTTCCACTTGCTACGATCTTTGCTTACCTCTTTGGCCTCATTCACTCTCATTAAGTTTTTCATACATGCACGTCGGTTTAGGGTACTCCTGACCTGACCTTTCTCGAGAATAGTGCCAATAGTGCTGATTTATAAATAATACTAGCCCTGTATTATATAAATAATACTAGCTATCTTTTATTTGTTAACACTATTTTAAGGTCTTAATTTATTCGTCATGCTTATGGAGGTCATGCAAGTTAATCCAATGCGTAGATATCATTTAAAATTTAATTGCTTGATTGAGCTGCTCTAATTCCAATTCAATATTGTAAAACCTTATGCTGTAATAATTGTAAACTAGTTTTGAAAAGAGCAACGCTGGAGTTTCTTGCTCGTTCTTCTCGAGCGAAACAGCATTCCGAACTAGCGGTAGAATTTTGACGGAATCTAAATAATGTATAACATTTTATGCATTCAATAAATATTTTGAATTTTGAATTTGAATTTGAATACGTCCCACTACTGGGCACGGGGCTCCTCTACTAAATGAGAGGGGTTAGGCCTTAGTCCACCACGCTGGCCTAATGCGGGTTATAACTTAGAAAAGTCTTAGAAAAGAAAAGTGTATGCACTTGGGGCTGGTTTCGAACCTGCGACTTTCGTCTCGACAGTCCATACCACTCCCCACTGAGCTATCACTGCTGATTTATATCAAATAAAATATAACATAGATTGATACTTCTGTACCACATCGTTTGTGTTAAACGAACATCGGTGCGCGCCATCTGTCGGTTATAAAATGAATTTATTTATACATCTAATTGCTTCGTACGGTACGCGTATGCAATTAATTTCGATATTAGCATTAAAGCAGCAA
Source organism: Mimas tiliae (assembly GCA_905332985.1). NCBI lineage: Eukaryota > Metazoa > Arthropoda > Insecta > Lepidoptera > Sphingidae > Mimas > Mimas tiliae. The sequence goes on from HG995243.1 coordinate 1,705,900, forward strand.
TTCTGCTTAAAACAAGGGCTATTGTGAGAAATCGTCAAGTTTTATTGGAGCGGGGAGATTAGGGCGTCATCTGTCTATTGAATGGTTAACTTTAGTAATTCGTAATCCTCTTGGATTTGAAAATGTTGCAAAATTATCATAACATACGCTACTATCCCCGAATGCGTAGGCGGAGCTTTTTCGGGCTTAAAATTCCCGGGCAAGCCATGTGTGATTTTTTTTATAGTAAAATTCAAACATAAATTAGTATTTCCTGGCCAAGATAACATAAACATGTTATCAATATACATCAGTAAAATTACTGGGCAGTATGAGACTGAACAACTTATGTCTCGGAGTGAGGAATGCAGTCCAGTACCATGCAGTGCTATATAATTCGCAGATTTGTTTGGTGTTGCTTCTGTTTATAGCCAGGCGTGACGCTTAACATCAGGCGAGCGACTTGCTCGCTTCGTCATTCAAGCTAATAAAAAAAATATATATTTTTCTTAACCTGCAATTTAGTAGTAGCAAGTTAGTAGAACCAAAAGACAGACAAACAGACTTTTTATAAGCACTTCTCAGAAGTATGACATTACCAGACATCTTTATCTTCTTCTTCCACCGGCCCTTGCCCACTCACTGTGGGGTCAACTCAACATTATTTTTCACCGACTTCAAAAAAGGAACAGAAAGGAACAGAACAGAAAGATTTGACTTGTAGGTTTTACGGCCGGACGCCTGCCTGGCCCCTCTAGGGAGAAACTAATATTTTTGTATCACAGAAACATTTTGTTTCGGTGCGAGAATCAAACCCGCGTCTACTCGCCCACTGCGCTACGGAGGCTGTCAAATTACATTGCCATAGATAAGCTAAAAAGATTTAATATTAACTGATTATTTAATATTGATTCAATTATAAAACCGGATAATTTACCATTCTACAATAAAATCCTCTACAAATATATTTTAGCATCAAAACCCCATAAACTAGCCTGATATGTACTTTAGCATCCCCCGTGGTTATGGCGTATCTATGGCATCAAGACGCCATTAGCCCGTCGGAATAGCCATAAACCACCGAATGATATGCATTAAAACATTACATGAAATTGTAGGAGACGATAGATTTTTACCATGTTGTAGAATGTTGTATGTGACCGAAAAAGATTGTATTCCGTTATGGAAGTATGTGAAGCCAGTTGTTGATTCAAACAATAAATTTAAAAAGACAAAGAAGCATGAAATAAAAAATATTTAGGCAATAAATATTTAATATCAAATTATCATTAAACAAAAGATCGTTTAATTTTTTAAAGATCATTTTAATTCGACCCCAAAACTGATGACTTTTACCTGAAGACATAGAGAAGAAAACTATAATCGCCAGCTTTCTCCAAAAAAAAACGTATACCTACTAACTAACTACCCACTTTTCCAATAATTTATTAGGTAGTTCAATTTCATTAAATACAAAAGAGCTCGATAAAAATCTGTTTACATTTCTTTCTTTTTTTATCTTGGCTCGGCAAAGTGACTACGTTACACCTGGTACAAGGTTGGCGATTATACCAAAAAAGTTTCTAAGGTATTAATTTGTACTAGCTAGTACCAAAATACCACTACTGACAAGAACCGACTTTCCACTACCCAAAATCCATCCATCATAATCACAATGTTTTAGTCGAAATGACCCATCAATTCCAGACAATTTTTACTGGAATTTCCAACTGGATCTAAGATAGACAATATTTTAGGACCGACTTTCCAATAATAATAAATACACCCAACAGTCACACACATACTCCTTACCCCACACTAGGTCAACCTGTATAGTGGGTATCAGGTACTACGAGGGACTTGCGGTCCCACAACAACCAGATCCGAAACAAATATTTGTGGATCGCACAAACATTTGTCTCGGTGCGGGAATCGAACCCACGGTCTCTCTCTTCGTGGCCGGCTACTCGCCTCCGCTGAGCCACGGAGGCTGTCTATAACAATCTATGTCTATGTCAATATCTAAAATCCATCCATCAAGTCACGTTTTAGTCGAAATGACCCAGACCAGACTATTATTACCGGAATTTCCAACTGCAGCTAAGATAGGCAATATTTTCACGTAGTAAACGCCACATACTACATCCAAGTCCACAAAGTAGCTGCCATAAATCCCGCTTATGACGCGCTTGTTACTACTGACGAGTTTCACTTTTTATAGCTCCTGCCTAGTGCCCACGGGCGCGGCGTGAGGGTGCCGGCCCATCTATCAACTATTATTGCCGTTTTGTTTGTTTGTTCTTATTCGGACAACATTCTTACGGCTACTTATGTTTTAGTATTATATTTGGTAACAAATCTCGGTAACAAAGTTTGGATTTATTTTCCCGTTGAAATGACCTTTTAGATTATGGTTAGTTTTATTTATCCGTAAAGTGAAATATATTTTAATACGCACTATATACGCACTCACGCCTGTAATCCCCGAAGGGGTAGGCAGAGGTGTAACCAGTTCACCCACATTTCGCCGAGCGTATCTCAGTACCACGATGTGATAGGGGGCGAGCCTATCGCCATACCGGGCACAAATTCCAGACTCCGGACTGATACTGAGCATTTCGTAATAGAAAAACCCAATACCACTTTGCCCGACCCGGGGATTGAACCCGAGGCCTCAGCGTGGGCCTCAATCGTAACGCGTACGCATTACAAGTGCGCCACCGAGGCAGTCTTATATATTTTAATATATCTTAAAATGGCGAACGCTTCGTATCCTTTAACCAGACTTCAACGTATACTACTCCAGACATGCTGCTTCGATGCGAATTGCGGCACAAAACGCAAGCGAGATGATAATATTGAGTTACGGTCAATTGACCGAAGTTCATTATGTATAGTAGTTTTTATATTAAAAGGTTTTATTTAATTTATACACAATATTACATTTCCAAAAAAAATGTAATTTAAAAATATAAAAAACATCAGCCTGATCAACTACACCATCATACTATAATTAACTTTTTGTATATTACCTATTAGCTTTTTTGAATTGGTTTTATGTCTATTAAAAGGTTTAAATTGTCAAATAAATTGCAATACAACAAAACTTTAACGCCCGGTTTCTGAAAGGCTGATCAATGTTAAATTAACTAATCAAATGTAAAAACTCATATCAAGTCGAAATTGAGTTGCTAGAAGCGTGATCAACACTTTTGATTTGACACACATGTTAGCTAACATAACTTTCAAATTAATATGAAAAATCGTATGTCAAACGGTACTAAAGAGGCATCAATATTAGAAATTTATTCATTAATCAACGTATCAGCAACTCGAATTGATTTGCCAGCGATATCAAATCAAAGTTCTGTTAGTTGAATGTTGATTTTATCAGCCTTTCAGAAACCGGCCGTAAGAAAATCTTTCTGTTTATCAAATAAACATATTGATAGTCATTTTGATTTGACAGATGTGTGACATCTAAAACCATATACGAGTGAATACGGGTTTAAACCTACTCAAGAAATGAATGCCCACGTAACCAAATGAGTGAAACATTAACAAATCCTCAAGAAATATATGACTTCATAACGTTAATATAATCCTACAAAAAGCTTCGCCATCAGTCGTGCACCCGAGACAGCCCACCCCAAAGAAGGGGGTTTCAACCCCGCACAAAACTATAAATTTCCGTTTAATTACCCCCGGGCAGCGTCACATCATGGATCCAGACAGTTTTATGACGATTTACGGTCACATTTCGACGCGGGGACTGCCCCGCTTAGGGATTCCGTAAGACCATTATATCTTGACCCTCCGCGCCTCCTTGCAAAACTTGTGGCGGAAAGAAAAGGAGGCGTCCTATACAAACACGAGGGTCTTTACTTTCTGGTCAGTATTCGTCACCTTTTACACTGCCAGGGGGTTTTAAGGCTTCCAGTTCTTTATGGTAATGAAATCTGAGCGGGGTGACGTGGAGGTGATGTTTGCAGAGTTTTTGTTGCGCTCCTTCCCCTCGCCCCCTCACGGGGCTTATTTATCGTGCGTTTGGGTGTACCCAAAGTTCGGTAGAAAGTTCCGCCGAATGGAATGTGCCCGAACACTGTTGATGATATCTGCGGAATTGTTTTCGTACATTTTCCATCTCGGCGGAATGATGGCCCGAACGTATTGTTGGCTTTCAATCGACGTGCGTATAATGGAATGTGCGGTTCATGTAATTTTTATTTTATATTTTGGATGAATTACTACTTGCCTTCAAAATGAACGGTATAACAATAGTTGACTGTATTGGCATTTCTTGCGCAGTTACTTTTCCGAGTTTTCCTTTGTAGTCATGCTGACTATATAAAGTGTCGGTAATTTTTAAGACAGAACATTTTCGTTACTTGTTGTTATTATAACCGGAAATCATTTACTTAAGTATAAGATTATGAAATATATTTATGGTAATTAAACAAAGAGTAAAGATTTAAATTATTTACTCGTATTATCAACTCATAGAATTTAATATCATATTATCATGCCAATTTAAAGTAAAATTAAATCATACTATCCATTATTTACTTCCAACAATTTGATTACTTCAAAAGCCTATACATACACAATCCACTTTCTTCCTGGCGTTACCCCCGCTAGTTACAGGGTCCGCCTTCCCACTAAGACGCCTCCACTTCGCCCGATCTTGAGTATCCTCTGTAGTAAGACGGCTGGCTCTCATATCTCCCTATAATACGTCAAGCCAACGTTTAAAAATGGCGTTGTTAAAATCCTATACAATCCACTCGCAAACACTATTTACTGAAACAACAATCATCACACCAGACAAAAATAAAAATACATCCATAAAAACCAATATAATTGTTATTCAAAACGTAAACCCAACAGTTTAACGTTATATTATTATTTGTCGATACAGAGCGTTTGCAAACGAGACTTTATACACGATAAACGCACAGACAGACGTTTCTGTTCGACATAAAATCAAATCAACAGTTATCCTGTGAGCCTACATCACAATCAGGGTTAATCGCGTGTGTGACAAGTTAGCTTGTTGGCAACAACTGCTCCGGTTAATAGACCTCTCGGTTGTCGAGGAATAACCCCGTTCTGTACGCAGTTTAATAGCACGAGGGGATCGCGAGAGGTCAAGTTATACTGGACGTGTAGCGACACGCGCGTCGCTCCCTCGCTGCCGATATCGCTTTGACTGACGGACGAGTATGCATTCAAATAGGTTACTTTACCCGTTTCGCCCCCAGTATAAACATCTAGGGCCGTTTTGTATCCAACGCCAATTTGGTACAGAATTTGTTGTGGAATGTAAGAATGCTTTTTGAGGGTTAAATTGCATTTAATTTGCACTAAACAACGTTTTGTTTTGATGGTGGGTTAGCGCGATGCGGAATCGTTTCAATGTTGTTGTTAATTTTTGTTTAATGTTTTATATTTAACATAATAAGCAGGCAGTTAAATTTTATCCGTGGGATATCATAGGATCAACGGTGAGTTGATTATTGCACTACGTGTGTTTAAAAGAAGTATAAATTGATGTTAAAATTGGTAACTTTAACGTGACTAGTTGAAGTAAATCACATGCAATATTTTAACATTTTTGATAGTGCCTCTACCGTATTATCGTGGGAGAATTATGTCAATCAATACAATATTAAAACCTTCGTTGCAAATCATTCATTTATTAACGTTATCCATTAAATAAATAAATAAATAATTTGAACAGACCTAATGTAGTAACTTGTTTTGTACGAATTGCCCACAATAATTAAGATAAAATGACAATGTAGTATATCATGTAAGTGAATATAAATTCTTATGAGAAATAAAGTTCTTTAACCAGAAATAAACCCAACAGTCACACACATAGCCCTTTTTTTTTAACGTTGGGATACCCTTTATGGGTACCGCCCCACCGCGTGGTCAGTCGGGCGACTGGGGCGAAGGGCGACGTTGGATGCAGTCAAGGCGACACACATAGCCCTGACCCTACACTAGTTTAAACTGTATTGTGGGTATCAGGAACTACGACGGACTTGCGGTCCCAGAAAACCCAGACCCGAGAACAATATTTGTGGATCACACAAATCGAACCCACGGACTCTCGCTTCGCAGCCGGCTACTTGCCCCATGGAGCTATCAATAATAGAATTTATCAAGTATTATACAATAAAAATGAAAGAATAATTAGTAATACTAATAAATAGCAAGCAGCGTACAAATACTGAGCGTATGTAGGCTGAGAAACTGTCAGGGTTCAAATCCCAGGTTCGGTAATTACAATTTGTGTTAGAGTCCTTCGATTGGAAAAATCACACATGAATTGCCCGTGTTTGGCATTTGTGCCCGGTATAGCGATAGGTTCGCCTCCTATCACATTATGGGACGGAACTAAACTAGGTGACCCGTGGATGTACTAGTACATTTTGACTCTTTGCCTACCCCTTTGAGGAGGAGGCGTAAGCTTCTGTTATATAAGTTATACTAATGAATAGCATATTTTGGTGAGATATACGATAGACTGCCTCGATGGCGCAATTGTAATGCGTACGCGTTACGATTGAGGTCAACTCTGAGGTCTCGGGTTCGATCCCGTGGTCGGGTAAAGTGGTATTGGGTTTTTCTATTACGAAATGCTCAGTATCAGCCCGGAGTCTGGAATTTGTGCCCGGTATGACGATAGGCTCGCCCCCTATCACATAAGGGACGGAAATATGCTCGGCGAAATGTGGATGTACTGGTTACACCAGTACCCCACGACAGTACAGTATGTATATACGATAGAACATGCGAAAAAATATGTAGTGTAGCTATAAAAGAACGTTCTTTTTAACGTCCGATAAAAAGGAGAGAGGTTATAAGTATCAAAGTCAAAGTCAAAAGTCAAAATATTCTTTATTTAAATAGCCTTTTCCAAGATCTTTTAAATCGTCAATTATATTGTAGATATACTACTACCACTACTATCTCTTTATATGTCTGTGGTAATATAGTGCCAAAACTAATAGACCGATTTGAATGCGGTTGAATTGAGACTGTTCTTTTCTGTGTCTGAAGAAAATACAAAGAGATACTTTACTATATTTTGACGTCGGAGTTTTTAACGGTTAGTAATAAATATTATAATATAATAAATATTTCCGTTAGTCGAATAATAAAGTACTTCTAGTGTTTCATTACAAAATTAAAGCGAGGTTATTTACGTAATTATAGTTGTTTTGTATACAGCTAAGTAATATCTGTCATTTACAAATTAAAAATGTATTACGAAGATTTCAGAGGTTCCGTCAGTAAGTTTAGTTTCGAATACATTAATATGTGTATTTTAATTTAACATACGCACTGTACGCCTGTAATCCCTGAGGGTAAGCAGAGGTGGAACTAGTACACCCACATTTCGCTGAGCTTATTTCCGTCTGATGTGATAGGGGGCGAGCCTAACGCCATACCGACATCAATTCCAGACGCCGGGTTGATATTAAGCATTTCGTGATAGAAAAACCCAATATCACTTTACCCGACCCAGGCATCGAACCCGAGACCTCAGCGTTCACTTAATCTTAACGCGTACGCATTACAACTGCGTCACCGAGGCAGTCAAACGCAAAACTAACCCAAAGGAATCCTAATCCTACTTTAAATACAGCGAAATGTATATTTTCCTTTGCGAAATCTCCGTCAGATTTACTGGCATGCAAATCCTGGCACATTCTAATGTTGAGTATAATTAGCAACGGTTTGTTATGTGGGGACAGGGGGGCGGGGGAGGCAGGTAGAAAAATACGCTCCCATAGATTATACTGTCGTTAAATGTCTTTAATGTTTTAGGGCGGGAAAAAAAAGTTTTTTGTTTACTTCAACAACTAGTGTAGGTTCTGACGTCCACTACGACGATCCTTAAGTTTAACACACATTTATTTACTTAGGTCAATTCAAAAGGTAATTTTCATATGATTTGACGTTTCTTAAACAGGTTTAGTTGGTTAAACCAGATTTAGAATCGTCGTGCAAGTGGGCTTAAGTCGAATTCGCAATAAATTTAGGTCAGTTTACAAGGTGGCAGGTCTCTCGTTTGCAAGACGTCCGGATTGGTACCAGCGCTTTGTCTATTTATTCCGTCAAACAGCAGTGTGTAAGCATTGTCATTTTTCGGTTTGAAGGACATTGAAACCAGTGAAATTGTGGCATAATGAGACTTAACATCTTATGTCTTAGGGTGACGAGAGCAGTCAAATACCATTCAGTGATGTGTAATACAAAGGTCTGTGTGGTGTTGCTTCTGTTTATGAGCAGGCCTGACGCTTACCATCAGGCGAGCGACCTGCTCGTTTCGTCACTCAAGCTAATAAAAACAATAAAGACAATGTTTTATTAGTGGCTTAGATTTCTCAATAACTCTTTTCCCTACGGATTATTTCCTCTTTACTCCCTCCCTCAATAACGGGAATTTTTTCCCTAGAAAATAGATGAAAAAAAGTTTTTTTTTTTTGAGTTGACGTCAGACAGGCAGCCGGTTGTAAAAACTACAAGCCAAATCTTTCTGTACCGTGAGTTAAAAAGCATGTTGCCGACCCCACTGCGAGTGGAATAGCGGCAGGTGGAAGAAGAAGAGTCAGACGGGAAATACCATCATCTAGCTTTAAAAATAATTATAATGTAAATATGTATGTAAGTGTAATTATATTAGGGATGCAGGAAGCCGATGGATGCAGGCCGCTTCCAACAGGTCGGCCTGGAAGGCATTAGGGGAGGCCTATGTTCAGCAGTGGACGTCTTGTGGCTGATGATGATGATGAAGTATGATATATAATTAACCAATTTGCAACAAAAATATATATAGTATTTTTTCAGTTTTTACCTCCGAAAGAAGAAGGTGGTATAATGATTTCTTAGGTTTACGCGAATATTACACATTGAAATAAAACTCAACTCAGTGTCAACTAACTTTTTTTTTAAATAATTAAAAATAAATGTATAATTTTAAAATGAAGGTAGCCATTGTAACATTAACTTTTCGAGACGACCTACACCTCAGTCTCTCCCGTGACCACGAAGGCTGAAAAGCTTTCGAAACGTCGGGACTAAAATAAAAATTTAACCGCGATAAAATCCGTATAAACTAGTTTTATTTCAAGGTGGTATAAGTTTGAACTCTTTATCTTGTGTGTGTGTGTCTGTCTGTGTGATGGTAGCACCTAAACGAATGCACCCTTTTAGCTATGTTTGAAATAAATCTGTTTAGCCATTATAAATTACAAATGTTTTTTAAATAACGGCAGTGCTTTTTACGGTTATATATTATGTCTAACTAAATTTTAAAATACAATATCCTTTATTATACAATTAAGATATTTAAAATATATTTTATTTCTGGTAACTAGTTACAAAAAACATTTATTCCATTAACACGGTTTGTACCCAACTCAACCAGGAATTGAAGCCGCCACCTCTCTTTTCCTAGCCAATTGGGTAAACGTCTGTTTAACATCCTAAAAACAAATAAGCGTTACGCAACCGAATTTACCGCCAATTTATTCCCAAATATTCAACAGTGGGGGAAAACAAAAACAAGGCATTTTAATATCCACGCAGACGCATGAGGTCTTTATTTATAACTGCAATAACACTTCAATAATGACGGAACCGCATTACTTCACCATTTCTACTTGACCTCCGACTCGTCTTCTCAGTTATAAAGGTTTGGGAGGTCTCGGATCACTGCGGAGTCTGAGAAATTCAGATATAACATCATTTTTATAAAAATGATGACAATATTGGAAATCAAACGTTTTTTAATGATTCGTTGCTGAAAGTTCTCTAATAGAATTTCGAATGTGAAACTTACTAACCCGAACCCGAAGTTTAAACTGCTCTATTAGCAGATATTTTGTGATAGTACTATGTATAATATAGAATTAATTCTTAAAAAAAATATTTTAAATGCTGTCAATTGTAACCACAATTTAAATATTTAATCATAGACTATTTTTCAATACAAATTACACAGTTTATACAAACATGTTACATACTTAATACACAATGAATCTTTATAACATCTTATTACTCAAATAGATTATAATTCTATTTATGATTAGCTAGATAAAGTTAAAAAATAATGCTAGCATTTGCTCGCGGCACCGCCCATGTGAAAGGCCTTTTCTGGGATAATTGTGAAACACGTGTTTAATTACTTTTAATCAGCAATATTTATACTAAATTTCACAGTCGTATTCTGTTACATAAAGAATTTGCATTCAAAAGTCAACCTCTTTTGCCCCCTTAAAATAAATATTTCCAAAATCCCTTTCTTAAGGTAATTACATAAACTATCATCTGACTAAATTTCATGATCCTAACTTGTAGTAATTTTTGAGTTATCGTGAGTTAAGCTTGAAGCTGAAGCTGAAGCTTCATCTAAAGAAACTGACACAAGTAATGCAATATGTAACTAAATTCACACGCACATGAAAGTGGCATTTCTTTGTCAAGTTCTTTCTAAAATTCTAAGTGGGCCCCGAAATCTGGATACCTAAGAGTCCTTTCATAGCCTAAAATTGTACATTAACTTGATTAATTTCGATAAATCCTCAATCCACAAAATTTCAGATTTCTTAAAAAAATACTTTCCAGTTAGCAAAACATTTTTTTATTAAATCCATACAACCCAATCTCTAAGCCTTACATAACGCAATCATCTGCAAATGAATACTGGAATCACGAGGGAGCAAGTTACACTGGATGTGGGTATCCATGTAGCCGATTTATGGGTCGAGTTAGGTTCGGTTCCCAGGTCACGTATGGAGGGACGGGTGTCCGTCACGACCCTCCCTGATAGCATGATTTGGACGGGTGACGTGTTCGCATCGAATGTACGCGTTATACTAGATATTGCAAACGATATATTCTCAATATTGGGGTGAAGTTAGGTGTTAGTATGTGTGGTTATAATATACAGTATTTTTACAGCAGAAGCCAGCAAACGGGCAAGTTGGTCACCTGTTGGTTAGTGATATCTACCACCTATCTATCCATACCAGAAGAATGATGGATGCGATGCCAACCTCAAAAGAAAGGAAAGATGATTGAGAAAGGGAAGGGAGATTCGGACCCCCAGTAATGTACGGCAAGTTGGTCACCTGTTGGTTAGTGATATCTACCACCTATCTATCCATACCAGAAGAATGATGGATGCGTTGCCAACCTCAAAAGAAAGGAAAGATGATTGAGAAAGGGAAGGGAGATTCGGGCCCCCAGTAATGTAGCTACCATTTCATGTAGATAGCCTCAGTCTTCTGTGAGACAGTGGTAACGACCCCATCGAGCTGACCCATTCAAGCTGCACACAAAACTGTCAACTTCGTCGCTCTAGCGTCTTTAAAATTCTAAAAAACATCATATAGATTTGATAGGATCATAATTTAGTTTAGATAGAGACAAAGCGACGTCAAGAGACAAGTTGCTGTTGTACTTCGAACGTGAGTCAGTGAGTTGGATTTCTGAAGGCTTAAATTTAGTCTCAACGGATTTATGATTTTTCTGTTCTGTATGTTCACAGGCGATAGAGATTTACTGAGTCGTTACTATAAAAAAAGAGAAAGAATTAAATGATTTGAAACAAATGTCTATTGTTAGAAACTAAAAAAAACATAATGAAGGGCGATTCTCCTAAAATTGAAATTAGGTAATAAGTTCCATCGCCGCTGAAGAGGTAGAGTGAAAAAGGCCAAAGAGGTGTGCAAGGATTATAGCAGGTGGAAATCCGCTGCATACACCTATCCCAATGGGAAACAGGCGTGAATCTATATACGAGTATATGTCGGTACTCCAGCTGAATCATGTACACTCTAAATCCCTTATTTCCACCATAACATAGTAATTTATTATCCGAAAAGTAAGAAGCAATTAGCAACGCCCGAACAATTATAAAAGCAGTTTAACTGCACGCTTGTGATCTAACTGGCAGGCAGTTACTCATGTAAGGTCCTGAACATCGAACGATTAATTTTTGACACTCATAACATTATATCAGAAACTTTACAGCGGAACTCTGATTTTGTGTTGAGGGTGTAGAGAAATGGAAGTGGCAGATAATACTTTAAGTGGTAGAGCCACGCTGTAGACACTTTTGTCTACATACAAATGGGCTGTCTCGATCGGGGTTTTTTTAATTATTTTAAACAACGAGACGGGTAGATCGCTCGCCTAATGATAATCTATTGCACCTCTGCCTAACTTTTCAGCGATTCAAGCTTTATCCTAAGTTAGTATGTAGGTACGAGTATAGTCGGTTAATTCGCTACTTGATATGGAATCTTAAATTTCTTGCCACATGATACTGGTCGGTTTTTTAATTAATTATCACATCCAGATAAGCTAATTCGTGAAGTTTAAATTGCAGTTGTAAGTTATTATCTGTAGTAGAGTATAATTGCACCCTGTAGACTGTGGAGATCTAAACGAGCCCCTACTTACAGTATCTGCGCCGATAACTTGTTTTCTTTAGGAACATTTTGTAATAAACTTACTTCAGGGGTTTTCCACCTTTTGTATTAGTAAAAATATAAAATTCTGTTAGAAGTTACGTGAGATGAGTATTATTTTATTAATACCAAACGACAGAAATCACGTCAACTCATAGTTTATTGGTTACATTTACAATATTACTGCTTTACAGACAACCCCATGTCAGGATTCTCTACGAGACCGTTCTCTAATTGTAAGTAAAACAACTAGGACCGAATAGTAAACCAGCATAGCTACCGCGTAATGAACACTTGGACTATCGACTGACCACTGATCTTAATGAACTGGAGACTGTACCAAATTTAGTTTTATCTAAAACATGATATATGATGTCAATATAGCAATTTCAACTAATAATTAGTTGTTTTTAGTGTTTGTTTTTTTACATACACAAACTAAGTTAAAAAAATTGTGATAATAATGTGCAGATAATTTAATTTCGGTTCTATTTTTAATAAAAAGTTAAATACTTCGAACTGACTTACAAAAACTTTACTCGTTTTTTTTTACACGAGACCATCTTTGAGTTCTGACTCATACCACACCGTATGAAGTATATTGAATAAAAAAAATATCATCTGTTAAGAAATGCTGGAGTGTCGGGTAAAATATATAAATTATTGACGACGTTTATTCTAATAGCCTGATTAACGAAACGGGCAGGACGCTCACCTGATGGTAAAGAAGACGCAACACCATACAAAAACCTTGAATTACAATGACACATCAAATGTTAACTCTCATAATGCCCAGTAATTTCACTTGCTTCAATGTCAATGTCAAATTTACATCACACGGGTCGAATACAGAATCTCTTTTTTTAGGTTAACAAAAAAAAGCATCACTTATCTCCTCAAAACAAACGAAAAATAAGTTTCGTAACTCCACACCGGAAAACCGAAAGTTGACAACAACTGGCGCAAGATAACTCGAAGTTAGTGCAGTGGCTATAGGTCAAGTGTAATTACGATTATTCACTTTGCCACACTGTGTGCCGCTATGAGATAGCTAATTGCTGCTATTTAAACAGTTAATGCGCTTTTTGTTTGGTATAATGATATAGGCACTTAAATGACGTTTACTATTTCCAAAAAACATGCACATATATCACAGAAAACCGACGTAAAGTAGCGGCTTGCTGCTGTGTTTCGTACGGTGAGTGAGATATCTGGAGGCTCAAATTCTCCTACCCTTATTTATCCCTTTCCTTTAAGGTTGGCAACGCGTCCATGATTTGGTGGGCGTATATGGGCGGTGGAGATCACTTACCATCAGATAACCTACTTGCTCGTTTACCGGCCTATGGCATTAAAAAAATCCTAGCACGGCAAAGTATGTATTTTTATGTATTACGTCAATCACACTTAGATGAGGCAGTAGAAACCAGTCCAAAATATACTTAAATGTACCACAGAGCTTCAAGATACCTTGCCTCATTTGAGGAGGGGACCTTGTACTGGCTCAGCACAAAAAAGAGACGCAATTGTTACAAACTCATTTAAAATTCGTGTCGGTGTGTCGTGACCTGATGATTAGTACAATTCAGAAAATGCAGTCCAATATAATGTCGTACACCAAGAGACATTGCTCGCGACGCGACGGTCAGGTCGGCAGAATTATGCCGGCCTGGTATTACTGGATGTTTGATGCAGTAAATCAAATCATTTATTCAGTAATTAGGCCGCCAAGGGCACTTTTACACGTGAAATTAAGAATCAACCGGTGCTTCGGAAATGCCTACTGGTCTGAGAAGAAGCACCAAGAAACTCAGCCGTAAGTCTTTTGCATTTTTTTGCAGTAATGCGAAAGCGACTCGCTTGAACGAGACCCTATTCCGGATTTTTCTCCCTGACGTGTACATGGTCTCTACACGCTGGGTACAAAAATGTATCAGGTATCCTGCCACAAGCAATAACGCATACAAAAATGAAACAGGTAACATTCTAGGCATTCATTATATTAAACGGTAAGTAATTAAAAGCAATATATTTTTATGAATTCAAAATGTACCTATTTAAAATCTAATTTTGTAAATGTTTCTCATTACGTTTTTCATCACTGAAAGAAAATTGTCATAGATTGATGATTCATAATATGAAAGAGAAGCAAAATAAGTTTCATTCTCCGACCTTATCACAATAAAATTTGAATAAAAGAAGTTATACCTAGTTTTGTCTGAATTACTTTCGAGTAATCGAATTTTATTGTAATAGTGATCAAGGCTGTATTAAAATTACTCAAGACATTGAATAATACATCCATAAATAACCCACAAAAAACACAACAAATAAATTACACGCTAAGAGTAAATAACAACGAATTTAAAAGTATTCCCAAGTTTATCTCGAGTGACGTCTCCCGCCATCTATCGTTGAATGGCGTGACTTGCGTGCAAATATCCCCATCCTCCCATAGATGTCTCTACGAGATGGCGAGTGTCAGCCCGCGACATGTTTATGGCCGAAAAAGCGGCTGGAAACAAAATGGCTTTTAAATGACTGGGTGAATTTTCGCGCGCGATCTCACGAATTTGTATGCAGATTTAAGAAGAAAGATGTCTGCGAGGAGACAATGTGTTTTTCGCTCGTGCAGACACATCTGTTATTTATTTGTCGCGTTCGAGACAGGTTACTTTTATAAATCTCTCAGTTCTTTTATCTCTAAGCGTTTTGTGTTGCGTAAATTTGGATGCTTTCTATTTTGATTACAATAAGAATAAACACTTCAAGATATTTTGCGCACTTGCTTGTACACATAATAACAAGTATGTACTTGTGTTAAATAAGTACCTACCTACCTAGTTTTTTATCTAACGATTTTAAGCTTCTGATACTTAAATTCCTAAATACACCTCTGAACAAAAGGTCGTGCATAGGTATTATTTATTGGATTTTATTAAAAACAGATTGTACCTACAAAGCTACTTTGCAAACGTATTCTACTTAGATATCAAACACAAATAACAGGCTCTGGTAGTTTAAAAGTCACATAAAATTTTAGTCTATGACGGGGAGGGAGGCAAAAGTCCGGACCCCGTCTATACGAGGCCTCCCATAAATATTACCCGTCTGAGACATTGTCAACCGGCCACCCTAATTTACGGCCAGTAATTAGGAGTTTGCACTTTGCCAAAACGATTTGCATCGATCGCGATGCCATCAATTTTATAATATTTTTCTATAGTATTTCGGGACTATTTGATTTGATTTCTAATAAAGTAATACCATTTTGTTAAAATCTTGCACGAAAAGAAATTATCATACACAAATTATTAAAAAATCAAATATGCGATCAAAATAAAAATGTATACTGTGTATCACAACGCTATCTCTTGCCGACGACTTGAGTTTTTAACCTAAAAAAATTTACGTTACAAATTAGTACTTCACTACAAACATAGATGTCACTTTTTAGCAAAATGTGTAATAATATTATTACTATTATTTATAGTACATAATATATCAACTATTTTAAATAATTTTAATAATTGATTATTCAATTTATTATATTATATATCACATTATTTGTTTCTAAAAATATACCGATTTATTCGCGCGCTTTTTTGACAGCTGTCAAAAAGTTTGGTAGTTTGCCTTTTGTAATTTTTTGTTTACATTGGTGATTTTTATAAAAAAATAAAATTTTCACTTAACTTTAAGAATGGATCCCTCTGAAATAGAATTTATTGGTGAAAATCGTATAATTAGCATCATCCCGAACTTTACCTACGACAAAATTTATTTGATTTGTGGTGAATTTGGACCTTTCCGTGCCGGGCTGCCCTTAAATGTGCCTTTGTGGCTGGCTATGATGTTAAAACAGAAACAAAAGTGCCGTATCGTGCCTCCAGACTGGATGGATACCGATGTCCTAGAAAATATCAAGGAAGAAGAGAAAAGATCTAGGTTAGACATGTTTTTCTGTATTTTAAAGTATATTAAAAATAAGTGCTTGTATTTTTTCAATTTTTTACGCAGTAAGTACTTCTATAGCAGTTAAAATAGACAAAAACACACAATAGTAAGCTATATAGTATCAGTCCGGCCCATAAACAATATCAACACCACTCAGCACTACAACATTACTCTGTGCTCGTCACCCCAAGACATTAGATGTTAAGTCTCATAATGCCTAACAATTTCACTTGACATTCATGTTGGGGTGGCAGACGCATATGCTACATATGACATTATGTGTTTTGACATTATTTGGTTTTATGCATTAGTATGTAGGTATATGCAATAAATGCTTGCAAAGTAAGTAGTCAGGCAGGTAAATGTCTAAACAATGCATATTTACAATTGTAAGCTGAAAACTCGCATAGTGTTTACTTGTAACGAAACACAAATGCAACAGAAATATCAGCTAAAAAGTATTTTCCTAAAAATATTGCAATTTCTAAATGTACAAAATGTGTTTAATTGATTTATAAGTGAGAATCATAAACATAACATACGCATTCCTGCCTGTAATCCCCGAAGGGGGTAGGCAGATGTGTAACCAATACACCTGCCGAGGGGGCGAGCCTATCACCATAGTCATACATATAGTTACTCAAGAGAAATATAAGTACATAATCTTATATTGTAACAAAGTATAGTTCTAATTATTATAGTTCTGTAATTGTATTATACCTAATGAGCAGACTCTTAAACTATTTGAAATTTCATTAATTACAGATTCTTCACAAAAATGCCAAATGAGCACTACATGGTTGAAGCAAAGTTGATTCTAGGCGCAGCGGCTGAGGATGTACCAAACTCATCACAGATTAAAACCATCATTAAAGATATTTGGGACATTAGAATGTCAAAACTCAGGACTTCAATGGATGCACTTATGAAGTCTGGAGGTAATGTTAATAATTTTAGGATTTTTTACTAGTTTAAATGATGAAACAATCATCTGATGTCATTATGCATGCCCATAAACAAACACAAAACCACACAAAACTTTGAATAACAAAGCAAAACATGGCAATGTACTGTGTTCGTCACCCTGAGACATTTGTTAAGTCTCATAATGCCCAGTAATTTGACTGCCTTCAATGTCCTTCAAACTGAAACACAGCAGTGCTTGGTGGTGTGGCGGCAGTAATAGACAAAGCGGTAATACCAACTCAGACGGCCTCCTGCATATAAGGGAACTTCCTTGAAAATTTCTCATTATTAATAGCAATAAGGAATGGTAGTGGGTAAAAGTGCAAGTGGTTTGGTCATGTTTTGAGGAAGCCCCATATTGTTGCTTAGCTAACAATACCGCGCAAGTTAAGGCTTAGTTTTCAGGAGAGACATAAAACTGAATATTTTTTATCAACATATTGTGTGATGTAAACCAATGGATTGTGCAGTGACAGAACTATTTGAATATCATGCTTTGTATGGTTAGTAAAAAAAATGTGTAAATTTATTGGATATGCGGCAATAACAATTTATCCAATAACAATATCACATGATCAATTTTCGAGTTACACTGTGTTAGCAAATGACGATATGTGGGTTGGAAATGATTGTACCAGGGGTATGATTTTGTGGAAGACCCAAAAACTGATGGCTTGATGTCTCATCATTCATGTTTTTTATGGGGGGACTCCCCCTCTGCTCCCTCTGTTACTTTTAATTCAGAGTATGTCTACCTGAGTAACTCACATGCCTTTATTTTAAATACTCATCAATATAAAAAAAATCATCATTCATGTTGACATCTAGCCATTGGTTTCACTCAGAGAACTCCCAGTGTAAGTAGAAGTATCTAAGTAGGAAGGTGGACCCTAGCAAAGGGTCAGGATAATGCCAGACAGAAAAAAAAGGTTCTGATACTTTGTATGAAGTTTCTGATGACCCATATTATAGATTTTGGCTTTGTGTAGGTGGATATGGTCGACTGGATCATTTGACAATGATGGAAATAAACTCGGTGAAACCTCTGCTGCCAGCTGCTATGGATAATCTTCTCAGGATACAAATGGTAAGGTCAAACTAATAATATATTTAAATAAATAAATACACCCAACAGTCACACACTAAGTCCTGACCCCAAAGTAAGATACGAGTCTTGTGTCGTGTCGGAAACTAGTAAAGACTTTCGATCTCACAACACCCAGACCGGAAACAAATATTTGTGGATCACACAAACATTTGTCTCGGTGCAGGGATTGAACCCGCGATCTGCCGTTTCACAGCCGGCTACTCGCCTGCTGTGCCACAGAGGCTATTGATGTGTATTTTTCTTATTAGCCTGAATGATAAACAAGCAGGCACCACGCCTGCCCATAAACAGAACCTTGAATTATAAAGCACTGCATGGCATTGGACTGCGCTTCCCACCCTGTGACATAAGTTGTTAAGTCTTTTATCGGTAGACTGAGTGGTAGAGCCACTCGTCCGGATCGTTGCCACTGTCTCACAGAAAACCGACGGAAAGTAACAGCTTGCTGCTGCGTTTCGTATGATAGATATCCAGAGGCCCAAATCCCCCTCCCCTTCCCAATCGCTTAATTATCCCTTTCCTTTAAGTGCCGACATAGCATAGGCCGGCAAACATGCTAGTGGGTCACGTGATGGTAAATGATCTCCACAGCCCATGTACGCCCACAATACCAAAATAATTATGGGCGCGTTGCCGACCTTACATGAAAGGGATAATTAAGGAATGGGGAAGGGATTTGGGCCTCCGGATATCTCGCTCACCGTACGAAACGTAGCAACAAGTTCATACTTTTCGCCGGTTATCTGTGAGACAGCGGTAATGACCCGGACGAGCCGGTCCATTCATGCTGTAGACATCACTGTCTCCACTCAAAAAGTGGCTCGTTTTCCCAGCTTCTACTATAAAAAAGCTATGTGACACGCATGTATGTTTCTGTGGTGTAGAGTTATAAAATGTATTGATATTTTCAGAAAACTAAAAAGACAGCGCCTACTTCAAGCCTGAACACTTCATCATTCAGCCAGTCTGGTGCATCACATTCACAACATACATGACACCTAATGCTAGTCAAAATAAATTTAAATGGAATATATAGTTTGTTAATAATTTTGTGTCTTTATTACACGATTCATGGTATAAATTGTAGTGTCTTTCAATTTGTTGGTATGTTTTTTTTTTTATATAACTAGGGCAACAGCCCATGTTTTTCCACAAAACATAAAATAAAAAATAAACTTAAAGTCCGACGAATATGAGACATATCTTACTTTATTCCCCACATTATTCTGCATCGATTGGTATCGGTCTCGACCCCATACCCCCAGCGGTTTCGGAGGAGATAGTGTGACAAGCTTTAGGCAGCGGCGGCAGTTACTTTTTTTAGAATAGAGAGAAATTCGGTGACGAGGCGTGCAGGTCGCTCGCCTGATGGTAAGCCTAATGGTTTTTTGAGTGTTAGAGCCACGCTGTAGACACTTGCAATAATTATTATCTATTTAGGTTTACGATACTGCAACTTACAAGATATAATGATGCATAACGACCAAATACTTTAATGTATACTACTAGACGGGCTGTTTAGCAGTAAAATTCCGTCACATAACGCGGGAGTTTGACAAGGGGTTCTGGTTGAGAGTAAGCGAGATGGTAATATTGAGTTACAGTCAATTGACCACAACTTAGTGGTACAATTCCTATGTACCTCGCAGCTTGTCTACTACTTAGTATACATTAAAGTCTTTGACAACGACATATTTTGTCACCAGACGATCCGATAAGAAGATAAAGCCGTGTATAAACTAAATTCGCATATTATTTATTACTAGCTTCTGGACAGCGGCCTCCATGGGCGAGTAATCACTAACCAGCTGCGAAGCCAGATGCCTATGGTTCGATTACCGCACCGAGTTTTTTTTTGTCCAGATATATTTGTTTCGGGTCTGGGTGTTTCCAAAACGATCGTCAGGCAGCCGACTGATCGTAGAAGCTACAAGCCAAATATTTCTGTCGCAAGTGTTATAAAGCATGTTGCGTTAACCCCACTGCGAGTGGGATAAGGGCAGGTGGAAGAAGTCTAACTTGCTTCGATCATGTGTAGTTTAACTTTACCAAAAGAATATTATTTCCTCCTATATCATCGCCTCATTAGTCTAGTATCAGTCTACTTAGACCGAGGAACCGGTGAGATCCTGGGTTTAAATCCCAGGTCAGGCAATTTATCTGTAAGTATTTGAGATTTTGATACGAAAGATCACACATGAGATTCCCAGGTTTTCGCACTGCTGTTCGTCTCGAGGTCGCATTCGGAAAATGTACCGAGTGTACATTACATACGTACATAGTCGTTGGTCGAAACTATCTACTACTATCTTACCATCGGATGAAGCGTAGCCACTTCGCCGACCCAGGATACAAAAACACATAACACTAATCAACCAACACATTTATCACCCACTATTTGAAACAGTTGCTTGATAGCACCACATGGTACCATGGAACAAAACCGACGCGACGGTATTCCATTTTTGATTTTTTTTATCGAACGGACGATAAAAACAAAATGATTTTAATATAATCAATCAACACACTCATCACCTACAGTTTTAAACAGTTGCTTGAAAGCACCACATAGTAACGGAAGAAACGCTGACGCGACGGTATTCCATTTTTGATTTTGTTTATCGTACGGACGATAAAAACAAAATGATTTTAATATAATCAACCAACACACTTATCACCTACAGTTTTAAACAGTTGCCTGAAAGCACCACATAGTAACGGAAGAAACGCTGACGCGACGGTATTCCATTTTTGATTTTGTTTATCGTACGGACGATAAAAACAAAATGATTTTAATATAATCAACCAACACACTTATCACCTACAGTTTTAAACAGTTGCTTGAAAGCACCACATAGTAACGGAAGAAACGCTGACGCGACGGTATTCCATTTTTGATTTTGTTTATCGTACGGACGATAAAAACAAAATGATTTTAATATAATCAACCAACACACTTATCACCTACAGTTTTAAACAGTTGCCTGAAAGCACCACATAGTAACGGAAGAAACGCTGACGCGACGGTATTCCATTTTTGATTTTGTTTATCGTACGGACGATAAATAAATGTTCTTAATTATCTCAATAACACGCGCCGACGCGACGGTATTCCATTTTTGAATTTTTAAACGAACGGACGATAAAAACAGGATGTTCGTAATTATCTCAATAAATATTAAATATCTCAATTGTATAATTATAGGTATATTATTATTAGTTGATCCCGTTTAAATTTCAAGAGGAAATTCCATTCCTAATTTGAGAATGAAAGACTAAAACTTCCGTCATTCGTGCACCATTTTTGAGAAAATAATAATTACATAGGTATTTTACAAAAATTAAACCTATAAAAATAACTAAAAGATAATATAATATTAGATTGTTCAAAATACCATGGTGTTAATGTATGGTATTATAATGACCATTAAAATAAGTATGCGCTTCCAGTAGGAAGTAGGATGGAAAAGTACCCTACACCCAATTCGAAATACACACACACAGTATATCCGGTAAAACTAAAAATAAATTATATATAAGACTTCTTTCTTTTCGCCTGGCGTTATCCCAGTTTACTGTCGGGGTCCGCCTTTCTCCATCATCATTTGACGGGAATTTGTTATTTTACAAGGTGGTGGTAGGTCCCTCGTTTGCGAGAGAGCCGGCTGGGTTGGTACCACCGCTTTGTCTATTTCTGCCGCCCAGCAACAGTGTGTAAGCACTGTTGTGTTCCGGTTTGAAGGACATTGAAGCCAGTGAAATTACTGGGCATTGAGACTTGATACCTTATGTCTCGGGGTGACGAGCGCAGTCCAGTGTCATGCAGGGCTTTGTTATTTAAAGTTCTGTGTGGTGTAGCTTCTGTTTATGAGCAGGCGTGGCGCTTACCATCAGGCGAGCGACCTGCTCATCTCGTCATTAAGGCTAATAAAAAAAAATTGTGGGGCGACCCACCGTCTGACCCCCACAGCGGGAACCAAGTTTCGTCATTGCCTCGTATCAGCAGAGTGTACCACGTGCAAGTGAGGTTTGCTTTGGGTCTAAGATTTTTTTGCATGGGATAATAAAAATCGTATATATTTTATAAGATATGTAATATATTTTTTCTCAAAAATCATCTTCCGCTTACAGTGACCACTTATACCTATCTATACTAACGCTAACACGCTTAGTACACACCTAGTCTTAAAAATAGGTTTTTATATTGGATTAATTAGTCTCATGTCATTACACATAGCTAACTTCTAGCTTACTAGCTAAATTTTGATAAGATATAAAAATGTTAGGTCTTTTAAGTAAAATGTAAATATAGATAAAAAAATATGTCAAGTAAAAAGTAGAAAGGCGCCATTTTGTTTTTTTTATAATATGCAAAGGTATACAAATTATACGGACATACTGATTCATAATTAATGGCCTTATGAATGGTTCTTTAAATAATTACAGCTGCAACCATAAAATGGCGCCTATGCTATTTTATAACGAATTAATGAAAAAGTAAATCGTTGATTTGGAAATTATATTTAACAATGTTAATAAATGTTTTATATTCCATGTCCAGACTTATCAATAATATTAAATGGAATGTAACATTACGGCTGAGATTTTACCATAAAGGGAAAGCGTTTCAGAGATCTGAAATATTAATTTTGCGTTAGATAGCACATTTTTAAACATGAATATAACATAACCTAACTTACGCTACAATACAGGCAGTGTAGAGCAAAATAATTGCACACTTATTATAATATCGACCTTCATAAGTTTCGATTTCACTCTTTCTTAAATATAAATAATTACAAACAGCTTAAGCCGTGACTTGTAAATTGATTTCCCTCGCATATTAGGCTATGTACAGGACACGCCGCGAGCCAATCAAAGCACTTTGGTCTAACTCCAGCATGTAAAACTCACACAATATCAAACATTCATAAATATTTACAACGTTTTGAACTATTTACAAGATACAAGAATGCACAAAACAGTTTATTTACAAAGATCTGCCGTTATAACCAACTGAAGTTTGTCTCAAATGTATTCAATGTGAAAATATTTTATTTCTGTATTTCTACTTCAATGTATTTTCATTTTTGTAGAACTTCCCATTACTTTGAAAAAATAGGCGGAATTTAATTCAGGTTCCAAACTATTCGTATAATATTATGATAAATATTTCTCGGACCACTATGCATTATGTAAAAAAGCCGCAGGTAGAAATTGCGAGTTCATTCAGCCCGATTAGTGGGAAGAAAAGAAAAAAGTAAAAAAAAATTAAGTAAAAAGTAAATTATTCACAAGTACCAAGCAAAAATTTGTAATACAAAATATAGTCGGCACATTTTTTTTTTTAATGTATTTGAAGTCCAAAGCATTTTTAAAAAAGCCTTCGAAATGTTCACACGAGGCAGACAAAAACGCATTTGAACATGTTCGGTGGGGGTACACACAATTTTTGCAGATACCCTATAAAAATGTGTGTATTTATACTGCTTTATCAATAATACTAACAAAGAAAATCTGAACCATTGCCCATCGGCAATATAAATAAATAAATACCCAACAGTAACCCACACAATCCTGACCATACAATAGGTTAACCTGTATCGTGGGTATCAGGAACTACGAGGGACTTGCCAACCCACAACACCCAGACCCGAGACAAATATTTGTGAATCAGACAAACATTTGTCTAGGTGCGGGAATCGAACCCAACCTGCTGCTACGCAACCGGCTACTTTCCCGCTGCGCCACGGAGGCTGTCAATCTAGGAGGCTATGTATGGGTCTGTCAGATGACGTCACACTTGGACCAAGTACATTGGTAATATTAGGCGAGTGTGACAGTGATAGAAACAGTGTTCACATTCTAACGGGCTTCACAGATATTTCCGATGAATATTGTACTATGTTTCAATTATTGTGATATATATCTATGATAAAATCTAGCTTTTAGAAATAAATGTTCTATTTTAATTAGATCTTAGCGAAGCAGGTTCTAAAATATTTTTTGTAAATGCTTAATTAACTGCGACAAAATTCTGGCGACCAAGAGAAGCATAGTAGTCTCTCGCTGTTCAAAATTGAATTTGGACAGCAGTCTGCAGTGTACTTATCAACAGATGATCACTTAACCGTGTCAGTAGAAAAAAAAAACCATAAGTTGAAGTAATTAAATTCAGAGTATGGCACAGGTTTTTGAAACAGAATTCAGTTGACCATGTTGTTCCGCCGGCATTGATACCCAAGAGATCTTTAGTGAAAGGACAACAACTATGCGCATGCGCATCTACACTTAATTATATACAATAGATCTTAATTATATTTACACGTAACCTATGACTTTTTAATTTATCTAATACTAAATAACAGATTTGTGCCGTGCAAAGCACTTCGATTATTTTTAACTAAGTAAATACTTATTTGTAGAAATTAAACTGAGCATAATTGAGTACTATTGGCACCTTATATTTGACCGAAATTACGGTATTTTTTTAATGATGTGTGCACCTATTTGTAATAAACAAAGTAATAATTCTGGGTATTATGTTAATAGAATAATTAAATCAATTGAAAATTAATCTTAAACCTATTCATGATGGCGGAAATATGGATGAAATGCCGAAATTCGATCACTTACTGAACTTCAATATTGCAAAAAAAAACTTGATATTAATCTTAATTAGTTTTTACACTGAACTGCACAATTAGTATTATTAGTAATCAATCTACACTAAACACTGTTACCGACATCTTCACCTTAGAAGTATACGAGCGTAAGTCACATACAAGTTATAGAACTTACACTCGTATGCTTCTGAGGTGAAAGTTTTCTAGTTTAAAAACTAAACACAATTTGGTCCTAAACGGCCACAATTTTGCTCGGATCCACCTTTACCCTTAGGAACATGACGTCATCTTTCACGAAGTTCCTTTTCTTCAGCATTTCATGGGAAACGAATCTTGGAAAGCCAAAGCCAAGTGCGTCAGGCTCTTTGGATGGTCTTTGGAAGTTCTTCCACGTGGGATCAGGCACGAAACTCTCGACGATGTTGCAGGCTCGGTCGGGACTCGAACTCTGGTCGAAGAGTGTGAAGGACACGGTGTGAGCAAACGGCCAGCGGAGCAACGCGTCGTACTCTCCGGGGAGAATCTTAATGTACACGGACATGTGCGTGGACTCGCCGGCGCCGTTACCGTTCAGGAATAGTGATGCCTGGAATAGAGGAAAATGGTTTTTGAGTTAATGTGACAAGGTTGAAATTTAGTTAATCTTAATTCTGTCTCATTGCTACTCTACGTACACTACCACATTATGAATAAAAACAATAGTAATCATCTAGTGATGTATGTAGTTGTCCAAACCGGATATTATAAATTGACGCGGTCCTACGAGCCGGATAAATATCTAACGCAGTCCTTCGAGCCGGATAAAAATCTAACGCAGTCCTTCGAGCCGGGTAAAAATTTAACGCGGCCCTTCGAGCCGTATAAAAATATAACGTGGTCCTTCGAGCCGGATAAAAATATAACGTGGTCCTTCGAGCCGGATAAAAATTTAACGCGGTTCCTCGGATAAAGTGTAAAGTACACATATCTTAAAAGATTAAGAATGGTTCGGTTGATTTGGTTCATCTGGATTTTATGGGACTAAAAACTATCATATTTTTTCTATATGATACTTAAAATATTGTTTATGCAAGATTTTAATAGGAATTATTTATAAATAAGCTTGTTTTGTATTTTAAAGCCAAAATACTGACGACTATTAAATTTAATTTAACATGAACATGTTTTTTGACTGTCTCGGTGGCGCAGTTGTAATGCGTACGCGTTACGATTGAGGCCAACGCTGAGGTCTCGGGTACGATCCCCGGGTCGAGTAAAGTGGTATTGGGTTTTTCTATTAAGAAATGCTGAGTATCAGCCCGGAGTCTGGAATTTGTGCCCGGTATGGCGATAGGCTCCACCCCCTATCACATAAGATACGCTCTGCGAAATGTGGGTGTACGGGTTACACCTCTGCCTACCCCTTCGGGGATTAGAGGCGTGAGTGCGTATACGTATGTTTAAATTTAATCCAACATGAAAACATTTGTTATGATCATTAAGATTTTAAAATAGCTTGAGGAATCTCATATACCCGTTGCATTCTTTGTTAGTAAACAGTGCTACACGCTGGTTTATATTCGCAATGTGAATAATAAGGTGAGTAAGCACCGCGCCACTACTGACGGAAATAGAACCCGCACCCGCGCTTGTCATAAGTTCATTAAAACAAATAGACAAGTGCGAGCATTTATAGCTGTGACTCAAAATTGGCAGCGGTGATTCAGATAAAATGTTCGATGTAAATTAATAGGTTAATGATATACGCACTCATACGCACTCACGCCTGTAATCCCCGAAGGGGTAGGCAGAGGTGTAGCCGGTACACCCACATTTCGCCGAGCGTATCTCCGTCCCTTATGTGATAGGGGGCGAGCCTATCGCCATACCGGGCACAAATTCCAGACTCCGGGCTAATACTGAGCATTTCGTAATAGAAAAACCCAATACCACTTTACCCGACCTGGGGATCGAACCCGAGACCTCAGCGTTGGCCTCAATCGTAACGTGTACACATTACAACTGAGCCACCGAGGCAGTCAGTCAGTAGGTTAATGAGCATTTGCAATTAATGAGTTTTATTTATCTTAAATTACAATCGTGAGACTTGATTATTACTACCTAAATAATTAAAATGAGTTTGATCTGTCGTTAGTTACAATAGTGAGATTTTATTATTATGGGCAGTAAATTATTATATGAATAATAATTATTTTTTTTGTGTAAAATCATATCCCGTGGGTACCATATGAAATTAAATTAGACGAAATATAGATAATAGATAGAAAAAATTATGAGATAAAATCCTCCTGTACAAATGCAATTAATAAAGTGATTTACCCAGTAATGGACACTTAAGCCTTTATTTACCAGACAGCGAACTGAAGGTGCGGCGAAACGAATCAAGAAGTGCATGGTTCATCACGGTTTTCGGATTACTATGCTACTAGGTAAAAGCGACTCTATACATTACAAAATTTAGAAACTGACCTTTAAAATAAAAACATTGAAAAGTCAAAAATAACAAATTCATGTCTCTTTAGAATCGGTGCCTGTGTCGCTACCGGTCAAATAAAATTGTACCGACTCCATTACGGTCTATGTCGTCAGATCTTAACCAAATTGAATCACACGAGAAGCACCAGCTTTCAAATAAAAAAAAACAATCATCAAAATCGGTTCACCCAGTCGAAAGTTATGAGGTAACAAACATAAAAAAACAGTCGAATTGAGAACCTCCTTTTTTGAAGTCTGTAAAAAACTTGCGTCGTCTTTAGTTTTCTGTCAGCTTTGACAAAAGATAATGGCAAACTTTCAAATCGTACTGACCTGTAATTTATACCCGTACTGGCTTGTGTAAAATGCGGGTGAGACCAGCTCCACGCCGTCCTTGCACTTGGCCTCCGCCATCTTGGCCGCCCAGTCCGTGATCCTCCACACGAGAGCGCCGGAGCAGTTGACGGAGCAGTTGCCGGAGCAGTTGCCCGACAGCCGCGCCACGGCCGCGCGCAGCGACTCCAGCTGCCGCGCCTGCCGAGTGGCCAGAGCTGACACCAGCCCGAGGTGCTGTTGGCTGTTCTCTTCTGTATGTCTCTCTACAGCTTGTCTTGTTCCCTAGAAGTGAGATTCGTGGATAAGTATGGTCGAATTATGCACTCACAATGGCCCGACATTCAACGGGTGTGGAGTCAAGTGTGGAGAAAAGGAGCCCACAATCAAATCAAATCAAATGGTCGAATTATTTATTTGTTAATTTGAATTAATTAATGTTAAATAATTAAGGATGTTTTATGCTCGAATACTGAAACGCACCTTAAACATTTAATATCGTTTTAAAAATGTAATGTGCCTCTTATCTGTCAAAATTGTATGAAAATAAGTAGCTGTTAGATAGTTAGTCGTTGAGTAGCGTTTCAATACCTATTCGGTAGCTGATTTATTTGATTCTTGATTACCTTTTTATTTAAAGTTCAATTGTATTTGGAGGATGTGTTATGTCACATTACAATTGAAATTGCTGGTATCAAAATTTATTTTTTTATCTTTCTTCGTTTCTACTTGTTGTATCGTTGTTAACATAAATTGCATTCTAGAACTGTGACAATATATTTAATTCGTCCCTGTATTAAAAATAAATATTAACTCAAGTATTATCGATGATACGTATATATCTAAAATGACCTTAAATAAAAAGGCTTAAATACCTTGAACCGACAGCCAGCATCTCTAAAGGCACAGGGCAGGGCAGCAGCGGCGGCAGCGGCGGCAGCGGCGACGGCGGCGCAGTGGTCGCGCAGGTGCGCGTCGAGCTCGTCCCGCGGCACCGCGCGCGCCGCGCAGCGCTGCGGGCACGGCACCGGCGCGCGGGAGCATGTCGACCCGTGCGCGCATACTGTGTCCTGCACGCAAACACTACTGTTAGAGGTGCGTCACTGTGGAGGATGCTTAAGACAACGCGATAAGGAAGTGTCTAAAACACCATTTATGGCTGTTCCCTATATTCTGTCTACCGAAAAATTTGCTTACTATGAATAACATTTTGTCAGATCTTCCATACAAAATGTGTCAAAATTTTACTGCTAGTAAGCAAATCTGGCGATAGACAGAATATTGGGAACGGCCATTAGATAGATTCTCGTACGACAGAAAGCCATAATTTACGAGACTGGGTCATATGATTCTTTTTTCAAACTATATGACACTGCCACATAAACAAGAGTTTTCTATAAAGAGTATGCTCATTTATGGCATGAAATGATGGAAATGAAGATCTAATCTCCTTTAAATAGGAAAGTAAAACGAGCACAAAGCCGGGATAATGCCAGGCAAAAAGAAAGATCTTGTCAATATTTATGACCGGTCTGAATTTAGCCACCCCTACGTCTCCTGACACCCTTTAATGACATGAAATTGAAACCAATACAGCTAATGCTAATCTAATACTCGCTACTTCTCCGTAGTAGTCGGCTGCGAAGCGAGAGGCTGTGGGTTCAATTCCCACACCGAGACAAATAACAAATGTTTGTGTGAACCACAAATATTGGTCTCGGGTCTGGGTGTTGTGGGACCGCAAGTCCCTCGTAGTTCCTGATACCCACGATACAGTTTTACCTAGTGTGGGGTCAGAGCTATGTGTGTGACTGTTGGGTGTATTATTATATATTATTATTATTATTATTACTTCAGAGCTATCATAAAGTTTGACTAATGTAGGTAATCACAGAACTTAGTTCAATAAAAACTCCCTATCCATAACCTCAAAATTGTTAACCCCATTTATACTTAATACCTGAATTAAGATCTCATTAGTGTTTACAGCATATAATTTAAAGATTCACTTATTTATTAGGAACAAAAAATAACGTCTAACTTCAGACTCCGTAATATTTATCTGTCATAAATCATTTTCAAACTAATAATTTATATTGTCTAATCCTTCTCTCGCGTGATAACTAACACATTATAAAAGCTTGATAATAAATCAAATTAATGCAAAATTAAGAAAAAAGGCATTAGGTATAAAATCAACCTTAAAAAAACTCATAAAACGTTCAAAGCGGACAGTCACGATAAAGTTAATATAAGAAACTTATTATAATTTGTTGAAAATATACAATTTTCACAATCATCCATAGGATTATCTCAGGAGGTATTACCCTAAAGACATTTACAATAGCAGAATTCGTGATGTAAGCGTTACGTTGGGTGGGGTGGGGATATTTTTGGGTCCTATCATAAGAGCTATCAACTTTGATTCCAATAATAAGTAATTTAAAGGTACCTAATATAAGTTCAAGTAATAGTAATAAGTTTAGTACTATTAAGTAAGTCACTTGTGTCTATAACACGAATGGGCCGGCTCATCCGGGTCGTTACCACTGTCTCACAGAAAACCGGCGTAAAGTAGCAGCTTGCTGCTGCGTTTCGTACGGTGAGTGCGATATCCGGAGGTCCAACCCCTTAATTATCCCTTTTCTTAACTCGGCAATGCACCCATAATTATTTTGGTATTGTGGGCGTACATGGGAGGTGGATATCACTTACCACCACGTGACCCACTTTCTCGTTAGCTGGCCTATGCCATAAAAAAATATATAAAAAAAATAGTACTGACCTGTGTATACCTCTGCCCGCAGTGCTTGCAGGGTACGAGCCGTTTGCTGCAGTGCTGCTGTAAATGCTGCTGCGTGTGGCGTCGCTGTACCTTCGCGCCACATTTGTTCTCGCAGTACACAGGCTCGTGGCCGCAGTTGCCTTGGTGCTCCTGAAAAGTCAGAAACCATGACTTTAATACTAGCAATTACTATTCAGATGCTATTAATTACAAAATTTGGAAACCGAAGGGCCCAAATCACAACAAACTAATAGGTTTTATATTTAGCTTTTGATCGCGGCTCCGCCCGCCTTAACAGTCTTTTTCGGGAATAAATAAATACACCCAACAGTCACACACATAGTCCCGACCCCACACTAGGTAAACCTGTATCGTGGGTATCAAGAACTACGAGGGACTTGCGGTCCCACAACACCCAGACCCGAGACAAATATTTGTGAATCAGACAAACATTTGTCTAGGTGCGGGAATCGAAACCACGGTCTCTCGCTTCGCAACCGGCCACTCGCCCGCTGCGCCACGGAGGCTGTCTGGGAATAGTAGCCTATAACCCTATCTAGGGTCCCAGATATTTCTGTACAAAAATTCATCACAATCGGTTCAGCGGACAGGCGGGAAAGTGTATATACAAACTCAATATTGGATTTATATATTAATATTAGTTAGAATTGATTATGTAATAGTTTCTTGATTATCAGTTCGTTTATGAAAAAGCTTGTTTCGACGTATAAATATTATTAAGTATAACCAAGCGTAGATACTTGTAGCAGAAACCGCCTTCAAAGGTGTAACAATATTACCGAAAACAAACATAAGAATAGGGTAGTTTCCTATATTGAATTCAATACAATATTTTATAAGCAACAGAAAATGATACGCAAAAAGAAACTCTTTTATTAAAACACAATCAAAATTGGTTCAGAAATGTGCCCGCAGTTTTGACTTTAAATGTTGGTATGAGGAAAAGTGAGTGCTTAGTAGGGATATCTCACTATCTCGCTTGCACGCGTGCACCATAGTAAACATTTACACAGTAACGTCAAAGTTTGCGTCGTCTGTCATTTGACAATTACCCCTTGTAAAGGATTTGAATGGCTTCTAACTTATTTACTTTTGGTCCGATTTATAAAATTCTTTTTTACAATATTTTGAATAACTTAGCTTATCGATTTAAATAATTAAAAAAATCTAGTCAACTACCCTATTGTATTCCTGATAAAATTTATGAAACAGAATTTGAATTGCCGCGTGTCCCAAACTTTAGTGGATAGTTTGTCGTTGTTACGATACGAAACTGGATTTCCGTGTCATGGCCGCTGAAATCCTGTACTGAACAGATGTACCGTAGTCCCAACGCGCGAATATTACGCGTCGCACCATTATTTATTAGCATGTGGTTAGGATGGGGAGGTTAATTGCTGTAAAAGCAGTACGAATTAAGCTAAGCACATTTTTAATTTCGATTCGGAGAATAAAGATTTTTCAGTCTAGTATCCAGTCTTGGACATATGCGTTAAACGTGAAAATTACTAATACAGGTTGTTATAATTAGTTGCACCACAGGATTGAATCACGTTTATGTAAGATAGCGAAAAAATCAAGAAAACAACGAATTGTTTTAGAGCTTATTTTACATTATCCAAATAAACGCTACATAACAAAATAATATAGAGCAAATACATAATTATCACGTGGACACTAAAATATGGAAAAGCATATATCGTAAGTTGGTTATAATCTACGCTTGCTAGCGTGCCCTCGATCATATTATTATAAAATTGCCATAATATCTCATACAAAATTATAGAAGATGATATTACTGGGACAGTAGGTTTGTCTGATTCTGCCGTCAACAGTGTGTAAGCACAGTTGTGTTTCGGATTGAAGGACTTAAATTACAGCCAGTGAAATTACTGGGCACTAAGAAACTGTGATTTGTAATGGAAAGTTCTTGTTTCTGTTTATGGGCAGGTGTGCGAGTTGCTCATTTCGTGATTCAAGCTAATAAAAAAGATGATAGTACCTCAAGAGCGCTGCCGGAGAACTCCTTGTGGCAGTGGTCGCAATTGGCGCGGCGACGCGGGCACGTGTAGCGCAGGTGGTCCTGCATGAGGACGCGCGGGATCATCGCGCCACACTGCGCCGCGCACAGCACTGCGTCGTGCTTGCACGTGTTGAGATGCGCCTGTTGAGCAACTCTACTTAAGAAAAAGATCCGAATTGCAAACTATGCAAAACTAGACCGGTAGAGTCCAAAGACTTTAATATACACTACTAGACAAGCTGAGCAGTACATAGAAATTGCGCCAGATAGTTGCGGTCAATTGACCGTAACTCAATATTACCATCTCGCTTACTCTCAACCAAACCCCCTTTCGCGCTCTCTGTCTGTGAGCTGTCAAACTTTAACATTATGTGACGCAATTTTACTTCTTAAACTTTCTTTCTTAAACTTTACTTCTAAACAGCCCGTCTAGTACACATTAAAATCTTTGGTAAAGTCTATGAAATTGAATTATGAAAGTACCCAAAAGTTCAAATCGGAGTTCCAGTCAATACAATACAATTTTAAGTTGTATGAGGATTAAAATGTATGACTGCCTCAGTCGTACCCTCATTTTTAGATAGAGCCTGTATCCCCGAAAGGGTCTGCCGGGTAGACAGAGGTGCAACTAGTGCACCAACGGTTAGCCGAGCTTATTTCCATCCCATTATGTGATTGACTGCCTCGGTGGCACTTAATCCCGGGGTGGGGTAAAAGTATTGGTAGGTATGTTCTAATACGAAATCCTCAGTATCAGCCCGGAGACTGGAATTGTGCCCGGTATGGCGATAGGCTCGCCCCCTTGATAGGGGGTATCAACGAGCGTATCAACGTGGGTGGTGCTCGGCGAAATGTGGGTGTACTAGTTACACCTCTGCCTACCCCTTCGGGGATCACAGGCGTGAGTGCGTATGTATGTATGTATAATTATCTTGGTGAGGTTGGTATTGGGGTTAGTTTATTGCTTGTATTTGTATTGTTTTTTTTTGTTGTCATTTCAAATAAAGAAGCTTACGTGTTTAGTTTAACTGTTAATGTAAGTGAATACTATATAAATAAATAAAGTATTCCAATCAGTCAAACGGCTGGAGCTGATAACCGTCTGGGCATTGAGTCAGGTAGACTAATACAAATAAGGAAAATATATCTACGACCTATTTTCAGTGAGTTAATTAAGCAATTGTTTATTTATTTGTATTTATTTACTGCCAACAACTAATTTATGAATGTCAAGTTAGTATTTATTATTTGGATATTATAATCCATTCAATCAATAGAAATTTAGAGTCTCGCCATATTGTATTATAAACGGTTCACACAATTCGACTTTAGTTGATTAACTGACTTGAACCAACAAAATTTGTATAGTTTTGTTGATCAATTCGATTGAGTCTATTCATACGGTTCAAGTCACATGCTATTTAACATTTTATCAATAAAACAACGGATGTTTCGTGACAAAATATTGACAAGAATCAATTAGCTAAGTATGTTTCATGATTAAATATTACTGACTCAGCCCGTAGATTGCGTTCCTCCTATTCAATGTAAAAAAATATTCTTCAAATATAGTGATCCATCTTGTCAATCCCTCATTAACATAAAGTTTAATAGAATGCGGGCTATGCACGTTCCCCAAATGTCTAAATGAAAAACCACACGCATCTGAGATAACAATACGTGTCAAGCGCGAGTTACGACGCACTACGCACGATGACATGATTGATCGAACGACCGACTTGCCGTATCTCAACTAATATTTACAAACTCACCTTCAATTTGCGGAGTTCGTCCGACCACTGGCATCCCTCCTTGTGATGGATGCAGTACACCACGGAACCCATAATCGCCTTCTCAGACTCAGGGTCCGGATATATCTGCAACAAACCAAAAAAATAAATTAAAAACGCAAATAAAAAAATAGAAAATAAAAACAATATGTACCTCTAAATTGTTTAAGTCAATTAAGAAACACACAACCTTTTTAATCTTTGAAATAATAAATTTAATCATTTTTATGCCTTTTTAAAATTTGAAATTCACAATGTTTTTTGTAAATAGAACACACAACGTCAAAAGAAACGGTTGCCGCTAAGACTGATTGGGGCGCCTGCCGCACTGGCATAACGGATTAAATAGGACAACGCGATTAAAAATAAACCAACATCTCAAAAAAGAGTATAATAAAACGCGTTCGTGTGTGTGCCCGCCCGCGTGTTGTGTACGCACCGTACTTTTGAATATGGAACACATAGTGCGGAAATATGCAAAATGGCCGCCGTGTTTTTCGCGCGCAATACGCACAGGGTAGTGTTCGGCGCAAAGGACTGATACGGAATGCGTTCCCGTTTGTTCGTATTCGTTATCTTTATGGGTGCAACGAACAGATGGCTGACGCTGTGGAGCCGCGTTCCCTCGCGCTCGTCTACAGATAAGCGTGATTTTTCACTTCCCAACCAACCGAGTAATGGAATGAGCAAATACAATCGTTTGGATGCCTTTGAAAGCGTTGCTTTCACACGGCTAAGCTAATTTTTCTGTGAAACCCGCCGTCTGTAACTCTAATGTATTTGTTGACGCACCAACGTTGAGATGTGCATTTCGAACGGATAATGTCTGGGATTGTTTGTAAACAACACAAATTAAGAATCCAAAAGTTAAATAGATGTCACTACTGTGCGCGCCGCGCCGCTCCGTCTACTTTATACAAAACGTCATTCACACTTAGAGTGTTTTACATTGAGAATATTTTCTTTGGCTCAGTTTTAGTGAAAGAATATAGCCAGCAATGAATGCGTCATTAAATTAAAAGTGTTAAAGTTCAAACTCGTTACGTAGTACGAGCGTTCTATTTACAAACATTGATGCATGTGGTCATCGGCATGGATGCTGCATAACCGTACCTTCGCATCCATATTCTGTTCAAGTAAAACAAATTACACTATCTTCACTGATACTCCATGTGGATTATGGACTTTAATAATGAGTGCTAAAGTCGAATATTGCACTGAAACTGTTTAAATCTAGGTGCAACCGAAGTTGGTAGTGTATAAATTTTCAAATATAGAATGTTATTTGTGTCGTATTCTAAAAAGATGGACAGCGATGTGTTGAGCTCTCCCGCATCGGTCATTTATAGAACATCGTTGTATGGCAAACAACTCAGTGTGGAAAGGTAACAGCTTGCCGGCAAAGATTGGTGGTTAGGACATTTCGTAAGCAGGAAGGTATCGGAGCGTAAGGATGGTGAGATGAGGATGTTATTCTGCCATTAGTGTATCGAGTAATTTGTGAATAACGTAGTGAGAAGTTAGAACAATGTTTAACGTCACATTCAACACCCGAAAATGTTCTCTCATAATGACGCATTTATTCCGCCAACTTGACAGAAGAGCTTTTCATAGCATTTAGAAGATGAAAATGCTTATTAAGCTAATGAGATTGATATAATCGCAAAAAATATAAATGTTTATTTGTATTTTTAAAACATACATTTAACGTAAGGCTATTGATAATTTGAGAGAAAATAAATAACAATTCAGGAAACGGCGAACCAACCCACACGATCCAAGGCGCGGCCGAGATAAAAATCAAAAACCCGTCGGCATAATAAAATAAAAATAATTAAATTAAATAAACATTGGCGTGATTAATTCTAATGTAACTATCGGGTTGCGAAACGCTGTCATAGAGGTCCGTAAAAGGCAATCGGACCTCACACCTACACGGGTTGAATTGTAAATATATGCCATTAATTTATCAAATGATCACATTACCAATGTAGACATATTATTTATCTCTAAAACATTACTGCGCAAGGACATGTCTACAAGTGAAAACAATCATTTAATAGTTTAAAAAAAACTTGCAATCGCAGTTACCTACTTGGCTTCGTACTTTGCTAAGTTTTCAAATTAGTTTTGGAAATAACAGATAAAAATTCATTGGACTTCATGGATCCATGAGTTTTGATAGATATATTTTGCATTATAATAAAATTCTAGCAGAAAGAAGCGAGTAGGTTTGTCGCCTGAAGTGATCATCAGCGGATGTGTATTGTGTATCACAAGTGATTTCACATCGGTTTTCTATGAGACAATGGTCCCATTCCGATCGAGCAGAGCCATTCATGCTGTAGACAAAACCATCTACTCAGTCAATCAGAGTTTTTTTTTATAACAGAGGGCAGCAAACGGGCAAGTGGGTTACCTGATGGCAAGTGATATCCACCGCCCATGATCGCCCAGAATACCAGAAGAATGTGGCATAAGCAACAAGCGCGATGTGAACTTTCTAAAAAATATATCTGTCGGATCAACTGAAGGCACAGTATTTTTTATAGCATAGACTGGCAAACGAGCAAGTGTGTCACCTGATGGTAAGTGATCTCCACCGCACATGTACGCCCACAATACCAAAAGAATTATGGGCCCGTTGCCGACCTTAAAGAAAAGGGATAATTAAAGGAACGGAAAGGTTTTTCTGTGAGACAGTGGTAACGACCCGGACGAGCCGGCCCATTCAAGTTGTTGACAAAAGTGTCTACAGCGTGGTTCTACCACTAAAAGAAGATTCAGTTACACATCTCAAAAATACGACAGATTTCGTTTCAAATCAATCAAATATTATACTGGTAGAAGGTCAAACGTGGGAGATGTGATGAAACACATCCCGTGGGCGTACTCGTGTAGCGCCTCGCCTTGTAATTAGCCATAATATCGTAATAAATACACCCAATAATAATATATCCTGACCCCGAAATAATATGATCAAGTCAGTGTCAACCACAAGACTGTTCTTCAATTGAAGAAACTTAAACCCGTGGAACATATTATGTCTCCTTGCTAAAATCAAAACACCCGACAAAATTAAGACCTAAAAATGGAACTATTATTGCGTCCTCAGTGTAAGTAGTTGGAGGCATCCTAATGAGGAGAATTACTTATGACGGGTTTTATGATTTGCACTAGAAACGTTTGACCCAGTGGTATCAACTCCTCAAGTATGGGTATATTAACCAAACACTTTAATGTATACTACTAGACAAGCTGCGCGTTTCACAGAAATTGTTTCACTAAGTTGGGGTCAATTGACCGTAACTCATTTTTACCATCTCGCTTATTCTGAACTAGAACCCCTATCGCGCTCCATCTGTGAGTTGTCAAACTTCCGCGTTACGTGACGCAATGTTATTTCTAAACAGCCCGTCTAGTAGTATAAATTAAAGTCTGATATTAACTTATAAATTAAACAAATTGTTCAATAAGGTAAATTAGTTTTTGGTAAAACTTCATATTTCATTAATATTTGCGTTAAATGGAAACGCGTTAAGATTTTTATGATACTCTATGAATATTCTTATTAAGGCATGTTACCAGGCATTAATATGCATAGCTTCTTAAGTATTTCAAGAGACACGAAGTAAAAATATATTTTACCCTCCTAAATTTTACTCAACAAGATTGATATAATATTTTACACTGTCAAAATTAATATACACAAATGTGACAAGTTCAAAACGTGGCTGTCGTAAAATGGAACGTTATGTAATTTATGGCGCGAACTTTGTTTGTGTCACTTTGTGTTCTAATTTTGAAAATCAAATTTTGAAGCGTTTTCAAGCGACTCTTGGCCACTTTTTATTTTTAAAAACATATCGCCTTTAATTTGTGTTTGGCCAGTAACAATAAGTATTGAGTTGATGGACAGCCAACAGCAATGTTTGTTAGTACCTTTAATTATACAATCCTTCAATTTAAATTTATTCTTTGTTACTTACATAATAAGGCTGGAATTACGCAATAAATCGTTCGTTTCGAGGTAAAGGTAAGTTTGTATTGATAAAGCTATCGACACGCGCTGACGTGAGAATGTAAACAAAGCCTAAAATATATGGAAGGATTGATTATTTCAAGTGCCACGTAGTAAACCAAGACCTTGTAGTTAAAGTTCAATGCACACACAAATAAGCCTGTACTCTTAACGTTCCAGAAGTATATTTTAATCAACACGAAAAAGTGTCAAAACGAAATAGGCTGTATAAAGTAAGAGGTATTATAATGACAAAACAACAATAATACTTACATTGTTATAATTACAATATTTTTTTTAACGTTGCGTATAATGAATCGTGTAATATGTACTTAAAATTCGTGACGAATTAGGGTTAAAATAACTTGTATTAGCTTAACCATATCTTCTACAACATAATAATAATTTCAAAAACTAACACCAGCCTTGTATAACTCACGCCCCACTGCTGGACTCGGGCCTTGTCTGCTGAATTAAAGGGGAGGAGAGTCTACAATATAAATATAAATTTAACACAATTACACTAAAATAGATATTATTATATAGTATGCTGGTATAGATTATATAGTATGTATATATACTTACCGAAAAGGGCACGTCACGAGTACCCTCAACCGACGAAAATGTATGAGAAAATGTATAAATGTGGAAAAGGCGAAAGAGGTGTATCAGATCGTAGCTTGTGACACTCAATAGTCTCTGCCTGCCCCCATGGGACATAGGCGTGAGTGTGTATGTATGTAGCATGAAAGGCCCGACTCGACCGGGTTATTACCACTGCCTCACATAAAACCGATGTGACGTGACAAGTTATATTCCGTTTCGCACGGTGAGTGAAATTACCGGAGGCCCAAATACCCCTTCAACAACAACACACAACCAGACCCGAAATATATATTGCCCATAGACATAACAAACCAAGTAGAA
Organism: Mimas tiliae; assembly: GCA_905332985.1. Taxonomy (NCBI): domain Eukaryota; kingdom Metazoa; phylum Arthropoda; class Insecta; order Lepidoptera; family Sphingidae; genus Mimas; species Mimas tiliae. The sequence continues at coordinate 1,745,405 of HG995243.1, forward strand.
CCGCGCGCAAGACTAGTATAAATTATAATGTAAAACAATACAAGCGATCATTATCAATGACGGGCAGCGCGCCGAGCGGAAGCGAGTTCGATGCCCGCGCGTGTTACCGTACCGCACATTCTAATGTAATTAACATAATTACATAATGCCGTTTATTACATTTATCATTGTTTTTCATGTTAACGAGAACTAGTTGGTGCAACAATTTTCTAAGCAAACTGTGTAACTATGAAATTATGTTAAGTATGGCTTGAATTCAAGCGAACTCAGCGGTAATGGTTTAGGTAAATAGCAATAATAAATAGGTAAATAGCGGTTATTCTGCTACAAAAAATAGCAGATTTATTTTGTCTCTACATCCAAAATTACATTAATAATCGACAATGTTTCTTTCTGCCAGGGTTTCAGCGTGTTTCTTTTGGAGGTCTCGAAACCCTTCCATTGTGCAGATGGCGACAACCATGGGGTTTTTAGCCGGTAAAAATCCGGTATACCTCGTCTATCTTCTTTTAAGGTGGTTGGTTACCCCAAGAATATGTTCCCCAAGTAAAAAAAGAAAGAAAAGTGTTACTCCGGCTTAATGCCAGGGTCTGCCCATTATACTACAAAACGTATACTAAACTGTCTCGGTTGCGCAGTTGTAATGCGTATGCGTTACGACTGAGGCTAACGTTAAGGTCTCGGGTTCGATCCCCGGGTCGGGTAAAAGTGGTATAGGGTTTTTCTATTACGAAATGTTCAGTATCAGCCCGGAGTCTGGAATTTGTGCCCGGTATGGCGATAGGCTCGCCCGCTATCACATTATGGGACGGAGATACGCTCGGCAAAATGTAGATGTACTGGTTACACCTCTGCCTACTCCTTCGAGGATTACTTTCTGATCTGTTTCTGATCTGACAGTTGCAGTAGACCAGGGTCTTGAAGTTGATGCTATATACACAGATTTCTCAAAGGCCTTTGATAAAGTAAATCACAGCATACTAGTTCAAAAGCTGAAATCATTTGGCATAACCAACAATGTCTTAAGTTGGTGTAGGTCGTATTTGGATGCGAGACAGTCGACAGTTGTTGTAGATGGTGAGGAATCAGACCCTTTTCTAGCCACATCGGGTGTTCCACAAGGATCAAATTTAGGGCCGCTATTTTTCAATATTTTTTCAATATTTTTTTGAACGACATAACTAATATATTCCAACATTCTAAAGTTTATCTATATGCGGACGATTTGAAATTGACTCGCATCATAAATAACGACTCGGACATGCGGCTACTGCAAGCAGATATTGACGGATTGAGTCAGTGGTGTTTGCGGAACAACATGTATTTGAACAATTCCAAATGCTACCATATCAAATTTAGTCGAAAACGGAATAAATTCAATTCAACTTACCATATTGAAGGCAGTGAATTAACAGTATTGGACAATGTTCGTGATCTGGGCGTGCACTTGGATACACAATTACGTTATACAACTCACATTGATTTAACAGTCAGGGCTGCTTATAAGGCGCTTGGATTCGTACTAAGAAGCTCGAAAGAGTTTAAGAATCCAAACACCACAATATTATTATTTAATACCTTTGTAAGAAGTCGTCTTGAGTACTGCAGTTCGGTATGGAATCCTTCCTATGAGGTACATGCAACGAGAATTGAAGGTATACAAAAGCGTCTTGTCAACCATATGACTTTCAGAAAAAAACTAAAGAAGTCACTAAAATCATATAAAGATAGATTACAATATTTTAAACTTACGTCTCTCAAATCTCGTCGCACTGTGCTCGACCTCATGTTCCTGTATAGGTTACTCAATAACGGCATTGACTGCCCTGAACTACTTTATAAGATCGGTATCAACGTCCCTTACAATGTCCCACGATATCCCTGTGCATTACTAAAGGCTCCCCGACACAGAACAAATCTTGGCAAGCACTCACCAATTGTGAGATTAATTCATCTATATAATGAAATATCACTTACCTCGGTGGACATAGACATCTTTCATAATAAACAAGGCCACTTCAGGTCTTTGATTACTAAGTATTTAGCATCTGACGTTGGCGTACAATTACAATTACAAATACAAATATATAAATAATTCTGATTGTGATTCTGATTGTGTTTGTGATTCTAATTTTAATTGTAATAAGAATTTTTAATTTTAATTTGCTCATTATTATTATATTATGATCATGACTTTGATTTTAATTTTTATTTTAATTTTTATTTCAATTTTAATTTTGTTGTTAATTTTAATTTTGCTTTTGATTTTAATTTTTCATTGTAATCTTGATTTTAATTGTGATCTTGATTTTAATTTTGATTTTTATTTGTATTTGATTTTAATTTGAATTTGAATTTGAATTTTGTTTTTAATTTTAATTTTGTTTTTGATTTTAATTTTGATCGTGATCTTGATTTTAATTTTGATTTTAATTTTAATTGTGATCTTGATTTTTATTTGAATTTGATTTTAATTTTAATTTTGGTTTTAATTTTAATCTTGATTTCATGAATAAGAATTTGCTACTTGTTTTTCTTTGTTTCACTGGTGTCTTAGTTGTGTGTACCAGTATATTTCTAATTAATTATATTATATGTTATTCTCTAATTGTATGCTGTTGTAAGTTAAGCTAAGTATGAATGCTGTGGTCATCTATAATTTGTAACGACATTTAGCATTGGAATTATAACAACCTTAACATTACATTCAAATAATGTACGTTACGTTGATGATCCTATGAAATAAATAAATAAATAAATTACAGGCATGAGAGCGTATGTATGTATGTATACTAAACTCTACAGCATATTTGCAGAGTAAATTTAAATTTAATTGTTAAAAGCCACGTGACTTCACTAGTATATATGTACGTATTTAATTTAATATCACCGCGTGGGTTACTCAACCTCTTCCGCTGTTTATAAGAAAGTATATTTTTTAATATCATTTAGATTGACCGACTTTATGCTATGTTGTGCAATATGGCACATATTCTATGTATTGCATCCTCGGTCATTAATGTTTGTAATTGCATCAACATTACCCCCAATCTCGCATTCTTGGCCGCACTCGCAGTTCACCGAGCTTATATCAGTCCTATGATATGATAGGGTAGAGTCTATCGCCATATCGGCCATAAATTCCAATCCCAGGCAACTTACGTACGATTTGAACCCAGTAACTATCTCACCGGTTTCCCAGCCTTAGAATCTCGCTACTCGACCGATGAGGCGAGATTCTGATTTCATACATACATACGCACTCACACCTGTAATCCCTGAAGGGGTAGTTAGAAGTGTAACCAGTACACCCACATTTCGCCGAGCGTATTTCCGTCCCTTATGTGATAGGGGGCGAGCCTATCGCCATACCGGGCACAAATACCACATTACCCGACCCGGGGATCGAACCCGAGACCTCAGCGTTGACCTCAATCGTAACGTTTACGCATTACAACTGCGCCACCAAGGCAGTCATTCTGCCTCTGATTCTGATTTCCTAGATAAATAACATCTTTTTATCCGACTCTACATTTCTTGGAACTCACACTTTTTCATATTAATAAAGAACAAAATAATTACAAACCGCTTTCATTTCCACTTCCTTAGATATTTAATATCGTACAGATAAAAAACTTATGATTTATAACGCAAGTAAGATTACTTTCTTTACAAATCGACAGTATGTGAGCGCGTGGGGGCGCTTATTATTCCATTCACTATAAACAAAGTTTCCGAATGGACTGACGGACAGATGATTAATCATGGCGCTAATGCACGCACTGTTATTGTTTACAGTAACCTAACTATGACTGACTGTAATCGACTAGATTATCAAAAAAGTCTAATCGATTTGATTAAACTGGCTGGTATTCTTTTAGTCTTGACAGCTGGCTGGAACGAGAAAGACACGGCTGACTTTTAAAAGTATTCGAAATTCGAATGCATCTTTGACTTTAAACCCCAAAGAAAGAACCTGGCCAACCATGGCGAAGAAATAAAATCGTTTGAATTTAGAAGTTAACCTGAAGACATGAGTCCTAAACATTTTATTCAATCCCTTTGACAGTTGAGACTATAGTTAAATTCTCTTTGGTTGAGACACAAATGAGAATAAGTTACTTAAAGTCTGAAAGCACATAATAATAAACACATTTAGTTGATATCAAAACATCCACGCCAATGAAGATGTAGTACAAAAACATTTATGTCGAATAGAGTTTTACTTATGTTTATAGAAATTAGAACACTCAGAGCGAGTGCGGAACACGATATCAATTATGTAGTCTGTCAACACGCCCGGGCGCGTATTATATTACACTACGAATTTAATTCGAACCTACTCACAGATGGACTGGTGTAATTTTTCCTTTGCTTATTAGTTATTTTTAATTTAATTTATTTTTAATGTTCACACAGAGTACTTCGCCATAAGATTGAAACAGAGCTTGGAATGAAAGTTCTATTTTGAGATACCTATTATTGATTGATTACTATTGCTGTTTATTAGTATAATAGAAAATATTCAAAAATAATAAAAACAATATAATCGTTTCTTGATCATGTAGGCAATATAAACAGCGCTTATGATAACTCAGTAGGTACAAAACATAAGAAAGATATGAGATATCAGAAACCATATCAACATATGGATGCATAATACAGCATAAAACTCTTAAAATGTCATACAAAATATAATAAATATAATCCACTCGGCAACAGTTTGAAAATTAGTAAGGCCGTATCCGGATCCCACAGTTTCTGAGTCAGAGATTCAAATAATTATACTGGTGTGGTTCATTTTTGAATCAGCGGTTTCTTACGCATACATATCAATGAATAATGCGGTATTTTCTTGAATGAGATTCTAATATACATATATTATATACTCGGTGGGAAAAATATTAAAACGTAAACACGTGCCACAGCGGTTAAGTGACGTGATTTCCTTTTATTACCGCAACAAGAGTTTTCATTTTAAGTCGATGACATTGTTTTCTAGAATATAAACAATATGAGCCAATCAACATGAGTTACTTTGTTTTTAACCGTCATAAAAAAGAAGGAAGATTTCAACATTACTTATTGTAATGTACCGACACAGACACTTCAGAAATAACACTGCGATTATTTATCTAAGAAATTGTTGATAATGTAATTTTTTTATTTTTGATTAATCGGGTACACACTTTTTAATAAAGCTTATTCTCAAAGCACTGTTTTCCCTTTCTGTCGCTCATTCTCGAGGTTAAAAGTTGCACCAATTTAATAACATCTCCTTTTCCTTGTATATCATAAAACTGATAAGACATAACATAGCAATTACATTTATATAGAACGCAACGGCATTTCGAACTAAATTGTCAATAAATCACTCAAGTTCAGAAGGCACCGGAAGCAGGCAGAGGTCGCTTGTATCATGCCGGCACCAACGAAATGTTTTGACATTAATCGAATAGTCGATGGTAGATAACTTTGTTGACCGAAAGCGATCATGGCTGATGAGACAGTTAACATATAATATTTGTTTTTGCATTGTGTACAATTCTATTATTACTTAAAAAAAATCCTATAGAAAATAAAACCGTTGAAAACAATTACAAAGATACATGATACATCAATTTACAGAATTTTATACAAAACAGAGACCAATTCAAGCTGAGGACAAAACTGTCTACAGCGTGGCTCTACCACTTTTTTATTATAATTAAAAGTTTTTTCTTCTGGGATAATTTCATTTACGAATATCTTTCTAACCCCATGGAAGAATGTATGGTTATGCGCAGCTCACCAGCCTTCCGAACCAGCTATCTTAACCGAATATCAGTTAGGTCGGGTACCTAATCAAAATCTCTCCGCTATCCTGACTATGGTAAGCATTCCTCGGCGCAGGTAAGATCCCTTAAGATCCTGGGTGTTAAGCCCCGTGGCAGCATTCCTCGGCGCAGGTAAGGTAGAGATCCTGGGTGCACTACGTGTTTGTTATTTAGTTTCCCATTACTGGTGTGCGATACATTTTCATTTCTTCTATCGTTTGGCTCCATCATCTAATTTTGAATTCCATACAAGTCGTACGTCAATTGATCAACTTATCTAACATAGCACAATATAGTTTAGAACCGGAGATGCGTTCTGTTAACTGTTTTAAATGTTAATATGTGTTGTGCAAAGTTTATGAAATACGTTTACGCTTTATGATTCTCTGCTGCTTTTGTGAACTATATTCGTATATTAAGGAGAATTATTGTTACAAATGCTTACGATTTTAAATATTTTCTTAAGCAAACTAGGTTTTTGTCTCTTGCACTATTAATTTATGAAGAAAACATCTTATGTCTTGGGGTGATGAGCAAAATACAGCGCCCTGCAGTATTTTGTAACACAAGATTCTGAGTGGTATTGCTTCTGTTTACGGGCAGACATGGCGCTTACCATCAGGCGAACAACCACCTCGTCTCATCTCTAGGTTCTATAAAACCTCTGTAAACAATTTTCCTACCAAACCATTCCATTCAAGCCAGAGCCAATTCGACCGTGTATCCTTTTTATAAACCTCATAATTTCTAAAGTTACTAAAATATAACCAATTCTACAATCCGTTGTTCAACATTTATTAGAAAACACCACCTTCACACGAAATCCAATTCTCATCGGAATCAACACTCGTCCCTATCGACCTATTTCTCCACTAATCTCTGGATTTGCGTCAGTCCTTTAATGAAGACTTCCTGTCGTCGATCAAGCTGCGCACGGTCGCACTCCGCCCTCTAGTTATCCAATTGGAAACAATCGGCACTGGGAGGTCGCCGTATATTCAATTGAGTTGTTTATTTTGAAGGTTCGAGTAATTCCGGAATTCAGATCCATTAGATGCAATGTGCAGTGTGTCGTCGAAGGGATTAATAATCTATTTTTTAATTAGTTTATAGAAGAAATAATTACGTCATTGTCACATTTTTCGATGAGATGATATTATATCGAGTAATTTATCTAATTTATTTAATTTCACATCTTTGAAAAGGAGTTTTAACATATTACTTATGGACTTAGAGACTTTTTTCAATGAGTTTTTTTACTAATCTCTTTTTATTCTATGAGGGTAGTTGCACCAACAATTGACCAATGATGTTCAATAGACGAATATTTACGTAACCAGTAACTTCTACTACAAAACACCTTACACAACCGTAAGACAAACGTAAAACATTAATTACCATACTATAAGTAGAATTACGTAAATAGTATCCATTCATTCTTAAAAACCTATTTATCTCTTTGTCTAACATTAAGAGTTAGAAAGAGAGGTGAAAACAAAATGGCGGCCGATGACGTTATTACTGCGCATCGTATTATAATCACAGGAGAACACATTAAAAGTCTTAACGCTTCAGTTAAAGGTATGGATAACTCATTTCACGTAGTTAATGGTGTTTTTTATGGATTAGTTAAAATGGCGTTTTAAATTGGAATAACAAAGGGTGGCTGGCTTGTTGAAACCCAACGTTTAAAATATAAGTAGTTAGGCATAAAAACGCAACGCAACTGCTACTTCAGTTAGTTTTAAAGAATATATCAGTGGTTAAATGTATTCTGTGATTTATTCAGATTATTTTAGCTTAACGATATGCATTTGGTAGCAACAGGGATTCTTGGTGTTTTGTTGCTAGTTTTTTGTTAGACAGTGTTGGTGGTGAGACAAAACGGTCTACGGCATTATTTACCACTTTAACGTTATTTCAGAAATATATTATTATACAAAGAAGCAGGATTTGATATCTAAACTGGACAAGTAATATTTTTAAATATTGCCATTTCAAAAACATGACCAGGTTTTAATCTATAGTTTTTTTTAATTAAGGATATTAAAAGGAGGTTAGTGTTGTTTTAAATTCCATCGTAATTTATTTAGCTATAGTACAATAATTTATTTCTGGGGTCTTCATTAGCCAGCTTTTTGCCAGGTTAAACTATTTACACGTCACTTTAGTATCCGTCGAAAATATTCTCCGGATTGAAATTAAACTATAACTACTCTTCTGTATATTACGATATTCTGCGTTATATATCAAGAATAATGTTATTTCTTTCAAGTAACAAAGTAGCGTTTGTAAATCACGGAGTTAAACCGCAGTTATCAATGAACTGACACTTTTCGTAGTAAACATGATTCATGCAAAATGACTGATCATTCGATGTTAAGTAAATATTTAACATAACCGTCTTGTCTCATAACATAATGAGGGGAGTGGGGGCCGAACTGGCTTATGGTAATTAACAATAGTACCCTAATTATTATTTACTAATTTGTATTACAATCAAATTGAGGCTTATAAATGGGTGGTTAGCCTGGAAACAAGAAAAACTTTTTACGCAACTCGAAAATAGTTAAATGAATTATTTTTTATCATAGACTACGATTGAACGACTTGTTACTAGCATGAATGACTAAACGAGCATGTCGCTCGCCTGATGGAAAGCGCCATACCTGTCCATAAACAGACAACACCATACATAACTTTGAAATACAAAGCACTGCGTTCGTCATTCGGAGTCATAAGCTGTTAAGTCTCAAAATGCCCAGTAATTTCACTGGCTTCAATGTCCTTCAAAACGAAACATTATGGACGGTAAAGATCATTTACTATCAGTCGGCATCAGGTGACAGACAAGGCCTTCTGCTATATAAAGCGAATTATTTTATAGTATAGGCCGACAAACGAGCAAGTGGGTCACCTGATGGTAAGTAATCTCCACCGCCCATGAACGCCTATAATACTAAGAGAATTATGGGCGCGTTGCCGACCTTAAAGGAAAGGGATAATTAAGCGATTGGGAAGGGGCCTTCGGATGGGACTCCGGATATCTCACCCACCGTACGAAACGTAGCAGCGATCTCCTACTTTACGCCGGTTTTCTGTGAGACAGTGGTAACGACCCGGACGACCCATTCATGTTGTAGGCTAATCTATCTACAGTGTGGCTCTAACACTCAAAATAATAAATAGCTATTAATATTTATTTGGGTAAAAAAACAACTTCATAAATAAGATAACGGGGCACAAAACTGGTACCTACCCATGAGCGGGCTTCGAACGCGCCCTTCGTAAGATAAACTGACATTTCTAGTTGAACGGATATCGCAGCCTCCACGCCGGAAGTGACGAGTTATCGTATGCGCACGCGCATGCCAACACATTGTTTGTACTCAGATTATTTGTTACATATATCGTACGCATATTGCGTTATCTTTTGCAGAACAAATATTTAGTGTTAATAATGCAAACAAATAAGTAAAATATACTTGCCGGTCTTTGATCAAAACAAAATGATTTTCATCTTCAAGAACTAATGTACTATTGGTCGCACAACGTAGCTGTCATAATTAAAACATATTTATAATACATTCTATCGAAACACTTAGTTTATCTTTGACCGGCACTTTCAACTTTTAGTACGAAAATGTACCTGTAAAGCGTGAATGATCTTAGCATTTTTTTGTATCAGTAAGTTGCATTTTGCCCGTAGGCATTAGGATTTGATTGAAAAAAATATATGTACGAGTATATTATATGTATGAGATATAAAATCAGAAGTAAATATGTAAAGATATCGATATAGAAACACGCTTTAATCTAAAAAACATATTTACAATAGTAGGATGGCCAATCTCCGACGATTTGCGCAAGATAAATCCGAAGTAGGGCGATAGTTCGCCCAGGCTGGCTATAGGCGACATTCCGTACATTTCTAGATACATCAGTGTTTACATTTCATTGCTCAATGGTTGCCTAAGCTACGAGTGCTGCCACCTATCGTAATTACTAGCAACCACTTATCATGGTAAATAGTGAAATGAGAATGTGTAGAGGTTTTTACCGGCTTGTTAACAAACTACACTATTTTAATAGTTTGGTTTACTGTACTATTAAACTTTAACCGCTATATAAGTTACTAGTCTTTGCTCGCGGCTCCGCCCACGTGAACGGCCTTTTCCGAAATAAAAAGTAGCCTATGTTACTCAGTGATAATGTAGCTTTCTAACGGCACAATAATTGTTGAAATCGGTCCAGTAGTTTTTAATTTTATTCGTTACATACAAAAATACAAATCTTTCCTCTATATAATATTAGAGTAGATAACGTATTAGATAACCAATTTATGAAGTACCAATTTAGCATATTTTATTGACAGCGTGATAGTTGTATATTTTATTGTCAATTTTATAATGACCGTTTCCGTGGCGTACAGGGCGAGTATCCGGCTGCGAAACCGTGGGTTCGATTCTCCATCGAGACAAATGTTTGTATGATCCACGGATATTTGTTTCGGGTCTGGGTATTGTGGAACCGCAAGTTCCTTGTAGCTCCTGATATCCACGAGTGACGATACAGGTTAACCTAGTGTAGGGTCAGAACCATGTGTGTGACTAGGGTCGAGGGACCTACCATCTTTTATGTTTGTTTACATTGTCTGCAATATCAATTGAAAAAGACTATACGTAGGCTATTATTGTTAAAGGAAGTGGTCCCCATTACGTATGCGGTGCTCGCTCGGTTACAGGTTTGAACAAGTTTGGTGTCCGATTTACCAAGAAATAACGCCGGTTCTAGCCAATATGTGTTACGTGTTGAAATTTTAAGTTGTGTGATAACAGTGTGATAATTTTTAAATCAACACGCCGTCACTCAATAAGTTCCGAATTACATAACAATCTATTAGGTAATTACAAATAATAATAATAATAATACACCCAACAGTCACACACATAGCTCTGACCCCACACTAGGTAAACCTGTGTCGTGGGTATCAGGAACTACGAGGGACTTGCGGTCCCACAACACCCAGACCCGAGACCAATATTTGTGGTTCACACAAACATTTGTCTCGGTGTGGGAATCGAACCCACGGCCTCTCCCTTCGCAGCCGACTACTCGCCCGCTGCGCCACGGAGCTGTCTGAGTTTAATGTAATATACTACTAGACAAGCTGCGCGGTACATAGGAATTGTACCACTAAGTTTTATTTTTTATTTTTATTGGTATACCAACAGCATATATATAACACATTCATAAATAGGTACATTACAACAATTTTAGTAGGCCTGATACATATGCCAAATTGCAGGTACACTCATCATTGACCAGTAGTCGGTTATTATTATAGGATATTATTTATATGAGGAAACAATGATAACTTATTGAAAACTAAGTAAACATTTTGGTTATTCTGAATAAATATAAACAAGACGGTATGAAAACAATTACAATTTGCTTTTTAGTTTATTTTTATAATTACTAAGCGAGTCGGAGAATACATCCAGGTCTGATAACTCTTTATTAATGTTGTTATACTCAACACAGATTCTAGCAAGCGGAAAATGTTTACCCAAAACATTTTCTAAGTTGGGGTCAATTGACCGTAACTCAATATTACCATCTCACTTGCTCTCAACTAGAACCCCTATCGCACTCCTTGTTTGTGAGCTGTCAAACACCCGCGTTATGTGACGCAATTTTACTTCTAAACAGCCCGTCTAGTAGTACCTATACATTAAGTCTTTGGGTAATTAATAATCTACACTAATATTACAAAGAGGAAAGATTTGTATGTAACGAATAAACTTAAAAACTACTGGGCAGATTTCAAAAATTCTTTTGCCGTTAGAAAGCTAAATTACCACTGAGTAACTTAGCCTACTTTTTATCCTGGAAAAGGTCGTTCACGTGGGCGACGCCGCGAGCAAATGCTAGTGTTTTATAAAAGCTAATAAAATACAAGAACGCGATTATTAAAAAGAGTATATTACAATCATTTCTACCGCCAATTGTCAAGTTCACACGCGTATTTCTTTACTGAAGGACATAAAAATTAACACGTTCCAAGAACGACTAACTTAATGTGCCTCTTTAGTTAATTGGACGTTTAAAGGGCGAGTACACCGACATTTTTGAATACTTTCCTTTTTAGTTATGTTGGATCTCTGCGAAAAATCGACTATTGTAATAATTCTTAATAAAAATAAAATACTAGCTTGTGAGAGCAGGTCGCTTGCCTCATGGTAAGCAACGTCTGCCTATAAACAGAAGCAACACCACACAGAACTTTGAATTACAAAGCACTACATGGCATTGGACTGCGCTCGTCACCCAGAAACAAGATTTTAAGTCTCACAATGCGCAGTAATTTCACTGTCTTCAATGTCCTTCAAACCACAATACTGCTTACACACTGCTGTTTGGCGGCAGAGTTAGACAAAGCGGTGGTACCGACCCAGACGGCCTCTCACATACAAGGAACCTACAACCTTGTGAATTACCTTGTAATTTTGCAATCTGTTTAAAAATTATTAATTATTATGTAACTGATAGATCAATTTGTAGACAGTATTGTCTACAAGACGAATAGGCCGGATTTTTACCACTGTTTCACAAAATACCGATTTGAAGCAACTGCTTGCTGTTACGTTTCGTACGGTGAGTGAGATATCCGGAGGCCCAAATCCCCTTCCCAATCCCTTAATCATCCCTTTCCTCTAAAGTCGGCAATGCGTCCACAACTCTACAAGTGTTGTGGATGTGATGGGCGTTGGATATCACTTACCATCAGATGACCCGCTTGCTCGTTAGTCGTCTATAAAATATCATATTCCATAGTTTCGCCGTAAATTCTCAGCAAGTTTTAACTACAATTTCATTATTAACTATTTATTTAACATCGATACATAAAAGGTTACATAAAAGCAACTATTTTTAATTTAAAATAAATGGGCTTAATTATTTAACTGGAAACAATTAAGACTTCCTGTAATAGTAAAAAATATACATGTCAAACATGGAACTAAGCCAAAAGTTAATTGGCACGTTCTAAACACAATAGAAATTATTTACACAGTTGTAACAACTACAGATAATTTTAAATGCTTCAAAATTGCGATTAATTTATTGGATGACGAAATATAGCATATTTCACTGTAAAACGCGTATTCGTCATTATAATTTAACAGTGGCAATTATGTCGTCAACGACTAAACTAGATTTGTAATTTAGTTCAGTTTTAGTTTGAAGACAATCTTCATTATCTTGTGTTAATCTACAATGCATTTCAGTCCTGTCAAAACTAAAATGAGATAAATCCTGTATTACTTTTAGTTCGTGACCACGAGTCAGATTTTAATTTAATTTACCGCAAATACGAGCTCAATTTGCATTATTATCTGCTAGTCCTAGTTATCTGTAACTTTGGCGTAGAACTATTAAAAATATATTGTAAAGGCGTAACATGGTCTAAGCTGCTGAAAGAACCCAAAATAAAAAAATATAAAAATTCTCACCTCAAGTAAATCGTAAAGGAACTCAACATAACTCATTTTAACCATGCCGGGTCACAAACACACGGTGCGAGTTCGATTGCCGACTGTGCTGTGTCTACTGCGGACACGGTCATCGCCCACACGCCACCGCGCCGCCACGCATATGGCCACTAATCAAACGGATTTACACAATATTACCGCTTATAAGTTTTTTTTTTGCACCTAAATGTCAATGTTCTGTGGCTGATGACTTTATCGAATGATCAGTGTCGAATCGTCGCTTTATCGACTTTAATGTTGTTGACTCCAACAACTAATAGTTGCAGTTGTTAGATTAATTATAAATACACATATTGATTGATTTAAAGTTGTTTTGGACGCGTTGCTGACCTTAAAGATAAGGGGTAATTAACAGATCGGGAAGGGGAAGGGGATTTGAGGCTCCGGAATTCACGAAACGCATCAGCAAGCTGCTACTTTACAATGGTATTCTGTGAGCCTGTGGCAGCAACCCGGTCTATGTTTACACGTCGCAGTTAACCCATCAAAACGATACTGAATATAGACATTCTCCTTTCATATTGGTTACAGGTTTTAAAATAACACCTTAATCAAAATAAATATATTTAGAATCAAATCTATTGATGCCAAGTGTTAAAAAGCGTAGGCCCAAAGATTAATCCAAGTGCACAAAAAACACTAATGGAACTACCGTAAACAATTCATAAATTGTAAATTTGATCAAAAATGTTTCCATAACAACAAATCCGATGTCTTAACTCTCCGGAACGGTTTAATCATTTGAAAAATACTTAAAATTGTCTATGGGCATTGCGGAAATACGGCCCTATTGCGTTGCCAACAAGTGCCATAGAGCAAAAAGCGTAAACTGCCTCGCGAATCATCGGAACCGGTCTAAAAGTAGGCTTGCAAAATATACATTATACAGCCTGTAGACTGTGCAACCGTGTGCGATTTCTCGAGGACAAACAACGACCATAGATATCGCGGCTGTATGTCATAATTTCTGTGCCTATGTTGTCACGTTATTGAATTTTGTGTATGATTATTTACTTAGACGAGAATTTGTTACAAGTTTCATAGATATATAATAATAATTTAGCTTAAATATTTCTATATAGATTTGGCTAGCTTAGGCAAAGAGTTCTGAAATTATTAAAATTTTATGAATGTAATAATTTGTTGTAAGTAAATCTGATTTACTGACGAATATATTATAAGAAGCCTTTTGCCACAAAATAAAAGTAAAATTTTACAACACTTACTTGGCGTCCATGTACACGAAAACTATCTTACGACAAAACTTCAAACAATTACATAAAAAATCAGACATTAGAAATGCTGCGCATTCAAAACATTTAATAGAAGTGTAATGACAGTGTTACTTAGTAATCAGAGGCAACAGAGGCTACGGGCAGCGATGGCCCGGGGCGCGGATGTCAGCTTGCATGCACCTATCGTGGGAACGCAACACGAAAACACAGTTCTTTAGGATTATAGGGACTCGCAAAAGCAATTTAATTGAGTAGATGTGGTTTATGCATCGAGGGATATCAAAATGGGATGTACAAAATAGTTTAAATTAGTAAATTCCACACACATAGTAAATCGTATGAGTCAGTCCGCCATTTTTTTGTGTACACATTTGCGGTATCACGTTTCATATATCTGGCACGCATATTAAATCCTAGTTTGTATGTGACTGTATTATTTTCGGTTGTTTCTTTGTCGTTGAAAAATACAATAGTACTTCTATTTTTTTTTTATTGATAACTCGTATACTTAGTTCTAAAGTAAAAAACTCATACTAAGAAATACCCATAGACTATAGACCACCGCCAGAAAGAACAATGACCTCCACCAAAATATTAAACGACCAGAGACATCTCACTCAAAAATTGGCACTAGTGAATTTAAATATTCTAGTTATCTATCATAAATGCTTACCAATCCGAAGTAAATCGGAAAGTTCAACCAATAATAAAACAGTAAAAGTGTAAGAAAAAAGTCAACACAAATGCAAGATGGCCGCTAACGCGACATATTAAAAAAACAACATGGCAGACACAATTACCAGAGTCCAAATACGAAATGGTTTTTTATATTTTTTATTACAAAACCGGTCCATTTCGGCACGGTCATATTATCGAAATGTGAACGTGATTTTTCATGCTAAATAAACATACGGAAATATGAGCAGAGTAAATTTGTTTAACAGCATTTAAGAGTCAAAGACTTTCCATCAAATGTGTTGTTTTTTTGTCTTGAACCAACTGTGGGACCAACAGACCATACTAATCTATGCCTTGTATATTGTTCAATTCGATATCATATTGTATTAAATGAGAATTACAGTGAAAATCAATTAACATTTTAGAACGTTAAAATAATCTTATTGCACGTGTTCATTCCTTTTAATGATGGTAGGTCCCTCGTATGCGAGAGGCCGTCTGGGTTGGAACATCCGATTTGTCTATTTCTGCCGCCAAGCAGCAGTATGTAAACACTGTTGTGTTCCGGTTTGAAGGACATTGAAGCTAGTGAAATTAATGGGCATTAAGAGACTTAAAAATTAAACCGCGATAAAATTCGTATAAACTAGTTTTATTTCAATGACAATACCTTTTATTATAAGTACTCCACCTTATCATCAGCATCTTTGGAAAGGAGTCCATTGAGCTTCATGTCTACTCAATGTGCCTCAATTATACATTTTCCATACACACCTCAATAATACCTTAAAACTTTCTGATCGTCCCAAGAATCAATAAACTCGATTGTGTATGGTCCAATGTAATTTGGAATGCAAGCTCGGAGCTCGCGTACGGGCCAATAAATTAGGGAGAGGTGCGCACGCGCATCGTTATGTGATGACTAATGTTTGTTTTTCTGTGGACCCATGTGGGATTTTCACGCGCTTTATATTCTTTGTCTGCTAGCAATTCTTTCTGTCTGTGGTTATCCCCAGCTATGCCGTAGAAACCGCCTTCCTTAGACTTTTCCAATTCGCAAAAGTAAAAAATACAGTGCTTTGTAATTCAAAGTTCTGTGTGGTGTTGTGTTTGTTTATAGGCAGGCGTGGCGCTAATCATCAGGCGAGCGACCACCTGCTAGCTTCGTCATTTAGGCTAGTAAAAAATAAGTGTTTCATTGATTTTAGTTTTATCATCTATTTGTCATCGTATAAAAACTAAGCCGACAATGTTATAACTCCAAGTACTTATTTTTTATAACGAGGCTGAAAGAAAGAAAAGTTAACTTACTTACTATTTTTGTTAAAAACTGTTAATTACTCTTTACTAGAAAAATAAGACTTTCTACCCTTTATACTTTTTTATTTAAACAATCTTTATTAACCGTGAAATTACTAATCAAGTTACTTTAAAATACCGTTACTGCGATCAAAACTTACACTCCAGTTCCTTATTCTGATGTACCTTCAGTAAACTCATATAAATGAATACTTTATTACAATTCAAAACATATTCCCACGAAAATTCATGTCGTCATGATTATTACCTTTCATTCAATTGTGAAGCTTGTACTTGCGTTATAAGGATCTTATTAAAGTCGATTGAGAACCAGAGCTGACGACTAAAGATACCGGAAATCATGTGCGGTCGGATTATTCGGATCGCGATTCGATTGTGCCGCCATATTTAAATATGGACGGGCATCCGGTCAATTAAGAGTCGATTTGTCGATAATACTAATTATTATATGTGATTTAAAGGGATGGTCTGTTGCTTTATTTGACAGTAAATCAGACGCTGAGTAGTTCGTCAAATTATTATATTGATAAACGTTTTCATAGCTTTACTTAAAGTCAGTTCATCATGGTTCGTATACTTAAAGGCAACGAAACAACAGCATCTACTGTCACTAATCAATTAGCAAATAAAGACATCTAGTTAGATCTTATAACGTATTTAACATTAAATCACATCAAAAAGTCAGACTCCTACTTCGTGTTATTGCTCCTTACTTTTTAGTTCTTTATAAAATAAAAACAGGCGTAAATGTTTCTAGCAATCATCTCATATGCACTTACCCGCACGCGATTACATAGGGGTAACCGCACTATAAAATCCTTAATTAATATATCATCACCAGCTATCAAATTAATGACAATAAATAAAACGGAGACCGGCAATATTCATTACAGCTGAAAGGCCAACCAATGTGAGTTAGTCATGCAACTAAGCATTCATTAGGAGATTGGGTATAGATAGGCACTATTTATGGCAGGATAATCTTTATTTAATAAACAGCAATAGCTTAATGGGAGTGGTATGGAATGTCGAGACGAAAGTAGCAGGTTCGAAACCAGTCCCAAGAGCATACACCTCTGACTTTTCTAAGTAATGTGTGTATTTAATTAATTATCGCATATTATTATTATATGTGTGTTGTTAATTATCGCTTGCTTTAAGAGTGAAGAAAACATCGTAAGGAAACCTGCATAACTGTAAAGTTCTTCATAAGAACTTCGAAGGTATGTGAAGTCTGCCAACCCCCATTAGGCCAGCGTGGTGGACCAAGGCCTAACCCCTCTCACTTAGTAGAGGAGGCCTGTGTCCAGCAGTTGATTTGTGAGTTAATTTGTTGAGGTCCAAACTCCAAAAGTCTGGTTCCGATTTTGACATAATATAATGGTGCACACAGTTTGATTTTAGACTCTGCTTAACAGTCTTAACAGACCTTTAATCTAATTGATCAGAAATACTATACAGCATTTATTGATTCAAGTCAATTGATCAACTAAAATAGAACCGTGTGAACCTACATTACCTAAGCTTATTTCTCAAATCCCGAAAATGTCTTTTTTATTTTTTATTATATTTGGAAACTACTTTTTGTCTTTTGTTTTATGCCCGTTTGTTTAAAGAATTAAAATCTCAAAATGAACTTGTGCGACTGCGACTACATTTGCGTCTAATATGAGACCTTTCCTTTATTAAAGTTTAAAAAAAAAGATTAGCATAAAAAACAAAATGAAAAGTCGCACGGTCCTCCACAATCCCGATTAGATCCAGGCTTCAGATCCGTTAAAGATATGATTATTATACAAAAGAACCGTTCGGTAATAAGGGACGCGCCAAATAACGGGTTGCCAGCTTTGAAAAATGATAATTGGCGTGTAATCACGGACATTTTGATTGATGCGTTTGAAACCCTCCGATTGTAAAATTCACTTAATTATAACAGTAGGATACGAAATCATCTTCGAAAAATACAATCTTGTCGCTTTTATGGAGTTAAATGAAACATTTTGGAACGGTTTGATTGAAGTATGTTATTTATGGTCATTTGTTTGATCGCCTCACGATTTGTAGTTTATGTGTAGATTAAATTGGCTTTCAAATATAAACGTTCACATACTAACATATTATGATGTTCTTCGTTTTCATAATATTTGTCATTTTAATGATGTTACAGGATACAAATATAAACACATAGTTGTGGTATTTAAAGGAAAATCAACAGGAAATGTATTAATGACTGAGCAAAGTCTAATGTAAATAGGACGCCCATAGTACATTTTTCAACACATGGTCATAACATACATTAAAAAATAACGTTACAACAGAGTACACACGTGACAATTACCAAATGCCATCAAAGGCTTCATTGTCTTTGATTCTATCAAAGCGCTAAAATGTCGAAAAACTAGAGCACCAAAATCCAGCCGGTAACATAAATTAGTACATTCTATTTACAGTATCAAAGATCTGAGACTGCCAGCAAAGGGCCCTAGACGTGAACCAACAAACAGAAGGGCCGTGGACACAAAACAGACTGCGATCCGCCTTTGTTTGGTTCTTTTATAAATATAACTCAAGTAGCTCTTTGAGTTACTTCAATGTTGCCAGGTCTATAAAAAATGTTTGCTTGAATAAGCCGGGGGGAAATATGGGCTGTTTTTTTCAGTTGGTATTAGTAGTAATTGGTTATATTTGTAATAATGTTTAATTATTGGATGAAGGGTAGTTTTAGCCCTTAATCTGAACAGTTAGCAAATATTAAGCGGAAGTGAATAAGTTATATCTTACGTATTACAATTATAACGATACGATGATAACAAATCCCACTAATCACATAAAAATACTTCAAACTACAACACTAGCACACGATAATATCGATGTTAAATATAAATAGTAATGTACTTATTTATATTTACATACCAAATAAAAAATGTACTATGCAAAAAAGAAACATCAGCCATCTGTCGGCATCAGCTGATCGTGGTTCCATTTTCAATAAATCCTCATGCAGGTAGACTTTTTTGACAAGCCATAGCCGTCAGCTGTTCATTCTATGGGCGCGCGTGCATTCAAAAATCTTCCGAAATATACAATTTAAAGCGCCCTTCCGCCAATGTGGCTGAACATCTGCTACATGCAGGTGCTATCACAATCGCTGGAATTTTTAAATTTCGAACGCAGTTGTTTTTTTTATTGAGGTTTTTTCTTACCAATGCCGTTAAATTATCCACAGCCAGTATTAATTATTAAAAACCAAATATTTGTATATGCGTGTCGAACTAGCATGTGATTACTATGTTTTCTTTTTTATAGCCTCAATTTTTTTTTTTTTTTTTTGATAACTAGCAGAGAGTAATGGAAATGGAAATTCCGATCAAACTGTCAGGAATGTGTAGGGTAAATATATATTTTTTTAATTTGTAAATATGATTTAGATACGACACAACGATCCTTTAACTTATTATTATCGGTCTAAACACCCTTGATTTTCTATTGGAGTGTTAACCCAAAGCGGAAACGTCATGTTATCACATGTTTTTTTGCGCATCCGTGCAGGGTTCATATTTTCATATCACAGTGAAGTGGGTATCAAGATATCCTTCGTATCGTATATCGCATCCGTTCAAGCTACGATTACATTAAAAGACGTTTAGCGGGACTTTGGATTGTCAGATTTATATTTTTAAATTCCATTTTTAAATTCGTAATCTCGCTGTTATTGTTTTACTGTTATTTTTTCATACTGTTTTTATATTTATGCTTCCTCGAGTTTCTTTTATGATTTCAAATACCAGTGGTTCTTGCTGTGTGTGTAATTTGAATGCCAAGAAACCAACACGTGCACTGTTTGGTGTTAAAGTACCGAAACGAGATAACTTAGCATATTTATCTTCGTAATGTGTAGTAGATAAAATAATTGCAATTCAAATTTCATAACACATCAAATTTGTTGGCAAATGAAGACAAGGACATTATTTTACGGATTAAATTAGTGTTTTTACTCATTTTATCATTGCTACGTCAAAGTTCGTGACGTATGTATGTAGTTTTTATATATTCTACACTGTGCACGTTCATCGGGATTTAGGTACAACTTATTCCAATTTCTCTATTTTCAATACTTCGATACCACAATAGCGCGATTTTTTAACTCGCTCCCGCTCGCTCTCATCACTCAGCTCATACTGAAGACATTCGATACCCAGTGGAGTATTTTTTGCTGATTTTACGTTTTTAGTGCTTATCTGGCGTCCTTAATACTGTTGCATGTAAGCAGTTCCATTGAATTACAAGTTTCATTTCCGCTTGTGTGATTTATCTTTGTTAACTGTTATTGGAGATTGTATTTGGTAATATTACAGCCGGTGGAACTGGTTGGTAGAAACTTAGGGTATTTTTTTCTGATCTATATAATCCAACTGCCACTTATATCCACCTCTCTCTCTTCACATATCACGATCCAATACTATCACAGATCATTTTAATTGTTCAAATGCATCTAGATTATCTCGCAGTTTAGGTTAGTATGATCCAAATAATTTTAAATCCATGCCATAATCTCGTCTCTTCATCACCCGTAGATTGACTGCTAGAGAACGCCTCAGGCATTTAGTCTGCCTTTATAGATATTTTGAAATTAAGTTTAAATAAATAAATCGTTATCTAATCTAGTAATAATGTTTTGTTGTGGCTAAAAAGCCATCAAAAAGCTATCATATTTTTTTGGTTTTATGTACTATATATTCTATCGTTTATGAGGTAATGTTCCATACGAAGCAAAGACCATTTCTCGTCCATTCAGGTTCGAAAAAACAATGTAATACACTGCTCGAGTGCAAGCTGGTGGATTGCCATAGCCTCGTTCATATAAGCAAGATACACCACGGACAGGTGTGGTTGCTTTTGGTTCCGACAGATCTTTTTGTACCATTATCATAGGTCTCATCAATCTTCTTAGCTGCTCTGAAGTCAGTCATAAGCGTTAAGCAGTTGTTGTTTTCAAGAGAATAAAGGTTAACCGCCAACAGAAGGCGTAGAGAGGGTGATGCTTAACTTCAGAGCCATAGAGATAGGACAAGAGCTCTATCTTTGTGGACCGTAGCAAAAATATGCGTAAGTTTTAATACAAATGTCGCATGAAATTGAAGGTCAGCAATAAAAAGGGAAAGGTGTGTTTATAAAACAGAATATCACTTTATATCTACACTACTCGCCAGAAACATTCTGCATGTTCCAAAACATATTACTGGAATAATGAAATTCGGTAACCTTTATTAAATTGTCCATTATGGTTGCCATTGTAGGAAACAGCTGACGTCATAAAAACGAGGGTGCGTTTATCTATCCAAGTATTCAATATTGCCAGCCGTTGCGTCGGCGAATGGCAACACTTTTATAAAAAAATAATATGTAGGCGAGTGTTGTGTGGAGTATTGACAGATGTTTCTAGTTATAGTGTGAAGGTATCTTATTATGTTAGGATTGAATTTTATAGGTTAGGGGCAGAATGTATGGAAGCTAAAATCTACAGATTTCTCTTACTATTATGTAGATATGCTATTTTAATTATTAAATCTTGAGTATGCTGTTGCTGGGCAATGATCAGCCGGCTGTATATTTATTATTATTTTATTTATTAAGAAACTGTACTTTCAAATTTCTGATTCAATTAAGATATTTATTAATGAAGCTTTTTCATGCTAACATGAACCGGTCGGTCGTAAAAACTGCAAGGCAAATCATTCCGTAACATATGTTAAAAAGCATGTTGTGCCGACCCCACTGCAAGTAGGGTAAGGGCAGGTGGAGCAGAAGAAGATTCATGAAGCTTTTAATCACAACTGTTACGCCTATAGTTGGTTAAGTTAAAGTTACAAAGTAGTTTCTACATATTTATAAACACAAATTCCTGCCACTATGTAAGTATGCATTAAGACTTTATTATTATCATTAGAAATGGACACATGGGCGGCGAAGGCGCAGACGTACTCTACATAATAAGTTTTTTTGTGCCGTCCGTGTGTGCACGGTTCGTTTCCCATCGACGTGCACATGGCTCCGAGGAATTCGACGCGCAGATGTGCGACATACACATTGTACCTAATAAATATGGCCGACACGACAAATATCCACCAAAGCGAAAAGAATTAACCGCATGCTACTAGTAACAAGGCCGACTTTACACTTTTTAAGTACAAAAAGCTCCAGCCCGAGTACTGAAATGCTACTCCTTTATCGGTATGTACAAAAAGCTCCAGCCTGGATGCCGCAATGCTACTTAAACGGTTGACTCCGTTTCTAATGGCTACTTATTTTATAGCTGGCCATATAATTTTAAAAGATAAGGAGTCTCAAATGTTTTTTCTAGCATATGCCGGCAAACGAGCAAGTGGGTCACATGATCGTATTTAGATCTCCACTGTCCATGAACGCCCACAATACCAGAAGAAGAAAGGACGCGTTGCCGACCTGTTAAATCTCAAAATATATATCTAAGTAGGATTTCAGTTTGTCATCGTTACATATTTAAATCATAGAATATATATAGCTCTTCTTAGGAAAAAGTGATTATCTTTAATGATAAAATGAAAAAGGTAAATATGTTTTGTATGTTTTTTTATAGTATAGGCGGGCAAACGAGCAAGTGGGGCACCTAATAGTAAGTGATCTCCACCGCCCATGTACGCACACAAAACTAAAATAATCATGGGCGCGTGGCCAACCTTAAAGGAAAGGGATAAGTAAGGGATTGGGAAGGGGAGCGGTATTTGGGCCTCCGGATATCTCACTCACCGTACGAATCGCAGCAGCAAGCTGCTACTTTATGCCGGTTTTCTGTGAGACCGTGGTAACGACCCGGTCGAGGCGGCCCATTCATGCTGTAGACAAAATTGTCTACAGCGTGGCTCTACCATGTAGATGATAAAATACATAGTTTATTACTAGTCGCAATGTAAACATTAAATTAGATATAACACAGGGACTGGTTCAGCCACCTGCCACCTCTACGATCTAAAAATAATCACCTCAATCGAGCTTCATACTTCCCTTCAAGTGTAATATGTACTTACAGATTATCTTAACGTGAAAACTTACAGATACTTTTAAACGCGTAAGTAAAAAATACATTAGTAATAAATTGACTTTTCGTTGTTTCACCTAAAAATTGTATCAAGATAAAAATAACGTATTTTTAAAATTTACATATTAATTAGAAAAAATAGCCTCTTTTGTCTAGTGGCAGGGTATTTAAGCTGGGAAACCGTGAGGGCCTGGATTCAAATCCATGTACAGGCTGTCACAGTTTCTATTTCAGCTTTCGATTCAAAAAAACACACAGGATTTGCCTGGAATAGAAATTTGTGCTTGTTATGGCGATATACTCGATGATAGGGGATCACATCATGGGGCGGAAATTAAGCTCGACAAACCGTGGAGCAGCATAAGTTGCACTTCCACCTACACCTACACCTTCGAGGATATAAGCGTGAGCTTATGGTATGTAAAAAAAAATCTACACCTGATAGTGGTAAATTAGCGAGAGAAGAAATAATGAGAAAGATTTAGTCAGAAAAGTCGTAATTTTACATTAAAGAACCGAAACGAAATTAAATTTAGCGATCAATAAAATACTACACACATTTTAAAACTACCAATCAACGCACATTACCGGACCGTTAACGGCTAATTCGCGAATCCTTTGTCCGTGTATTGGACAAGATGTCAAACCGGCATGACCTCATCTCGATTGTAAATTAAACGCGTAATAAAATACAAAACACATCCATAAAAAGAAAGCCATTAAATATCGCGGCATTTTTACGCAGCACTTTTGACAGTTACATTTTAAATGTTACACGTTTTACGCGCGTATTCTTACTTTAATATTGATTAATGTGCTTCACGTAAATTGGAACGAGACCTTTACAGATTTAAAATTCGAATCTGGAAAAAGTAACCAGGAAATGCTTCTACACTAGCAAAACGAAAAGTAGCTGAACAACCACGCCGAACATAAAAACGATGTGTAAATGATTACAAAATATTTACACACAAAATACACATTTGACGATTTCATCGCACACGGCGAGCGTGGTGGACAATGTCAAGAATTCGCGGCCGGTGTGCAATTCCCCAATATGGAATGCGGATTGCGTTCGATTACGCACCCGTCCGCGATCCGGCGCAGGGTTGAACAATAGTCGATTACCTCTGACATATTATCCAGTTAACAGTAAACGAAATTATTCAGTTAAAAATAAACAAATAGACAATGTAATTGTAATACCGCCGTAAAATATTTAAATATATTTTTATGCAGTGCTTTATGGACGCCCACCATTTTTCTACGAAATTTATGATGATTGAGCAATACGACCTACGTATACATTTTGATGCTAGAAGGTGTGGTACTTTTTAATTAAATGGATTTCTTAAATATTGTCGGTGGAGCAATCGCCTCTCCTGTCACTTAAATTAAATAACACACAATGTATTTTAAGCCTTGTATAATTGTTTTTGCGACCAATTAAGGATAATAAAATTGAGTATAACATTTTAATAGGTTTAACTATAATGTAAGGCCTTTGTAGAGTACTAACGGTCACCAGTTACTTTGTATGCACGGAATTCGGTATGCAAGTAGCCAAGCTGAGGAACCGTTTTAGATTTGATAGATGTATCTGATTCGTATGATGATTTCAGAGATCCTAAACAACAAAAGAGAAGGACATGAGTGTTTATAAGTATTGTTGTTAAAAACTTAGAACAAAAAAATAAATAGGTACGACTCAAAAAAAGGAACAAGCTATAAATAAAATTTAACAATTTGTAGTCGGTGATATTACATTCTATGGTCAATGATAGATACCACTGACTCAAAATTGTTAAATTTCATTTTAATTTTAATTTTTTTTTTGGGTCTGTTTTAAATTTGACAATAAGTTTTTATTTTATTATTTTTATTGAAAGAAACATCTCCGAACCCCGATTTCGCATTAGGGTTCACCTGCTTTAAAATATGAATATTATTAAAATATATCTACAACCCTACAAATTCCCAATTCGGAAATACATGTAACAATTTCCAACGAGCCAACAATTTAACAAATTCTTGTGTATTGATCGTGACCAAAGGACACATTTCCGCAATAAAATAATATATATTTTAGCTAACGACTCTATTCATTTGTTGATTTACATTTGACCGGATATAATGCGAGCACAGATTATAATATAGTGCCAACCACCTTCATACTCGATTAACTTAATTTGATTTGAGAAGGCCAACATCGGGATACAATCATATATTGTTCTTTAATTTTTTTGTGTATTATAATTTTGATTGATACTCAATAGTTTTTAGAAATGATTTGAAACGCCTTTATTAAATAGGAATGTGATTTTATCAAGATGAAACATGCAGTGTAGTCATATTTCGTTCTTGGTATTAAATATTAATATTGTTCTAATAGTGTATGACATATAATGTCACGTATACTTATTGGTATTTAAATATTTTACTATGTCACAGTCTAGAGATTCTTACTTATCTTACATATTATTATCTGGGGTAATGACTCATCGAAATATTATTCAGTTACCTACTATATAGTGTATCAGCATCAGTAATGTAAAATGTTGGACATTTGGTATTCAGTTTTAACTGTCGTAAGTGCAATAATCATTCACGATGATGAATAGTGTATGGAAACATTGAAATAAGTGGATTTAGGTGATTTTTGATCAAGGGTATTGTCGACCTTGAAGAAAGTCGTCTAAGAAGTATTGAACTGAAAGGAATTATCACCAAAACTTCAGCAAGACCTTGAAATCGGCCACACTCCTGTTTCATAGTTCTTGGAATATAAGAAAAGAATATAACTAATGACTTGGCAGCATGGTCTCTGATCTTAGCCGGTTCCTTATGGAACAAACAAAAAAAAAAAAAATTACTGTCGTAATACATTTTTGTGTAAACCTACTTTTTTTATTAGCTTTAGTGACGAAACGAGCAGATCGCTCGCCTTATGGTAAGCGCCACTCCTGCCCATAAACAGAAGCAACAACACACATAATTGCACTGCATGGCATTGGACTGCGCTCGTCACCCCGCGACATAAGATGTAAAGTCTCGTAATGCCTATTAATTTCACTGGCTTCGTTGTCCTTCCAACCGGAACACAACAGTGTTTACACACTGCTGCTTGGCGGTAGAAATATACAAAGCGGTGGTACCAACACAGACGGCCTCTAGCATACGAGGGACCAACATCCTTGTAAAAAATGCATTCATAAACAAAAACTGCAAACGAAATTAAAATGCTTAATAAATCAAAATTACGTATTAATTTATATAAATAAACAAAACGACTTCATCATAATAATCGGTAGGATTCCTAAACTTTCCTCAAATATAGCTTATCAAAGGTTTTTTGACTTATCATACAAAAATAGGCTGAAATGTTTTGAATAAATAACATTATCATCGCGGTCGTGGGAATTAAACTTGCAATCGGACACTGTACTTAAATCTTAAATTCATATCTCTAAAACGCGAGTTAAATTCTAAAGTAACTTCTTAATTTTAAATTTAACAAGGTTTACTTTTCTTTTGTACATTTTTTATATTAGTCTAATTAATAGTTAATATGTTACGTTTATACTTTATGACATAAACTCCGGAACATATTATTAATTTCTAATATAAAGAAATTAAGATTTGTAGTCCTAAAATATTAGTAGTGATCAAAGATCCTGATTGTTATAATTTTATTTATTTTTTAGTCTTCGACGTGTTTTATTTGAAACAAAAATAAAACCGCAATCTTAATAAAGCATATTGTTATAATATCTTTATCAATTTAACTTCTTTTAGACAAAGACTTTAATGTATACTACTAGACAAGTTGTGAGGTACATAGAAACTGTACCACTAAGTTGCGGTCAATTGACCGTAACTCAAAATTACTATCTCGCTTACTCTCAACTAAAACCCCTATCGCGCTCCCTGTTTATAGGCTGTCAAACTTCCGCGTTACGTGATGCAATTTTACTTCTAAACAACCCGTCTAGTAGTATACATTACTCTTTGCTTTTAGAGCCATTTATGACTTGTGACTCGTAATTCAATTTTATTATAATCGAATTTATGTGACGTTAAGATGACAACGTAAAGTATGAGAGTACTACGTACGATACAATAAGCTGCAACAAATTAAATTTTTACAACCGACCCACAACACAACGTGTAATTTACATCAGACGACGTTTTGCCACGAATATTAACAGCTTTTATACCTTTGCTCTCAAAATGTAATGTCTTTTTGTCTGTCTGATATCTTGTTTGACTTGTACGGCTTACTTTAGACGTGTTTTATTGGAGTGTTCAAGTAAATGTCCAAGACAATATAAATAAAAGACTTTTCTAATAGAAAAGCAGATAGGTATTTACATAAATGTTCTAGCATACCTACTGTTTAGAAGAATAATAATTCTAATAAATCTGGCGTTTTAAACCTTTGGTATATCATCCCAGAAGGTAATCCAAAACATTGATTTAATGCTTATAATACGGCATTTACAATTCATCATACATCATCATTTCAAACACATAAAATATAGGATCTAAATACAACAGCTCACGAAAATAGACCTGAGTATTTAGAAAGGCAATACTCAAAAGGTGAAAGTCATGGGCTTTCTTGCAAAAACTCGAATCTCGTCGCGGCCTTGGCAAGGTGAGCGCAAGGGGGACATAACGGTGTCTGAGAGACATCTACCATATTACATTGCACACTCGATCGCTCACTGTCGCATCCATTGACCGTCGCAGAAGCAAAACACAGACGTGTCAATAAATATAACCGTCGATCGATGAATTGTAATGATGAGGGAACGCAACTTGTCTATTCGGCACAGGGTTGCTGCTGATATGGCGTGGTGACATAAAAAGTTAACTTATATGGGGACACAGTTAAAGTTAACTGTAAGTTGTCCAATTTGATTATTTGTAAACAAAACAATGGGTTGAACCTTTGGTACAGGTTGTAGTAAAAGTATGCAAACATTCATTTTTAAAGTATTTTAGGATTTTAGTAAAAGGATTTATGAATGAAAGTCGATAAGTGATAGCTTTCTTCAACTAAAGTATTAACTCTTACATCATGAGCATTCTTTTTAACCTCTTCTGCAGATTGTTTCTAACCATAGAGATACAATAAAACATCAGCTTCTTCAGGAATGCAAATTTCACAACAAAAACATGAATTATATAAATCGTGTCATCAAAACGATATTGTTATTATGGCGTAATACGACCACACGGGGAATTTCATTGTTTTATTCAAAAGTAGGCTAATGTAATCGTCGCCATTTTTATTGCCTTTTTTAATATTTTTCTTTATCATTCTCATCTAGGCTGTATACTCATAGTTCCTTTACCTAGCTGAAATGAATATTATTGCAAAACTTAAGAATTTAAGACCGCGTGTATACTACGAATGACGATCCCAAATTCCCATTACGCGTGTGAAGATATTCAGTAATACAATCAGATATGCCATAAGCAAGCTTAGCAACACGTTACGTAGAACTGTTACCGCAAGTTTTTATTTAAAATGAATCATTTCGTATGCAAGCCGCGCGCATCACTTGAAGCTGCATGTAAAACAACCTTTTCCCCACATTTCCCGACACTTTTCTGAGGGGACCGCGAATTACAAGGGGAACTTACGATTTGACTGATCTCCGTGATGGGGATCGGCGAGATCGTCTTGTCCGAGCCCTGGGGGAGCGAGGACGAGCTGGGAGTCGGCGACACGCCAGGGGAGGTCGGCTGCCCGTTGCCGACGCTCTCCTTGGATGCGCGGTTCGGGGACAGCCTCGCCGGGAAGCTGAGCGTCTTCGTCCATTGGGATAAGCTACGCACCATGTTGGCTGTTCATAACACACACTCGTTCACTAAACGCGACGACGCGAGCGTCTGACAAGCGCTGCACTCGACGGACGGTGCACGAATGAGCGGCGGACGGCCTGCGCCCTGCGGAGCGGTCGGGGCTCGGGCCGGCGACAGTCAACACTCTATACATCCTGTGCAAGTTGCGACTTGATTGGCTCGATGGGACGTTGCGAAGGGCCGATGCATGTGTGCGCGCCGGGTGCCCTGCAACTTGCAAACAGGACGGCCACCTATCGGTTTTGAGTCCGATTTTCTTTTGTTTATTACATCTCGAACGCACCGCTTTTTTGTTTTTTATAGCTGTATTAAGGCATTGAGCGTTTTATACGTATTGCGCAATTTTAGAAAGATTTAAGCCATATTTTACTCAAGGCGATTGGTACATTTAATATTTTCTTAATCAAACCACACACAGATCAGAAAAACGATCAAATGTCCATAATTCAACACCATAATAGAAATAAGAAGCAAACTTTAATTCTGAAGCCGTTATGTATATTTGTCATTTACGTATCTAGATTGTAGATAGGTAGGTAAGTGATAAACCTACCAAGTAACCAATACCTGTTTATTAGCAGTACAACGTCACAAAACTACGACGAAATAAAAGTATCATAAAACACCCCAAACCGGTTCCGTATTTACCTTTAGTATTATCCCTTTGTAAATGAGCAGTCTCAAAGACTTCATTATTTCAATCTGGCTAACAAAGAAGCATCTAGGCTCCCGTAAAAACCGGTAAGTACCGGCGAGAACCGGCCTGTGCCGATCTGCCGGTAACCCCATCCTCAGACCCAAGAGTCTAAAGACGCCACATAAAATAAATCTTACTTGAAAATATAAGATTTCTGGGCCTACAGCAATCTCACTAAATATGCAAAAAGTACAGCAAAGTTGCTACTTCACGACAGTTACTGTCATATGTTCGTACCAACTCAGTTAAGTCAGACAACATATGCTGTAAAAAAACCAGTCATAGTAAGCCTTTATCCAAGTTTATCCCATAATTTAGTGGTCAAAACGACCTTTGACAAAACCAATGGGGCATCTGATGAAGCGCATCTAAAACACAGACTGTAAGTCGAGCTATCTGTTAAAAAAAACGGTGCGTCGCGTTTACAATTGGATTTGTAATACGTTGCGTATAAAGTACAGACAGTCCCTGGTGAGCCGAAGCACTCGTAGCGTCTGGTAGATTTATTTGTCTGTACCCTGATCACACCGGCATAAATTAGCAACGCAGTATAAGAGCAGAAAATAACTGCACGTGGCTTACTGAGGGTGCCACCCCTCGGTGCGCGAATGCATTTGTTTTTAACCAATCGCCTTCTACTTTTTGCTATTGATTATTTTCACATATGCGTCTCGAAGGACCAAAATACACGTATTCAAAACTTGAATCGACAGCCTCCGTGGAAGTGTGCGAATAGCCGGTTGCGAAGCGAGAGACCGTAGGTTCAATTCCGATACAAATGTTTGTGTTATCCAAGTTATTAATTTTTTTTCTTAAAAAAAACATGAATGGAAACTCAACTTTTCGGTATTTTTCCCCACTTCTTGTACTTCTATGTCAGATAGAGATAGATGTTATCACTGATCATAGACATGCAATCAATAATCCAATAGACATTAACTGAAATAGTTACACGATTTGAGATTATACTCAATATTTTTAAATTTCCTTAAGAGTACATACACAAGGCTTTTACAATAAATGTAAGAAGAACCCCGGGCATCCAGAAACAATGGCGCGTGTTGAGGAAACTTCCTGGCGACACGTGCGCACGCGCAGCTGACGCCCGCAGCACTTGAGTGGAGTCTGGAGATATCGATCCTTATGCACTTAAAATGAATTTTATTTCTTATTTGTAGTGATGGGAAACATAATCTAAAAAGCTACTAAACAAAGATAAACTTAACAATTTAAAATATTAACTCATTGTAGAACTGTTTTTAGCATATTTTTATTTACCTTAAATCATTATTAACATTGAAATAAAACTAGTTTATACGGATTTTATCGCGGTTTAATTTTTATTTTAGTCCCGACGTTTCGAAAGCTTTTCAGCTTTCGTGGTCACGGGAGAGAATGAAGTGTAGGTCTCTAAAAAATAAAATTAAACCGCGATAAAATCCGTATAAACTAGTTTTATTTCAATGTGTAATATTCGCGTAAACTTAAGAAATCATTATTAACATATTAATTATCCTTAATTGATTATTTCTTACAGAATTATCTCGAGATTTTAATTACTAACATTCATATAATAATACCTAGCCCATCTGATTTCATACATACATACATACATACACACTCACGCCTATGTCCCATAGGGGTAGGCAGAGACTATCTGATTTCAGTGCTGGCCAAATACTTTCTCATTTCTCCAATGAACGCAGCAATGGCCATTCCTCGCGGATATTTTTCTAAGATATACCTAATAGTTTTTTTAGCGTTTAGATGATCGGCTGTGAACCGCGAGGCCGCGGGTTCGACTCCCGCATCGAGAGAAAATATTTGCGTGATCCACAAATATCTCTTTCCGGTCTGGGTGTTTTCTCCACAATTAAAAAAAAAAATATGCCAAATCATTTTGTAACATGTGTTAAAAAGCATGTTGCACCGACCCCACTGCGAGTGGAATATGAGCAAGTTGAATATGAACTCTGGATAAGCTAAATTTAACATTGCCAACATCATAACAACATCCAATTATTTTCAACTAGCTTTTACACAGGATTCCGCCCGCGTTGAAGTCTTTCTCGTCATATTTCTGGACTTTAATTAATCTATGACATCTGTAAGCTCTCATCACTTCCTATAACATTTATCTATACAGAAAATCATGTCAATCCAGGCGAACGACCTCTTAGTTTCGTCACTCAAGCTAATAAAAAAAAACAAATATACGCGACGAATTGAGGACCTCCTTTTATGTACATACATACGCACTCACGCCTATAATCCCCAAAGGGGTAGGCAGAGGTGTAACCAGTACACCCACATTTCGCCGAGCGTATCTCCGTCTCACGATGTGATAGGGGGCGAGCCTATCGCCATACCAGGCACAAATTCCAGACTCCGGGCTGATACTATGTACGGGCTGGAGCATTTCGTAATAGAAAATCCCAATACCACTTTACCCGACCCGGGGATCGAACCCGAGACCTCAGCGTTGGCCTCAATCGTAACGCGTACGCATTACAACTGCGCCACCGAGGCAGTCCTCCTTTTATAATGGTAATTACTTTTCATTCTAACATAAGACTACGTATCTACAAAAACGTGAGTTTCTATTGATCTCAAAGCAAACAAAAAAGAAATATAATCTGCGGTATACTCAAATGCCTTTATAAAACAAATCTCATATAAGACAAAAACTATATCCATCAATATTCATACTCGATTTAACGAGGGTGGTCAAAAGATCTCGACAGCCCCTGTCTTCAACCCTATATACTAGGGGTGCGTTATTGTGAAGTGAAGTCCTCTTTAACCGTCACGTTAGGGCAAAGATTCGAAGGGGAACTCTTAAAAGGGATCCCAATTAAAATTTCTTTAGTAATTGTTTTGGTCATTATTGTTAAATATGTTTGTACCGTGTGGGGATGTAGGATCACTTGATGGAGTGACAGCAAGATAAAAAGTATTGATAGCAAAATGATAATGTTTTAGAACAGTTTATTTTGATAAAATGTTATCAAACTTTATAAAATAAATAATACAACATAAGTACACGCCTGTATTCCCGAAAGAATAGGCAGAGTTGATACACGATTTTAGCGTATTTCCATCCCATGAAGTGATAGGAGCCGAGTCTAATCTCATACCAGGCACAAGTCGAATATGTCATGAGTGATTTTGCGAAGCGAACACTCAAATGGAATTTGAATCCAGGCCGCTTAGCATATGCCGACGAGATATATTGCTCGATATCAACTTTGTATATATCAAATTAATAAATACACCCAACAGTCACACTCATAGTCCTGACCCCACACTAGGTAAACCTGTATCGTGGGTATCAGGAACTACGAGAGACTTGCGGTCCCACAACACCCAGACGCGAGACAAATATTTGTGAATCAGACAAACATTTGTCTAGTTGCGGGAATCTTGCCCACGACCTCACGCTTCGCAACCTGCTACTCGCCAGCTGCGCCACGGAGGCTGTTAATCTAGGAGGCTATGTATGGATCTGTCAGATGACGTCACACTTGGACCAAGTACATTGGTAATATTAGGCGAGTTTGACAGTGATAGAAACAGTGTTCACATGCTGTCAAATAGTTTCGCGTTTATACCGTCACGACATTACTTTGTTCCTGAATTGATAATGTGAAGATAGAATGCACAGACAATGTCAGGACTGAAAAGGAGAGTTAAAAACATGGGTCGATGAAATTAACTCTTGGATATACTGGAACAAGATTCGTATGAGACGTAATTTAAAACACACTGAGTAAAAGTTTACGTTTGGTAGGTCCTCTTCACTAAGTGATAAGTCTCTCATTTACGAGAAGCTATCTTAGTACCACCATTTTGTCTATTTATGCCGCAAAGCAGTATGTAAGCACTGTTGTATTTTATTTAACACAGCCCAGTGCCATGCAGTGCTTTCCAATTAAAAGTTCTGTGAGGTGTTGTTTATGCATTTGCAGCCGTGGCGCTTACCAGCAGGCGAGCGACTTGCTAGTTTCGCTATTAGTATATAGTCCAAAGCTCTTAACATATGCTTTTTTCATGTAATCTTACTCTACTTTGGCAATCTTATTATTCAATCATTATTCAGTCGAGCTTATTTCGTTTATTTTTCACTAATTCTTAGTCATTATATTAATCACAATAATTTGTAGACACGCTGAGTTAGGCTTCGCTCTCTAATGCCGTATGTGTTAAAAAAAGAAAAATAAACTGAAAAACGTAAACACGGAATGAAACAAAGACTTGTAAAATGTCAACTTGATTTATCCGAGCTCGCTTTAAACTGCGGTGGCCATTTTTCATGGTATTTTCGATACAATACCGACTGAGTAAAAATATATTTTAAGGAAAGTTCAGCTGTTTGATGAAAATATGACCACGATCTCCCGTCATGAGGAGCCGACTACATAGAGAGCAATACCACCGACTCAAAAGTGTTTAGTTTCATTTTAGCTTTTTAATTTTCTTGAGTTGATTATCCCCAGAGAGATTGGCATCAGGCAGGCGGCCGGTCGTGGAAACTACAAACCAAATCTTTCTGTAACATATTGTGTTAAAAAGCATGAATCAAGAATGTCTTCTTTCGATCTATAATGTAGTCTTCCTACTCCCGCAGCGAAGAGGAACATTTGTTAAAAAGCATGAATCAAGAATGTCTTACTTTCGATCTATAGCGTAGTCTCCCTACTCCCACAGCGAAGAGGGGTGGTTGTTATTATTAATAAAACTAGTGAATACACGTGCAGAAGTAGCATACGTCAATCAATGTATAGGTGACGCTACATTTATAACCTCATAAATTAACTTCGACCACCGTAAAATACTTCGTTTATTTGTAGATTAACTGCGCGAACAATCGTTAACTTACTAATAAGGTGAACTTTCCATTTTTATTGGACAATTTTCCAAAAGTATATTTGGTTTATTGCCGGTTTTGTGTATGTTTTTATGCGTTTCAAAATAAGTACAAAGTTAATTATTAGTTAAAAATATATTTAGCTAAGAAGCTGCTCGAATATACTACTCCTCTGAATCTCTATAGTAATAATGAAAGTTAACTTTTTGTTTGGAGTAATAAAAA
This sequence comes from Mimas tiliae, assembly GCA_905332985.1. Taxonomy (NCBI): domain Eukaryota; kingdom Metazoa; phylum Arthropoda; class Insecta; order Lepidoptera; family Sphingidae; genus Mimas; species Mimas tiliae. Next base: position 1,780,745 of record HG995243.1, read on the forward strand.
TGACGTTTCGCGTGATACTTTTCATGCTTTTTGATCATTTGGTAGGAATTTATTATAGCATAGGTCGGAAACGAGAAAGTGTGTCACCTGATGGTACGTGACCTCCACCGCCCATATACGCCCTTGCTTTACTTGTTTGTTTGCCGGCCTATGCATTAAAAAAAGAACCAAACTATGGGCATTATTGATTAAATAATTTAATAATAATACAGATTATACACAGTCCCATTATGGGCACAGGCTTTCTCTACAAATGATAGGGTTTAGCCCTTACACAATCACGGTGAACTAATGCGGGTTGGTAAAAAATACATACCTTCAAAATTCTTATGAAGAACTTCTCAGGTATATTCTTTTATTGTTAAAACAAGCGATAATTAACAATAAATATACCGTATATATACGTAAGTTAGAAAACTCACGTGCTTTTGGGGTTGGTTGCGAACCTGCGACTTGCGTCTTGGCAGGCCGTTCCACTCCCCGCAAAGCTATCGCTGCCTTTTCAATATTCGAATTAATTTAACAGACATTTAATTAATCTACACACTCAATAACACAGAACAAAATGACCAAAAACAAGAGTTACCCCGATAATCATCCCCCAAATTCCCACAATAATTAACCCCGTACAAATATATTTACAATCAACGTACTTCCTGTAACGTACATTTTTCAATGTATTTACAATGACTGAACCATTATGGATGACGGGTCATAATTAATTTTGAAAGTAGGGACTTCTTTTGTCTCTGATCACACACGTGTGCCGTTCCAATGATGGGGTCGAGGGATTATTCGTACGGTAATGTGTTTTACTTATCTATAAAAACAATAATTGCCGAATTTGTATTTATTGTTCCTTTTAAAAATTGTCTTAATTTTCCCCTATGAAAAAGCGAAAACAAATATTGTTATTTATAGCAGCGATTGCTCAGCGGGGAGTGGTACGGAATGTCGAGTTGCAGGTTCGAAACCAGCCCCAAGAGCATACATCTCTGACTTATCTGTTGTGTGTTTATTGTTAATTATCGCTTGCTCTAACGGTGAAGGAAACATCGTGAGAAAATCTGCATACATGAGAAGTTCTCTATAACTATGCATGTATTTCGAAGGTATGTGAAGTCTGCCAATCCGCATTAGGCCAGCTTGGTGGACTAAGGTCTAACCCCTCTCATTCAGTAGAGGAGGCACGTGCCCAGCAGTGGGACGTATATAATACAGGGCTAGCATTGTGATTGGTCAAATGCGTCACATCGTACTAGAGGTACATTCCTATCGTTTTACAGAATTGAGAGCCAATGTTCTCACTATGGAGGATTTTCAAGACTGAGGGAAGTAGCGTCTAAGTAGGAAATTGAACCCTGGCACTAGACCACAATAACGCCCTACAGAAAAAGACCAAGCTGTCCATCCAGTCGAATTCTAACCTACCTAAAATTCGGTTAAAAAAATAAAAACAATTCAAAAATTTCAGACAAAAGCAATCCAGAACCGACATAAAATGTTACATCTGGTCTTCTGAAAACCATTACCGAGCCCATATTACGCCATATGTGTCACGTATACTTAAAAAAACTTAGCAAAGTGACCTCTTGCCGCATGTGGAGTTGTTTTTACGATGCTCTTTATAGACCGCCAAGGGCTCGGAAACATGTGAATAAACACAATTATAATGGTGTTAGGTTATTTAGACAATTATACTTATATGTAAAGGGTTAAGAAATTCTAATGGGATTAGTTTTGTTTAGATTTGATAATCCGGAGGCCCAAATCCCCTGCTTAACCCCTAATCATCCTTTTCGCTTAACGCGTTAATATACAAAAATTTAAAAATAAATGTATAATTTTAAAATGAATGTAGCCAATGTAACATTAACTTTTCGAGACGACCTACACCTCAGTCTCTCCCGTGACCACGAAGGCTGAGAAGCTATCGAAACATCGGGACTAAACTAAAAATTAAACCGCGATAAAATCCGTATAAACTAGTTTTATTTCAATGTGTGTGTTCCAACATAAGTTTACGCGAATATTACATATTAATATGAATATTACATGCAACGTGTTACAGAAAGTAATTTCATTATTGAAATCACTTTCTGTAACACGTTGTATGACAAAACAAAATATACAGACAAATAATAAAAAAAACCTCCTTCTTTTTATGTCGAATACATCATCTAACATCCGTAATAACAAACAATATTTACGTAAGTACAACAGCCACACTTATTCCGGCCGTACCATGTCCATTCAGGCCGGCCCATTCATGCTGTAGGCAAAGGTACATGCTTTTTGATATTACACAAGCTTTTTGTCGTGCTATTTATAGCATGCTGTATTATCATATAACAGCACCATCCAAATGAAGCCTAAAGAATATACTTTAAATATCAAGTGTATTGTATGAGGTGGCAGTGATAGCTCAGCGGGGAGAGACGAAAGTCGTAGGTTCAAAACCACCACCAAGTGCAAACACCTCTAAGTTATGTGTGTATTAATTGTTAATTATCACTTGCTTTAACGACGAAGGAAACATCGTGAGGAAACCTGCATACCTGAGAAGGTCTCCATAAGAATTTCACAGGTATGTGAAGTCTGCAAACCTGCATTAGGCCAGCGTGGTGGACTAAGGCCTAACGCCTCTCATTCAGTATAGGAGGCCCGTGCCCAGCCGTGGGACATCATACTATACTGACTAATATTACAAATGTGAATGTAAGTTTTTTGTTACGCTTTCACGCGAAAACTACTTAACCGATCATCATGAAACTTTGTACACATATTCTTGGAGGTATAAGAAGTAACATAGTATACTTTTTATGGAAAAAAATCTATTTGTTTGTTATGCTTTCACGCCTAAATCACTGAACCGATTTTGGGACCCTGGAGACGGTTATAGGCTACGTTTTATTTTCACGCGGTCGGAGCCGCGGGCAACAGCTAGTATACAATACAGGGCTAGTATTATTATTATTATCAAGTGTATTGGTGAATGTACACTCTACACATACATTAGCAAATATTTTCCATTGATTAGAACGGAAGGGTACGTCACGCCTGCGTGAAGGAATTAATAAACGTTTATTATCGACAGTGGCACGCGCCATTCATAATTTCATAATGAAGAGCTTACATAATAGGTTCGTGGGTTACGTACACGATCCTCCTGAGGCGTGTCGTAGCTTGAGGGCACGGTGGGGTGCTTGCTCCCATGCTGATTACCAAATGTGCCTTGCCTTTAGGTGTATATTAGTAGAAGAAAAAAATCAGCTTTATTATGACTAGCTTGAGACCAGATTGATTGGCGTTCTTCGAGAGATCATCGTGACATTCGACAGCTTCTGTGGCGCCGTTGGCGAGCGGCTGACTGTGAAGCGTGAGGCCGCGGGTTCGATCCCCGCACCGAGACAGACGTTTGTTTGATCCACAAATATTTATTTCGGGTCTGGGTGTTGTAAGACCGTAAGTCCCTTGTAGTTCCTGATATCCACGTTGCAGCTTAACCTAGTGTGGGGTTAGGACTATGTGTGTGGCGGTTGGGTGTATTTATTATTATTTATTTATATCGTATAGCCGCAAAACCTATACTTAATTAATAAAAATATTCATAGATACAATAATAGATAAATTTTCTTTCGATGGCGACGCGGGAGGCCCAGACCATCGACGGTTACGACTCCAGAAAGAGAGACCTATCACCATGCGTGCCGCGTGCAAAAATACTTCTGTATAGCTCTTGACTGAATTACCAATTGGTAGATTTTTGAAGATTTTGATTGAGGTTCTTTGGTGTCAACCCATTGGTGGATATGACTGTCATTAAAAACCATGATACTATTTCTGAGGCGCTCATAGCCAGTTGCACTTACTACTTACGGATGGGTGAACGCTTAGTGGTATTTCAACTATATCTCTGAGCTTCGGAGGGCACGTAAAATGTCGGTCTCTTACAGCAATCGTTAACTCAACTCGGAGGCCTTCGGGCGGCTTGAAATCTCTGACACTATTTTGGCCACTAACCATTCCATTTAGAAAAAATCTATCAAAGAGCAGAAGTTATATCCAAAATGTAAAATGTTACTTAGAAATATACATGCTCTAGCAAGATCAACAAGGCATATGCTAATACATCCCATTTGCAAATACCTATGTCCAACCACCCTGGTTACGTCCAACTGTCATTAACAATAGCCATATGACCTCGTAGGCGCCATTTTATTTTCCAACAATGTATCCAGCAGGACGTGCGCACGCGCACCCAGACGCTACGTGACTGAGGTGAATTAGGTACAAAACTTTAATATTTTATAGTTTGTACACATGTCTGAGAATTATCATTTACTTCCTCTGTTCACGTAAACATATTTTTTATGGATTTTCAGGGTAGAGTTTGACTGTTATGTTATAGAGTTCAAAATTTAGGGTGTGTGGTCATTGCCCTCTTTCAAAGATTGTTGAAATGGAAAAAAACCCAGTTTAGAGCATAAAGTGTTACCTGCGTATATTCTTAACAATGAATGAAAGGGTGTGACACCATCGCTTACGATTTTGGTCAAATAGTACTCATGCCAAAAAGGTAGTGCGCGAAATCTAGCACTAGAGAGTGGTAGTGCCACGCTGTATACTGTTTTGTCTATAGCACGAATGGGCAGGGTTGTTATCATTGTCTCACAGAAAACCGACGTAAAGTAGCGGCGGTGCGGTGAGTGAGATGTCCGATGGCCTAGAATCCCTCCCCTTTCCAAACTCTTATTTATCCCTTCCTTTATGGTCGGCAATGCGCCCATGATTCTTCTGGTATTGTGGGCGTACATGAGCGATGGAAATCACTTACCATCAGGTGACCCACTTGTTCTTTTGGCGGTCTATGCTTTAAAAATAGAAGACTGAACGTTAGTCTTCAAGATTTAACCATCCACTATGACGCATTAGTCCAGCTTGACACAGATCGCTAATTTATCTAACAACTAATATTCTTTGAGTGTAGAAAAACATAAATTGTAACACGGTAGAATTTATTAACACAGTATTTATTTATAGCTCAAAATCTATCTTAAACTATTTTACCTTACGCATGGATTGGTTACTATTATATGTTCAATTTAAACCAGTCTAGACGCAGGTTGCTAACAATGCAATTAATCTAGTTTGGCGGCTTGCGAGTCGCGACATACACTCCCACAAACAGACAGACAGCCGCGCCTATCACGTTAGTTGAGCGATAAATTCCAGGCCTTTTTAGGACTAATATTTCAGACATGATATTTGGTATGAAGGTCTTGCACGTGTTTGCGTCACAGAACAACTAACTACAACAATTTGAATTCTGAAGTCGTTAATCCTTAATTTAAAATAGTAACTATAATTAATTATCCATGATACAAATTCATGTCCATGGCGTGTGAAGAGTAACGTCACTTTATAAATTGGCTGTCAATCTTGGTCACCTTTACCCGATAAGTAGGGTAACGGCAATTAGTGGCTGTACCCCATTATCTCTATGGTCCGTAAACTGTTCTATTTTCAAACTGTAACCGTTAGATGCGTGTTTGTGTTGTCTAAGTTTCACAGGGACGATATTTATACACATAATGAGTGATAATAATTGTTATGATATATTTCATAATATATAAAACAAAATATCAATGCGGTTAAATACTTTTTAAATTTAATAACCCCTCAACCTTCGATTTATCCAAATTATTGCATTAATACTTAAAAAGATATCGCATTAATATCAACAAAACAATATTTAACTTATCTTTACCACATGACTTCGTAAAACACCCATAAATTACCCTAAATGTAAACTAGAATGTATATATTACTAAATGATCATATCCGCTGCAACTTAACGATCTTAGCACGTCGAAGCTACCGAAACAAAGAAAGGGCGTAGAACTTTTAAATCACAAAAGACATGAGACATTGACGCAACTGGGAAAAGAAATAACACATTTATTAGACCAGTCACTCGACGCGTATGGATGGATGACAGACATTGAAACATAATGTACTAGAAGAATCATGGACGCGCTGTCGACCTTAAAGGAAAGGGATAATGATAACCGGAAGAAGGAACCTCCGGATAGCTCGCTCACCGTACAAAACGCCACAGCAAGCTGGCCCATTCATGCTGTAGACAAAACTATCTACAGCATGACTCTACCACTTATGTAGTTCTCTTACGAAATACCTAGACTACTGTCGTACCATCTGTCTGTCATTTGTATCATCATCATCAATCATCTGTCATTAGTATTATTTTTTATAAAGTATTCAGCGATGTTCCCTCCTTCCTACAATGAGGTGAAGAAGCAATAAGGCAAGCTGGTATAATTCTGCCGACCTTCAATAGATATGTCGCAGGTCGACAATATTCTTGGATTGCGCTGCACTTACAATCAGGTGTAGCGTAGTCACATTGCCATGCCAGAAAAAACAAATGAATTGTATCGCGCAGGATTGGCCGAGGAAGTACTGTACGGTGTACCGCAACACTTGGCACTTCGTCGTCGTCCCAAACCTGTTTTGGCAGATCCCAATGACTCCATCACAGTCGCCATATAAGCAGCACTTTCCTTGCTCAATCCGAATCGCAATAATAATACGCGACCCCGACATACGACACGCCTCCGAGTCCGATATAATATAGGCTAACAGTACAAATCCATTCGAAAAAAACGAAAACACTTGCGCACAGGCGATGTCCCTTCTAGTAAATAAGTATATAACATTTCAATGATGACAGCTCATAAGTCCCGACTTTAATTTGTGATAAACCAAATGTACACGAGCTACTGGATTTCAACTTTCACATTTTAAAAGTCGGTAATTTATGTGCACTTATGAATGTAGGGTTTTATTTTAGTGTCTTACATACAAAGGTGAGCGTAATGAATATACAGATATGTGGTTCCTGTTGGAAGGATATCTTTGTTTATTAGTTTAAAATAATATTTATTATTGAGATACGAGAATATCCCGCCCACACACCCGCCACTGTAACTCCTGTGCACCAGGATCGACAGTGGCACGCATTTTTGTTAACACCGAGCAGTGAAGCTCGGCGAGTCTCTGGAAATGCTAAATTGTCTTTGTCCCGCAACGAAATTAATCAAATAGAAAGTTAAGGAGGAGTTGGAAATATGAGTTGTCCACTTCTCTCCATAGATAAGCGGTAGACAAAATAATGAACAAAGGAGGCATTAACCTCAGGCACAAGGACATTTACAACTGGAGAAGCCAGATGTAAAGCACCACGGATGTCATTAAGTGGGTTCTATCACGTGAGCTGTTAAACTTGATTCCAATAATAGGTATGGCAAAATCGCCGGAAAGCACGGAAACTCTTCCTAGTTGCCACAAGATCCATATAGTATAAAACTCCAGATGTTATTTGCATACTGTCTAACATAATGTTGCGCTCTTGTTGCCAGAGACTACACCCCCAAAGAATATGATGTGCGGATTGTTCGTACCGGCAGTTAGGTGTAGAACATGGTGATATTGAGATACCATAGCAAATATTAGTGGTGTTAGATACAGACGAACTTCAATAATCCCACGTTTCATTTACCTTAAATATTAAAAACAGACGAGCTATAGCAGATGTATTAATTATTAAAGTACAAAAACAATTCACATTTGCGTGCAACGAATTTACACCGTCGTCGTTCATCGAGCCAACTCATAGGTACTAAAAAGGTATAGGTATAGATATTTAATATAAGACTGCCTCAGTGGCGCAGTTGCAATGCGTACGCGTTACGACTGAGGCCACGCTGAGGTCTCGGGTTCGATCCCCAGGTCGGGTAAAAGTGATATTGGGTTTCTCTATTTCGAAATGCAGTATCAGCCCAGAGTCTGGAAATGTGCCCGGTATGGCCAGTTAGTACTAGTTACTACTAGTTCGTTGTCGACATCTGTTATAGAAAAATCTATATGAAGGCCTAAGCAGTTTGAACAATCATTATTTCAAAACTAAACATTAGTTATCAAACAATACTGTCAAAATTAAATATCATATAATAAATATCATATACACCGCGGCAGTTTCTAGTAAAATGAATTACAAATGTATCTCTACTTACCCGTATGAGGCAATATGGAAAGGTCAACAATTTTTATCAACTGACGTTAAACATTAGTCATAATGCGATAGCTGTAACATTCCTCGGACAATAAACATAAAAACGAACAAACAGAAATTAAAATTACACCATGTTGTAATTAACCTTAGCCTAAACGCATTTGTATAACCAAAACACTACTAAGACTTAAACTACATTGTAATATTAATAATTCTGTCCTTAATTTATTCTTTGCACTTTGAAATAAGATCTATTTATACATACATAGTATTAAGGTTCTTTTTGTTTTTTTTTTATCCTGGCTCGGCAAAGTAACTACGCTACACCTTATGATAAGTGTAGCGCAATTCATGAATACTGTCGAATAACGATAGACACTGAATCTATCGCACATCGGCAGAATTATGCCGACCTGCTTCTGAATGAGTATTTCAACGCTGATTGTAGAGGTATTTTTTTATTATTAGCTGTAATGACGCGACGTGCAGGTCGCTCGCCTGATAGTGAGCGCCACGCCTACCCATAAACAGAAGCAAGAACTTTGAATTACAAAGCACTACATGGCACTAGACTGCGCTCGTCACCCCAAGACATAAGATGTTAAATCTCATAATGCGCAGTAATTTCACTGGCTTCAATGTCCTTCAAACCAGTGCTTACACACTGCTGTTTGGCGGCAGTAATAGACGGCGGTGGTATCATTCCAGACGTCCTATCGCATACGAGCGACCTACCACCTTGTACAAAGCGGTGGTACCAGGATAGCTACTGGAAAGCGACCACTGCACTGTAGACATGGTGTAAAATTACTTCTCTGGAACGCACTCCCACTGGAAATCAGGTCGTGCACCACACGAGTGGCTTTCAAATTGAGAGTTAGTCAACTATTGTTGGACGGATTGGTAAAATCACATTAGTTTCTCCTACATATCGTATATATTTATGTATTTTATTGTATTTATTATATATTTTTGTATGTTTATATATTTTTATTTTATTCGGCATTGTACGTATTATGTCATATTTTTATATTTTGTATCTTCCTTTTTTTTGCACCTACTTTGATCATCTCTGCATCGCCCTAAGGTTGACAGGTAGAGAATGCCTTTGGCATTAAGTCCGCCTTTATACATTGTATATAAAGTGTAAAAATAAAACTAAACAGCAGGCCAATTCTCGTAATTTTAAATATTCAAAATATCACTCAGATCGGAAGTCTCAGCATCAAGAAAGTTGTAAATGGCATTCTCTTAAACCAATAATCAACGTCAAATGTGAACATAGATCGTAATGAGATTGAATGTAGAATAAAAGTTGACTGAAGCCAAAACGGTATAATGCTACTGCTAATGCTAGGTGCACTTAACGTTGGTTATTGGTTTAAGAGAATGCCATTTGCAACTTTCTTGACGCTGAGACTAGATCGGAATGATATTTTGAACATCTAAAATTACGAGAATTGGCCTTCAGGAGTGGCTCGTTCAGGAGAGTCGCGTTCCGGGCTCTGGCCGGCATAATAAGTTTTACTAATGTGTTTTTTTATGATCTTAAACCTTCCTTCCACCTGCCCTGATCCCACTCACAGTGGGGTCGGCGCAATATGCTTTAACATATATTTCAGAAAGATTTGGCTTGTAGGTTTTACGCACGGCCGCGGCCGCCTGCCCGATATCAACCCCTCTTAGGAGAAAACACCCCATATAATGATCTTAATCAATAGTTTTTTTTTGTTAGCAATACACTTGCTCAAATATAAAATTGTTTCATATATTATTACGCAGTAAAATTAATAATTCTAATAACAATTGTATTTGGTCTAATTATTTATTAGGCAATTCGAAACGGTCGCGGTAGTCGGTAAAAGAATTCAATTTCTGTAAGGAGTAAAGGACAACTCCCGGAATACTGAACATGGATAAATAAGAATCTATTTAAGGAAGACATTTTTCATTGCAACAGAAATCATTAATAGAAAGAAACTAACAAAGAAAGTAACGCTGACGTAACTACTCAGTCTATTAAAGTACAAACTTAAGATGACAAAAATAACCAATAAGTTATCATATCTGAATCCACAAGCTAACTATCCATCTATACACAAAACTTACTTTGTTTCATAAATTCCTCAGAATATTAAAGGCCATACAAAAAAAATGGCTAAAAATGCCTCTGTCCTTTCCTAACTCCATTCTTTTTCTATAATAAGGTCGACAAAGCACCATGATTATTCTAGTATAATATACGGTGGAGATCCCTTACCTTCAGATGACCCCATTATGCCTATGCCGGTCTTTAGCTATAAAAATATACTAATCTCGATCTTCTTCTACCTACCCTTATCCCACTCGCAATGAGGTTGGCGCAACGTGCTTTTTAACACATGTTACAGAAAGATTAGGCTAGTAGTTTTTACGACCGACCGCCTGTTTCCCGTCAACCCTTCTGACGAGAAAACACCCAGACTCGCAACATATATTTGTGGACCACGTAAACATTTCTCTCCGTGCGGGAATCAAACCCGCGACATCTCGCTTCACAGCCGGCTACTCGCCCACTGCGCCACGGAGGCATACAAAATTACATAAAATTAAAAAATATTTGAAAGCCCCCGTGATGCAGTGGGCGAGTAACCAGCTGTGAAACAAGAGGCCTAGTCGGTTAAAAATAAATAAGCAATACGTGATCATTGATCAGGAATTATTGTCGTCATTCCATGTTTCAACGAACCATAATTCGACTTTTTATAAACGTTAATACCAGAGAGCTAATTAGCCACGCTGACTATGCCTGTGGCATTACTCGACATTTGTCAGCTGTCATAACTATCACGCTCTATCACGGCGCGGCGCGGCGCCATATATTATTTTTATGACAAAGTAGGTTGCGTTGACAATGACTACTAAAAATATAAAACCTAATGATGGGTAATTTAGTTTTTTCTAATCAGAATGTCGAATTAAAGAACCGTTAAATTAACGACTTCGGATTGTAAGGCGTGTTTATTTTTATTTTGAAGTTTTTGTACCTTCGAAGGATTTGTGACGATTCATCAATTAATCAGATTTTACGTAACTGTATTTAATATATCCAATTATAGAGTATTAATGAGTGGTAGAGCCACGCTGTAGACACTTGTCTACAGCATGTATGGGCCGGCTCGTCCGGGTCATTACCACTGTCTCACAGAAAACCGGCGTAAAGTAGCAGCTTGCTGCTGCGTTTCGTACGGTGAGTGAGATATCCGGAGGCCCAAGCCCCCTCTCCTTCCCAATCCCTTAATTATCCCTTTCCTTTAAGGTCGGCAACGCACCCATGATTCTTTCGGTATTGTGGGCGTACATGGGCGGTGGAGATCACTTACCATCAGGTGACCCACTTGCTCGTTTGCCGGCCTATACCGTTAAAAAAAAAGCGATAATTAAAAATTAATATACACGAAAAAGTCAGAGGTATGCTCTTGGGGCTGGTTTCGAACCTGCGACTTATCTCAACAGTCCGTACCACTCCGCTGAGCTGTCGTTGCTTAAATAGAGAAAAACATGAGAGTCAAACGACACTACATAGCCCGTAATACCTGGATTAAATATCCTATGGGGAAGTATTTCAGTTTATAGAAATAATTTTGAAATTAAGCTACGTAACCTAAAGGCAGTCTTCGGATGATAGTCGTGAGACCTCTCGACGCCGCCGCGTCAGAGCTTTTATAGTATGCACTACGTCAATCTATGAGAAACCATTCGACGGTAGCGTCACTGACGCAAGGTGTCACTAGTAGGTTTTCTAGAACGTGGACAGACGAGGACTTACGCGATCATCGGAACTCTGCTTTAAATGCATGTACGAAAAAATCATGTTTCACATTTCAAACAGCAGCAGTTTAGCAGCATGAAGCAGTCTGTGGGGTCCTTTTATTGGTCTACGTCACTATTTATTAAAGTTCCTTGATATAGTCCAGCAATAATATTTATTCTTTATTTTTAAACATAATAAAAGATTGCCTGGAAGAAATCGCAGTTTGTGATAAGATATCCATGTTTTTATGTTACCTACTTTATTTAGTATGCAATAAAGAATATTTTATCTCTTCTATACTTTAAGTAACGAATACTAAGCTTGCGTTGAATTACCTTCATCCTCAGCCAATAATTGTGATGATACCGATGATATGGGAGTCTTGGAACGGCCTAGATTAATTCAAAGCACTCACTACGAGTCAACTGCATAACCACAGTCTAAACAACAGTCTGTCAATGAATACCTATATAGCTTTAACATAACTTGCAACTTTTGCCAATATCACTCTGAATTTTTGTAGTACATTAAAAATGTTCTTAATATGTTTGGATTTTCATTACCTTCAAAATTTACACAAAATAAATAATTACAAAGCCATCGGTTTTTTTATTTATTTATGTCAAAACTAGCAGGTCGTTCGCTTGATTTTATAAAGAGAAATAAAACCACATAGAACAGCTCTACATTGCGCTTGTCATCTCTACATAGGGTGTTCAGTCTCATGATGCCGAGTAATTTCACGGGAATAAATTTCCTTCAAACCGGAACAAAAGTGCTTACACACTGTTGCTTGACAGACATAGACGAAGCTGTAGCAGCTGCCAAGACGGCCTCTCGCATACGAGCAACCTGCCACTAAACTGTATATTTTTTAGACTGTGGCATAACGGTTCGCCTCTCAGGCTGTATTAAACGGAAGCGATTATGCACGAGTTCATATCCGTAGTCAATAAACTATTTGAAGTAGACCGATATTTTCAAACATTTCTAACAGAACACAGACAGCCTCCATGGCGCAGTGGGCGAGTAGCCGGCTGCGAAGGGTGAGCCCGTGGTTCGATTCGTACATCGAGACAAATGTTTGTGTGACCCACAAATATTTGCTTTGAGTTTGGGTGTTGTGGGACCGTAAGTCCCTCGTAGTTTCTGATACAGGTTAACCTAGTGTGGGATAGTAGGACCATGTGTGTGACTGTTGGGTGAATTGTTATTTATTTATTTATTACTTTAATGTATTCTTGATGCTTGTGAATAATTGGTATTCTTCCTCCTCCTCCTTGGTATTCTGACAGTGCATTGCATGATTTTGGATTTGAAATCCAGGTTGCGTAATCCTTGCGTTATCAGAGGGAATGGAGACAGAAAGACAGACAGACGACCAGTCATAGGACACAGAAGTCATAACTCACAAGGTTCCATGATTTCAACACTCTTTCATTGTCTATGATGTTCTAACAAATATAAAATAGAGCATTTAACAAGAAATATTGATAAAATATTAATATGAGTGGTAGAGCCACGCTGTAGACACTTTTGTCTACAGCATGAATGGGCCGGCTCGTCCGGGTCGTTACCACTGTCTCACAGAAATCCGGCGCAAAGTAGCAGCTTGCTGCTGCGTTTCGTACGGTGAGTGCGATGTCCGGAGGCCCAAATCCCCCTCCCCTTCCCAATCCCTTAATTATCCCTTTCCTTTAAGGTCAGCAACGCACCCATGATTCTTTTGGTATTGTGGGCGTACATGGGCGGTGGAGATCACTTACCATCAGATGACCCACTTGCTCGTTTGCCGGCCTATGCCATAAAAAAAAGAAAAAAAAAGCATTTAAGAAGGAATATTGAAAAAACCCACTTGCTCGTTTGCCGGCCTATGCCATAAAAAAAGAAAAAAAAAGCATTTAAGAAGGAATGTTGAAAAAATATTAATTTCCCCGCTTAATAATCCTTTAACATACAATTTTCACGTACAAGGGAACAATGTTGATCCCTTTCTGTATACCGACAGGGACTCAAAAATGGAATGTATTGAGAATCAAATATCAATAAAAGCCGACTCCCGCGCAGTCAGCTGCTCGGCGACAATGCCCGCGAGCCGCGACAGATGCTCGACCAACAATGCATGCGATCTGTCAACTCTCAGCTGTTGCAAACGATATTTCATTGTCTTTAACCGACTTCAAAAATGGAGGAGGTGCCCAATTTGGCGCGTTTTTTTGCATAGGTTTCTCCGCCAATTGTGAACCGATTTTGTTGGAAGAAATTTCACTCCATAGAGTTTAGCTGCGATGTGGTCCCTTATAAATTTGGTTAAGATCTCATGACAGGGTTCGGAGTAAAAAATTTAAAGTCCTCAACGGGCAACAGTATACTCGTCGCGATTGTGTTATTGTATTGGAATTCACATGCTATTGCTGTAACTACCACTAAAAATTGAAGTCGGTTTCTAAGTTTTGTTAAACGTAATGTTTTTTTATAATATTATTTGAATGGTTTGACTACTCTACAGCTATTATAAATGTCATAGTTTGGATGTTTGTTGTGCGTTTGTATGGTTGATAGTCAATCACGCCTTAACGGTTTCAGATGAAATTTTGTACGTAGGTAGACCATGACCAGGATAAGGACATAGACTACTTTTTATCCTGGAAAAGGCCTTAGTAAAATATCCGGAGGCCCAACTCCTTCTACTCTTCCCAAACCTCATCCCTTTGCGTTAAGGTCGGCAACGCATCCATGGTTCTTTTTTATATATATATATATATAATATAGGCCGGCAAACGAGCAAGTGGGTCACCTGATGATAAGTGATCTCCACCGCCCAAGTACACCCACAATACCAAAAGAGTCATGGGCGCGTTCCCGACCTTAAAGGAAAGGGATAATAATTAAGGAATTGGGAAGGGGAGGGAATTTGGGCCTCCGGATATGTCACTCACAGTACGAAACGCAGCAGCAAGCTGCTAGTTTACGTCGGTTTTCTGTGAGACAGTGGTAACGACCCGGACGAGCCGACCCATTCACGCTGTAGACAAAACTCTTGGAATCGTGGGTGTGCATAAGCGGTGGAGATCACTTAATATCCAGGGACACACTTAGTTTGATGGCCATTGTTATAAAAAAATACTGATACATTAGAACACACTCGCGCAACGTATTAAATTCTATTCATTGTTATAAACTGACGTAAGCCATTCTCTAGCCAGTTTTATTTCGTCCGTTATCGTTTAGCTATAAAAAACCGATTTCGTCCAAACAGAAGACGAATTCCAATCACATATTGGGACTATACAAAAAACAACTTTAATATTCCATTTTTAATCACATGTCAAGGAGAAAAATAGTCGCAGACCAAATAAACATATCCTTAAATCAATCATAATCCAATAAAACATTTCAAAATAAAAGAGTCAGTAAACTCTTTGTCAACAGGACTTTAAGTACAGGACTTTATCTCGACGATCTGATGGCCAATTAAGGACCATTTGTGTGTCCCGGGGTGGTCTCTAGCGAGTAAGACGCGGCCATTGCCGTATTGTGTCTATGACTCTATGACTCAACAGTCGAGAGCGCGTTGATGTCTTTACTTTGGACGCTTTTGATTTTTGTATTTGGGTGAAGAAAAACGAGTTTACTGTTTATTGGTTCAATATTTTATATTATAACTATTATTTTTTTATCTTTTAAATAGATTTTTAAGATACATAGTTACTAGAATAAAATTTGATTTATCATTTGATATTATTTCTGTGCCATCGTATCTTGCCATAAAAATATAAATAATAATGATTAAAAATATGTATTAAATTCTGTTATTGCTGGGATAAGACCAGTTCTACTAAATCGAAGGATTGGGTCATCATCCACCACGCTGATCTACTGCAGATTGGTAGACTTCACATACCTTCGAAATTATTATGGAGAACAGTCAAATCTGCAGATTGCGGAAAAAACATTGTTTTACAAAATACAATCAAACCATTAATGTGCGTGATAATTATATAATGAATACTGTCACACGTTTGTTACCGCTCCCTTAACTATTGTAATATACTCTACGGAACTATACACATCGTTATAATTAAGTTATCTCCTTTCATTATCTTTATTGACAATACATGTTACTCGTCATTCGTGATAAAATTCATTAAAAATTTTATTCATTAATAAACACGGCTAGTCACAGATATTAATAAATCATGTGTCAGTTAAGGACTATTATTGTACAAAATATAAAATTTATGCTTGCACCTTATTATAAGACCGTCACATGCGGGAGCCCGTCTGTATTGGTATAACTGCTATGTATATTTGTGTTGCCAAAAAGCAGTGTGTAAGCTCTGTTGTGTTTCGGTTTGGAGGGTATTATGAGACTTCCCATGCCATGCAATGCTGTTAGTTCAAAGTTATGTGTGTTGTTTCTGTTTATAAGCAGGTGTGGCGCTTACCATCAGGCTACCGGCCTGCTGGACTCGTCATTCAGATAAAAAAATCAAATTATAATGTAGATTTAAATACGATCATAAATATAAACGAGACACAGAAAATAATGACTGCCTCGGTGGCGCAGTTGTAATGCGTACGCGTTACAATTGAGGCTAACTCTGAGGTCTCGGGTTCGATCCCCAGGTCGGGTAAAGTGGTATTGGGTTTTTCTATTTCGAAATTCTCAGTATCAGCCCGGAGTCTGGAATTTGTGCCCGGTATGGCGATAGGCTCGCCCCCTATCACATCGTGGGACGGAGATACGCTCGGCGAAATGTGGGTGTACTAGTTACACCTCTGCCTACCCCTTCGGGGATTACAGGCGTGAGTGCGTATGTATGTACAGAAAATAATATAAGTAACAAAATTTTAAAAATAAAACGCAAAATAAAATCCAAATACATTTACAATAACCGGAATAACACAATAAGTCAGTTCCAATAGTGAAGTTGGTCACAGCAGGTCACATTCCATCGACAAGACAACCTGCCAACTGTCACCAACACCCAAATCCTTAACAAAATGCTTTAGTATACTTTTTTTATTAAGCCAGTTAATATAGACAATCTCCGTGGCGCAGTGGGTGAATAGCTGGCTGCGAAGCGAGAGGCCGTTGGTTCGATTCCCGCACCGATACAAATGGTTGTGTGATCCACAAATATTTGTTTCGGGTATAGGTGTTGTGGGACAACAAGTCCCTCGTAGTTGATGATACCCACGATACAGGGTAACCTAGTGTGGGGTCAGGGCTATGTGTGTGACTGTTGGGTGTATTTATTATTATTTATTTTACTAAGAATTTATTCTTTAATCGAAACAAATAACTGTCTGTCTTTCTTCAGATAACTGTTGTGAATATTTCGGTTCTAAAATTACTTATACTTAATGCAATGCGTGTACGGCTTTAAGTCTATCTTTACGCTACAGCATGTTGAATTATAGCTAA
Organism: Mimas tiliae; assembly: GCA_905332985.1. Taxonomy (NCBI): domain Eukaryota; kingdom Metazoa; phylum Arthropoda; class Insecta; order Lepidoptera; family Sphingidae; genus Mimas; species Mimas tiliae. Next base: position 1,798,064 of record HG995243.1, read on the forward strand.
TATAATGTAACTATGTCTAGGTTTTGTCTAGGCCTACTGGATTATCTAGGTCGTCATTTGAAACGAATAAATACGAATCTTGGCAACGTTTAACACTTACGCATGTATGTGAAGCAAACAGAATTACCACAGTCTTAAAAATATATAGTCAGTCGAGACATGATAATCAGGAATAAGCTGATATTTACAAGGTGGTAGGTCCCTCGTTTGCGAGAGACCGACTGGATTGGTACCACCGCTCTGTCTATTTCTGCCGCCAAGCAATAGTGTGTAAGCACTGTTGTGTTCCGGTTTGAAGGACATTAAAGCCAGTGAAATTACTGGGCATTATGAGACCTAACACCTCATGTCTCGGGGTGACGAGCGCAGTCCAGTGTCATACAGTGCTTTGTTATTTAAAGTTCTGTGTGGCTTTGCTTCTGTTTATGAGCAGGCGTGGCGCTTACCATCAGGCGAGCGACCTGCTCGTCTCGTCATCCAGAGTAATAAAATAAATAATAAATAATATTGACTTGAAGGTACTCATTCGAGAACTATTGCTGCAATATATTTGTTGCTATATCGCATGTCGTATGCGTACTTTTTTTTACATATGCACTCGCGCCTGTAATCCCCGAAGGGGTAGGTGTAACCAGTACACCCACATTTCGCCGAGCGTATCTCCGTCCCACGATGTGATAGGGGGCGAGCCTATCGCCATACCGGGTACAAATTCCAGACTCCGGGCTGATACTGAGCATTTCGTAATAGAAAAACCCAATACCACTTTATCCGACCCGGGGTTCGAACCCGAGACCTCAGCGTTAGCCTAACGTTAATCGTAACGCATACGCATTACAAGTGAGTCACCGAGGCAGTCAGTTTTTTTTTATTTGCTGAAATAAAGAGACGAGCAGGTCGCTCGCCTGATGTTACGCTTCACGCCTACCCGTAAACAGAAGCAACGTCAAGCAGAACTCTGATTTACAGAAGACTGCATGGCACTATACTGCGCTCGTCATGCCGAGACATAAGATGTTTAGTCTCGTAATTCCCAGTAGTTTCACTGGCTTCAATGTCCTTCAAACCCAAACACAACAGTGCTTTCTGCTGTTTCTCGGCAGAAATAGACGAAGCGGTGGTACCAACCCAGACGGCCTCTCGCATACAAGGCACCTACCACCTTGTTACTTGTATTGTAGTTGTACTTGCATCACACCCTGCCGCACGATTGTCCCGTCTAGACGCCGTGTAATCTTTAGACTGTGGAAATACCGTATACACTGCCGTAAGCCACATCAATCTCATATAGCATCAAAAATGTAGCAGGTTGAGGCCCGCTATAAATAGCCGGACGAAGTCGCCAATAAAAAAAAATCCCCAGGACACAATATTTTAATACAATGTATTATGAAATTAAAATCTTAATATTACTATTTTTTATTGATTACTAGCCTTTGATCGCGGCTCCGCCCGCGTGAACGGCCTTTTCCGGGATAAAAATAAGCCTATGTCACTCAGTGATAATGTAGTTTATTAAATAATATAATATTAAGATATCGAATTTTTCCAGACTTAAAAAAGACCAAGTATTGAAATGAAATGAAATAGTTTTATTCATCATGTAGGCAATTAAAATAGCGCTTATGACAAGTCAGTACAACATAAAGAAACTTATGTGAGTACAGAAATCTAATCAGCTAATATATACATAACATACATAGCATCGTCAAAATACACTGGGCAACTATAAAGTTTACAATATTTTTATATTATTCCAGAATTGTTAAGTACCTATTATTATAATTTTTTCCTCTGTTTTAAAGGTCGATATGGACCATAGGCATTACCGACCTATTACCTAAACAGTTTTAGAAAGTCTTCTTCTTACGATTCACAGTAAGAAACAAATACAAATCCGGGCAAACGTGAGCTTATGGTAGCCCGAATCATGGTTATATATTGTTATAGCACGGCTATGGTAGCCTTCATCGAGTCTCAACTTACTGCAACACGTCGGAACACGTATCTTATGGAATAAGTTCGTTATGTTTTTTACACACATAGGCAGAGTTCCATGATAGAATTCTATTTGGATCGTGGCGTGGAACAATTTAAATGAAAATATGTCGTGCTCTGTTTTATAGTTACAAATGTTGATATATAAATCATACTAATATTATAAATGTGAATGTAAGTTTTTTTGTTACGCGAAAACTACTTAACCTATCCTCATGACACCTTGTACACATATTCTTGGAGATATAAGAAGTAACATAGGATATTTTTTATGAAAAAAAATAATTATATATTTGTTTGTTACGCGTTCACGCCTAAATCACTGAACCGATTTTGATGTAGAGATAGATGGGACCCTGGAGACGGTTATATTTCGGAAAAGTCATTTCACGCGGGCGAAGCCGCGAGCAAAACCTAGAAAAATATAAAACATAAATATCAATATTTGTAAACATATATCATACGCACTCGATCTACTATCTATTTCTATAATTACTATTTTAAGCTCTAATCAACTTTCGAGTATTAAAAAGCTATGTTTTATATTAAGGCTGAGGTCTCAGGTTCGATCCCCGAGTCGGGTAAAGTGGTATTGGGTTTTTCTACTACGAAATGCTCAGTATCAGCCCGGAGTCTGGAATTTGTGCCCGGTATGGCGATAGGCTCGCCCCTATCACATCGTGGGACGGAGATACACTCGACGAAATGTGGCTGTACTGGTTACACCTTTGCCTACCCCTTCGTGTATTACAGGCGTGAGTGCGTGCGTATGTATGTTTTATATTGTACAGCAAAAATATTTACCTGTGTGTTTGTCAAGACCTCTAAACTATTTGCTGCAAGTTGATGTGATATTCACTGTCATTTATATATTTTTTAAAGATATGATTTAAATGCATAATTTCACCATTATGAAGGGTCTCTTGATTTTCCTTTTTAATTTGTCAACAAATAAATCTCATTTCATTTGGTAGGTCAAAAACGGGATAAATAAATAGCATTGCTTTCCCGTTAAATGAACAAATTTTTACAATAAAAATAACGTAATGTATATAATATAATTTACTATTTCCCTTCTACGAACTGACATTACATCATAAAAACATTATACGCATGCAAAATTGATAACTAATTATTGTGTAAACATTTTTTTGTTTAAATAATGATAACCAAGGTTCAACTATATTGAACGATGATTCATTAACTGGCATTTAGATAAAATAGTTTGATAACAATAATTGATAACTAGCTGTACGTTTATACATTTTTATCTACAGCAAATACATTAAAAATAATAGGCTCAATAGTAATGAGCATAAACAATGTAGTAATATACAAAGAAAAGTCATATTAACGTGGTACAGAAAAGTGTGGGCAAATATTAATACACTATAATTATTGACTGCTTCGGTGGTGCAGTTGTAATGCGTACGCGTTACGACTAAGGCTGACACTGAGGTCTCGGGTTCGATCCCCGGGTCGGGCTAAGTGATATTGGGTTTTTCTATTTCGAAATACTTAGTATCAGCCTGGAGTCCCATATCCCCCTCCCCTTTCCAATCCCTTAATTATCCCTTTCCTTTAAGGTCGGAAACGCGCCCTTGATTCTATTGGTATTGCTGGCGTCCATAGGCGGTGGAGATCACATACCATCAGGTGACCCACTTGCTGGTTTGCCGGCCTATGCTATAAAAAAAGGCTTGAATTAAATAATTTTGAGCACTATCTTACCTATATTTATCTCTAGTAATCTAGTACTCATAAAAAACTATTTCTATTCGAAAGGCAACCAAAAACATTAGCTAATTTCCACTCTACTTTTACCATATGATTGTAAAGGTCACGATGACCGAATATGAAAAAAACTTGTCGGTTTGTCCGTTAATTCGACTGGTTCTGTTAAAATCAGCTGTTCACCACTCCTATAGACTAGATATACCGGTTCGTTGTCATCACGCTTGTTCAACGCATTAAAATAATCTATTATAATGATATAGATAGAAAAAATATTCTAGCACAATTCTGGGCAACTCGTGTGATATTTTTCAAATCCAAAATTTCGCTGCCCAATGCCATAAAGTGCTTTGCAATTCAAAGTTCTGTGTGGTGTTGTTTCTGTTTATGGGCAGGCGTGGCACTTACCATCAGGCGAGCGACCTGTTAATTTCGTCACTCAAGCTAATTAAAAAAAAATCAGTTTACAATGATCCTGTGACCTGACGAATGACCCAATACCTGAGATTTGAATCCAAGACTTTACTGGTGATCAGCATAACTCTACCCGACCAATGATGACTATATTAAATATTTAAACCCCTGTCCAAAAACTAATATGTTTAAACTTCAAATTGTTTGTACAAGTATTTTGATTGTCATGCCACGATGGACCTCCACACAGGTTGGTACAGACAACAACCAAAAACGCGGCCGCTTTGTGACTCATTAATAATAAATAATAATAGGTAGGTACTAGTCCTGTATTATATACGTCCCACTGCTGGGCACGGGCCTCCTCTACTGAATGAGAGGGCCTTAGATAGCCTTAGTCCACCACGTTGGCCTAATACGGGCTTCACATACTTTCGAAATTCTTATGAACAACTTCTCAGGTATGCAGGTTTCCTCACGATATTTCCTTCACTTTAAAGCAAATGATAATTAAAAATTAATACACACGTAACTTAGAAAAGTCATAGGTGTATGCACTTGGGGTTGGTTTCGAACCTGCGACTTTCGTCTCGACCGTCCATACCACTCTCCGCTGAGCTATCACTGCTTACGCAGCCGCTTTATGACTCATTACTCTCGAGGAATGTACAAGCAAACAAAACCTTACTGCCCTTTATTGATGTCTATAAATTTAAAGGACAAACACTAAATACTGTGAAATAAGTATGTTATGTTATAGGAGTTTGTCGGTCGGCATGTGTTAGTCACTCGCTGTGGGCGGATATCAAAGATATAAGATACGTTGTTTGAAGCTATGTTTGTCGTCAAAGATCATTAACGGTACTTAGAAAGTTGCTTGTTTGCTATCCTTATTAGTTTTTTTGTACAAATGACACAAAATTCTCACAATTCGTGGTTTGATGGGTCCAACGATGCTATTGAGGCATCAAGATTATCTATGTGGCTTTCCAGTATAGTACTGAGAATTAAGTAAAAAAAAATATACGCCCATCAGTCACACATAATCCTGACCCCACACTAGGTAAACCTGTGTCGTGGGTATCAGGAACTACGATAGACTTGCGGTCCCACAACACCCAGACCCGAAACAATTTTTTGTGGATCACACAAACATTTGTCTCAGTGCGGGAATCGAACCCTCTGCCGGCTACTCGCCCGCTGCGCCACGGAGGCTGTCGAAGTGAAGTTCAAGTGAACGAAGGTTCGTTACCATATCGGAACAACTGCTTCGGTAATCCGAAAAAAAAACTGGTTGAACGTTTGACCTTAATATTTTACGATATCAACGTTTATTTATTTGAAACACCATTAGGCAATATAATACATACAACACAACATTGTCATAAAATCATTGATGCGTCTATGTATGATCCCGTAATATTTGAACCACTTGATGATGGCTCATAACTATATAACTTCACGTTATGGCTCACAGGAGTGAAGTAGTAACAGCTAATTTATACTATATAATATTATAAAGCTGAAGAGTTTATTTGTTTGGTCGAACGCGCCAATCTCAGGAACTACTGGTCCGATTTGAAAAATTCTTTCAGTGTTAAATAACCCATTTATTGAGGAAGGCTATAGGTAACAATTTTGCGTTATCCCAAAGTAACTATTCCACGCGGACGAAGTCGCGGGCAAAAGTTATATCTTATAAAATTTAATAAAGTGTTATGTGCTTCCCTCAGCGTACACAAATGTATAATTAACATAACTAACTACGTTATTCCAGAAGTTTTGGACTACTATTGTAGTCATTGTGTAAAAAAGGTAATGTATTTATTTATTTCCATTCGCCAATTGTGCGACAAAACATGACAAATAATAGACATTATCGCATTGAAGACAGCAGTGGACACAGATAATTGATTACGGTGCGGGGAATCGAACCCTGCTGATAAACGCACCTACAGCAGTATAGTCAACATTGGTCACACCTTTCGGCTGTACGGTCAAACAAAGCTCCCTTTGTTATTAGTTTTGGAGATGCGCGAGTAAAATTTAACACCTTTATTATGCGATCGAAATAATTTATTCAGACTTGTTGAACTGCCTCGGTGGCGCAGTTGTAATGCGTACGCGTCACGACTGAGGTTGACGCTGAGGTCTCTGGTTCGAACCCCGGGTCAGGTAAAAGTGATATTAGGTTTTTTAATTACGAAATGCTCAGTATCTGCCCGGAGCCTGGAATTATTCCCGGTATGGCGATAGGCTCGTCCCCTATCACATTAAGGCACGGAAATACGACGAAATGTGGGTGTACTGGTTACACCTCTGCCTACCCCTTCGGGGATTACAGGCGTGAGGCGTATGTGTGTATGTATGTAAATAAAATTTACTCCAATAATTACTGAATATCGCAAACTGAGTGCATATTACATCAACAAGCTTTTGCTAACGGCCTTGTATAGACATGTACGGAACCATACATAGTAGTCCAAGATAGTGCGCACCTGGCGCGGGCGCGGGCGCGGGCGCAGGCGCGGGTGACCGCTCTAACCGAGTTTTACACAATATTGCCTTCGTAAGGATATTTGCAACTCCACAGGGATGGATTTAGGAGTAACCCCCATACTTACAAACTTTTATTTACCATTAAAGTTTAGTAAGTATTTTATTCTTTATATTTTATTATTTGGTACGTGCAGAAAAATCTCCATTAACTTCAGAATAATGCCTAAAGCTAATGCGTTTACTAGATATACCATATGCCTATTTTACGATTGTCAATAATACATTATTAACAACCCAATATTATATTTTCCATATAACATTAAAGTAAAATTTGAAGTAATAAATCTCATTATTTTCAGATAAATAATTATAAGTCCCTAGTCAGCCATGATTTTTATTTATTCCACAAATCAGTTGTCCCCCAAATTTACACCCTAAATTCGTGCCTGTATATTGCCGTTCATATCGTATCGTAACAGAATCGTACAAAGCTTACGTTTCTATTATTTATAACAGAAAAGCTCACGGTTGTTTATTGTGTTTTTGTGTATTTTTAGTTATTGCTTCTTATCTACTGTTTTCAAATACTTTGTCGATGCAATGTAACAAAGGATTCAGTTATTCGAAGAGGAGAATGGACAAAATATACAGAGCTTGGTCTACCACTCAACGGTAATAAAATATACGTCGATAGAAAGATTATTTCTTGTACTCAATTTTGGTATAAGATAGCAGCTGAACGGTTTTGGATGAAATTTAGCACACAGATAAACCATGACCTGTATTAGGAGATAGGCGGGCGGAGCTGCGAGCAAAAGCTAGTAAACTATATGGTCGTTAGAAGGTTTATTTTATCCAGTTTCTTTTTGTATATAACATATAGAGATAGAGGTAGAGATCGTGGTGTTGTATATTATTATATAATGTAGCATAGTATTTTTTGGGAAAAATGTTAGTTTGTTTTTCAATTCGATATGTTTTCGATATGTTGGCATACCGCCTTATTGGTCTAGTGGCAGCCTGGTTAAGCTGCAAACCCGTGATATCTCCGGATATCTCACTCACCATACAAAACGCAGCAGCAAACCGTTAAATTATTTTAATTAAATTTTTTCATACAGCTGTCTACCTACACTTTAAAGGTTACAAGCGTAAGTATAAAGTCTGACTGTATAATGCAATATGCATCTCAATTTAATAACTCTACCGCAGAAATCTTAAGGAGATTGAATAACATAAAATTCTCAATAAGTTTAAACAGTAGAGTTGTAAAATTCCCATTTTGCAGCTACCACAGTATAATCATGAAGTCTGACAACGAAAGCCTCTTAGAGTATCGACTAGACAATAGAACGCAGCTGAGTAGTGTTGTAGAAAAATTTTCTATTCTTCACCCGAATGAGGTGAACTTGCGGTTTACCGGGCGAAAGATCGGGCGTAACACTTGCCTATAAACAGAAGCAACACCACGTAGAACTTAAATAATAAAATACTGCATGGCACTGGACTGCGCTCGTCACCCTAAGACATAGGATCTGTCTCTTGAGGTCCAGTAATTTCACTGTCCTTTCTTGTCATGTTCTTCAAACCGGACCCGGATGACCGAACGCTCCTGCTTGGCAACAAACTTAGAAAAAGAGATGGTAACTAAAAGACAGCCTCTTGGATACGAGGTCTTGCCAACGGTAAAATATACTCGGGTACACACACCCCCCTTCATTCCCTTATATACAATGTCGCCTTTTTAGTCCGCATCAATTGCGGTGACAGACTGTAAAATTCTGAGACTGTGGTAAAGATGTAAAAGTCCATTTTGAAGTGCTACCGCACTTGCCCGCGACCGCACTCTAATAAAATTAAACAAAGAACCACAACAATGGATTTTTATATTTATTAACTGAACGGAAATGTTCAGAAGCCATTTTGAAATTCGTTTTTAGAAATGGGGTATTGTAAAAATGTACGATAGTAAATTTACTTCGAAAAAAAATGGTTTACTTTCTAGTGGCAGACTTACCGTGAAACATGAGCTTTAATAATACTAGCCCTGTATTATATACGTCCCACTGCTGGGCACGGGCCTCCTCTATGAGAGGGGACAGGCCTTAGTCCACCACGTTGGCCTAATGCGGGTTGGCAGACTTTACATACCTTCGAAATTCTTATGAAAAACTTCTCAGGTATGCAGGTTTCCTCAAGATGTTTCCTTCACCGTTCAAGCAAGTGATTATTAACAATTAATACACACATAACTTAGAAAAGACAGAGGTGTATGCACTTGGGGCTGGTCTCGAACTTGCGACTTTCGTCTCGACAGTCCGTACCACTCCCCACTGAGCTATCACTGCATTACTAAAAAGGTAGGTGCCGTCGTAGGCGAAAGGGCATCTGGGTAGGTAGTAGGTACCACAACTCTGTTCTTTTTCTCCCACCATGTCATCAATAGTGAGTAAACACTATTGTGTTCGGATTTGAAGGACATGGAAGTCATTGAAATAATAATGGGAATGACGAGTGCCATGTAGTATCTTGTAATAAAAAGTTCTGGGTTATTTTGATACTGTTTATGGACAGGCCTTACGCTTACCATCATGCGAGCGACTTGCTCGTCTTTACATTCAGTACCTAACATATAAAAAATTATATGGTAATTATAAAAAAAATCATAACGATTTGAGCCAGTACTCATCAGAGTTATAAGCCGCGTAAAACCAAAGCGACCAACCGCAGTCAGCACATGTTTTATGTAGTTAATACGTGATTTATTTAGCATATTGATCTCTACCGTGGTCTCTACCATATCAGCATTGATAGTATTTTTTCTTTAATTTCGATGACGTCACTCAACAACACTTAACTTAGGTGGGCCTCATATCTGACACAAGATAGTTTACAAAATAAAACCTTTTGTAACACCGCGTCACATCCAAATTTTTTATCACCTTAAATAAAATTGTCACTTACTAAGAAAACGACCCCCCATTAGTATCGTAAGATAAAGCCGATTCAGTGGAAACGGTTCAATAGTACCGCCCTGCTCACCCGCTGGCATAGGCGGCGCGATGATACAAACGAGTATCAATACCTTTTATTTATCAAAAAGCCGGTAAACAAACTTTTAAGTAGAGTAGGCTATGTTAAGCTACTTTCAACCTTACCTTCCAATTTTAAGATAGAAAATCGTTCAAATACATTTATTAACAAATACGTTAAAAATCTAAAGAAGACAGTTGATAGAAACACGGGAGTAGCACCAATTTGATTTGTTTACATAATATTAAACTCTATAACGTAAGAAACAAGGTGTATTTCTAATTGTAAAATTAGAGAACAGTAGAGCTTTCGGCGTGGAAATAAAGCGACCCATCGACACATTACAAAGTGTAAATTATTGCGACTGTTGCGAGAAACTAATGCTTTTATTGTGTTCGGCTTTATGTTATTTAACAAGGCCACACTCGACGCTGGCTAAGAAATTAAGTAATTTGTTAGATTACAATTAATATTTATACTTTGAATTACAAAGCACTGCATGACACTGGACTGCGCTCGTCATCCCGATACATAAGTTGTTAAGTCTCATAATGCCCATTGATTTAACTGGCTCCAATGCCCTTCAAACCGGAACACAACAGTGCTTACACACTGTTGCTTGGCGGGGGAAATAGACAAAGCGGTGATACCAACCCAGACGGCCCTCTCGCATACGAAGGATCTACCACCTTGTACTTAATGATATTTAAAGTTAAATAACGCGTCTAATTGCGGCAGTAACCATTTTATTTTATGAACTATTCAATCCGCATATCCCACAGCTCATACGTTCTCATATATAAAAAATATCGGGCCCTACCCACTGGCCCAATATTTAATTACATAAAACGTAAAAAAGCAACCAGTTCAAACGTTCCGAGATCCAATAAACAAGACCTCAGACATGTTGTGACACGTCGCTGTAGCCTGTTTGTAAAGGTGCGGTTTCGAACACTGCTGCAGATCGTAGACTAATGGCCGATTTCAATAAACAATCTTGGTTTGCTTCTCCAGATCGATCCGAAAAATCGACAAATTAAACTAAGTAATTTTTACGCGTGACTTTAAAGTGTATTATTATTGGCTCATTTGTGGGATCGGCCGGGAGACTCAATCCAAGATCGTTAATTGAAATCGGGCATATAACATTAAATCGCAAACTGCCGATCATACGTACCCTAGACGGCAGGTGACTAGGGTCACTGAGACAATTTTGTCTCCAGCCTAAATAGGCTAGAACATTTTTTAAGTGGAAGAGCCCCGCAGTCGACCGATTTGTCTTCAACATGAATGGGCCGGCTCGTCCGGGTCGTCGTCACTGTCTTACAAAAAAAGTAAAGTAGCAGATATCCGGAGGTCCAAATCCCCCTCCCCTTCCCAATCCCTTACTTATCCCTTTCCTTTAAGGTCGGCAACGCGCCCATGATTATTTTAGTATTGTGGTCGTATATGGACGGTGGAGATCACTTACCATCAGGTGACCCACTTGGTCGATTGCTGTCCTATACTATATTTAAAAAAAATACTGTCTCAAAAACATATATAAGTAGTAACTTTGTTATTATGTTTCGTACTGTCAGAGAGATTAATGTACAAAAAAACACAATAACTCTCCAATCAGTTAGCTAAGCATCCACAATTCCTGTAACATTGTGGATGATTAACGCCCGGTTTCTGAAAGGCTGATCAATGTTAAATTAACTAATCAAATGTCTAATCTCATGTCAAGTCGAAATGGAGTTGCTCGAAGCGTGATCAACACCTTTTATTTGACACACATGTTAGCTAACATAACTTTCAAATTAATATGAAAAATCGTATGTCAAACGGTACTAAAGAGACATAAAATATTATTAATGTTTACACTAATCAATGTTTCAGCAACTCGAATTGATTTGATCAGCCTTTCAGAAACCGGGCGTAAGTGTCACTTGCGGTCTGAAGGTTGTGGTCTGCGATTTACAGCTGTATTCGGAATAGTACCTTTATTCGCGGCGGATAAGCTGCTAGCCGACCTTGTACGACCTAGACCGAAACTCGCCGCACCAGGTTCAACGAACAGACTCTCTCTCTACCTACTACCGGGCGAACTCACGCTAGGCTTTTATTAAGCATTTATTTTTACATCGGTTTTTTGCCTCATACTCGTATACAGATGTAAGTGTAGATAAAATACACTGATACTATTACACTGGTGGAAGGGCGCCTTGAAAAATATTACAGAGTATTTTCCATATTATTTTACAAAATCTATCTTATTAATTTAAAGAGGCGCTGGCAATAACTTGTAGATTTTTTTTATCTGTTTCAAAAAGGTGAGTCACACACATTGTCCTGATACCACACTAGATTAACCTGTATCGTGAGTATCACGAACTACAAGGAACTTGCGGTGCCACAACACCCAGACCCGAAATAAATATTTGTGGATCACACAAACATCGTTGTGGGAATCGAACCCATAGCGTTCCGCTTCGAAGCCGTCTACCCGACCACTGCGCCACGGAGGCTGTCAAACGGATAACAGTAAACGCACAGTGATTCTAGTTAAGAGGCTTTTAATTTTAATTCTAGTATTCATTTTTAGATTATACTTTGCTAATATCTCCTTCCACCTGCCCTCATCCCACCACAGTGAGATCGGCCGCAACCTGCTTTTAACACATGTTGCAGAAAGATTTAACTTGTAGTTTTTACGACCGGCTGCCTGTCTGGCGTCAACCCCACTGGGGAGAAAATACTTTGCTAATATAATGTATAATAATTAATCTACTATTGTCTTAGACCATAAATCCAAGTCTCCGTATAACATCTTGCAGACTTACATGTGATTAATGAAAAGCAGATGTCATCAACAAACGATAATTATCCAAATATTTTACTTGATTCTACCAGATGGTCGATACTAGTAATTTAATCAATTAATAATACATCTGCCGGCGCTCAATTTTGACGTTAAAACCAATACCAATAACCCCCCCCCCCCCTTTATTAAGTTGGTTGAATATAAATAAACTTCAGCCTACAAAACTTCCCAGCTGGGCATAGACGAAACTTGTACCCGAACTCAATCTTAGCCCTATCTAATATCTATGACAGCTCACAAACAGAGAGCGTGATACGGGTGCTATTTGAGAGTGAGCGAGATAGCAATACTGAGTTACGGTCAATTGTCCGCAACTTAGTGGCACAATTTCTATGTACACACTGCTGCTTGGCGGCAGAAATAGACAAAGCGGTGGTACTAACCCAGACGGCCTCTCGCATACGAGGGACCTACCACCTTGTACCTTGTTTACTTTGGCAGTCAAAATTCTGGATTGTCATTACATTATATCAAACATAGTTTTCTTATTTATAAAATAAAGGTTACTCAGCTATTTTTAAGACTAATAAAGTACTCAATTACTTGCTTTCACAAAAAAGTAAACAAGTTTATAAAACAGTACACAAACGTAGGTAAAAGTCGTGGGAATTTAATCTGTGACGAATGAACAAGAATCAACAGTTATACAGAACGCCGGTACCTACTAAAGGTCTGGTTTAAGGTACGCGACCGAGATAAGGAGACCGCTGCGACTACAGAACACAGATTTTATTCTTATATTCTGTGGCGGCGACTGGCGAGAGTCAGATGATAACAAGTCTACTTTGTATGAAATTGTAGGGCAATTGGAACTTATACAATTGCATACAAGGCGGACGAGTCGCTGTTGTCAAGTGTCGCGGTCTCCTGTCTCGGTCGCATACCTCAAAACGTGCCTTAAGTTAAATAATAATATTTTGTTTAGTACTGACGCGTTTTGGACATTTTCTTCTATTTGTCAACAAATAAGGTATTAAATTTTCTATGGCTAATTTTAAAACTCAAAATAAGAGTGGAGTTGCGAGTATTCATTTGACTATTTTGTCTGTGTATTTGTGACATCGTAGTACCTAAACGAATGGACCGGTTACAATGTGTTTTTTGTTTCAAATCTGGTTTAATCGAGATAGTTCCTAGCTATGTTTCAAGAAAATCTGATTAACCGTTTAAAAATTACAGATTTTTCTGATTGCTGATTTTACAAACTTCAAAAAGAAGAAGGTTCTCAATTTGTCTCGGGTCTGGTTGTTGTGGGACCGCAAGTCCTTTTTATATCTAATACCCACGATACAGGTTAACCTAGTGTGGGGTCAGGACTATGTGTGTGACTGGTGGGTGTAATTATTATTATTAATTATTAGATCTTAATAAACGAGTCATTAAAATTAATGTGAAATGTTAGGATGTCTCGGTTTTGAAAAGAGCCAGTACATAAGTACTTACTGTAAGGCGTGTAATGATCCTAAAATATGACCACACTTTTCTGTAACACGTTATATATATTTTTATGTATGTTCACGCATAGCTCCGTCAAATGTGTGCCGTTTTTTGTATTCGATAGGGTTTGCTGCGGTGGGATATAAATTTGAAGTAATAATTCAAATGACTAAAACATATTTATGCACTGATTTATGCGACGATTTTGATGATACTTTCACAAAAAAATTTAAAAATAAAATTTTCTTACAAAAATAAAACCACATCAAAAAAACTTAAAATCTAAAATAAAACTTATAAAGTAACAACTTCTATTAGAGATTTTTATTGCTTCTTTTTATATATGGAAACACTAACACTAACTTACTTGTAAAATTACCAAAGATTTGGCACCTGTTAATCAATTGAAGCATTTAGCATTAGAAAAATACTACCTAATTCATAATAAGCTCATGCCTGTATCCCCTAAGGTATAGGCTAATGTATAACTAGTGCATACACATTTCCGTCCCATGTGGTCGATACCATCAATATATCGGCACAAATACCAATCTCTAACAACTCCTGTGACTTTTGAATTCAAAAGATTGCCCGACCTTGCCATCCAACCAAAGACCTCTCGGTGATACATCTGAAGTATGCCAACTTGATTTACTAGGCGATTTCCTATACAATTTCGTTGGTACACCATTAGTAGACTATTTCTATTGCCCAATATGGTATGGGTTGTAATTATGACATTTTATTATATTATTTTACTGTCATCAATAAACATAACTCAAAAATAACTCTACAACACCCACTACTCTAACCCACCTTTCATTGCTTAATAGCGGGTTCACACGATTCGATTTTAGTTGATCAACTTATTTGAATCAACAAAAGTTGTATGGTTTTTGTTGATCACTTCGATCGGAAGTCTGTTCAGACTATTCAAATCGCATATTTAGCAATTGATCAACTAAGATTGAAATGTGTGAACCGCTACAACCTCCTGTATCCCAATACTTAAAATAATGACTGAAGATTTAATGAGCCAAAAATCACAATAAATGGTAGAAAGTTGTATGACCCACGTGCGCATGCACCTTGCGCAGCTGCGCGCGCATCTGCTGTGGCCGTAGACACTTGCGCCCGCGCCTCGAAATCATCGTGCACCTTTTGGTGAAACCTTTGTACTTGGTACACAACTGGTCATGATTTATTCTGGTTTCAAATTGGGTAACTCGCGGGGATATTTTTAAATATCTAGATGCAGGAAGAAATAACTTAAAGGTAAAATTAAGTATTCGTACAACACGTTTGGTATGAAATATTAAGATAATGTGTAAACGGCAAAATTAGAAAAGGAAAAGACCGGCCAACTGAGAATCATACCGAGCGAGAGTTCCGTATTACCTTCCATTTTTTTTTATTATTTATTGGGATATCCGCTATTATTACACATATTCTATGAACATTTCATCAGGGTTCGATAGATAGACAGAGTCTCTGTTTATACTCTTTAGACAACAATGAAAATCTCTCTATTCTAAAAAAAAGTATTTGGCGCCGCCGTCGCCGCCGCCGCCGCTGCCAAAAGCTTGTCACGCTATCTCCTCCGAAACCGCTGGGGGTATGGGGTCGAGACCGATACCAATCGATGCAGAATAAATAGAATATAATGTGGAGAAGAAAGTAAGATATGTCTCATATTCGTCGGACTTTAAGTTTATTTTTTTATTTTATGTTTCGTGGAAAAACATGGGCAACGCCCCTAGTATTAGATAAAAATATGAAAGATGTGATTGAAATAATAAGTTTAAAAAAAATCACTGTAGACAAAACACATGGATGTCATTTGCGATCACCTTGCCCCGCAGTTTTTACTTACAGTGTTTAGTTACTGAGCTCTACTTTCCACTCTACTTATGCTGGTCTCATCCAATAAAAGTTCTTCTTTAATTTCCATTACCAACCCCCTTATTGTGTTCTGGCATTATAAGTATAATCATCCAGTTTAACTTCCCACATCTCAATGGCATTACATCCATTATGCACATAATTGAACAGTGAAAAATGTCCCAAGCTGTCGGACACCATTAACAAATGTCAACATCTGTCCAGGTCCGAGAGAAAGAGGGCGGCAGAGTTAAAATTCAGTTAAATAATTCATGAGAGACAAGGTATGAATGAATTCAATCCATTTCGTTACTTCTACAGCATATGGCATGCGGCTGGTGATTCAAATTGGGTCATGCCACCAACTATGTGGAGAAACGTAAATAGGTTTTTTTTTATTTAGTTCAAATAAATATATAAATAAAGTAGGTAGCTCTGATTATGATAAAAGTCGTGCTAAAGGCTAGACAGATCTGTTGGAAGGTCTGCTCTAAAAAGTCGAGTTACTGAAGTATAGGTCTTAATTTAGGTTTTAACGACGCACTCGTACTAGTTATCGGGCTCATGGAAGGCCAGCGACGCAGATCGCTCTCGGCTAGTGCTCAATGGTCCGTATCAATCTCCCTTAAAATAAGTATACGACTTTGTATTTCCCTAATTATTTTGGATTGAAAACCCGGACTAAAATCAAACCCACTGAGCTTGAGTAGCTGGATCTTCTCAGGACTAGGTCGCGCCGCGTAAAATCTAGTGGTAAAGTAAACCCACTGAGTTTGTTTCGCCGGGTCTTCTCAGGCTGGGTTATTTTGGATCTGGTGGTAGTTTTAAAACACGTGCCGTTTCGGTAATGCCTATGGTCCATATCGACCAATAAAAAAGATGAAAAAATAAAAGAATAATAATACTTAACAATTCTGGACTATTCTATAATAATAATATTGTATTAACACCGACATATGTCGAGAAAGTGGAAACTTACCTAATAATATTGTAAAATTTATAGATGCCTATTGTATTTTGATGATGCTATGTATGTTATGTATACATTAGTTGATATAATTTCTATACATAAGTTTCTTTATTTTGTACTGACTTGTCATAAGCGCTATTTTAACTGCCTACATGTTAAAAAAGAAAAAAAATGTAGCCTTGTTTATACACATACAACCACGTTGGGTACAATACACTCAAAGCTAGGCTTGGTTAATATCTATCTTGTGCTGTATTGAAAGAAGGAAAATAAGGTGTTCTTAGTTAAATTTCGGTCCCGCAGTCATAGTTATTAATGATAGAGGTCTCGCCAACCTTTATGGCTGTTCTGAAGATAATCAAGAGTTCTGTAGCAGTTGATACTTACAAGAGAATACCGTAGAAGAGGTTAACTTTACAAATAAAGTACATCATTCAATAACTATATTATCGTATTTATAGGTTAAAAACATCGAAAACCGACTTCCGAGGCCGAATCTCGGTGCATTTGCTGTTTCGTTGAGGAGTTCCCACTTTTCCTCGTACTCCGCCAACAGATCTTAATCAAATTTATTTGTAGTCCACACTCGGAATAAACCTTTTCGCACATATAAAGAATCATCAAAATCGGTCCACATTTGACGGAGATATCTCGTAACGTACTTAAAAAATTAAACAAATTGAGTACTTTGTTCTTATTGAAGCCGGTTAAAAACTTATAAAGGTAATATTACAGCGTTCAATTCCGAGTTAATATCACCTATTTATAACACTCTATCCACTGTAATCAACAAACCACAACACACTCTCGTAACTTACAACATAACACGGGATAAATCATAAACTAAACAATATAAGAAGTCGTAAGAATGTATCACATTGTCACATAGGGAGAGGGGCACATTTATCGTCGGTAATCATAATCCATCACGCGACCGTACAGGTAATGTCTATGAGTGATTTTATTGAACGTTAAATATGAGGCCGGTGTCAGAGGCGACGCCTCTTTCGACTGTTATTACCACGAGCGTCTCTGTGATTAGGGCTATTCGGTGTTATTGAGTGAATTTTATTACGCTTTTGTGTTTAAAACTTACAATCAACTGAGTTATGGCGAACACATTTTATTTAGCTTAAGGATTTTTATTTTCACTATTGTGTTTTCCAACAACTAAACGAAATAAAACAAGAATATAGTAATATTTTTGATATCAAAGTACGCAAATCGTGCTTGACGTCTCTTCAGATTTTTTACCCTGTCCTTTATCTCTCCTACTATTTGAAATGTCATTGACATTACTTAAGTTTAATATTTCACAAGCAATTATCAATAGAATAGTCATAATACGTGATTAACTAAACGTAATACAAAATTGTATGGCACAGAATGTCCCACGTCATTTCTTCGATCCAAAAAAGAAGTGCGTCGCTTGACCTACGACTCCGTGATTTACGAGCGATATGTAGATGTCTGTCCATCTGTCGGTCGCGCTAAGTCGACGTAGGAATGCATCCATAGTTTACTAATACCATCAAATGCATCATGAAATGAAATGAATTATTTTGAAAAGTATAATATAAAAGGCTCGTATTGTCATAAGCAATATAAATTCTAAATGAACTATTTCTTTCATTCTATCACACCATAGGGCGAGAAAAAAAGCTTGAAAACCCGTACATGATCCACACCACCTATGAATACCTAAGATATCGGAGTCATCGTCATTGTCCTGCCAAGCTGAATTTAGAACAGGCTCTTTTATTGAAAATCACTTAAAAGATAATAAGTGTTTGATAATTGTACATGTTTAACGTATACAATCTAATGGTGCCATTATATAGCGCTATTCCTTCCTCCTCAAAAACTGGCGAAGTAAACCGTGAAAAAATAATTAAGGATGGCATCACCAATTGGGATCCAAAGAAATATTTTTTTTAAAAACGCATTCACATAGATAAGCAAAATCCTGTAGGTACTAACTTTAAAAATCTAAACACTAAACCGAAAATTAGCTACTATGTATTTAGCATTACACAAATCAAAACAGCTGCCGCCGTTCAGGAAAGTCGCGGGGTCGGTTAGTGTATACCCAAAAAAAAGTTAAAGGGGGTAAAAGGGGGGTAAACGGGTCCATCGGTGCGCGAGTTTGACTCGCATTTGACCGGTATCTTTTTTCAAGTTAAAATACCGTAGTAGAGACCCTCGTTACCATAAGCTTACACGCCGTCTATCTATGTAAATCTATGACCCCTAGAGTCTACAATAGGTGCCATTACCCATACTGGCGCACTACAAAACATTCCAAACGTGAGAAAGTATAAGATAATGCAACAAAATGACCGCTAATGCGCCGTGTTTAGATAACATTTATTGCAGCGCTTCTGTGAACTCTTATGAAATCACTTAAGACTTTATGTTAGTGGGATTTCGTGAAGGAAATTTTGACATCAATTAGTAGAAAGGTAAATGCTACCGAATTAAAACTTTGCTTACCTGTATTGGCCCTACGCTATTGCGCTTATACGCTTTTTGACTCACGATAAAAAGAGGGGTGTTTTAAGTCCTTTTTTCAGTTGGTGTGTCTGTCGTTCTGTGGCATCATAGCGCCTAAACGAAGGGGCTGATTTTAATGGGCATTCTTTTTATTTAAAACATGGTTTAATTGAAATTTGAGACTGCCTCGGTGGCGCAGTTGTAATGCGTACGCGTTACGATTAAGCCAACGGTGAGGTCTCGGGTTCGATCCCCGGGTCGGGTAAAGTGGTATTGAGATTTTCTATTACGAAATGCTCAGTATCAACCCGGAGTCTGGAATATGTGCCCGGTATGGCGATAGGCTCGCCCCCTATCACATCGTGAGACGGAGATACGCTCGGCGAAATGTGGGTGTACTAGTTACACCTCTGCCTACCCCTTCCGGGAATACAGGCGTGATGGCGTATGAGATCTTATCAAAATCTCTTAAAAACTAAACCAATTCTCTCCACTCATCCGAATGGACAATAGTGTCCCAATGCATGGACAGCTAACAGCGTCTCTCGATGGCGTTCCCTCACGTCCCGACGTCTCCTAACGTTACCCTCGCATTGTTTACTACTGCTTTACATTATAATAAAACTATTTTATACACAGCTTAACCCCTGTCCAATGTAATGAAATGCCAAGATGTTAGGAAAGGGGCATACTGTGTGTACGCGACGTAACGCTACACAACTGTTTTATATAAGGTATCAAAAGCATCAGTCATTAAAAAATGGCTTCGTGATACTGAAGCCAGTATCAGGTATACTGGCTTCAGTATCATGAAACTGTGTTTAACAACTATTATTGTGTTAAATAATAATACTATAGTCTTTTTGAACAGACATGAACAGATGCGGCGTTAAATTCAATCCAGCAATGCAAATCAATTGTATAATAATTGGCAACAATGCAAATTATCAAACTATTCAATCAATTGCGGTAAATCGACGCAACTGATTCAGTTAGTTTTCTATGTATCTACGTACAGTTTATTTCATTTGAATTTTCATAACACCACGCCACGCACCTTGACATAGCGTGTCGACAGTGTACTCCACGTCATTCCTCGTTTGAATACACACAAATTAGGCCTTTTCAGATGGAGGTCAATGATCCAACGCCAGTCTCCGCATAATACAGATTAATCTTTAATTTAAATGCTGTCCACGACAAAAGACTGGGAATATGCTGCATACATATATAACATAGATAACATCTGTCCCGTCCGTGCGTCATAATGAATTGATCTATATTGGAATAAATATTTGAGTGAATAGACACAATGGCGGTGCCTTCCCGTGATTGTGTTTTTTTTATTTGTGTTTGATACTTAATATTATGGCAAACGAGCAAGTGGGTCATCTGATGGTAAGTGATCTACACCGCCCATGTACGCCCACAGTACTAAAAGAATTATGGGTGCGTTGCCGACCTTAAAGGAAAGGGATAATTAAGGACATGGGAAGGGGAGGGGATTTGGTCCTCCTGATATCTCTTTCACCGTACATGACGCAGCAGCAAGCTGCTACTTTACGTCGGTTTTTTGCGAGACAGTGGTAACGACCCGGACGACCCGGCCCATTCATTCTATAGACAAAATTGTCTACAGCGTGGCTCTACCACTCAAAAATCATGGGTGTATCTAAAGGATACAGCCTTATTTAGAATAACTTGGCGCGATAACTATAAATTAAAATAAAATGAACTAGTGGCAAATTGAGAGTAATCAATGGAGTTCAATCAACATAACCAAATCAAATCAAATTGCGTGATAAAACTTTTGTCTGATTTCTAGTCACAAGAATTGAACCCTCAAGGACCTGATAATGCATGTTTTACATAAATTATCCACTAAATTGCCCTTAAATCAATCACGTACCCGAACAAAGAACCATGTAACACAAAAGGAAAAGTAAAAATGTTCAAGCAAGTTTGACACGATCTCACGGCGATTAAAATTAAAATGATAATAATAGATAAGCATCACAATAGAAACCCGATCTTCCATGGAAGGTAGCCGTCGTAGGAATTTCTCTGTCCACCCTTTTGAGGGTCGCCGAGGCGTGATGCGTTTGTTGTGCGACTTTGTTCACTTATCTGATCAAATTCTATGGAAATTCTATGAATATTTATATTTGTTAGGAGAGATAATTAAATTATTCTTATGTGAAGATTTTTGTAGTGCATTAGATTAGGATGTGAAAGTAACGTGGTTATGTTTTTTTTATTTACAGAATGACGAGACGAGCAAGTCGCTCGCCTGATTGTAAGCGCCATGCCTGCCTATAATCAGAAGCAACACCACACAAAACTTAGGAGTTACAAATCACTGCATGGAGACTGCGCTCGTCACTCAGAGTCGTAAGATATTAGGTTTCATAATGCCCAATGATTTCACTGATTTCAATGTCCTTCAGACCGAAACGCAACAGTGCTTACACACTGCTGCTTGGCGGCAGAAATAGACAAAGCAGTGGTACCTTAAGACGGACTCTCGCATACGAGAGACCTACCACCTAGTAAGTCTTAATCGAAATATATTGCGATTAGAGATGGATCAGAAAAAGATGTATTATTTTTCTGAGAGAATTATTTAACGGTCATATGACCCAGTCTAGAGGGCATACTCCAAAATCCGTTAAACCAAAACTGCCACTGCCGAGCAAAAAATCTCTCAAAAAGATCCTAATATAAAACATATGTCAGGCAGACGCCCCTTGCGCCATAAAATAATAATGCAGTATAAAAAAGTGAAGGCGTGTGATGGTCATTGATTGTTCTTCGCCGTGACCCTGTTAAAACAATAGTTCGAAAGACAAGCTAAAGTTATGTAATATAAAGATACAAATACTATATTTTCCTATACATACATACGCACTCACGCCTGTAATCCCCGAAGGGGGTAGGCAGAGGTGTAATCAATACACCCACAGTTCGCCGAGCGTATCTCCGTCCCACAATGTGATAGGGGGCGAGCCTATCGCCATACCGGGCACAAATTCCAGACACCGGGCTGATACTGAGCATTTCGTAATAGAAAAACCCAATACCACTTGTACCCGACCCGGGAATCGAACCCGAGACCTCAGCGTCAGCCTCAATCGTAACGCGTACGCATTACAACTGCGCCACCGAGGCAGTGATATGCCATGAAATATGTTGTCCAATTTCATTGAAGTTTTGATCAAATTCATTTGATAAGTTAGTGTATTCTGGGTCAAAATATTTGGTTCAGATCTGATGACGGAGTACAAAGAACAAAATAAAACTAGTTTATACGGATTTTATCGCGGTTTAATTTTTATTTTAGTCCCGACGTTAAACTAGTATAAACTAGTTTTATTTCAATGTGTAATATTCGCGTAAACCTAAGAAATCACTAAACAAAATAAAAGCTCAACAGCAAAAGCATGGCGATTTGGATTTTGAAAATATTGAAGATAATACCTGCTGCTTATTCTTATATTTTATTTTAAATAAAACTTAACCGACTTTAAAATTAAAACATCAAATTCAAAAATAAAACTAAAGTTAATTTTTTACAAGAAAAATAGTAAAGTAGATAATTTTTTATAGTCTTATAATCTGTAGAACATGCTCAGTATCAGCCCGGAGTCTGGAATTTGTGCCCGGTATGGCGATAGACTCGCCCCCTATCACATCGTGGGACGGAGATACGCTCGGCGAAATGTGGGTGTACTGGTTACACCTCTGCCTACCCCTTCGGGGATTACAGGCGTGATGCGTATGTATGTATGTATGTATGTAAAATAAATACACCCAACAGTCATACACATAGTTCTGACCCCACACTAGGTTAACCTGTATCGTGGGTATCAGGCATGTACTACGAGGGACTTGCGGTCCCACAACACCTAAACCCAAAACAAATTACAAGGTGGTAGGTCCCTCGTATGCGAGAGGCCGTCAAGGTTGGTACCACCGCTTTGTCTATTTCTGTCGCCAAGCAGCACTATGTAAGCACTGTTGTTTTCCGGTTTGAAGGTCATTGAAGCAGTCAGTAATTTAACTACGGGGCATTATGAGACTTAACGTCTTATGTCTCGAGGTGACGAGCGCGGTCTAATGCCAGTGCTTAGTAATTCTATGTTTGGTGTGGGACTTACCGTCAGGCGAGCGACCAGCTCGTTTCGTCACACAAGAAAAAAAAATATGGATTCCATCTGGTAACTATCTAGTTGCTAATAGACACGCAGGAGTGAGTTCCTTTCGAATGCGCTCTACGAGCACCACACGTGATGTGGTATTACATTACTTTATTGGAGATCGCATCATAAAAGTAGTATTTGATCTTGTTTCTTTAATGAAATCGCCTCATTAGTCTAATGGCAACGTAGTAAGGCTAAGAACCGTGAAGTCTTGGGTTCAATGTCTAAGACGGGCTACAATAATTATTATTTGTTTTTTTTTATTCCAAAAATCACACATGCATTGCCCATATTGAATGTATGCCCGGCATTGTAATATCGTTTCATGGGATGGCAATTAGCTCGGCGAAATGTGGGTACAGCAATAGTTGCACCTCTGCCAACCCCGTCGCGGATAAAAAGTGAGTTTATGTTGTTTTTTTATGAAAGACGCGTGGCACTAAGTGCGAGTGATGGATTGGCAGAAATTTTAGAACAGAATCCTTCTTCCTGCTACTTTATAAAACTAAAATTTTGGATGATTGTGAGTGTGTGAATTTGGGTGTTTGTTAGTCAAACACGCCTTAACAGCTAAACTATTTTTGATGTAATTTGATACACAGGTAGACCATGACCGGGATTAGGACAGTCTACTTTTTATCCCGGAAAAGGAGTTCACGCGGGAGGAGCCACGGGCAAAAGATTGTACCATATTAATTATACCACCATATTTCCTTCATTCACCGATGGATTATTAATTATACCGATGGATGTCTAATCAACAATCTACCAGGCTAGCAGACATCAGAGAAGGTGTGGAAGTGTGCGGACCGCGCGTCTCTCATTAGAGCCGATCGTATAGATCTCCATTGTTCCGCACTCGACGGTTCTCACGACCTGCGCCCGCGCACAACTCCTGCTAGCTGGCGAGTGAAGCGGACATAACAACTTATTAAGATTTGTGTTGAATAATGTGAATAAAATAATAATTAAATAATAAAGTTTTCAGTAATAAAATCTTGTTTAATTTTTTAAAAAGTCTTTTAATATTTATTTTCTTATTCTGCAAGGTTAATGGCATATTGTTTGCGGGATTTCTATACAGTGGATTTAACATATCATACGGTGACGTAGCAAATATTATGCAGTGTTCAAATATTAAGCTTGACTCTCATACAAAACTAAAAAATCTAGCTCGTCATACTCGCAGCTCAAGACTTATACAAGTGAAATAAGGGTACGGAGGCCATTGCCTTATAGAAAGGTAACTATTTCTGAATACATATACGTACACGACTACGATAGCACTGCATATGATTGTACAAATAATTTACAAAAAAACATACTTCTCCGTATGACGTTAGGTAATTAGGACTTGTATTTTAATAAACTATCACATTGTTAATTTAAGGTTCATGTTGTGTAATATTCAAACCGAAGTAAAGCAAAAAACCAGATATCAATATAAAAATGTAACAAGAACGAATATCAAAAGGCGCCATCTCGTTATCATCAATGGAACTAAACAAAACGTCCGTACAACTCCTTAGCTCGCGCCGTGCAAGTGAAACACTCACAACACCTTTCCGCCTGACAAGAACAGCAATAGCGTATAACGACCTATGACAACCTGCTAGAAAGAGACGGGCTATATTGTCGCGTGACCGGTTAGCATTGCAAGGTCGTCGCCGTGGGGTGAGTGACACTAGTTCTGTTACTACACTTGATTACAATTTAAAACTCATACCGTTGACATTAGGTTTATAATAGCTTGAACGACAGCTGCAAAATAAAAAGGCGCCGGCGCAGTTTGCGTGCTAAAACCACGTTTTGGGTTTATATTATCCATTGAGGTTTAATCGAAGAATTAAGCGGATAATAACAATTGTTTGATCATCACGGCCTCGGTGGCTAAGCCTAGACAGATTTTTGTTGTTGCTTTGCTAAATTGGGTAATGCGAACTCATGTCCCGCGATCTGTCTGGAACGTCGACTTGATATCTACTCTGATAGTCTGAAATAACCACTGTACTATTGATGACTTTTAACCCAACAGAAAAGAAGAGTGTTATAAGTTGGACCCCTTTATCTTCGGGTGTGTGTGAGTGTGTGTGTATATATATATATATATTCGTGTGTGTAAATATATATTGTCTGCGGCATCTTTAAGCTTAAACAAGTATACTGATTTGGATGCGGTTTTTTTTAATGTGTAAGCTAGATTAATCGAGACAGGTGTTATTTGATTGATTAACGAGACAAAGTACGGCATTCTTAGTTTAATTACATAAAGAGCTTTTTACATAATGTATCTTTTTCTTATTCATTCACATACTACATAGGTTTTAGAAATAAACCTTTCTCTAGACCAAGTTTGCAAGATTTTTTGAGTACATTATTGGGGGAAGCATAGACATTTTTTGGGTCTCCTGCAATCACACTGCCACTCCTGCCACGTTAGTACGGTTTTCTGTACGACAGTAGAGTATCACTGTCAAGTAATCTCAGGCAATGCCCCATTCATGCAAAGAGTCATGTTAATATTCGAGATGTAACAAGCAGCTGTGAAACATTATTGTTTCATCATTCATAGCTTTCTAAGTGAATGACATGACAACACTTATAGTTAGACCTATTACACTAATATGTTTGTAATAAAGTGAAGGCATTAGACAAGAAAATCTAAAGAACTTTCTCCTGTCATTAGCTAGCCAGGCACAGATCCAAGGGGGGATCAATCAAGTTGTAACTGTCACTTCACTCTCCCGAGTCACTTAATCTAATTATCCTGTGCAGTATCAGTGCAGTCCAAATGCAAAGTCGACCATCATACTCGTCTGAGTAAATTTACCTTCTTCCCATGAGAAATCGTGTAATAATTGCCCCCCTCTTGCCATATCGAAAAAATCCTCACATTAATTCCCGCATTATCGAATCCTTACTCCACGACTAGTTTCTAATGTTATTTAGTAAAGAAACCCTATGAGAAAGATTTTCTAATACGTTTTCTCAATAAACATTACCTTTAACGGAAAGTCATCACGTAATGGAATTTGAAAAGGATCGCGTGTGCGCCCGCGCACCTCACCGTGCGAAAATGACTACGTACTTAGTACTAGCAATGTAAAGTTCTTATAGCCGGAAATACTTGGGTTGTGACGTTTCCGTAATTGCCCACTTTGAGTACATATGATCTTTTTGATGTCAATGCAGCGTAATAGTAACTCCTTATGTAGTTAAAATATGTAAGTACGTATTTTTTAAATAGCTATATGAGACGAGCGACGCTCGCCTGAAGATAAGCCCAAAGACTTGAATGTATACTACTAGACAAGCTGCGCGGTACATAGAAATTGTACCACTAAGTTGCGGTCAATTGACCGTAACTCAATATTACCATCTCGCTTACTCTCAACTAGAACCCCTATCGCGCTCCCTGTTTGTGAGCTGTCAAACTCCCGCGTTATGTAGGTACTTAACGCAATTTTACTTCTAAACAGCCCGTCTAGTAGTAGGTATACTAAAGTCTTTGGATAAGCCTGCCATAAATAGTAGCCAAACCACCCAGAACTTTGAATTACAAACCACTGCAAGAGACTGCACTGCACGTCAAAATTTCACGGGCTTCAATGACCTTCAAACTGATACACATTACTATTTGGCGGAATAAATTGACAAAACAGTTATAGGTAGTAAGTCGCTTATAAATTATTTCTTTGTTTCTTTTCTTCAAAGAAATCTGTAATTATTCTAATTAATATAGATAAGTATTTGTGTTATGTTTGATATGTTCATTTTCTACTGGTATTGGACTGGATTAATTTATTTGATTGAGGTTAATCTTTGTATCTACACTCTACAGTTGTTATTAAATAAATAAATAATAATAAATAAATACACCCAACAGTCACACACATAGTCCTGAGCCCACACTAGGTAAACCTGTGTCGTGGGTATCAGGAACTACGAGGGACTTGCGGTCCCACAACACCCAGACCCGAGACCAATATTTGTGGTTCACACAAACATTTGTCTCAGTGTGGGAATCGAACCCACGGCCTCTCGCTTCGCAGCCGGCTACTCGCCCGCTGCGCCACGGAGGCTGTCTTGCATGAAGGTTTCAGTAAATAAAAAATATTTACTTATTTACTGTGAAGAGCAAGGGTACCGACGACTACTGGCCTATTCCTAATCTCGCAAGAGGAGCTGCGGGCGAAGTTAGTTGGCAATAAAATTTCAAACTCATAATTATAAAATTGAATATTACTTCTTCAAATAACATTCGTATACTTCTTGGCACTAAAATAAACGTTACACGGTTTTGTTGTATTCTTTTTACGAGGCAATAAAACATAGTTTCGTAATTTGAGGTTCATTACCAATGCTTTAACGATAACTGTGAAAAGCGCCATCTATCCGCAGCTGTTTAAACCACAACATTTACGAGCGGACCACCCGCATTAGGACTGCTGCGCTGCGCACGAGTATACAATTATTTCAAGTTTTCTGGCGCTACTCTGCGGTAAAGAAGATTTTATTCTGAAAATATAGTTTATGATTTTAAATTAGTGTAAGAGTCGTTAAAATTAACTCATTATTTTTTTAACTTCGTTCCACACAAATTATTATTTTTTTGTTTAAAACGGGTTAGCATGCTGGTCCCTTTTCAGTAGACATACTCTCGTAAATATTATTCAATAAGTAATCCTCTTACCTTAGCGTAGTCGACAGGTGAAGCATTCACTGGGCAAGTGAAGAGGCCCTCACTGAAACAATAAAAACCGATAAACACAACATAATGTACATACAAATATCAGTTGAGACTACATGCGTGGGTGATCAAGGTGGGGCGCCTGCTCTGCCCAGATGTGGGTGAAGATTAATAGCAAATTATGCTTATAATTAAAATATTAAAAAGAATAAACTGAATGGATGCAATTGTGGCGTCACGACCACACTTACACATTATACTTACGAACAGTTACCATTACCATAATTATACCACATACCACATACCATACCCATTACCGACCAACACCATACCATAACCAACATTTAGAAAGCAGTTAGTAAATAACAGATACACATGCAATACATAACACATTTATTAGTACACACACACACACCCCCACACTTTTGACGTCTGCCGTTAAGAAACAAGAAGTCGTGAAGCTTAGAAACAAGAATCAACGAGTGCGCCGTGAAAACGACATCACAAGTTGCGTGCAGTACATGCAGCGGAGCCCGAAGCAGTCGACGGTTCCACGTCGCTGAAGCACGCACACGGCGACAACACTCTTGCTGGGGAGATGTGTACTGCAGGTCGGATCGCGCCAAAATGGACGAGCTGTTTTTTTTTTTTTTTTTGTTTGGACGAATGCTGATAGCCTGACCGTGAGTCGGCTTTTGTCAGCGTCACCGGACTTTCGGGCGAATGCTTGTAGGCACTCCAGCCCTAAAATTTAAGTGACCTTCGCTGAGGGCATCCCCCCTAATGGGGGATACGGACCTCGGCTCAGGACGGCCACTGGAAGAGGGCAAAGACATTTGCGATTGGTGGTTTGGGGATATATTATAACCTACTTATAATCTATTTTATCGTTATTCATCGGCACGCGGGCCGGTCGAAGGGTCGGGGGTGCTTCGGGGAGCGCGGCGAGGTCCTCTTCGGCGAGGACGGAATGACGGTCTTGTGGAGTGTAATTGAGTGATAACTTCCTCCATCTCTCGGATGGCCACGGTGGTCGCATCGTCGGGATCGGTGAGGACGGAACGCGGTCGTCTCCACTTTGCGCGATCAAAGGGAGTGTAAATCGACGCTTTACGAATGAGCGTGTTCGGATGATGCGCGGCGCGATCGAAGTAACGTTTGCTAGCCACTTTCGTGACTTGCCTGATTGTCGGCAGATTGGCATCTACGTGGAGGTTGCGATTACGCACGAACCACGGTGCCCCCATGACCCTACGCAGAAGACGATTCTGCAGGGATTGCATTCGTTTAAATCGATTTTCGGGTATATGAGCGAACGCCGGCGATGCGTACGTCATAATCGGCCTAATACAAGTGGTGTAAATCCTAATCTTGTTGCGTACGGACATTGGACTCTTTTTGTTCAAGAGCCAAAATAACTGGCCTATCGCGAATGCGGCTCGCGCACGTACCGCATTTACGTGTGGGACGAAGGTCAACTTCTGGTCAAGGGTCACTCCTAAATATTTGACTGTCTTGGTCCAGGGAATGGCCACGCCGTGCATGGTGACATTCCGCGCTGGAACCGTAAGACGGGGATTCCTACAGAAGAGGATCGCGGCGCTTTTGGCAGGGTTGATGGTGATTCGCCACTTGCGGAACCATACGCCGAGTTCGTCGGCGGCGGCTTGCAAGAGGCGAGTCACCTCAGCCGGTTTTCTACGTGAAGCGTAGATTGCCGTGTCGTCAGCAAAGAGTGCCAGATGGGCGTTCTTTGGACGCGGTATGTCTGCTGTATACAGCGAGAAGAGATATGGGGACAGGGCGGAGCCTTGCGGGACTCCAGCCGTGATGGTGTGTCGGGAAGAGAGAGTTCCCTCCACACGATATCGAAAGGAGCGATTCGACAAAAAGTCTCGTATGATGTGCACGAGCTGTATGGGCATATTCATGGAGTACAACTTGAAAAGCAAGCCGTTATGCCACACTTTGTCGAATGCTTTTTCGATATCGAAAAATAGGGCTCCGGTAGGGAGTTTGAGTCTATGATCATTAGCGAGAATGTGATCCGTGATGCGGACCACCTGATGCACGCAACTGTGCATCTCGCGGAATCCAAACTGCTCCTCGGGGAGCAGATGGTGGGATTTGGCAAAAGATTTTATGCGCTCGAGGACGATGCGCTCATACATCTTACCCAGGGTACTGAGCAAACTAATGGGACGACAAGATGTCGGTTCGGTGGCGGGTTTGCCAGGTTTGTGGAACCCTATCACTACCGCCTCCTTCCACTGTTGTGGAAAGAGACTGTTGCGAAGGGCCGCCTCAAAAATGGCAGTAAGAATTTCCAGCAGATGGCTGGGGAGCATTTTGAGGACTCTATTGTGAATGCCGTCGCCCCCGGGGGCTTTGCGGCGTTTGAGCGCCTTGACCAGAGACTTGACTTCTTCGATCGTCACCGGTTCGAGGGGGGTAAAGTTTAGTGGCGTGTCGCCGACATTCGGGTCGACGACGATAACGTCGGATATTGGACGCGCGGATTGGGACTGCGTATGCGATTGCGTCGGCGGCGGGGACGCAGAGAGCGCATTCCTACTGTCGACGTATCTATCTATTGCAACAAGATGTTCCTGTTCTACGGGAACCGTATCGAGCGAGCGATATGGACGAGCTGCGCTGGCTCGGTATATTTATACCTGAGCCGCCGCCGGACCGCGCGCGTCGCGTAGCAACGATCACGCGCGGGGGCGCGAGGGGAACTCGCGCCTCGCAGCTCTAGCGCCACCTCACGGAATGCGCAGGAAACCTCAAGATCCACTCTGATTGGTCGGTTGGGAAACGTGTAAATAGCTCACATTGTAATATTTCATGTGTATAATATGTAAATAAAATTAGAGCATTTTGGCAAATAAATATATACGTGATTCCAGTCTTGAAGAGTCTTAATTACAAGTAGGAAATAGTCCTTCCCTACAATTGGTGACCACCGGCTGAAGAAAAAAGAAAAAAAAAGCCTTCTGAAGACTGAATCCCTGCCCGGTTTCCAGAAAATCCGCTGTCCGTCGAGAACGAATTCCTGCCCGCCGAAGAATTTGTCTGCAAATCATGCAGCAGGAAGACCAGGAAGTCCGTCACGTCGCCGCCGTATCGCTTCAAGCGCGAATTCCACCATTTTGGCGTCAAAATCCGCGCCTATGGTTCGCCCAATTTGAAGCCGTCGTCGCTCCTCAGAAAATAGGCGAGGAACAGAAATTCGAGCTTGCCATCCCGGCATTGGACTCGAAGGATATCGACCAGATCGGCGACATAATCCTAGACTCCACGTCAGGCAACAAATTCACTAAGCTGAAGGACAGATTAATAGCGATATATCAAGAATCTGCAAATAGTCAACTGGAGAAGCTTCTTGGCGGTTTAGAACTTGGCGAGCAAAAACCCAGCCAACTCCTCCGTCGAATGCGCGATTTAAGCCGCAACATGTTGACAGACGAAGCTCTCACGCACATATGGCTGCGTCAGATTCCACAGCAAGTCCGCAGCATACTAGCCGTAACAACCGAACGATCTCTCGACAAGCTAGCGGAAATAGCGGACAAAATAATGGAACAGCAAGACCTTGGCCCAACAGTAGCTTGCGTTACCTCACCAAACAACTCCGGCATGCAGAATTTACAAATGGAATTGATGGCCAAACAACTTGAAAAACTGTCCATCGAAATCGCTGAATTGCGCGCCGAGCGACACTCCGAACGGACACGTTATCGCCGTCCCTTTCACTCTCGTCGTCGTTCCCGCTCACGCGCTCGTTCGCCGGCCGACCACGATGCCAAGAAGATCAAACCGGGTGATAAAGACTGGGTATGCCGCTACCACTACAGATTCGGTGATAAAGCGAAAAGATGCGAATCACCCTGCTCTAAGAAGTTAAACTAGAATCGACATCGATCGTGGCGGGTATCGATGTCCCTCTCACTAGTCACCGCCTGTGCGTCGTCGACGTCCGTACGCGGGAACGATTCCTCGTAGACACTGGAGCAGATATATCAGTGCTTGCAGTTAAGAGAAGCGACAAGTCGAATTCATACCAGCTATTCGCCGCAAACAACACGCCGATACGTACCTATGGAGAGCGAACATTAGAACTCAACTTAGGTCTACGTCGCAGTTTCAAGTGGACATTCGTAATCGCTGACGTGAAAACCTCAATACTGGGTGCTGACTTTTTACGACATCATAAGCTGATAATCGATTTGCATCGCCGTAAACTGATCGACAGCGTTACAGAACTGACAATTAATGCGATCAAGATCAAGAACTCCGATCCAGCTGTCTACACACTCAACAGGGATCACGCCTACCATGACATCTTGGCGAAATTCCCAGACGTACTTCGACCGATGTCACTGAAGTCACCTGCAAAACATGATGTGACCCATCATATTGAAACAACGGGTCCACCCATTTTCTCAAGACCTCGTCCGTTACCGCCAGACAAGTACAAAGCTGCGAAGCAAGAATTCGAAAACATGATTAGCATGGGCATCTGTCAACCATCAAAGAGTCCGTGGGCCAGTCCATTACACGTGGTTAAGAAAAAAGACGGTTCGCTACGAGTATGTGGCGATTACAGACGTCTCAACGCTGTTACAGTTCCCGACAGATATCCGATACCGCGTATTCAAGATTTCACCTACCAACTACACGGAAAAACAATATTCTCAAAACTGGATCTCAAAATGGCTTACTTCTGGATCCCGATCAAGAAAGAAGATGCACCAAAGACAGCCATCATAACTCCGTTTGGTCTCTTCGAATTTAATTGCATGACGTTTGGCTTACGCAACTCTGGTCAAACCTTCCAGCGGTTCATGCATGAAGTGCTACGCGGTCTAGACGACATTGTTTTTTGTTTCGTGGATGATCTACTCGTGCACTCGAAGAATCCCGAAGAACACAGAAGACATCTCGAGTTGGTCCTGGAACGCCTCAATACCTACGGAGTGTCACTTAACATCGACAAATGTGAATTCGGCAAAGAAACAATTCAATTTTTGGGTTACGAAGTCAGTCACGCCGGAATCAAACCTACTGAAGAACGAACGAAAGCAATATCAAGTTACCCCAAGCCACAAACCGTTCAAGAATTAAGAAGATTTCTTGGGATGATAAATTTTTATCGTGACTGCCTACCCCACCAAGCGGAACATCAACATGAATTGAATAAATACCTACAGAATCGCAAGAAAAATGACAAGACCGCAATTGTTTGGACACCCGAAGCCAACGCCGCCTTTGAGAAATGCCGCCAAAGCATTCTCGAGGCCACTACGCTAACGCATCCGATACCAAACGCTCCACTGTGTCTAATGACCGACGCCTCCGACAAGAGCATAGGCGCTGTTCTCCAACAGAAGGTTGACGACGTGTGGAAGCCACTTGCATTTTTCTCGAAAACAATGAGTGAAACACAACGTCGGTACAGTGTATACGATCGCGAATTATTAGCGATCTACACAGCTGTTAAACACCTCCGCCGGCTTATAGAAGGTAACGACGTCACAATATGGACCGATCACAAGCCTCTGTCGCATGCACTTACAAAATCTCCGAGCAGCAGTGACACACCTAGAAGAGAGCGTCAGTTACATTTCATTAGTCAATTCTGTTCCCCTACGTCACTCGATCGGGACGCCCGGTAAGACCCTCTGTACGCTTCGCTTAGGGGGGAGTACTGTGGCGTCACGACCACACTTACACATTATACTTACGAACAGTTACACCATTTACCATTACCATAATTATACCACATACCACATACCATACCCATTACCGACCAACACCATACCATAACCAACATTTAGAAAGCAGTTAGTAAATAACAGATACACATGCAATACATAACACATTTATTAGTACACACACACACCCCCCACACTTTTGACGTCTGCCGTTAAGAAACAAGAAGTCGTGAAGCTTAGAAACAAGAATCAACGAGTGCGCCGTGAAAACGACATCACAAGTTGCGTGCAGTACATGCAGCGGAGCCCGAAGCAGTCGACGGTTCCACGTCGCTGAAGCACGCACACGGCGACAACACTCTTGCTGGGGAGATGTGTACTGCAGGTCGGATCGCGCCAAAATGGACGAGCTGCGCTGGCTCGGTATATTTATACCTGAGCCGCCGCCGGACCGCGCGCGTCGCGTAGCAACGATCACGCGCGGGGGCGCGAGGGGAACTCGCGCCTCGCAGCTCTAGCGCCACCTCACGGAATGCGCAGGAAACCTCAAGATCCACTCTGATTGGTCGGTTGGGAAACGTGTAAATAGCTCACATTGTAATATTTCATGTGTATAATATGTAAATAAAATTAGAGCATTTTGGCAAATAAATATATACGTGATTCCAGTCTTGAAGAGTCTTAATTACAAGTAGGAAATAGTCCTTCCCTACACAATAATTGGTGGGGTCACCCTTCGGCTATAATTATGGTCACACCCTAAGATTGCACGGAAGTAACTGCATTTTATGTGCTAAGTAATAATTGGTACGTGGGTGTGGTGATTATGTGTGGAACAATTAACTGCTTTGTATTTAAAGAAACTGAAAATTATAATGTCAGTTAAATAAGACCGCGCTAACCATCGTTTTAATTTAAAGCCAAAAGATGGCGCTATTATCTATATTTCGAGATTAATCTAACACCAACGTATAAATCTATTTCGAGTAAGTTATTTATAAATAGACTAAAGCTCTTTTTAAATCTAACCGTCATACGCGTACCAGAAATTTTGTTAATCACTATGTTTTTTAATAGTACATGCCGGAAAAATCATGGTGAGTGCCGACCATAAAGGAAAGGAATGATAATAGGATTGGCAAGGGGAAGTAAATTTGAGCCTTCGGATATCTCACTCAGCGTACAAAACATATCTGAGATTTCTCCGATAGAAATTTGAAGGTATGTGAAGTCTACCAACCCGCATTAGGCCAGTGTGGTGAACAAAGGCCTAATGTCTCTGAATTAGGGATGTTAAAAAATTATCGATTTTTATTTAAAACGATTATTATTTTCGTAAAATCGTTTTTTTTTGTAAATCGATTAAATAAATTACGTGTTTAATCGATTTTCAGAAACAGCTCCTATGCGACGGATGGAAAAATCTTGCAGTAAGTTTCAATTTTATAAAGTCGAATTAAGTTCATATGTATAAGTTGATTAAATAAAAACGGCGCCATCTGTATGCATGTTTGTATGCGTGTAAAGTAGTTTCACTGTAGTGGTAAGTGAGATAAAGTTGTTGCCGTTGTTGGTAAACAATAAAGATGTCTTATCGTAATATGAATCTCTTAGGTTTATTATTGGAGTATGAAAAGCATGTAGTTTTAAATAATACAAAATAACGATTTTTTCGCAGAAATCGATTATTTATTTTTATTAAAACGATTTTTGATTAATTTTGCATAAAGAAAAATCGATTTAAATTTAATCGATTCTTTGCCATTAATCTCACATCCCTACTCTCAATAGCAGAGGAAGCCCGTGCCCAGTAGGGGATCGTGTTTAATACAAAGGTTATTTGTACCGCCCCGGTCGAGCCAATCCATGTTGTAGACAAATCTCTCTACAGGGTGGCTTTACCATTTGATTCTTACTCTTGTTCGTGCGGTCAGTTTTCATGGCTTACTGCAGTTCTCTAGGCAGCACATCTATAGTAAAAACTGCATTTTTTCATGACATTTGCAATTGGTACGTATTTTTTTTTTTTTGTGAATGATACCTACTAGAGTATATCATTAAAATTACAATCTAGCCTTATGACCAATGAGTAATTTAAATTTACGTAATGCGCGGAAAATTATTCAGCACCAGTTAGTATTTACAGACTAACAGATCTAGAGACGCCACACAAACACACAAGTTTTACAAGACACAATCGTAATATCGACATGGGAGCGGTCAATGGGCGCAACAGCAGTGTATGTCAAACGCTACGTAATTGGTTAAATGAAGGCGTCTGAAGAGTTACGGCATGGCACGCTTGATAATCGGAGTTACCCTGTAATGTGGCGTTTTGTGGTTTATTTGTCTGTTTGTAGGTTTTTTCAGCTGATCCAGATTGTAACTGCCGTACTGGTATGATAGAGCCAATGTAGTGTAAAGACGGGCGTCTTATTATTGTAAATCTTCACGTCTAGGGCTCAGGGGCTACCGCACGATCTCTCTTGACGCGGCCTGCGTGTTGGCCGGTATTCTACCCTCGAACTTGGATGCCAATTTCCTCTCGTCAGCTTTCTATTAGTGATGGCGGAGGATTTCGTATGTAATGTACATTTTACAGTGTGACCCCAAGAGATGGACGGCATGGCAGCGCAAAAACATCGTGCTTCCGGAGTCTATAAGAGTCTTCCGAGTCCCTCAAGAGACACGAGCCGCAAAGGGGCATAGCGTTGAGGCGGTTGCGGCAGCAATCCAGAGTGTACTCAGGATCCCCGGGACCGCCTCAATTGCGCTGAAGAAGGCCACCGCGGGGTTTTTAGTCGGTATACCAGAGTAGGAATTATGGATAGGGACCCGATCCAGAGGTCGTTAGGGAGACAACTGGGTCGAAAGGCTGGTGAGTCCGACATAAGCATTTCTTCACCCTCGAGGTTGAGAAGGTATCAGTAAAAATGATTTTCCCCACAGGAAAAAAGGTGTAAGTTTTTCACAATTTATGTGCATATTTTAAACGAATTCTAAAAATAAGGAAGTTCTCAATTTATTCTATGTTCATTGTTTTTAACCAACATAAATAGAAGAAGTTTAATACCATTGCGATTTAATGGATAAATCTATATTACGATATTGTGTTTTGTTTAAGTTAGAACAAATAAAAACAATAATCTTACAA
This sequence comes from Mimas tiliae, assembly GCA_905332985.1. Classification (NCBI taxonomy): domain Eukaryota; kingdom Metazoa; phylum Arthropoda; class Insecta; order Lepidoptera; family Sphingidae; genus Mimas; species Mimas tiliae. Next base: position 1,835,149 of record HG995243.1, read on the forward strand.
TAAGAATACTTCAAAATATAAAACCCTAAATACGATAAAATCAAACGGGTGGGCTCTATCTTGTGACAACGTTGTTTTGTGTTATAAACTAATATAAACCATTCAATCCAGGATTGAACACAAGTTTTCTGCTGTCAATGCTTGTCAATCCGCACTCGCATGTAAAACTACATACCGGTAATATATCTGTTAATCTCTGAAGACTGCACTGTATATAATTACCTACATTATCATGGGCGGTGCTCATAAAGTGAACACATGATGTATCACAGGCGGAACATCTTGGCAATTGTCTTAGAAAGCGAAAATGTATGAAAAATCTATAATCAATATGCAATTTTGGAAAACATGTGAATCGCGTGCACTTAGAATAACTCGTCAGATGAAGAAAGGCCTGTACAAAGTAAGAACTAGACTAAAGTAGTAGAGCGGACTGCTAGTGAAAAAATACAGAATTAAAACATGGTTTAGCCTGCGGATTCGTCCACAGTGAAAGTCTTGCCACTTTCTCCCCTTAAGGGCTGATATTTCAAAAATACATGTTTCACTAATTGTATTGAAGAGCTAATTGAAGTAAATTTGAGTAGAAAAATATTTTTCATACAAATGTTCCCACAACGTTTCACTCCTCTAGTATTGGACTATCAAAAAACCTTTTTAGTGGTGATCTATTCAATATGAACGTTCAGGACAGTCGACTACGTTTAGGCTAGTAAATCAAACCATCCCTTACCTACCATACGCTGTTTTCTTCGGAAGCTTTGAATTTTTTGCCTGAATTTCTTAGCTAGCATGATTCATTTGTGAATTCGTCATAAGCTTACTTTGTAAAAGCAAATTCACGGGCCTTTCTAAGCCTGTACGGTTATTATAAACGCTGAGCCGGGTGATAAATCGCGATGCATACACTGTTGATATTATAATCAGGCAATTATTATATACATTTACTTTGTTAATGATGTTTAAGAGAACAAATAGAATTATGTTAAACATTTTGAGGAATATATTGTCTGCATCGCCGCACACGGGCCACTCGCGAATGCCAAAAACGCCGCCATATGAAGCTTTTTTTTATAGCATAAGCATACGAGCAAGTGGGTCACCTTATGGTACGTTATCTCTACCGCCCATGTACGCCCATAAAACAAAAATTATGGATGCCGATCTTAAAGGAAAGGGATAATTAAGGGATTGGGAATGCGAGCAAGCTGCTACTGTACGTCGGTTTTCTGTGAGACAGTGGTAACGACCCGGACGAGCCGACTCATTCATGCTGTAGACAAAAGTGTCTACAGCGTGGCTCTACTACTCATAATACAGTACAAGTATGATAACACAAGTGTCGACCACCAACCCCAAGCGGTTGCATTGGGTTTTAAATATTTATATGTAACATGGGCTCTTATAATCCTAATTATTACAATTAAACTTCAAATTGAAGCAACTCTGAATCAAAATAATCTCAATTAACGCATATTATAGGGTCTTTAACAAACGGAAGCCATTTTGTAAATCGTACAGTTTTTGTATCTCCGTCCATTCCCTTTAAGTAACGGCGCGCTGATATTTTAATTACAAATCTTTTAGTTTAATTTCTACGAATTAAATAAAGTGCAGTTAATGATTACCCTCCGATATGGATGGACGAGGCACTGGTTATTAAGGATATTTTACACTGAATAAGATACGCGCGTTTTGACATTATAGCATAATTCTTATTTTATTACATTTTATCACTAATTTAAATGCCTGCTTTTTATTTACAAAATTAAGAATGAGCATTGTCGTTAAAAATCTACATAAACAATGAATGATGCGGAAACATAGAAAAGTAGTTTTTTAATAAATATCCATAATAAAATGTATAAACTTAAGGCTGTAACTCATAGAATTTCACTGCATATTATGAGATATGGAATATTAACTTTAAAAAAGTACCTAAACATTATTAATTTATGATTTTCTGTAGTATTCATACGATTGCAGTTAAGTGATCTAACAATTATTGTGATACAAATAAGGCACACACTACACGCGCGATCTCGTCGGTCAGTGTGACACTCTCTCAACACTTAGAGCGACCGCGACCGGTCGCAGAGGAAGATCCAATTACCCGCCAACTAACAGTTGACTCCACGTTATTCAACCCGATGCCTTCCGTGCATAATGTTTGTACAACCCAATTTATAATATTAATTGAACAGATTAAAAGTACCTTCTATCTATAGATATATCCCATATTTTGTAACAGCCTCCGCGGCGCAGCGGGCGAGTAGCCGGCTGTAAAACGAGAAGCCGCGGGTTCGATTCCCGCACCAAGACAATTTTTTGTGTGATACATTATTCATATGCAACAAATTAATTGGTTTCGGGTCTGGGTGTTGTGATATCGTAAGTGAGACCTCGTAGTTTCTGACACCCACGATACAGGTTAACCTAGTGTGGAATCAAGACTTTGTGTGGCAGTTGGGTGTGTTTATTTTATTTATCATGTCAAAAGTTCACAGGAACCGCGGGGTTAAAACATCTGTAATCATACTAATATTATAAATGTAAATGTTAGTTTGTTTGTTACGCTTTCACGCGAAAGCTACTTAACCAATCATCATGAAACTTTGTACACATATTCTTGGAGGTATAAGAAGTAACATATGATACTTTTTATGAAAAAAAAATATCTATTTGTTTGTTACGCTTTCACGCCTAAATCACTGAACCGATTTTGATGAATTTTGATGTAGAGACAGATGGATCCCTGGAGACGGTTATAGGCTAAGTTTTATTTTGGAAAAGTCTATTCACGCAGGCGGAGCCGCGAGCAAAAGCTAGTATTTAATAAATATGACCTTGTATTCTATCGTCCCTTATTTACGCACCGAAATGAGAACTTCCTTCCTTTAAGAAGTCGGTTAAAAAATAGAAATAAATACAAATGTACCAAAGGTCCGGTAATAATGGTGCAAAACTGCAATTTTTCGTACCTGTCGAAAGTTACAACATACATGAGCTAAGCAGTAAGCACTCAGTTTCGCATACTATTGACATAGTTAACTTTACAAACGCAGAAATACCACGTTTCATATGCACATCGATTTTATTATACTTTCGGTCACATCAGGTGAGGTAAAGAGGTACTAGATGGTAAAATGTGGAAGCGAGTCTGGTTTTTAATAGATAATATATATTAATCCAAGACGTGACGTTTCTGGACGGATTCCTATTTTAGGACGTATTCGTGAATCCATAAAATTTTACACATTATTTAGATTCCGTCAAAACTCTACTTTAACTTCCAACTTTACATCTAGTTTGGAAGGCTGTTTCGCTAGAGAACGGGCTAGAACCACCAGCGTAGCTTTTTTCATATCTAGTTTACAATTAGTTTGACTGCCTCGGTGGCGCAGTTGCAATGCGTACGCGTTACGACTGAGGCTGACGCTGAGGTCTCGGGTTCGATTCCCGGGTCGGGAAAAAGTGATATTGGGGTTTTCTATTACGAAAAGCTCAGTTTTAGCCCGGAGTCTGGAATTTGTGCCCGGTATAGCGATAGGCTCGCCCCCTATCACATCATGGGACGGAGATACGCTCGGCGAAATGTGGGTGTACTGGTTACACCTTTGCCTACCCCTTCGGGGAATACAGGTGTGATTGCGTATGTAGTTTAAAATTATTATTATTAAGAGCATAAAGTTTTTTTTTACAATATTTAATTGGAATTAGAGCATGAAGTAGACTAAGACCTCGATTAGAACATAGACTTTTGGTCTCGGAAAAGGTTGATCATGCGAGCAGAACCGCAACTATAAGCTAGTTAATGATAACGCATTCTGTAAGCAGTGTTTTGTTGCGTCCAATGTATTGCGGAGGAATATTAAAGTTTTACACAATATTCCGTAACTATTATTGGTTATAGAGTCGATGCCTACAGTTAGCCCAACGCAATGAGGCTTAAAGCATAACATCTGAACTACAAATTATTATGCTTCCTAGTGGTTTCTTAGGTTTACCCGAATATTACACATTGAAATAAAACTAGTTTATACGGATTTTATCGCGGACCTCAAGACACCGTGAACTCTTTCTGCGTAGATCAGACTAGTGTCAACTAACTTTTTAAATAATTAACAAATAAATGTATTATTTTAAAATGATGGTAGCCAATGTAACATTAACTTTTCGAGACGACCTACACCTCAGTCTCTCCCGTGACCACGAAGGCTGAAAAGCTTTCGAAACGTTGGGACTAAAATAAAAATTAAACCGCGATAAAATCCGTATAAACCAGTTTTATTTCAATATTATATAAAAATCGGTCTACATTTGGCCCAGTTATGCGTTATACATACAAAAAAAATATACGCGTCGATTTGAGAACCTCCTCCGTTTTTTCTTCGGTTAAAAATATATATTCACGTTGTCCCTCTTGTATGTAGCACACAACGAATTTGTGAAATCATATGTTTAACAAGAACTTAAAAACGACTTCAAATGCCTTATAATTTATCGAGGAGCTTTTTATAGCAGAGGTCAAACGAGCAAATGGGTAACCTGATGGTAAGTGATTTCCACCCAAAACACCCACAATACCAGAAGAATCATGGGTGCGTTTCTGACCTTAAAGAGAAAGGGAGGGGAGGTATTTAGGCCGATGGTAATCTCACTTACGACACGAAAGGCAACAGCGAGCCGCCTCTTCATGTCGGAAAAAAATTTCATACTCCGTCATTAGATCTTAACCAAAACATGGGAACACCTTGAGGTTAATAAAAATATAACAAGAACTCAAATTTCAGGAGTTAACCATATGTACCATAGCCTAGCATATACATTATCCAGGACACCAGTACTATACTTATCCAGGACACTTAGTGGAACTTACAACTTCCATAGAGAAAGACAATCAGTATTTTAAATTCGTAGCTCAGAACAAGGATTTTCCGCTCCTTCCTTTACGTTACCACATCGGCTCAATGTATACATACCTTTATATTGCCTTAGTACCAACTAACTTTTTGTTAAAAACAAATCAACTGCCTACTAACTTTCAAATGTAGCCTGCCTTGAGTGAACTATTGCTATAAAACTATAATAACATTAGCCCTGTATTATACACGTCCCACTGCTGGGCAAACTGAAAGCGAGGGGTTTGGCCTTAATCCACCTGACCTTGGTGCCTCTGGCTAGTTCGCAGACTTCACATAACTTGAATTTCTTATGGAGAACTTCTTAGGTATGCACGATTCCTCACGATTTTTCCTTCACCGTGCAAAGCATAGGATGATTAACAATACACACTTTTTTGCTTTTTTTGCTTGAATGACGAGACGAGCAGGTCGCTCGCCTGATGTTAAATGTCACGCCTGCCCATAAACAGAAACAACGTCAAACAGAACTCTGGATTACAGAACACTGCATGACACTGAACTGCGCTCGTCATCCCCAGACATAAGTTAAGTCTCATAATGCCCAGTAATTTCACTGGCTTCAATGTCCTTCAAACCGAAACGCAACAGTGTTTACACACTGCTGCTTGGCGGCAGAAATAGACAAATCGATGGTACCAACCCAAACCGCCTCTCGCATACGAGGGACCTACCACCTTGTAAAATATAAACATAACTTAGAAAAGTCGGAGGTGCATGCTCTTGTTTAGTATTGTTTTACTGTAAATTTTTTGTGATCTGTGACTAATAAATTGTCTTTCTTTCTTTCTTTCTCTTGAGGCTGGTTTTGAACTTGAGATTTTCGTCTCGACGTTATATACAACTCACCGCTAAGCTATCGTGTTGTTCTTTATCACTGCTTCGTAGTTAACAATTCTAACACCACGACGATCGCCGCTGAGTAACGGTTTACCCGGAATTAACCTGGCTTGCAGCTTTAAACGGTTTGTTTACATTTTAGTTGCCATAAAGGAGTGAATGCGCAAGCTAAATTGTCATACGTTTGATATCGTTTTACAGTGGTAAGTAGAGATTTAATCTAAAATGGCTCGGCCTACCACAGAATTATGAATCTTAATGCAAACAAACAAAACTTGGATTTTAGATAGGGTTTAGGAATAGAATGTCTACTTATTCTTTAAGTACTAAGGAATTTCAAATTAACTTTCACCTTACCCTCAAATTTCATACAAAGTAATACAAATTTCATAAAATAATTTTGTAATTATATACCATGATACAACCATCAGTATTTCCACAATAAGATCTTGTGTCGTAGTTATCAGAACTATGAGAGACTTACCACATCACCCAAACACAAAAATAATACACCCAACAGTCACACACATAATCCTGACCCTATACTAGGTTAACCTGTATTGTGGGTATCAGGAACTACGAAGGACTTGCGGTCCCACAACAATTGTTTGTGAATCACAAACATTTGTCTCGGTGCGGTAATCGAACCCATGGCCCCTCGCTTCGCAGCCGGCTGCTCGCTCGCTTCGCGGCACTGAGGCTGTCTGCATATATATGTTTCTGTGTGAAGACCGAAACCGTGACCTCTCTTTATACAACTACGCGCGGGCACTATGGGGTCTATTACATATATTTTTATACCATCTTCCTAGACTCTAAGGCCTAGAGCGTATAATAATAGAGTGTAAGAAATAGCTCTATTTCCTTTCAATGATCCATAAGCAAAACAGATATCCCATAACCGGTAAGGTAAGCGATGCCTATGGGAAACCGCAACCATCACCGCACCGGGACGTTCGCGCAACCACCGGTCAGCGTCGCGCCGCATCTTTAGTATCGAATTACTATTTATGTTATTTAATCACACGTGATTATTTGTATTGGGTTTTAATTGATGATGAAAGAGGTTAAACATGTATATCTATGACTAGCCTTTGCTCGCGGCTCCGCCCGCGTGAACGGCCTTTTCCGGGATTAAAAGTAGCCTATGTCACCCGGGGATAGTGTAGCTTCCCAACATTGAAAGAATTTTTCAAATCGGTTCAGTAGTTTCGGAGCCTATTCAATGCAAACAAATAAACAATCAAATCTTTCCTCTTAATAATATTAGTATAGTTTAGTAAATTCGGCCTCCTGCATACAGACTTACCTCGTCATTACGAGGCATTGAATGTAAGCTCTCTATATGTCATACTATAGTTTTCGTAATTGGTTTTCTTATTTATAATTTGTAATATCAAAAAACATCCTTTCCGTTCTCATGATTTGTTTTAGCAGTATTTGTTTTTGTTTATTTATTTTATTTTATTGCATAAGCCTACAAACGAGCAAGTGCAAGCAAGATCACCACCGCCTATGTACAATACCCACAATACCAAAAGAGTCATGGGCGCGTTGCCGACTTTAAAGGAAAGGGATAATTAAGGGATTGGGAAGGGGAGGGGATATGGGCCTCCGGATATCTCACTCACTGTACGAAACGCAGCAGCAAGCTGCTACTTTACGTCGGTTTTCTGTGAGACAGTGGTAACGACCCGGACGAGCCGGTCCATTCATGCTGTAGACAGAATTGTACACAGCGTGGCTCTACCACTCAGAATTCATCAGCATTTGTATAACATTGTTCTTCTTTATTATTCTTCTTCCACTTGCCCATATCCGATTCGCAGTGGGGTCGGCGCAGTATAACGTTGTTCTTCTATTGATTAAAATCATTTCTAAATCCCGGCTTTTTTTTTTGGAACCTGCTCATAGCCTGACGCTAGTCGGCTTTAGTCAGCGTCACCGGCCTTCGGGTGATTGCTTTAGGCTCTCCAACCCTGAACTAAATCCCGGAGCGCGAAAGTGGACGTTGGTTATAAATTCCTGTGCCAGATCGTACCAGGGGTACAGCCCAATAATCTATCGTAAACTAACGATGGTACATACATACATACGCACTTACGACTGTAATCTCCGAAGGGGTCGACAGAGGTATAACCAGTACACCCACATTTCGCCGAACGTATCACCGTCCCATGTGATAGGGTACGGGTGTATCGACATACCGGGCACAATTCCAGACTCCGGGCAACTGAGCAGTTCGTATCAGAAAAACCCAATATCACTTTTTCCCGACCCGGGAATCGAACCCGAGACCTCAGCGTCAGCCTCAGTCGTAACGCGTACGCATTACAACTGCACCACCGAGGCAGTCATGAACTAACGATGCTGATGCAAAGACTTTAATGTATACAACTAGACAAGCTGCGCGGCACATAGAAATTGTACCACTAAGTTGCGGTCAATTTACCGTAACTCAATATTACCATCTCGCTTACTCTCGACTAGAACCCCTATCGCGTTGCCTGTTTGTGAGCTGTCATACTCCCGCGATATGTGACGCAATTTTGCTTGTCAACAGCCCGTCTAGTAGTACTCGTATACATTAAAGTGTTTGTGGTGATGTAATGAAATCCTATTTTGTTTATCTATGGTAGTAGCAACAAAAAATGTTTGCTAAATTGTGAGCAAATATCGGGTGTCTGCTGCTTCCTAACTGTATACCAGACTTTGTTCTTGTTAACATAAAATACAAGTGTATATGACATCACAGACTCATTTATATGTAAATGTAAAAATAAATAAAATTTATATGTCTCCGGACAAATCTGAATAATGCATTTATTTGTATGAAAGCCTCACTAATAGACTATTATTATTAATAGACGTATTAAATATCTGCACATATTTTGCATATATTATTTACTCTACGAAATTTGAGAATAAGTATAATATTTTTATCATGGCTATATAGATAAAAGCAGTGATCGCTCAGTGGCGAGTGGTACGGACTATCGAGACTAAAGTCGCAGGTTCGAAACCAGCCTCAAGAGCATACACCTCTGACTTTTCTAAGTTATGTGTGTATTAATTGTTGATTATGGCTTGCTTTAACAGTGAAGATAAAATCGTGAGGAATCCTGCATACCTGAGAAGTTCTTCATTAGAATTTCGAAGGTTCGTGAAGTCTGCTTACTATCAGGTGAGCAACCTGCTCGTTTTGTCTTTCAAGCTGATAAAAAAACATTTTTAACTTTGCCACCATGGCCGCCGCACGTAACTCCCTACGGTAACAAATCATCGAGTATACTTCACAGCGTGTTAACATAGCTAATGGTCTACGCATATTATTTAACTACATTATACTACGTGATACATTATGGCAAAACTGCCGGATTTGCTAATTACTGATAAAATACATATACATATGCACTCAGGCCTGTACTCTCCGACGGGGTAGGCAGAGGTGTAACTAGTACACTTACATTTTACCAAGCTTATTTCCGTCCCGTGATATGACAGGGGGTGAGCCTATCGCCATATCGGGCACAAAAGACTCCGGGTTGATACTAAGCAAAATAGAAAAACCCAATATCACTTTACTGATAAAATACTTATTTCATACAGTCATCAGCGTGTCGCAAATCCGTATTATAGGACAATGGGCAAAATGTATGGAGCTTGGTCCAAATGTCCACTACCAACATACCTTTGATAATAGTTAGTTTGATAAATAAAAGTTAGTTACTCAAGTAAGTCTTACGAAGACATCAAAAATATTATGTTTTTTTTTATATTTAAAGGCAGAATGAAGGGAGACTTGGGCCTCCAGAAATGTCACACCCCCTACGAAACGCAACAGCAATCGGCCACTTCACGTCGATTGCCGCCGAGTCACTGGTCAAGCCGGCCCAATCAAACTATACCCTCTGTTGGTATTTACTAAAACTTTTAATTGTTATTCATTCATATTACGACCTTGATTGGTATTTACACAAACTATTAAAGTTAAGTCTACCTACCGTCCGGTTTGGACCAGTTTCGGCGGAAGTTGGTGGCGTCCACTTTTAACAGAATTTGTGTGACCGGACATTATTTGAAGAACTGGTTTAGTTTCAATAGTCAAATACGTTAACGAATACGTCGAATAAGGACGTATGTGCTGGTCTTAGGTAAATAGCTAATGTAGGTTACCTAGACAATTGTCATACACGACTTCACACGTGACATTGGTACCGTGTTACATCTTTGTACCTTTTGACCTAGTTAGACATTGTAATATTGTTGATTTATAAAGTTCTATAAGCTTACGTGACAGCTCCGTGGCGCAGCGGGCGTGTAGTCGGCTGGGAAGCGAGAGGCCGTGGGTTCGATTCCCATACCGAGACAAATGTTTGTGTGAACCACAAATATTGGTCTCGGGTCTGGGTGTTGTGGGACGGCAAGTCCCTCGTAGTTCCTGATACCCACGACACAGGTTTACCTAGTGTGGGGTCAGAGCTATGTGTGTGACTGTTGGGTGTATTATTATTATTAATATTCGGATCTATGATTTCTCCGAGGCTCATTAAAAATATGAGATTGGCGCCCTTCTCCCGCAAATGTGATCAATAAGTTAACAAATCTTTGAAATCAACAAAATAAAATCAGTGAAAAGTCAAAATAATAATTTCTACAGGTCTCTTTAGAGTCGGCGCCTGTGTCGCTGCCAGCCAAATAAAATTGCATCATCGGTTTTGGCAACAGAGTTTTAGGTGTGTAATTTTGGAGAGATTCAACGTCAATACAACGAATGTATGTTCTCATGATTACATCAAACATGATTCTAAGACCTTACACCTGTTATAAATCTGTCAGAACATCATGGGTCGCATACACCTTCTTCTAAACGTAACAAGAAGCCATTACAATGATTCCGTCAATAGAATATCAATGGACGAAGAAACAAGCCTCACGACCTGCATTTATTAACACGTACCATATATACAATATTTAAAACAACCCTCGCATATGGTCATGCATACCAATGCACTCGACAAATACTGACATACCTGTTCACTTTAAACAACAGTCCAACTGGAGTCATCTCGATCAAACACTAATCACTCTAAACTTTCAGGGACAGCACTATTTAAAAAAAGTTAAATATGGAATTATTTGTTTTAGATTAAATGCAAATTAAAATTTTATTTTAATCCAATTTTTTTAGTTTTTGATTAAGTCCAATTTAAATTAAGAATGTTATTATATTTTTTCTTTTTTTTTTAAGACAGGCACTATAGTTCCAATTTTGAAAAATATTCAAATTATGAACGCTAGGATTTCGCTTCGATCCGTGTTGCAGACTCTGTTGACAGAGCGTGTGGACCGCGGCGCGTGTTGGTCACTCGACAGACGCGGCTGTAGTGCGCGGTGACAAACAATGGTTCAGTTTGAACACTAATTAAACAGAGCCTGTCTATTAGCAGCGACAACAGGTGGGAGTGTTTGAACAATGTTGCTATGGGATCGGTAGTCGCTACTTAGACCCGACTTATGTTTAGCTCTCGGAACGAGTATGTGGGTGCATCGAACACATTTATGGAAATCAAATGAGTTCTGCAAATGAATTTGGTGAAACGCATTCAAGCGTAAATTCCAGATTTATAATTTATTGCCAGGATTTAAAGGATTTGTCCATAACTGGTTACACATCATTTTTCAAATTTAGAATTTAATGACGGTCCAGCGATCTGTGATATTATTATATTATTATTTATTTAAGAACTGAATGTCGTTTAAAATCTCTAAAATGTTTATTCTTTAGAAATTGGGGCTTGATCAACGTGAATCTAAGACCATGGTGTAAGGTTTTTACAATGGTAGAGCCACACTGTAGACAGTTGTCTACACTCTACAGCATGAATGGGCCAGCTCGACTGGGTTACCACTGTCTCACAAAAAATCGACATGAAGTAGCTTACTGTTACGTTTTGTACGGTGAGTGAGCGATATTGAAGGTCTAAAGCCTCCTCCCAATGCCAATCCTTTACGCGTCCATGATTCTTTAAGTTATGGCCGTTCCCTATATTCTATCTATCGACAGATTTGCTTACTGTCAATAGTGTTTTGACAGATCTTCCATACTAAATGTGTCAAAATTTTACTGCCAGTAAGCAAATCTTTCGATAGACAGAATATTGGGAACGGCCATAAATGTTTAGGGCGGTAGAGATCATTTACCATCAGGTTGCTCGTTTGCCGGCCTGTTCTATAAAAAAAATGCAAATTCTACTAATAAAACAAAAATGCAGTCAAGTAATTGTCATTCAAAAAGACATTAAAAATCGTAAAAATATTCACTTTTGTCTACAGCATGAATGGGCTGGCTCGTCCGGGTCGTTACCACTGTCTCACAGAAAATCGGCGAAAAGTAGCAGTTTCCTGCTGCGTTTCGTACGGTGGGTGAGATAAAGGCCGGAGGCCCAAACGCCCTCCCCGTCCCAATCCCTTAATTATCCCTTTCCTTTAAGGTCGGCAACTCACCCATAATTCTTTTGTTATTGTCACACACATTAACTTTTGAGACGACCTACAGATCAGTCTCTCCCGTGACCACGAAGGCTGAAAAGCTTTCGAAACGTCGGGACTAAAATAAAATTAAACCGAGATAAAATTCGTATAAACTAGTTTTATTTTAATCGTTAGGACGGTTATAAATGAAGAAATAGTCAAGAATAAGCAATGTAATGTATCATGATTGCACATAAACAGAAACATAATATGGATGCACCCTCGCTTAAAGTAACTTTGTAAGATTTTAAGGAAACCACAAGAATTTGCCGGGAAATAATAGCTAGGTGGTACAGGTAACTCCATAATAAAAAGCATTAGGAACAGAAGCTAGAGTTATGAGTTGAAATACTGCGGAGTTACTTGGAACCAATAGAGGAGGTTAAGAAAGACCATGACGTGCAACCTACCGATTAAGCAATATTAAGCAACATTTCTATTTTGTAACAAAATTAACTAATTTTTCGCCAAAATTACTAGTATTAAGTGAGACATTCACTGAGCAATAGTATCTACAAAATAATTGTCAAGGGTATCATCAGAACATATGAGCAATAATATATTTTTTTAGGCTTTGAATGAACATACAAAACTAAAAGAGGTGAGTTTGACGTAATTCAATAATTATTAACATTTCTGCACTAATTTAGACAGCTTTGCGTGTTTCTCCTGTAGAGTTGCTATTTTACGCATACGCGTGGAATGCACAGAAATTCTTCCTAGTTTCTACAATATCCATATAGTATACAACTCCATATAGTATACGCGTGGAATGTCACCCTCGACATCAATGTCTCCAATTTCTTAGAATTCGAAGGCAGACATGTTGAGAGGAGGTGATGGTAAGTAATTACTGTCAACCAAATAAATCAGTTGTGCCACCGCCCCGTGACTACATGTTTTCTATTGGTGGAAGATTCTCACTAAAAGAGGTGAAGTCAAATGATACTCATAGTGAAATGCATAGTGCTAAAAATATAATATTTGTTGCGTAATATCGGAGGGTATCGACTCTTAAATTTTATGGTTTTATTAAACACAGCCCACGCCACATCCGCGCACGCGCATTGCAGGATGTTGCGTTCAAGTTTATAACAATTATTGAAAAATCAACCCTCTTAACATATTAATAAGAGTTACTATGTGAGAAACACGAGTTAGCCATGTGGAATCCCCCTGTATGATGTCATACAGGTTTCCTTCCTAAAGGTAGGTTGAATAAAAATCTTATATTTCAAGGCCGCCATTTCCTACAATCATAAAACCTCCAACTTTTTTATTTTATTAGCTTGAGTGACGAAACAAGCACTCCTGCCCATAAACAGAAGCAACACCACACAGAACTTTGAATTACAAAACACTGCATGACATTGGACTTCGCTCGTCACACCGAGACATAAGATGTTAAGTATCATAATACCCAGTAATTTCAAATTTCACTAGCTTCAGTGTCCTTCAAACCGTAAACAACAGTGCTTACACACTTACTTGGCAGCAGAAATGGAAAAAGCGGTGGTACCAAATTCCCCTTCCCTTCCCAATCCCTTACTTATCCCTTTCCTTTAAGGTCGGCAACGCACCCATGATTATTTTAGTATTGTGGGCGTATATGGGCGGTGGAGATCACTTACCATCAGGTGACCCACTTGCTCGTTTGCCGGCCCATACATTAAAAAAAAAAACAACCCAAACGGCTTCTCGCATACGAGGGACCTACCATCTTATAAATCTTGTATCCTTGTAGCCTCGTTTGTCGGCTACCGATAGTACACTTGCTAATACGTGTACAGGTAAACCCACTAGTTAACCTGTAAATTGGTTAGGAATGCGGACACCTTAACAAGTTTTAACTAAACGAACAAAACATAGAAATGTATAAACACAAATATAGACATCTAGTTAAAGTAAACTAGGTTGACAAAGTTTTTACAAAGTAAAAGTTTGGATGTGTGAAAATATAGGTGTCAATTATTGTTAATTATAAAATAAGTTGAGCTACATACTTTATTGTTAACCATGTAAAATCGTAAGTAATATTATAAATGCGAAAGGGAGTTTGGTTGTTATGCTTAACTTGTAGCCGACTAAAAATAAGGGGAGGAGCTTCTCAATTCGCCACGTATGCCATTTCTCTTTTTTGTATGTAAATATATCCACGCATAACTTTTCACAGCGCCGCGTTATCCGATTTTAATGATTTTTGTGTTTGATACGATAAAGGTAGTTCAAAGTTGATTTGATGAAAACATTCTACCAGTAAGGGGGTGAATCGGGTTACCACATTTCGGCATTTATGCACGGATTTTGATGATTTTTTCACTAAAACCTATTTAACAATAACTTTATAGCGAAAAAGAAACCGACTCAAAAAAAACTAAAAACAATATTATCAATTTTGAGTCTTGCCTTACACCAATAATTGACAATTAAATTGCAATAAGACCGACTCAAAATAAGTAAATTTTATCTTCAGCTTTTTGGTTTCGTTTTATACATACGCACTCACGCCTGTAATCCCCGAAGGGATAGGCAGAGGTGTAACCTGTACACTCACATTTCGCCGAGCGTATTTTTATTTTCTATTTAGTTTAATTTTTATTAAAATAATATTAAACCAAACGCAATATTATTAACACTAACTAGATATTGTTTATTTATAACAGATCTTACACGTTTCAAAGACTTTTCAACACCTATGCATTTTATCTAGATCTAGGCATCAAGTATACTTCTAACCGCGTCCATTGTTTACGGTTTACGACCTAGAGCGGAATGCAAACAGGAATCCAACCCGCACCGGCGATACCGAACGCAAGTAATTTCTAATGGATTTCCTTATTCCTGGAAATGTAAAGATATTGAATAGGCACCATGTCAATAGTGATAGAAGTTACGTGAGACGAGTATTATTTTATTAATACCAAACGACAGTAATCACTTCAACTCATAGTTTGTTGGTTACATTTACAATGTTACCGCTTTACAGACAACAATCCCATGTCAGTATTCTCTATAGACCGTTCTGTAATTATAACTAAGACAACTAGCACCGAATAGTAAACCAGCATAGCTACCACGTAATGAACTCTTGGACTATCGACAGACCACTGATGTTAATGAACTGAAGACTGTCTGAGTGGCTGCGGGAAAAGACCTCCAGTTATGGCGACAACCTCTTTTATACCATTTAACTACCCTGCCACAAGTATATCGCACTATTATTGTGTACCCAGTGTACCCAACGTTGCTTTCTCAGACACCCTCAATAGACCAATAAAAAGAGAATACCCTAACAATAGTTTCATTCAATTTGTAACACAGCCGCGGTGATATTGTCGACGACATCTTTTTTAGGTCGATATTATATTTGGACCGCATTAAGGCTCGCTGTGCTTATCATAGTTTGCAGGGCTCTTCCAAGCCAGGGTAAAAAAAAAAACAAAAAAAATTGCCCCCTTTTTTTAGGGATAGCGGACGAGCAGACGGTCCACCTGATGGTAAGTGGTTACCGCCGCCCATAGACCTCAGCAATGCATGAGCACAGCCAAGCTGCTGCCGACCGTTGAAGGAAAACACTTTTTAAGCTTCGCTTAAAGAAGGACAGGTCATAACGCTCGGGAAACATGCAGAGTTCATTCCAGAGCCTTCCAGCATAGCTCAGGAATGAGATATCAATTTTGACACAAATCATTTTCCTGATTCAAAAACATAATTTATAAATAATTAGTTTTCCTTTACTGGATTAAGTTGTATGTGTAGAAATCACTGACCAGGTATCACCTTGATAATAATAATTAACCAACATATTAATGTTGTTTTAAGTAGATATACAAAAGGTATAGTAATGTACTTAATAAGTAAAAGAAATATTTTTTGTTTTAATTTTAAGTCCAGAGAGGAAAAATGAATTAGTAGGAACAAATTCTATCATAATGTAATTAACACATCTGCTTATCCGCTTATCGCTCTAAACCAGACACACATTATAAGTGCAGATTTCCCATGCACTCTTTACAATGTTCATACACATAGATATGTACTACTTGACAACTGTAACGGGTTATCATAACTCGGAACAGGTTTATGGGCATTTAGAATATGTTGAGGTAGGTAGGACAGTAAAGAGACCACCGATGAGAGGTGAGAACCGATTATTATCAGTTACATTTACTACGCCGAGCCATCTGACAAAGTAATTTCGTATATAATGGCTGGTAAATCGATATGGTATCCTATGAAAACAGGAGCGCTAATTTCTCGTGAAACAATCGATAAACATCTTGCGGGATATGTTTATACGACGTATTATAGAAAAATGGGGTCAATGGTCATATTTAAGGGTCGTTACATACACTTGACAGTGAGTGTTTTATATACCGGATCCTAAAACACGCTAATTTTTATCACTCGTTTATAACGATCGATAAGATCAATTACATCCCTATAAATTAAGTGAAGTGCGAGAACGAGAATAACAATACTGGAGCGAGATAAAAGCTCAGCTGTTTATCATTTAGTTTTTAAAGTTACTAGCCGAATATCGATATGTTACTCAATCGATTAAAAGAAATCTCTCCTTTAGTGTTGTCCAATGTTTCAAGCAAAATTCTGTACTTTTCTGAGTGGTAGATAGATTTGTCCACAGCATGAATGGGCCGGCTCGTCCGGGTCGTTACCACTGTCTCACAGAAAACCGACGTAAAGTAGCAGCTTGCTGCTGCATTTCGTACGGTGAGATATCCGGAGGCCCAAAACCCCCACCCCTTCCCAACCCTTTTCCTTCAAGGTCGGCAACGCGCCACTGATTCTTCTGGTATTGTGGGCGTACATGGGCGGTGGAGATCACTTACAATCAGGTGACCACTTTGCGCGTTAGCCAGCCTATGCTATTAAAAAATCACACTCACCTTATTTCGTCAACCTTATTTCATCCATCTTTTCTACATACCCATGCTACTATTAGATATATTGTGATATCACTAAAAATAAGCTTGAAGTCAAAACCATTAAGTAGTAGCATTCAAACAAATATTCAGTAAGATGGTATAAAAAGACGTATTAAATGTAAAAGATGATTTGAAAATTATACGATATGTAAAGTATACAGATATTAAATATGTGTACACTGTAACTAGAAGCATGAACCGTGTCGCACAAACAATAAAATTGTGGGAATAAATACAACTGAAGACGAGTATGAAGTATCTACCTGCATCTTGTTAAATATGCGAGGAATCCTCCAAAACATGTATCATAAAATATTTACTTGACAACATTCAATTATATGTATATAATTCTATTAGAATATACATACGTCGAAGGGGTAGGTAGAGGTGTAAATAGTACACCCACATTTCGTCGTAATCATTTCCGTCGCATGATGTAATAAGAGGCAAGGCTATCGATATACCGGTTACAATTCCAGACTACACTGATATTAAGCATTTCGTAATAGAAAAACCCAATATCACTTTTACCCGACCTGGGGATATAACCCGAGACCTTAGCACAGCAGTCGTACCGCGTACCCATTACAACTGCAACACCGAGGCAATCAATATAACACCAATAGGTAATAATATCACGGATTGCAAAATATGAGATTTCTCTCTATTCTAAAAAAAAGTAACTGGCGCCGCCGCCGCTGCCTAAAGCTTGTCACGCTATCTCCTCCGAAACCGCTGGGGGTATGGGGTCGAGACCGATACCAATCGATGCAGAATAATGTGGAGAAGAAAGTAATATATGTCTCATATTCGTCGGACTTTAAGTTTTTTTTTTATTTTATGTTTTGTGGAAAAACATGGGTAAAGCCCCTAGTTTTTCTTAAATAACTAGGGGCGTTGTTGCAGTTTCGGAGGAGATAGCGTGACAAGCTTTTGGCAGCGGCGGCGCGTTACTTTTTTTTAGAATAGAGAGATAGTGTTACAAATGTAATAATGAGCATTCCTTGATATTGAGTCTGCAGCTCGTAAGAAGACTTTAAAAAAAAATTAACACATGAATACAACTTCACTTAAAAAAAAACAAGGTACGTTGATAATATTGCTGACTTCAACGGAAGTGGTCATAGCATTGACCTCCGTAAATTAGCAATTACAATATAAAATATATTCAATCGCATTGAATCACAACATTTCAACGACATATAAAAAAATATTTAAATGAACGAAGTAAGCTTTGGTATTGAATCCCTCAAGCGTGAATACAAGATAAATTATCACTCAATTGTCTAGAAACCTCGTTCACACGAGCGACGGGGAACGGTCACCAATAATTACTTGAACAGCGTTTACGAGTATACGATGACATAGAAACAGCTTGTGTTATCCGCCTATTAATTTAGTAATCATACGAGATTTAAATATGGCGCTCTTTCCCTGTTGTTTGGTGTGTGTAAAGCCTAAACTCCGAGAAAAATAATAAACAATAAATACACCCAATAGACACACACATAGTTGTGACCCCACCCTAGGTTAACCTGTATCGTTGGTATCAGGAACTACGAGCGACTTGCGGTCCCACAACACTCAGACCCGAAACAAATATTTGTGGGTCAAACAAACATTTGTCTCGGTGCGGGAATCGCAACCGGCTACTCGCCCACTGCGTCACGGGGAAAGTAAAAAAATCAGAATATAAAGGCTTTGCCCCGGTTTGGCACCGGGAGCGGCCGCTTTGTTTGACATATTGTGGTCTGTCCTACGTCTAACTTACCTATGCTACGAAAAAGTAGCATTTTTTGAACCAGCCAAACCCCTGCATCCAGCACCGACCCGGCACGCGAGACAATGCGGGCCCATATCTGAGTTACTGCATTATGCATGCGTCGGCGGATCGACTAAAAATCGAGGGTACGGTGGCTCTCTTCGATGGATGAAGGACGGCCCTGGGGTAGCGTGACACTTGGCAGTACCCCTGACAGCTACCGGAGTCTGGATCCACCCTGGCTGCGCCATAATGCATAAACTAGACCCCTGAAGACTTTCTTACTTTCTAAATAATAAAAAATGGGTACGGTATTAAATATTGTTTTTTTATGCATGATTCATTCTTTCTTTCTCTCTGGCATTATCCCAGCTTCGTGGGGCGACCCGCCGTCTCACCCCCAGAACGCGCGTGTAGCTGAGGTTACGTTGAGCATAACATATTGATGACCCACTTACACTCCTATACATGATACATTAAATCCTAAAAAATCGTATTCGTCTCTCTGACGTGAAGTAATTACCCAATTCCGGATAGTTACTAGAAATATGTAGATCTATTAGATACGTTAAAACGTACGCCTTAACCTTTGTATTGTAATTTGGTCCCACGATTGTGTTGTACATAAATGTACGTTTTTCTGTTGGTAATTCCTTCCTCCAGAGATGTTTAGTCTTTACTAGTTTAGTGCTATTAGCCTTTCAGGATTGTATCACACTTCCGAAACGAATATCTCGGATTTTATAACAGGACACACGCCTCTCTTAACCTCTTACTTATCGAATTTACCTACGTAAGAGTCAGGGTCCCCAACTTTAGGATAGTAGTAAGTATAACCTCCTTACTAGAACAAGGCGACAACACTTACTAGCGAGTAGCCGTGAAGCGAGAGGTCGCGGGCTCGATTCCCGCACCGAGAGAAATGTGTGATCCACAAATATTTGTTTCGGGTCTGGGTGTTGAGACCGATATTTTCTCGTAGTTCCTGATACCCATAACATAAAACTCTTACCCTAATGTGGGTTCAGGACTATGTGTGCGACTGTTTGGTGTATTAATTATTTTACTAATCAGCCAAAAAACACTGGCTTGCTGTATTAAAGGGAGACATGAGTGCCAGTGATTTCACTACGGAGGAGCTCAAGGTCGGATGAAGTATAGGCGTCTTAGTAGAAAGGCAAGCCCTAGCACTAAGCCGGGATAACGCCAAGCAGAAAGAAAAGAAAACTTCCTTATTGTCAGAGTGTTCTTCTCAAGTTTCTTCGACACTCTTCATACTCCGTTAGGACAGACTAGACTAGACGAGGCGTCAGTGTGGAAGGTACCCTCGTCTTCTCACGCTTGGGCTCTCTCTCGCTCAGCCCGGTGTCGATTTTTTAAATTGTGGATGTCTAGCACATTTGCAGCTTCTGCTCGCCACGGCTCTTGCGAGAGTCGCCACAAGGCATGTGAAAAAGAGAAGTTTCTTTCTACTTCTGTGCTGGGGTTAAGATATGATGTAAATAGGGACAAAGTTCCATTGCATTTATTTATTTATTTATTCTAGGCGGCGAATCTAGAAATTTCTAACCAAAATAATAATGCCATTGTCACAACAGACAAGAACACAAATTCCAGAATGAAAGAAAAAGCCAACACGCTTGCGTTATGTCACAGAAACTATAAACAATGATTAACTGTACTCTGTAAAACAATCAATTAAGTACAGATAAAAGCATAAGGTAAGAACTAATTACATACAGACTATTCTCATGGTTTTCTCCCTGACAATACCTCGTGTTGAATATAACAGGAAAAAAATTAACGTCATTTCACATTGTCCTCTTAACATTAGTAAAGCCGCTATAGGTTAGCAGCGAAGCCAATATACTGAGCTAGGGTTGTTTATGAACCTTAAATAACAAAGCACTACATGGCATTGCACCGATTTGCACCCCGAGACATACGATGTTAAGTCCCATAATGCCCAGTAATTTCACTGGCTTCAATGTCCTTCAAACCGAAACAAACGGTACTTACACACTGCTGCTAGGCGGCAGAAATAGACAAAGAGGTGGTACCAACCCAGATGATCGCTCGCATACGAGGGGCCAACCACCTAGTCATACATCTTGCCTGTTGCCACAAGCTCCGAAGTTGCTTACGAGTATTAATATACTTTCATTAAAGACACACACCAGGCATTCCTTCAGATAGAAGAATCTCTGAAATGCAGATGATATTATCGCCTAGTCAGCATAGTCATTTTAGTACGAGATCCTGTTTTTAACCAACCGAAAAAGGTGGAGGTTCTCATTCTCGTTTTTTTTGCTTTTTTATGTATGTACATCAATTTCTCCGCCACTGTGGGCCAATTTAGTAGGAATATTCATTCGATAGAGTTTAGATGTGATATGATCCCATATAAATTTGGTTAAGATCTGATGACGGAGTACAGAGTAAATAATGAAACTCCTTAACGGATTACTGCATAGTCATCGCATATGGTATTGGAATTTACATGCCATAGCGTACCTACCACTATACATTAAAAAATAATGAAGATTTAACAAGTTTTAAAAACCAACTTCAAAAATAAAAGTTTTAAAAATGATATTTTTTTAAGTCGGTTTTTAAGTTTTGTTAAATCTTTGTTTATTTATTATTGGGAGTTGCTATCAATTAGTACGATTACCTAACAATTACGTATTGTTGTGTATAGAGCCATTAACTTAAATCAGAAATCCTTAAACATGTATTTTTAACAAAGACATTTATTCGTCTACCCATTCTTACGTGGGAAAATCTCGAATACATAAAAGGCGGGCGTGTATGTAATTAAGAGCCTGTACACACGACGTTTTTTATACGCACAGACAGGCGATCCACGTTAACAGCGTCAAATTTTTTCACAATATAGATATTTATTCTTATTTTTCACAATAAGAATATTAAAAATAAATGATAATGAAATTCCATATACGCTATAGTATTTTCTGCATTAAACACGTGTCGCCTGCTCGATTTTTTTATTCCATAAGCCGGCAAACGAACAATTGGGTCACCTGATGGTAAGTAATCTCCACCGCCCATGTACGCCCACAATACGAAAAGTCATGGGCGCGTTGCCGACCTTAAAGGAAAGGAATAACTAAGGGATTGGGAAGGGGAGTGCATTTGGGCCTTCAGATATCTCACTCACCGTACGAAACACAGCAGCAAGCTGATACTTTACGTCGGTTTTCTGTGAAACAGTGGTAACGATCCGGACGAGCGGGCCTATTCACGCTGTAGACAAAACTGTCTATCCGTTTTGTCTATTATCCGTTTAAAAAATCCTTACTCCATAATCCGTAATTATCCATATTCCGTATTAAATTATTATTATTATTACTAAGGTTGTCTGGAAGAAATCGCTGTTTGCGATAAGACCGCGCATTGTATCACCCTTACTGTATGATCCTGGTTTATAAGCTACCTACTTTATTTAGTGTACAATAAAGAATATTCTATCTTTTTATCTAAAAACGTCCAGGTGTAAAAGCTCCTACCGCGGATAAACATGCAATAGCGTGTGTGAAGAGGTAAGGGGCGTACAAAAACGACCGTTCACGGGCGATAAATACTCCCAATGTGTAACCGCGGCTTTATTCCATGCAAAGTCAAACAAAAGACGTTTTTATCGCATACCGCGCCGCCGGCCGACCGAAAAATTATGTCAGATTGTTGGGTGTTACCACCTTATTAATTAACCATCCAGTGAATGCAAGCGGTAAATCAAGTTAATGGCCAGTTTATGGAGGATGAAAAGACTGCATCAATATATTATGTACGCTAATATCGCTAGCATTGACGCCGGTCTTCAATTATAAAAGTAAAGGAAAAGTAAGTGACAGACAGACGGATAGACACCGAGATGATTCCACAAGTTCTTGATTAGATACGAAACACTTACGCCCGGTTTCTGTAAGGCTGATCAAATCAACATTCAACTAATAGAACTTTGATTTGACATCGCTGTTAAATCAATTGCTGAAACGTTATTTAGTGAAAAAAAATATAATATTTGATCTATCTTTAGTACCGTTTGTCATACAATTTTTCATATTCATTTGAAAGTTATGTTAGTTAACATATGTGTGTCAAATCAAAGGTGATCACGCTTCTAGCAACTCAATTTCGACTTACCGGGCGTTACGCCTGGTTTCTGAAAGGCTGATCAATGTAAAATTAACTAATCAAATGTCAAATCTCATGTCAAGTAGAAATTGGGTTTCTACCTTTCTAACCTTTGATTTGACACACTTGTTAGTTAACTTAACTTTCAAATTAACGGCTGGACTGATTTTGATTATTTTTTGTGTGTCTTTACGTGGGTCCCTGGATGGTTTATATTTAGAATTTGACCCGGTATGTGGCGCTGCAAAAGGATTCTAACTATCAATTAAATGTTGCTGGTGAAACCGCGCGGGACAGCTAATATGTATATAAATAAATATTCGTACATACGAAAATGTTTCTACGTAGGTATATCCTTACAACTACTAACCGACGCGACGACATAATGTCATTTTCTCATCACAGAAACCTTTTAAAATATGCAAAGTGAATTGATTGAAATAGTTTCAGTATAAAATATGTTTCGAAGAGGATTTTGACCCGTGAATTTTCATACAGTTTTAGCGAATCTAGTCAATTCAGGAGTTGATTTATCTTTCAAAATATTACCAAAAATGTGTTTTTTTTTTTTATTTAATTGTATGCAAAGAAGATCCCATTAATGATTTAAAATGCATCGATACTCTGTTTATGGTATGATCTTAATTTCTCGGACACTGCCCGGATCGAATGTGTTGGCGTTGGTTTTGGACACTCGAAAGAGATACCTAAAATCTAGATGTAAAAAATGATATGGCAAGATATATTAAACCGGTTTAGAGCAATACATTATATCGCTCTTGATATTTTAGAAGTTGAATTATAAAATCATCATTCTGGTAAAAGCAAGTAGGTATATATTATGTTAATACACAGATTCTTGAAAAAAAAATATTATAGCTTACTTTATTATTTAAGACTAGTGTTTTTTTCTCGTTCTACTCGCGTAAATGTAATGTTCTTACTAAAGCTCATTTTTATGTTTTTTTTTTATTTTTATTAGTTTGATTGACGAGACGAGCAGGTCGCTCGCCTGATGGTAAGCGCCACGCCT
The DNA here is from genome assembly GCA_905332985.1 of Mimas tiliae. Lineage (NCBI taxonomy): Eukaryota > Metazoa > Arthropoda > Insecta > Lepidoptera > Sphingidae > Mimas > Mimas tiliae. The sequence goes on from HG995243.1 coordinate 1,859,344, forward strand.
GCTCATAAACAGAAGCAATGCCACACAGAACTTTAAATAACAAAGCACTGCATGACACTGGACTGCGCTCGTCACCCCGAGACATAAGTTGTTAAGTCTCATAATGCCCAGTAATTTCACTGGCTTCAATGTCCTTCAAACCGGAACACAACAGTACTTATACACTGTTGCTTGGCGGCAGAAATAGACAAAGCGGTGGTACCAACCCAGCCGGCCTCTCGCAAACGAGGGACCTACCACCTTGTTAAAACCTTCTGCTGTGAAAAGCGACTACCCCCTACAAACAGACTTACAAACTTGCAGGCATAGAAGTTTTAGCTCTTTATAATAATAGTGCAAAATACAATAAAAAACCGCCTATTAGAATATTAATAGGTAGGAAATGAATATACAGCTTTACTCCACTCTTCAACTTATCGTATATGCAATTCAGCTAACATAATCACGATTCTAAAAATTCTAATAAATCAATCTAATTACATTTATACTCCAGTATTTAAAACATGATGTATATGTGCAGTGAAATGAACAGATCTCCGTTTAATTCCGTAAATCATCGTTCCGAGGAGCGCTGCAATTGGACCGTGTTTTACATTTCAGTATAAACACACGCGATGTGTTTTGTACGTTACATGTAAAATGTTCTATTATAGTAATCTATGTTGGCGAATAGTCAGATTTGTGAAGTTTTTTTAACGCTGGGTGTATGCTGACGGACATGCGAGGGGGCACTATGTTGCGCACACATTATATGACATTATAGTCACGTAAAATTACCGGCTCGTCCGGGTCGTTACCACTGTCTCACAGAAAATCGACATAAAGTAGCACCTTGCTGTTGCGTTTCGTACGGTGAGTGAGATATCCGGAGGCCCAAATCCCCCTCCCCTTCCCGATACCTCAATTATCCCTTTACTTTAAGGTCGGCAACGCACCCATGACTTTTGATATTGTGGGCGGTGGAGATCACTTACCATCAGGTGACCCACTTGCTCATTTGCCGGCCTATGCAATAAATAAAAATTAAAAAGTTAGTACTAGTATGCAACGAATGTCCGACCATCAGTCTCTCAAGAGAAAAATAAGCACATAATTTTTTTACATATAATTCTACGGTACGTGTCGTGACTGAACTCCTCCTAAACGGCTGGACCGATTTGAATATTTTTTTTGTATGCTTTTGGGAGCGCCCTGGATTGTTTAGATTCACAATTGGGCCCGGTAGGTGGCACTGCTGTAGTTGCGGTTGCAACCGCGCGGGACAGCTAGTCTATTATAAAAAATAACAACACAGCGTATCCATTGTGTTTCCTACTTCAATTCTCAGATTCGGGTAAATTATAATTTGGCATTAAAAGTTCCACGGATGCGTGGGCGACTGGAGTCTGAACAAAGGACTGGATTGACATGGGTGATATCTGATGTGGTACATGTAATTACCCTGGCACCACGCCTTGTAAGGAGCTGGCGATTACCTACTTTAATTAATTTACGCCTAAAGATATTACCATAAATATGGTAACTACTTGAATACTTTATTAAATGATGTTTGCCTCGGTGGCGCAGTTGCAATGCGTACGCGGTACGATTGCTGTGCTGAGGTCTCGGGTTCCATCGCCGGCTCGGGTAAAAGTTATATTGAGTTTTTCTATTACGAAATGCTCAATATCAACCTAGAGTAGAGTAAGGCACATGGATTGACCGTCAATCCATCAAAAACCCAGGGCATAATTATTGGCAGCCCCATGATGACATCGAAATTAAACGTCTCTCTTAAACCACCTATATCCTGTGATGGCACTAGTATTCCATATAGTGACTCAGTTAAAAATCTTGGCTTATACTTGGACAAATCTCTCACCAGGGACCCACAGCTTCAGGAAGTGAGTCGGGAAATGTTCGCCTCAGCTGGGTCTTTGCGAAGATTACGCAATTTTCTACCAACCACCACCAAGATTTCCCTTCTTCTTCCTATCCTTGATTATGCAGATGTCAGCTATCTAGATATCACTGAACAACAATTAGATAAACTTGAGCGTCTCCAAAACTTTTGCATAAGATTCATATTTGGACTCCGTAAATATGATCATGTTTCAGAGTTTCGTACTAAGCTCAAGTGGCTAGCCATACGGCTTCGCCGGAATGCTCATATTCTTTCTTTTCTGTACAACATTCTTTTCTATCCTCTCACTCCTTGTTATCTCAAATCTCGCTTTAAATTTCTGCAAGACACGCGCCCTAGAACCCTCAGATCATCAGAGAACTTGAGACTGAAGATGCCGGCGCATTCCACTTCTTTTATGGACAAGTCCTTTACGGTTCAGGCGACACGGTTGTGGAATGCATTGCCGATTGATATAAAGCGCGCCCCATCACTGGCTATCTTTAAAAAGATGGTGAAAGATCACTATCTCTCTCACTAATATTTGTTACGGTATTGATGACTATTATTATTCACTATAATAATTTAATAATTATATGTATGTATGTATATGTGTATGATGTAATATGGTATATATATATATATATATACAACGTGTTACAGAAAGGTGTGGTCATATTTTAGGGTCATTACATACACCGTACAATTAGTACTTATGTACCGCATCTTTTCAAAACCAAGACATCCGAAAATTTCACGTAAAATTTAATCACTCGTTTATTAAGATCGATCAGATTGATGACATCACTATTAATTATTATGAACAATACTCACTTTTTAATAAACTTGAATAAGATGCACGTAATTCTACGGACATACGTACGTAACTTGTAATTAAACACAAATTAACACCTGAAAGAGATTGTGTGTTGAAGACAAATAGGTACCATCCTTTAGAAGCATGTTAAAGACTTCATTCACGGGTCTTCCATCTATGAATTTGGCTTATTACAGTCGACGATCCTCTTAAAAACTTTTATCAGTTACACCAATACATAATACTTATTTTTAGTCAATTACAAATTATTTTTTTAACTCGTAATCATACTTCATAAAATCAGAACTTGCCGAACTAACTGCGTCAAATAAATATTGACATTTGACAACTGTTTAATGTATTTTTAATTATAAAATAATTAAACGAAAGGAGGTTTATAGTATCATTGTTTATCATTTAGTGTTGTCCAAAGTTGAAAGTCGATATCGACATGTTACTCATTCGATAAAAAAGAAAATTCTATAATTATTGTACTAGCAATGCAATCGGATTTAGTACTATGGGAGATAAATACTTATACCCTACACTATACATTGCTTAAATTTGCCCGCCCCTTTCTATAACACGTTGTATATATAAATATATATATATATACAACGTGTTACAGAAAGGTGTGGTCATATTTTAGGGTCATTACATACACCTTACAGTGAGTATTTATTTGCCGGATCATTTCAAAACCAAGACATCCAAAAAATTCACGTCAATTTTAATCACTCGTTTATTAAGATCGATAAGATTGATAACATCACTATTAATTAAATAAAATAAATAAATAAATACACCCAACAGTCACACACATAGTCCCGACCCCACACTAGGTTAACCTGTATCGTGGGTATCAGGAACTACGGGGGACTTGCCAACCCACTACACACAGACCCGAAACAAATATGTGGATCACACACACATTTGTCTCGGTGTGGGAATCGAACCCACGGCCTCACGCTTCGCAGCCGGCTACTCGCCCACTGCGCCACGGAGGCTGCGCCACTGTTATTATGAACAACACTCACTTTTTATGTAACTTTAATAAGATGTACGTAATTCTACGGACATACGTACGTAACTTTTAGGTAATTTAAACACAAATTAACACCTGAAAGAGATTGTGTGCTGAAGACAATATAGGCACCATCCTCTAGAAACATTTTAAAGACTTCATTCTCGGGTCTTCCATCTATGAATTTAGCTTAATACAGTCGACGATCCTCTTAAAAGCTGTTATCAGTTACACCAACACAATATACCAATACATAATACTTGTTTTTAGTCAAATACAACATATTTTTTGAACTCGTAATCATACTTCATAAAATCAGAAATTGCGGAACTGACTGCGTCAAATAAATATTGACATTTGACAACTGTTTAATGTTTTTTTTTATTATAAAATAATTAGATGAAAGGAGGTCTATAGTATCATTGTTTATCATTTAGTGTTGTCCAAAGTTGAAAGTCGATATCGACATGTTATTCATTCGATAAAAAAGAAAATTCTATAATTATTGTCCTAGCAATGCAATCGGATTTGGTACTATGGGAGATAAAATACTAATACCCTACACTATACATTGCTTAAATTTGCCCGCCCCTTTCTATAACACGTTGTATATTCTTATTGTAAACTGTATATTTCATGTACTCTTAGACAACCCTCTCTTATTCGTACCTTAACTCCATCCTATGGTTGCCTGTAAGAGATTGCCCTGAGCGATAAGGCCGCCAATTGTACTATGTTTAAATGTTAATTGTCTTTCTAGTTTTAATATGTGTCTAATGTACAATAAAGCATTATAAATAAATAAATAGAGTATGGAATTATGCCCGGTATGGCGATAGGCTCGCCCCTGCCACGTGGGTGTATTGGTTACACCTCTGCCTACCCCTTCGGGGATTACAGGCATACTTTGTGTAAATCTGCGGTGGTACCATATTATCGATGCATGTCACTTCAATGTGGACTGCTTTTTTTTAATACACCACACACATTTTTTTTAATTTTGATGATTCATTTTTTTTTGATATGGTTAACTCGATGGTGGTCCCAAAAAAGGCTGTAACTGAGACTAAAACGTAAAAATGACGTTGGACTACAATGAAATTCTTACAAAATAAAAAAATTGCCTAAAAAAGTCTAAAAACAACACTTTTCTATACTCCCATACAATCGATTCGTAATAATACTTAAAAGTCAATTTGAACTTTAATACCATACCATAAAATTTAAGTGTTAGTGTAGAGGTTCCGGGAAGGCAAAACAATTGAGTGACGTTAGTACCTATGGTATAAATATTAGTATGTAAATGTTAGTATGATGCGGGTGAAACCGCGCGGGACAGCTAGTGTATAATATAACTTAATTACAGAACATTCTGTCTAAACAGAATTTGTGTAAATGCGCTCAACTTTTGAAAAGTTGTAATTACTATGTAAAAAAAGATTTAATTACTATTATTTTATCATCTTTGACGCAAAATTTCTATTGGATCGACGTATTGATTCAAATTAATCCTTGCGATCGAATAAAAAAACGCGAAGTACTACTTTTACAACATTATAAACAAAAAGCTGTAACTTCGGTCGCGCGATACCTCAATTTCGATAGATTTTTGTATTACGCAAATCATCAATAAATAAATAAATACACCCAACAGTCACACACATAGTCCTGAGCCCACACTAGGTAAACCTGTATCGTGGGTATCAGGAACTACGAGGGACTAGTGGTCCCACAACACCCAGACCCGAAACAAATTTTTGTGGATCACACAAACATTTGTCTCGGTGCAGGAATTGAACCCATACACTCTAACTTCGTAGCCGGCTACTCGCCCACTGCGCCACGGAGGCTGTCAAATAAGGAGTTTCCAATTCTCCTTTATACCTCGTCATAGATCCACGCCAATGACATTAATTGATTGACAGCCTCCGTGGCGCAGTGGGCGAGTAGCCGGGTGCGAAGCGAGAGGCCGTGGCCGTGGTAATCCACAAAAATGTTATTCTGGTCTGGGTGTTGTGGGACCGCAAGTCCCTCGTAGTTCCTGCTACCCACAATACAGGTTTATCTAGGGTGGGGTCAGGACTATGTGTGTGACTGCTGGGTGCAAACACATCGCTATTTGGGTTTTGAAGTTTTTTTTATTTTATTTGTGCATTGTATTTTTTTTTACTTATATGTGGTTCTCTTAACATTTCGATTCTCACTCAGTCTTCCAAAAACTCAATACCATCTACACATTGTTACACTTATTCACAGTACAATGGACCATTTGCAAGCATAGAGCGTCCCCCATGGGAATGCAGTCGTCAAGAGCCTAGGTATGCTAAATACCGTAATGAAAAGCTGCCGGAACATAGCGATGCCAAAAACCGGACGTGGGCGGCAACTGGACGACACACGGCTTTTTGTACGAGTATTTACCGTTCAACATACATGGGTATGTGGAATTTTTGCACTGCATGGCATTGGACTGCGCCATCACTCTGACACATAAGTTTTTAAGTCTTATAATGCCCAGAAATTTCATTGGCTTCAATGTCCTTCAAACCGAAACACAATAGCACTTACACACTGCTGCTTAGTGGCAGAAATAGACAAAGGGGTAGTACCAACACAGAAGGCCTCTCGCATACGAAAGACCTACGATCTTGTAAATCATGGTGGAAATGTCGCTATCGCTCGACTCGTGTCACGCATCCCGGTCTCCCTGTCTCAGTCAAGTACCTCAATACAAGCCTTAACCACTCTCAGATGAGGACGCCCGTGAAAAATATTAAACAGAAGCGAGATATTATTATTAAACAGGTAAGTTAGAAAATAAACATATTCAAAAAATGTTATTTACATCTGAATTTCTGTGTGTATTGACGAAGCCGTGGGTGCCGCAACATGCTATCTCGCTCTGGCTCCAAGTCATCCCTCTTCTCTTGCGGAGGTAATCAATCGAAATACGGTTTACAAGCAGTAATTTAATTTAAGTTTAACAAATAAAATATGATTATTTTTCCAGTCCAGTCCAATTTTCGTATGCGAGTTTTTCCATTAGAATTGGGCTTTCTTAAATTACGTATAATGGCAAGACCCGTGCATAGATCTAATAAACAGGGCCATGTGTTCACGGGAACGTTTCACATCACGCACAATGAAACAGGACAGTGATGTGTGGATTACAAGGGATCTCGGAGTGTGTAGAAGCAATTAGGCAGGCCGGCATAATTTTGCCGACCTACGATAGATACATCGTCTGTCGTTGCTCGACAGTATTCTTGGATTGCGCTGCACTTACCATCAAGTGTAGCGTAGTCACTTTGCAGAGATAGGATAAAAAAATATATAACGCTTACTAGCATACGCACTCATGCCTGTAATCCCCGAAGTGGGTGTGGGTGTGTGGGTGTACTGGTAACAACCACTGGTCTGCCAGACCTCAAGATACCGTGAGCTCTTTCTGCGTAGATCGGACTAGTGTCAACTAACTTTTTTAAATAATTAAAAATAAATGTATAATTTTAAAATGAAGGTAGCCATTGTAACATTAACTTTTCGAGACGACCTACACCTCAGTCTCTCCCGTGACCACGAAGGCTGAAAAGCTTTCGAAACGTCGGGACTAAAATAAAAATTAAACCGCGATAAAATCCGTATAAACTAGTTTTATTTCAATGTGTAATATTCGCGTAAACCTAAGAAATCAACAAGCTTTTAGTCGCATTGTCGCCCACACTTTTTTTTTTTTAAAAAAGTAGGTTTTCTGATCGGGTTTCCCACACAAACTATCCTACCACTTTTCTTTTGGAATCTCAAAAATACCTTTCTTAGTGATAACCTACGTCAATATAGGAGTACGGTATACATTTTTAGCTTTTTAGGTCCAACGGTTTGTTCTGGAATGCATGAATCAGTCATTATAATTTTATATGTAACATAGCATATTTCTCTTCATATTTCTCTACACAATTATCAATTTTTTATCTTGTAAGAACTAACGAAGCGGGAAAACACGTGTTAGTAATTAAGAAGACTAATTAAAATATAATGCTAGGCGACTAGCTATTAAAAGATAATGCAGACCTTAATTTCATACATCATTAGATGCGATGGCTCTGAGGATCGATAATTAGTTTTTGTTCGTCAATGTACTTGGTTTTACATTGGAAAATGTATAAGTATACATATAAAAATGCAGTGATAGCTCAGCGTGGTATGGACTGTAGAGACGAAAGTCGCAGGTTCGAAACCAGCCCCAAGCTAAGTTATACATACATACGCACTCACGCCTGTATTCCCCGAAGGCGTAGGCAGAGGTGTAACTAGTACACCCACATTCCGCCGAGCGTATCTCCGTCCTACGATGTGATAGGGGGCGAGCCTATCGCCATACCGGGCACAAATTCCAGACTCCGGGATGATACTGAGCATTTCGTAATAGAAAAACTCAGTTCCACCTTACCCGACCCGGGGATCGAACCCAAAACCTCAGAGTTGCTTAATCGTAACGCGTACGCATTACAACTGCGCCACCGAGGCAGTCATGTGTGTATTATTTCTAAGTTATGTGTGTATTAATTGTTAATTATCACTTGCTTTAACGGTGAAGGAAACATCGTGAGGAAACCTGCATACCTGAGAAGTTCTTCATAAGAATTTCGAAGGTATGTGAAGTCTGCCAACCCGCATTAGGACAGCGTGGTGGACTAAAGACTAACCCCTCTCATTCAGTAGAGGAGGCCCGTGCCCAGCAGTGGGACGTATATAATACAGGGCTAATATTATTATACATATAATTACGACTATCCAAGCGCAGTGTGGACCGACCTCGAGCCCGCTGGACCGACGGACCTTATAGACGTAGTGGGAGGCGGCTGGATGAGGTAGGCGGAGGACCGTCAAGTGTGGCGCCAACTTGGAAAGACCTATGTCCAGCAGTGGACGAATTCAGACTGATGATGATGATGATAATTACTTGTCCTGACTGACTCATCCATCAACGCAGAGCCTAAACCGCTGGGGTTACGAACTTGAAATGTTGGCAGTTAATGCCTTTTTTATTGAAAGCGTCCACTAAAGGATTTATGGATTTTTTTATTTTAAGGGGGTTACGTTAAGAAGGGGGGGGGCGGTGTTCAACTTTGTATGAAACTGTAACGGAATACGACTGTGAGGTGTGAACGACTACGAATTGAGCACAAATATTGCAAAATAATGAAATACTTACCTACGTGTTTCATATTTTTGGAAATAACTTTGCATGAAAGTGTTTTAACTTTTAAACAACTTGATCGATTGGTCATATTCACACCATACATTCGTTTTGCAGAGACGATAGTTCATAGTATACAAGGTGGAAGGACCCTCGTATGCGAGAGGCCGTCTGGGTTGGTGCCACCGCTTTGTCTATTTCTGCCGCTAAGCAACATTAACGGTTTGAAGGGCATTGAAGCTAGTGAAATTTATGGGCATTATGAGACTTGAACTTATGCTTCGGGGCGACGAGCGCATTACAATTGTAATTCAAAGTTCTAAGTGGTTTTGCTTCTATTTATGGGCAAGCGTTGCGCTTACCATCAGGCGAGCGACCTGCTCATCTCATCTTTCAAACGAATAAAAAAATATATACCTAACAAAATATTGTATCAAAATGTTCCAACCACAAGCTCATGTCTTTGCATGGCATTATAAACATAAGTTAAGACAGCTGACGAGCCTACCACCATATCAGTTTTTTCGAACACACTAATGGTTGCCAGACCTGGAGTTTAAACGCCATACCTCATCAGATTCACAGACTCATAAAAACAAATTCTTTAGGAAAAAATACAGATTCATTGTTCAATAAACCCGACGACAGCGAAACATCAGAAGCAATGGGAATGATATCGCGTGATTACATACAGCTCTATCTAGAAACTATAAATCAAAGTAATGGTCATGATGATTAACGGTTAAGAGCCATGGAGAGATTTATGTGAACATTGGTAAACGAGCGTGAAACAAGCCACCGACTTGCGACCAATCCATTTGCAAAGTTCAGTGTTATTGTTACTTGATAGACTAATGCCCGGTTTCTGAAAGGCTGATCAATGTTAAATTAACTGATCAACTCTCAATTCTCATGTCAAATCAAAATTGAGTTGCTAGAAGCTTGGTCAACATCTTTTATTTAACACACATGTTAGTTAACATAGATTTAACATTTTTATGAAAAATCGGTTATCAAACGCTATTAGACAGACATCAGATATACATTTTTCACTAAATAACGTTTTAGCAGCTCGAATTGATTTGACACCGCTGTCAAATCAATTCGAGTTACTGAAACACAGCCAGCCAGGAGGTTTTGACAGCCTCTGTGGCGCAGCGGGCGAGTAGCTGGTTACGAAGCGAGAGGCCGTGGGTTCGATTCCCGCACTGAGACAAATGTTTGTGTGATCCACAAAAATTTGTTTCGGGTCTGGGTGTTGTGGGACCGCAAGTCCCTCGTAGTTCCTGATACCCACGATACAGGTTTTACCTAGTGTTGGGTCAGGACTATGTGTGTGACTGTTGGGTGTATTTATTATTTTATTCTTTATAAACGTTATTTAGTGAAAATGTAACAATATTTGATGTCTCTTTAGTACCGTTTGACATAATACTCGTATGTTAACTAACATGTGTAAAATCAATGGTGTTGACCACGCTTCTAGCAACTCAGTTTCGACTTGACATGAGATTTGACATTTGATTAGTAAATTTTACTTTGATCAGCCTTTCAGAATCCGGGCGTTAGTCTAACACGACTGACGTAACTGAGTTTAAGAATTTAAGCCACGCTGTAGATAATTTTGTCTACAGCATTAATGGGCCGGCTCGACCGGGTTGTTAGCACTGTCTCACAGAAACCCGACGTGAAATAGCAGATTGGTGTTGCGTTTCGTATGGTGAGTGAGACATCCGGACGCCTAAATCGCCTGCCCCTTCCCTGTATATGTATGTATGTTTAAGGATCAGAGATGGGCAAATACCCAGGCATTTTTGGCAAATTGGGAATAATGCTTAGTGTCCGATATAAATACATGTATGCCCAAAATGCCGGGTTTCTCCTTTTTTTTGCCGCCATAAATACATTGCCCACCTCTATTAAGTAGTCTTAAGATACCTAAAGCTGAAGCCGCAACCTCCAGCATAAACAAAAACTTTCAAATCGCCAACAACAAATTAATTATAATTCATAACATATGATTGGCTTCGTATATGGTCTCGTGGTGTACAGACGGGCGACGACACGTGTCAACACACGTATTGGTATGTGTGAAGCGAGGCTGTCGACAAATAGCCAATGGTATACGCGCCATGAACTGTTAATGTAAAGCACAAGTATTGTGTAGGGTTGGCAAAAAAACAGTACTCTGAGTAAACTTAGCTACAATCATCGTTTTTAACAGACTTCAAAAAAGGAGGAGTTGGTTGTTGGAAAAAAATCATTCGATAGAGTTTAGTTGGGATGTGGTCCCATATAAATTTGGTTAAGATCTGATGAAGGAGTACGAAGTAATAAAATAAAACTCCTCAACGGACAACAGTACACTCATCGCGATTGTGTTATTTTATTGGAATTTACATGCTATTGCTGTAACTACCACTAATATGTTTCTAAGTTTTGTTTTGTTTTCTGCCGATCTGCGATAGATTCAGTGTCTATCGTTGGTCGACAGTATTCATGGATTGCGCTATACTTACCATCAGGTGTAGCGTAGTCACTTTGCCGAGCCAGGATAAAAAAAAAAACTTATTTTATTTACGAATATGCCATCAATATCTGATTATCCTAGCCTGGTCAGTCACTCAAGAGAAGAATGTATACCTACTTAATCTAATTTTGTTGCATTAGAACAACGCGCGTTCGTATTTCCGAAATAAACAAAGATTGCCGAAACTCATGACTTTGATCGTAATACAATATTGACCTCCTTGAAGTCTAGTGCGAGTTTACGAGTGGTAGAGCCATGCTGTAGACAAAATTGAATGATCCGGCTCGTCCGGGTCGCTACCACTATCTCACAGAAAACGGACGTAAAGTAGCAGCTTGCTGCCGCGTTTCGTACGGTGAGTGAGATATCCATGGGCGGTGGAGATCACTTACCATCAGGTGACCCACTTGCTCGTTTGCCGGCCTATGCTATAAAAAAACCGGAGGCCCAAATCCCCTCCCCTTCCCAATCCTTATCCTTAATCCCTTAATTATCCCTTCCCTTTAAGGTCGGCAACGCGCCCATGACTCTTGGTATTGTGGACGTACAGGGGCTGTGGTGATCACTTACCATCAGGTGACCCACTTGCTCGTTTGTCGTTTTTATGCAATAAAAAAAAATGCATACATTTTATAAAAATAATGTAACAGGTTTTTTTTATATATGTACAGAAACAACCTCTGCATGCCGTGGATGCACCTCTACCCACCCCTTCGAGGATAGAAGGGTAAGCTTGTAAATAAATAAAAGCAACACTAATAATATTTATAATATTAAAACACACTGTGATATTAATTACAACTTATTAAATATTGACTTTTCTATAATTACATGTTTCAAATGTATATATTTTTAGCCCTTGTTTACTGTTTTTAAAAAGAAAATAATCGCAAATTCTTCTAAGTGTATAAAAGTAACTTGAATTAGGCAGCCCTGAGCATGCGCAATGCGCACGTCTTGACATTTACTTCCTAAACGGTGGACAGGAAGCGTTCGCCGGACGGCCGACGAAAGCTCTCGCAAGCTTTATTGTGTCGTGTATTCACAGTTACACGTCTATTGGATTGCCGAAAATGGTCAAAGGGAAATTCCACCTTGTGTACCATGATATATTATTCCAATCATGGCGTGCGAGCTTTTGTTTGCGACGTCTTTTGGCTATGGTTATAGGGTCGATCACCATGGCTCAGTGGGTGAGCTGGAGAATATAAACGCAGCTTCAAAACGTTGCATCGAATACAGATGAGGCGATTTAATAAATCTAAACTGCGGCTGTAGTTTTGTTTGATGCGAAAATATAGTAAACTAGCTTTTGCTCACGTCTCTGCACGCGTGGAAGTCATTCCCGTCATCATTTCGGGGTAAAAGGTAGCTTAAGTCACTTACCGGCCAATAAACTATCTTTATACAAAAAGTTATATCGATCCGTTGCTGTGTAAAAGGACAAACCAACAAACACACTTTCGTATTTTACTATTAGCATAGATATATTTTTTTCTGCTCTAGTTTTAAACGAAAACACCTTTTCTATTATGCCTGGAAAAGGCAAAGCAAAAAAACATGTCCGTGTCTTTAAACTTTAAATACAAAAAAACACCGCTTTTATGAAAAAACATAGGCGACATTCACCAAAAGATCGTAAAAGGTAATTTCTCATGTTGTGTAGATAATTTTTAACAAACTATAATTTGTTTAGGGAACGCTTCCCGAGTCCCGCGGGAGCATCGACGGGAGCTGCGTCTGGACAACGTCGTTAAAAAACTATAAAAACTCACAATCTACTAAAATATCTTTTAACTATGTACGGAAAAATAGAATGTTAACCACTTCGGTAGCAAGGCAGGCTTAGGGTAAACGTGACTATTAACGTAATACCATTAGACTTTCTGTTTTATTAGTAAGTAGCTAAGTTAAATATTTAAGCATATAATGTTATCCATGATAACGCTATTTAACAGACAGACAGAAGTACAAAGTCTATAAAATGCATATTAGGTACACTATCGTCGAGTCTAAAATATATTTAACTATCCTATATTGTGCTAAACTCATGGAATAACGAAATTCCCTCCTCCCTTAAAATGGAGACAAGCCTCAATCCAGGAAACAGTACCAGCCTTTATTAGTCAAGTTTGAAGCGAGGACTTCGTATGTTACTCGTAAATAATTTTATGATATAACCGAAACAAAAGGACATAAAGTTATAAGAATTTATGATCTTCCGGAAAAGCTTATTAAAATATAAATTAACTTAACAGATTGTAAAAAGATGGAAGTTGGTAATGACAGTAGTTATAAAAGGAATCCTTTTGAATAATCTTTATATTTATGACTATATTTTACCGCAAATTATATATATATTTTTATGAACAAAAGAGAATTAAGACATTTTACATTCATGGCCATTAAAAGTTATAAGAAAGACAAATATTAAGAAAAAAATAGAAAAGCAAATTAAGAGAGTAAAGAAGTTGCATGAGAAACACATCCAAATCAACACAAAAATAATTAAGAAGAGGTTATGTAGAGTAATATAAAATAATTATAGTAAAACGTGCAAAGTGCTTACCTGCTGAGTGAGACAAATATCGGAAGCGTTGCCATTTCAAAATATCTGCAAATAAAAATTGAATTTCAAATCATTTTTGATTTATGAGTGGTAGAGCCACGCTGTAGACACTTTTGTCTACAGCATGTATGGGCCGGCTCGTCCGGGTCATTACCACTGTCTCACAGAAAACTGGCGTAAAGTAGCAGCTTGCTGCTGCGTTTCGTACGGTGAGTGAGATATCCGGAGGCCCAAACCCCCTCCCCTTCCCAATTCCTTAATTATCCCCTTCCTTTAAGGTCGGCAATGCACCCATGATTCTTTTAGTATTGTGGGCGTACATGGGCGGTGGAGATCACTTACCATCAGGTGACCCACTTGCTCGTTTGCCGGCCTATACCATAAAAAAAAAAAAAAAAAAAACAAAGTAATTAACTACCAATAGATCAACTTTTAAACAAGGAAATGAGCCCAAGGCTTCGGGCCCTTGTAGATTGGTGACCGGACGCAGTATCTATGGCCGGGGCATAAACAATGGAGCGATTCGATAAGCGCATTATCTTTTGTTCCGACTCAGATATCACAATGGACTCTTTTTTAGGTTTGTAAAAGAACACATCCCTTAATAGAGTTGTATTTCAACATATTATGTGGGCATGTCAACAAGAGATAGTATAATAATATGCATCTATCTACGTTTCTACGAATTCACATCGGTCTTTATTGTTGTTTTTAAATGGCCAGTTCCTTCCAGTTGGCGCAAAAACCAGAAAGACAATTTTTACATGACAGCCTCCGTGGCGCAGTCAGCGAGTAGCCGGCTGCGAAGGAAAGGCCGTGGGTTCGATTCCCTCACCAGGAACTGGGTCTGGGTGTTGTGTCAAGTCCCTCGTAGTTCCTGATATCCACGATACAGGTTAACCTAGTGTGGGATCAGGACTATGCATGTGACTGTTGGGTGTATTTATTTATTATTTAATCATTGAAACTACCAGAAAATACAAGTTTCCGCCGTAACACCATGAGTTCATTTCAATTCATTTTTACTTGCCTTCACCACTCCTCAAAACACTTTAGGTGCCCATTAACCCAAACCTACGATACCAGGGGAAGCTGTTTATTCTGTTAAAACGAAAGGGCGGCGTTGGAGGGTAGACAGAGGGGAATCTAAAATCGATACAAATCGCATATCAAGGGAGTGGAATCTGCACAATACTTTATTTGATTAGACCAACCCTAAGATGACTCACCGCGAGGACATCTTCGATAAACTTAATATTTTATTGCGATTCAAATCGATAAGAAACAAGTTAGGATCGTCTGCTATTTCCTTAATGGGACATTGAACTTGTATTATTTATTAATCAATGTACGTTTTTATTGTTTACTTTGTTATTTACGTATTTATGATGCCATTTACATACAATAACAGTATTTAAAAAGTTTTGTTTATAATATTAAGTTACTATCGAATAAATTAAAGTTTTATAAAATTTCAGTGATTCATTTTATGTTAACACATCAGAGTACCTCTTTTATGGTTGTTACACGAGAATAACCAATATGTACGGCTGGTGCGGGTTCGAATTCAACATCAGAACCATAAAATTGATCTCGTGCTACAATACGTGCAAAGTAACTTAGCCGGCCAAAGTTAATAACTTCATCTGCTATCTACGCCTCCCGCTACTCTTTTGTCTCTGAAAACAATAGCTCCAATGCCGCTCGTGACAAGCTTCAGTCTGGTCAAGTTTAAATGAGTGTTTTTTGAAGTGAAAACTTCTTTAGCCGCGTTGGGCACTCTTTGGTAGGGGAAAATCTTATGGTTTTGCGTCACCGACATGCTCATGACGCGCAGCGGCCGTGTTTTGTTTGAATATTATTTGAATCGTTTAATTGTAGAATCTTTGCGCAGTCCAATAGTGAGTACTAAAAAACCATATAAACATGCATATAATTGTTGCTCGGAGTGTCAATAGATGTGAAAACCAGATTAATGTTGATAATGTTAATTCAAACATTATGAAACGCATGTAATCCCCGAAGGGGTAGGCAGAGGTGTAACTGGTACACTCACATTTCGCCGAGTTAATCTCAGTCCCATAATGTGATAGGGGGAGAGCCTGTCGCCATACTGAGCTCAATTCCAGACTCCGGGCAGATACTGAGCATTTCGTAATAGAAAAACCCAATATCACTTTTACCCGACCCGGGGATGGAAAGCACGACTTCAGCGTCAGCCTCAGTTGTAACGCGTACGTATTACTACTCCACCGAGGCAGTCTTGGTTGAAATTTCAACATTTCTCATTACGTATATAAAACTCTTTAGTAGCTAATTAACCATAACCATAACCCATAACAAAGTAGTTTCCCACAATAGAGGTCGCGCAGACCTAGTATGAGACGGAGGGAGAAACTCGACTCTTGGACTTTGGAAAGATTGGCCAGAAAAGCGGTTAACCGAAGATAATAGAAAGAGGGACGAGAAGCATTTGCCCAGCTAAACAATACGGGTAGAAAACCTAAAAATAACGCGTCTCCTCTGAAATGACGCGCCTCACCCAAAGACTTCAATGTATACTACTAGACGAGCTGTTTAGAAGTAAAATTACGTCACATAACGCGGGAGTTTGACAGCTCACAAACAGAGAGTAAGATAGGGGTTCTAGTTGAGAGTGAGCGAGATGGTAATATTGAGTTACGGTCAATTGACCGCAACTTAGTGGTACAATTTCTATGTACCGCGCAGCTTGTCTAGTAGTACCTATACATTAAAGTCTTTGGGCTCACCCCTCAATTTTGATTCTCACTACAATTCACACCAAATTATGATAGGGCGCATCATTTTAGATTAGACGAACTGTACGAGTACAGTTAACATTCAGGGAATGGTGTGTTCACCCTCCTCGTAGCTAGCATGGTTCACACATGTTTACTTACGAGTACAATAACATGTTAGAACAATTCATTTAACTAGCATTATTTATTCTTTCCACCTGCCCTGATCCCACTCGCAGTGGGGTCAGCGCATCATGATTTTTAACACATGTTACAGAAACATTTGGATTGTAGTTATTACGACCGGCTGCCTGCCTGACTGACGTCACATTGGTTGACACCTCTCTGAGACAACACCCAACCCGAAACAAATATTTGTGGATCACACAAACATTTTATCTCGGTTTGGTAATCGAACCCGCGGCCTCTCGCTTCACAGCCGGCTATTCGCCCACTGCGCCACGGAGGATGTACGATGCTGGCTACGAAATTATTATTTATTCTTATTTATATTAAAGTTTATTATGATAGCTCAAAATATACTTTCGTTTGTTATCTGATGATATTTTTTTTTAAATGTCTAAATTCATCGATAATAAAACTAATAAAAAGGTTTCTAGTAATCTTGAAAGTAGATACTTCTTATAGAGACTTATTTCTCCTGGATCTTATGTATTAGTAATAGAAACTAATAATATGATAAGAATAAATCTTATAAAATTTTTGAAAAATATCCTTACTTGTCTTTGAAAAACCAAATAGGTGTTAATATTCCATTTTCAAAACACTTAGAATAACAATATACTTAGGTAACTTATTACTTCAGGTACTTTATCCAAACTTAAACACAACAAAACGTGCCGTCATTAAAAAAATATTATTAACAAAAAAAACAGTACATACCCTAAAAAATATTACACGATTTCACAACATTTTACAATCCGAAAGCTTTGTTTAATGAAAACAAACAAACTTTAATAACATAAACAAAGTCAAATTGGCGGTAATATGTTACAACACGCGGACGTATTCTTATTTCAAAGTCGTTATTACTGTCAAAACTAAGTACTAAAAACCGTAGACTAAAAACACACATTCAATACGTTAAAATTATTTCGATATTCGAACGCGGCAAAGGCGATCGTGTCACGCGGCCGCTCCTCCCGTCACTCATTTATCTATGGACAAAAATGGCGACTTACGGACAGTTTATTTTTAATGGAACTCTTTGCATGGGGTTGCGACTATAATTTGGGGCAACAAGTGGGTGAAATTATCGGATCCGCGCATGCGTGGTGGTCGCGCTGTGTAAGTACGCAAATAAGATGGTATTTGTTCGGAAATAGCTATATCGCGTGGGGTAGTTATTTATGTGTTGAGAATGTATGAATGAAAAGCAGCCGATAATTGTATAGTTTCATTTAACTGCATTTGTGAGCGTTTCCAAACCAATTAATGAATCGGAAAAATTTACACGTAACTTATGCCGATAATTAAATCGTAAGTAGTCAGGTTTCTGCTGGCAGCGTACGACACGTAAATAGGGGCCTAATCTAATATAATTTATAAATAATATAATTTCTATATTTAAGTTGAAAACTGCGATGTAAAATTTTGGAAATAAAGGCTTTTTTTTTAATTCTTCAACCAAAGCAATATTTATTAAAAATCACTGCTCCATCAACCACCAGTAACGATACAACAGTTCACCGACTTCCCGACAGTTTTTACCTTAGAGAAATTGTAATAAAAAGTACATACATCAAGACCAGAGACATGGCTTGCGGCAGGTCGGCAGGAAGCGTGCTCAGCTGAGCATGGCGCACATTATGGGATCTTATGACTTGTCCTGTGTATAGTCCAATTTATTTTCTTTATAGAATGGGTCTATTAAGATTTGGATCGTGTAATGAAAAAAATATGGTGGTGGGTTCGATTTCAAGGGTGTTCAAAATGTATAATATGTTTTTCAACTTCCAAAGTTCAAGAGCAAGTGGGTCACGTGATGGTAAGTGATCTCCACCGCCCATGTACGCCCACAATACCAAAAGAATTATTATAATTAAGCGTTGCCGACCTTAACGGAAAGGGATAATTAAGGAAGGTAAAGGGGATTTGGGCCTCCGGACATCTCACTCACCGTACAAAAGGCAGCAGCAAGCTCCTACTTTACGCCATTTTTCTGTGGGATAGTAGTAAGAACCCAGAGGAGCCAGCCCATTCTTGCTGTAGACAAAACTGTCTACAGCGTGGCTCTACTACTCAAAAGAACATAACCTGAACTAGGACATAGGCCCGTTCACGCGGGCGGAGCTGCAAGCAAAAGCTAGTAAGTATATAACCAAAAGCATTACAACTCACAGCCCTGATTTTATTTCTAATGACATTCACAGGAAAAGTGCCGTCATAAAAACGGACAAGTTTATGACTTGGGTTCAAATACCTATGACCTAGGCACGAGCCACACAAAAACTAACCCTAGTTATATCGGTAAGCACCACTTGAATACCATCCAGTTTTTATCGTACGTAATCAAAGGAAAGTCTCGCATGACAGCAATCCATTGCCTGCACCATGGGCATTCTAGGAATTGTATTAATTACTTTCCTGCTTTATATTTAGAAAATGGCGGGAATAAAAGATTAGTTGGAGTAGCGCATTAGGCGAGGTGGCGGCTGTGAAACGGGAGGCCGTGGGTTCGTGTTTATGGGATCCGCAAAGTTTTGGATCTAGGTGTTGAGACCGAAAGTCTCGTAGATATACCCACAAGTCCCACGACATTATTATGCGACACAGGATATTTCCTAGTCTGAAGTCAAGACTATAACTGTTGACTGTGTGGTGTTATTTTTTATTAAACTAGGGGCTTTGCCCATGTTTTTCCACAAAACATAAAATAAAAATAAATTAAAGTCCGACGAATATGAGACATATCTTACTTTCTTCCCCACATTATTCTGCATCGATTGATATCGGTCTCGACCCCATACCCCCAGCTTCTTTCGGAGGAGATAGCGTGACAAGCTTTTGGCAGCGGCGGCGGCGACGCCAGTTACTTTTTTTAGAATAGAGAGATAATCTAGGTCTTTAAAACTAGTCACATTTCTATAAGGAGAGTACTGTCTTAAATTTCAGACAAACCGAAATGGTAACTAACATAAATAACAATAGATAATTCAAAATGAAATGAAAACAATTTATTATCTAGATAACAAAGGAATATCCAGAATGGGTATATTTTATGCAAAACCCTGTCCCCAATCACCACCCAACGCATACGTCCATATGTTCCTTGCATTCCCGTTCCTTGCATATGCACAGCTCATCTTTGTTCTTGTTTCTAAAGAAGTTCTCTGGGGGATCTGCAATAGAAAACAATAATATTCATTTATTTCATAGACATTTTGTATAGAACTTTTATGAGTGGTAGAGCCACGCTGTAGACACTTGTCTACAGCATGTATGGGCCGGCTCTTCCGGGTCATTACCACTGTCTCACAGAAAACCGACGTAAAGTATCAGCTTGCTGCTGCGTTTCGTACGGTGAGTGAGATATCCGGAGGCCGAAACCCCCTCCCCTTCCAAATTCCTTAATTATCCCTTTCCTTTAAGGTCGGCAACGCACCCATGATTCTTTTGGTATTGTGGGCGTACATGGGCGGTGGAGATCACTTACCATCAGGTCACCCACTTGCTCGTTTGCCGGCCTATACCATAAAAAATAAATAAAAAAAAGAACTGGACGCCCATACAGCCTTGCAATGTAAAAAAAATCTACGACAATTGCTATATCAGAGTTAGTGGTGATGGCCTAGAGAGACTGACGATACTGGATTATGGGTCATGCCAGTTGGATAAATCATGATGCAGTATAGAATTATCATGCAGTACAGCATACTTTTAATTGCATCTTGAAGGATTCCCCTTTTATAGAAAAATATTTTAAAGTCAAGGTACAGGTAAATGAATCACCAGACGGTAAATAGTCGTCCGCCATTAACACCCGTAATGCCGAAAAAATACGCGGTGGCCTAACGGCTTTTTCAAGAAAATTCGTATCAAATTGTATCTTAAATCAATTTGCATAAGAATTGGTTAAGTAGATTTCATATACCTACTTAGATTTTCCATAAAAACCATGGTAAAAACTAAATAATTGCAAGAGTTTACCTCAGCTCCAAACAGAGGACTACTTAGTATAACAAGCAACTTTCTTAATTAAACTAACCAATTGTCAAATCATCATTAAAGTACAGCATAATCGCTGGTATATGAACATTTTCTGGTAGTCCCACTTCACTGAACAACTCTCGTTCGTCCGGGATGCCGTTGTCAACCAGAGTCTTGTTCAAGCGAATGGGTTTTCCCAGGTACCTCCAAGTGTATGACATCATGTGAGTATTATGGGGGAGGTATCGCATCATGATCTGGTGTATGGTTTCCTCTGAGCATACTTCTAGGGTTACTGTGGATCCTGAAATATTGATCATCGGCAGGAGTGATAACAAACCTCTCAAAGTCTTATAATACTAACATTAGGAATATACCCAAGTGTTAGGCAACATTTGTTGATCGCAACACCAGACTTGTTGGGGACTCCCTATTGTATCATTTATGGATTGATAATGAAGGGGTCCGAGAATGTAATTCCGGGTAGATTGAAATAATGGCCGTGCAAGTAGTAAACAAGTTGTACGCCTGGTGGGGTGACAGTTGCTTTATAAGAGAGCGCTCCGTCATTGGGAGCTAAATGTTGTGAGTACTGCGAGTGCTCTCAGTTCTCTGGGTTCTGTGTGACCAATAAACCATGAATAGAATTAAATATCCATCATTTGGAATTTTCTATTCATGTATCCTTAACGTAAAATCTAACACAAGTAGGTATCACTAAATACCTGTCAAAGAATTAGTAATCCGTATCGGCCGCGTCTTCGCCGTCATCTTCCCTATCACTTTGGTCTCGTCCAACCACCACGGCTTTCCTAGCGGCCGCCAGCGGGTCGACGGCACCACGCACTGTCTAGCCGGATGGCCGTGTAAATGGTACGTGGTGGTAGAACCCACGATAGGATGTGTGTACCGCATCCACTCGTCTCCTACGAACCAGTGGCTTAGATCCTTGCCGGCGTAAGCGAGGATTGTCATGGCTAGCTGTAGAGTAAAATTTAGCTAGTTAGCTGATCATATAAGTGATCTTCGCTCATGAATACCCATTATATCAGAAGAATCATAGATACCTTATAAGAAAGGAATGGGTTTGGGAAGGAGAGAGGGGGTTTGCGCCTTAGGAAACTCACTCACTGTACGCAACAGGTGGTTAGCACTTCACAACGGTTTACTGCAAGAGAGTAGTGCTACCCAGGTCGAGCGAACCTATTTATGATGTAGACAAAATTGTGTAAGTAACCAACTTCACGGGTATAAATCCCATCACGTCCAATTTCAATCATAATTATAATACTTACGATGTTTAGGATTCGAACCCATGACTTCTCGCGTCACAGACCATGTACGTTATGACTTAACCAAAAAGGCGATAAAATATTATTCATTTTATCTATTCAGTTACCTTTTATCTGTTTTCCAGAGGCCTAATATACGGGCATAAACGCCTAATTTGGGTCCCGCTGCAAACATCTAGAATCTATAATCTAGAGTGATAGTTTAGCGTAAAGTGATATGGCAAGATAAAAGAACGAGACGAAAGCCGCAGGTTCGAAACCAGCCCCAAGAGAATGCACCTCTGATTTTTCTAAATTACATGTTTATTCATTGTTAATTATCGTTTGCTTTAACAGTGAAGAAACATCGCGAGGAAATCTGCATATCAAAGTTCTCCATTAGAATTTCGAATATATGTGATGTCTGCCAACCCGCATTAGGCCAGCGTGGTGGACTAAGGCCTAACCCCTCTCACTAGTCAAGGGGGCTCGTGCCGAGCAGTGGGACAGTAAGTATAATGCAGGGTATAATATAGGTATAATCTAATATTATTCTAACTGCTACGATTTCCTGTATCTGGCATCTGAACATCCAATTATTTGTAATTTGTTTTCGTGTGGGGGTCAGACAGCGGTAATACCAAATATAATGTACCAAACACTGTCAAATGTATTATACGAGAAGGCGGACCCTGGAATTAATCCGGAATAACGACAGCCAGAAAAGTCGGTGTAACCTTGAAATAAAACCGGTTTATACGGATTTAATAGCGGTTTAATTTTTATTTTAGTCCCGACGTTTCGAAAGCTTTTCAGCCTTCGGCCAGCCTACAGTCTCTCACCGCGATAAAATCCGTATAACCTAGTTTTATTTCAATGTGTAATATTCGCGTAAACATAAGAAATCATTCGGTGTAACCTTTTACCGAAAAACCATATAGATAAAAATAATACTTACTCTTTTCCCATCACAGTAAACAAACCCTCGTTTGAAACAAGGGCAGTATTCCACACAATCATCTCCACAGTACCAGTTCTTCACCTGACAGGAACAGCTCTTCTTACAATTGCAAAAGGAGAACTGTTCCTGTAGCCAGGACGTCATGTCCAGCACTTTACCGTTCAAAGACACCCAGCAGTCAGATGCCGTGTTATGGATGGCCACTTCTGCTGGGGTATACCATTCTTGCTTTGTGAATTTCATGATATTGATAGAATTTTATGTTGTGTTACAAAAATAGGTGTATAGTCTAAGCCAGTCTAAGCTAAAATGATTTCGATTTTTGGCAAGTCACGTTGTCAAAATATTACCTACGACCAAAAATACCAGATTTTAGTAATTCCAAAGAGTTCATATTAAATTAGACAAGGCAAGCATTTGTCGAAACTCTGTTCTTTAATAAATAGCATAAGTTGGCGAGTTACTGGCGCCGTTGTTAAACGTTCATTGTAAAATTTTCAGTTTGCACTGATTATTCTATACATTTTTATTAATTATAAAACTTGCCACTATCATTATGATTATTGCATTCCCAGCCATTTAAATCTGGTGGAAGAAGGGGTGACGTGATCAATGACGTCATCGTCCACAAAGGCCATTACGGTGCAGGCGTGCGATGGAGATAATGAGATATTCTCACTCCGCTCCCACCTTAGCTTATGCAATTATTATAGTTCCGGCGATGGTTCCGGCCTTATTTTTAACCAATTTAATGATATATTAGCAAAATGATGATATTTTACATACGCACTCACGCCTGTAATCCCCGAAGGGGTAAGCAGAGGTGTAACCAGTACACCCACATTTCGCCGAGCGTATCTACGTCCCACAATGTGATTGGGGGCGAGCCTATCGCCATACCGGGCACAAATTCCAGACTCCGGGCTGATACTGAGCATTTCGTAATAGAAAAACCCAATACCACTTTACCCGACCCGGGGATCGAACCCGAGACCTCAGCGTTAGCCTCAATCGTAACGCATACGCATTACAACTGCGCCACCGAGGCATGATATTTTTTCATATAAAATAAGTACCTAAGTACTGAAAGTATTAAATTAAACATCAGAAATAACCCCATTTGAATCTTAGTAACAGGAAGTACTGTAAGTTGAAACGTTGGATTATTTAACCGAATAAAATAAGACACATACACAATGCGAGTAATAAATATATTAAATAAAGAATATTCACATTTAATAATACGAAATGTCGATAGTTTCATAGACAAATGTCATTCGCTCGACAGCCTTTAGCTACCTATGTACTGGTAAATCATATTTAGCACAATTATATTCTGTATACATATTCAACTTATAAAAAAAAATGTTACCTCTTGACTACATGTTTGAAATAATATTCGGCAGCAGGGACGGTTACCAAACTTTTACCGGTAAAATTACTAAAACAGTAAAGTTATGTTGTGTTAAATTGTTAACGTTAGATGTATCGATAATCATAATCGATATAACGTTAAATAATATAGTTACTTTTAACGCTAATTCGCGACAGTGACTCCGGTAATCATAAAAATACCGGCATAAGTATCGTTTACCGATACTAGTCCATATTCACAAACAACACTTGCAAGCTCTTTGCCAAGTGTCCAATTCTGTATACATGATTGGTCTGTTTTGATTTAGCGCCAAAAAAAGATTTACGTTTAGAGAAATCGTCACTATGAGTTCGCGCTCACTTTGAGGTCTCATAGTAAGGTTTATGAATACGAGGGTTATTTTGGTAACTCGTAACATTAACTGACATAAGGGTAGGGTTTATAAGTATCGTTAATTTTTTATATCATTACTATAGACAATAGAAAAAACCCAGCAATTCGGTCCCTGTTCGGCAAGATTGGCAATGCTTTCCATAAATTTTAGTCTAAGACTTTACGTTATAAATACATAAAAGCAATCAGCACGCATATTAGACCTCAATACATGTTATAATTTTGGGTTTTCTCAGACATTGACTATATTCATCGCGCATACATATAATATTGAACTGCGAGAATTGAACCTCTTTCAGCCCACTCTCTGTACAATAAGCTGGCATTTGAACTCGGGGAGTGATCTTATCCATCAAAATGCTGTTATGGATTAGGTCTAAAATAGCATCTAGATCGTTATACTTTTATGCACCATAAAGATTTTTCCAGTCAATTATAGATAAACCTTCCATAGACTAAAAGTTGTTGGAAACCAGATTTTCAACCATCTAGCAGACTCGCACATTATGCAAATATTGTTAAGCATGGCAACTTCTTGCACAAAAGTTAAATAATTGTCACAAATTCCCAACAAATATACGTAATGCATTTCAAACATCGAAATAAAACCAATTTATACGGATTTTATCGCGGTGTATTATTTTTAGTTTTAGCTCCAACGTTTCGAAAGCTTTTCATTCAAGCCTTCCCGCGATAAACTCAGTATAAATTAGTTTTATTTAATTGTGTAATATTCGCGTAAACCTAAGAAATCATTTTTTTTTTACACCCAACAGTCACACACATAGTCCAGACCCCACACTAGGTTTACCTGTATCGTGGGTATCAAGAACTACGAGGGACTTGCGGTCCCACAACACCCAGACCAGAAACAAATTTTTGTGGATTAGATAAACATTCGTCTCTGTGTGGGAATCGAACCCACGACCTCACGCTTCGCAGCCGGCTACTCGCCCGCTGCGCCACGGAGGCTGCTTATATTTCAGACACATAGAAAAATAAATATATATGTACTTACATACAATAAACAATTGCATGTAGCACAAGTTTTTTTTACGAGAAGCGCAGGTCATTTACCCGATGAAAGCGCTGCAAACTACTGCATGGGACTGCACTGCGGTCGTCATTCACAATGATATAAGATAATTTGATAATAATAAAATACAGCATAAAGTATTGTTTAATTCGATATTATTTATTTATAGTAATTAAAACATTTAACAACATTCTACCATAAAAAAGTACAAACATAGGCAGTGTACGTAGAATATGTTAAAAACTCTATGAAGCAACACTATCATCTACAAACTTTGTGTCGCATCCTCGCTATTTTATTTTTTAACTCAATTGCGCGCTTGATGTATAAATAAATAAATACACCCAACAGTCACACACATAGTCCTGACCCCCCACTAGGTAAACCTGTATCGTGGGTATCGGGAACTACGAGGGACTTGCCAACCCACAACACCCAGACCCGAAACAAATATTTGTGGATCACACAAATATTTGTCTCGGTGTGGGAATCGAACCCACGACCTCACGCTTCGCAACCGGCTACTCGCCCGCTGCGCCACGGAGGCTGTATGTACGTGATGTTGGTAAAGAACATAGTTCTGTCAAACATTCGTGTATTTTTTTTATACAGCAGAAGCCACTCGATACCAATGCCTCGGTGGCGCAGTTGTAATGCGTACGCGTTACGACTGAGGCTGACGCTGAGGTCTCGGGTTCGATCCCGGGTCGGGAAAGTGAAATTGGGGTTTTTCTATTACGAAACGCTCAGTATCAACCCTGGAGTCTGGATTTGTACCCGGTATGGCGATAGGCTCACCCCTATAACATCATGGCACGGAGATACGCTCGGCGAAATGTGGGTGTACTGGTTACACCTCTGCCTACCTCTTCGGGGATTACAGGCGTGAGTGCGTATGTATGTAGCAAATGCCAGCAACAAGCAAGTGTGTCACCTGATGGTAAGTGATCTCTACCGGCTATGAACACTACAAAAATATGGGTGCATTACCTTAAAGGAAAGGGATTGATCAGAAAGTGGGAGAGGAGGGGATTTGGGCTACCGGAAATCTCACTCACATTTCTCATTTCTGTGAGACAGTGGTACTTCCTCAGTCGAGACGACCGATTCAAGTTGTAGACAATGTATATAGTGTGGCTCTAGCATTTACAAATAAAAACTCATCCAATTTCTTTGATCAAATGGATATTGCACGAGTTGCATACCATTTATGGGTGGTAGAGGCACGCTGTAGACACTTTTGTCTACAGCGTGAATGGGCCGGCTCGTCCGGGTCATTACCACTCACAGAAAACCGGCGTAAAGTGGCAGTTTGCTAGGCAACGCAACCATGATTATTTTGGTATTATGGGCGTACATGGGCGGTGGAGAGCACTTACCACCGGGTGACCCACTTGCACATTTACCCGCTTATGTCATAAAAAAATCTAAGTATTGTTTGTAAATGAAATGACATTCCATGATGAACGCACTGTGTAATGCCTTACTAAGCATAGTAGGTATTGAAGTCTTACCAAGTACTTATTCTCGTAAAGGGCGTGTTCTCTTAAAACAGCGAGAATGCAAACCTATCGCTCGTATATTATAATAATATCCCGGTGACACAACTGCTTGGCACTACCAGTAGTGTTCTTGATAATTTTATCATCCAATGCATTACGCTTTACTAACAGTAGTAATTTTGGAAATGTTATAATCCGGAAACTATCAGTAGTGCCACGGGTAACATGGATTTTTCTGTGACACTACTATTAAGTAAGTCAGTTGTGTGCATAATCGTAAGTTAGGTTATATTAGAACTGAATTCTAGAATTAGAACTGACATCGAGTCAAGCCAGTAGTGCACCGCCAGAATCAAATGGGTCAAATTGTAGGCGTACATGGGCGGTGGAGATCACTTACCATCAGGCGACCCGCTTGCTCGTTTACCGGCATATGCTATAAAAAAACTACCTACAGATAAATTTAGTTTTTTGCCTGTCACACTGACGTTAGCGTCACTAGAAATGAATTAATCTTAGCACTACTGGTAGTGCCGAGCAGTGGCGTCGAGGGTAAAACTTTTTAATACATAGTCTAGGAACAAATTAAAAATAATTATTGCGATATCTCTAAAGCATTACTCTGTTCCTATAATACATGTACTTCATATTGTTTTTATGAATATTATGCTAACTTGAGATTTATACTTTGACTAAATTAAGAGTAACTTTTACTAATGAAACTAACTCGACTTAATTTTCGTAATTATAATTGCATGATATATATAATAATAATTATTATGTACAGTGGTACAGTATAGGCTAAGACTAACGACTATTTCACACGATGACAGTGGAATGAGACAAAACAATTATAATGATACAATTTAAACACACTTTACATATGGGCAGCTGACAGGATTTCAATCTTTAGAAAAATCAGGCGATAGAAATATTTCACTTATTATGTTCTACGCATCTTATTATTCACTCTTGTCATTGACTGCCTTGGTAGCGCAGTTGTTATGCGTAGATACGCGTTACGATTGCTGTACTGAAGTCTCGGGTTCGTTCCCTGGGTAGAGTAATAGTGATATTGGGTTTTTTCTATTATGAAATCCTCAGAATCAGCCCAAAGTCTAGAATTGTGTCCGGTATAGCAATAGACTCGCCAGTCGCCCCCTATCTCACCTAAATAAACTCGGTGAACTGTGGGTGTACTTGTTACACCTCTGCCCACCCCCTCGGGGACTACAGGCGGATGTGCATATGTATCTATGTCGTTGGTACGTCATAACAACATGTACACACAACATTCGCTATTTTGAACTGCCACTACTCGAATTTGTCTTATTGACTTGCTTCATGTGAAATAGGCATAACAATGACAATAGCATCCATAATTTTCAAGGAGACTTTGGTATGACTGTCTTAAGTACCAAAATTATATTTTAAGGGCTGCCAAATTGTTTAACTGGATACTTAAACCAATGGCCGATTGTATCCTCTCTATTGAGCGTCAGTTTTGTATAAATTCTGTAACTTGTCTGAATTTGTAAAATCTACTGGCAGTCCTGCCTAATTTCAATAGGGTATATGACTGTCTAATTTTATACATTAGTTTATAACCACCCTACAATAATACAAAACGAGGAACAGAATTAAAATTGGATAAGAAATGAGGCCCCAGTTCATATTTGTAATAGTAGTATGAGCAAAAGTTGGCGCGTAGTGAGAAATTATCACTATCTCCCTCGCACGCGTGCACCTCTAATGGCATGGCCTGACTTGTGACG
Organism: Mimas tiliae; assembly: GCA_905332985.1. Classification (NCBI taxonomy): domain Eukaryota; kingdom Metazoa; phylum Arthropoda; class Insecta; order Lepidoptera; family Sphingidae; genus Mimas; species Mimas tiliae. The sequence continues at coordinate 1,888,608 of HG995243.1, forward strand.
TCACACGACATGTCGTGCATCCTTTTCTGTAATTTGACAATACCTCTTCCAGCAGATTTTGACTTGTTTTATATTTTTTTCGATAATAGATTTCGGAGTATGTAACATAATAATTAAAAAAAATCGAGTCAAATACCCTATTATGCAATAACGAATCTTAAACTGAGTACATAATATTTCAATAAACGAACAAACTTTAAATCCTTGTTCTATTACGAAATTCAAATGTTTAAATTCCTCAAAGACCTCATAAGTCTCCTGAGCCTCCTCTGTTTGTTGGGTGCAAAGCGTGGTGTGGTGTCACTGCCAGTGTCCAGCGCACTGTACGCTATGAACTATGCCTGCAACTGTCATGAGGACTGATGCGGCACGTGTGAGAGATGCTTCACGATGTCGACCCAGTCCCACCCGCGAGGCTTCTCCCCGCCGCGACCCACCTCCGCTTTGTCCCACGCTCTACGCTTCTGCGCTTTCGTTAGTTGCTCCTTCTTCTCTGGTTTCTTTGAGTCCGTCTGGAATGTAGTGTAATGTTGTTAACTTATATACAATTATATACAACAAGTACATTTAGAAGTTTTGACAGCCTCCGTGGCGCAGCGGGCGAGTAGCCGGTTGCGAAGCGTGAGGCCGTGGGTTCGATTCCCGCACCCTGACAAATGTTTATCTGATCCACAAATATTTGTCTCGGGTCTGGGTGTTGTGGGTTGGCAAGTCCCTCGTAGTTCCTGATACCCACGATACAGGTTTACCCAGTGTGGGGTCAGGACTATATGTGTGACCGTTGGGTGTATTTATTATTATTATTATTAGAAGTTATTTTATTTTGCGTTGTTTCTTGAAAATCTCTGATAACTAAATACCTTTATAGTCATTGATTGTCTATGGGATTTAGCAAGTGTTCGAAAATATACATACGTAACATTATGCTAATACTACTAAGTATAATAATATCCTAATAAGTACATGGATACGGATAGGCAGAGACTGTGGATTTTCACTTACCGGGAGTCCTGAGACACTTTCACTTCATCTACTTTATTAAGGTACTCTCGTCTGGTTACGAATTCTCTTCTCCAACTCTTTAATCAAGATGTCGCGAAGTTGACTGTTATAGTTTCTGTGTAGTCGACCTTTACCAACTCTGCCATGCAACTCGCCTGTGTATCTATTTAGTCAGACTCCAATCATCCACGCTCTCAATGTATACAAACCACCGCACCATTCTTTTTCCAATTCTCGTCACTACATCTTTCACTCCACAACATTACCATAACTATTTTACTAATTTATTATTGCTCATTATATAACAAAACTTTACACATGATCCTTAAAACCATATTAAAATGAAGACGACACACACAGGCCAGAATGTCACAGAAAACTGTCATTTACGGGGACTCGTTATAAGATTCCTATTTTCATATTGCGTGCCATGATCTTGTGAATGACATTTTTCTGTTAAATTCATGCCTCGGTCTTGCGATAAACTCTCTCTATCTTTATGATGTTTTATGCTCTCATCTCCACTGCTTTTAATTATTTTCATGCTTTTTCTGCCATACCAAACTTTTACTACAATACAAAAGTATTACCGGTTTCTTGCTTGCATATTTCTTAAACATTATATCTTAAGTAATATAATACACCCAAAAATCATGCACATAGTCCTAATCTAACACTACAAATTCAGTGTACAGTGGGTAATGTGAAGTGGTTTTATGGTCTCATAACACCAAAATGTGCCTAATCAACTTTGTAACCGATTGATAGCAACAACGCTAAAAACCATAATGGCCCATTCAGACGTATGCTTTCCAATGTCAGCCAGTGTACATCCAATAATTGTAGGCCGACATAATTCTGCCAACCGTCGAGAGAAGAAATCAATCCCAAAACTCACCTGATCATCAATAACAATCTTCTCAACTCTTGCAGACACAACAGCTTCCTCAGTCTGCTCTGCCAAAATTTCTGCCGCTCTCTCCTTCAGACATTCAAACAGAGTGTATGTCATTGCACAGCCCAGCCATTGGTCAGCTTCTGTGTTCACTATTGACAAGATCTTCTCCTTTACTGAGGGTAATCTAAAAATATGTCAAAATATAAAATGTCAAATCCAATACTTTGGCTGTGTTCAGATATTGACTCAAAATACTATCAGAACTGATACTGGTTTTACTAGAAAACAGGTGTCCATTTATACTGACAGTTGCTGACAGTGCTGCCTCTATTTGTAAGGTCAGTAATTCCGTAGCACCAATAGCCAACATAACCATGCTACTTTTGACAATCAGCAACCATACTGCAAAGTATATTCAAATTAAAAACCAGTACTGACAGTTAATTTTGGAACATGCTCAGTAGCTCACTATTTCAGACTGACAAAAACACTTGAAAGATATGTGTTTGCAAATCACACATAGTTATACATTGGCTTAGTGGCAGCTTACTTAGGCTCAATAATCAGTGAAGTCCTGTGTTGAAATTCCAGGTGAGCCAGTTACAATTTTTACTTTTTTTTTATTTTTTGTATTAAAAATGCCTGTGGGTGTTAAAAACAGTACACCCAAATTTCGCCGAGCGTATTTCCGTCCCTTATGTGATAGGGGGCGAGCCCATCGCCATACTGGGCACAAATTCCAGACTCCGGGCTGATACTGGGTGTACTGGTTACACCTCTGCTTATCCCTTCGGGGATTACAGGCGTGAGTGCATATGTATATTTTTAATGTTTTAATTACTGAGAAATGTAATATTGAAAAACGTAAAAAAAACCTTTTAAAACAAAGAGTACTGTACAATAATACTTACAATGCTTGATTATAAAATATTTCTAAGTTGAATTTGGGCTTGTCTGTTGGATATGTGGGGCCCCATGAGATCTCCAATATAAAAGATTTGTCACCATCAATATACTAGAAACAATATAGGAAAATAAATAGTACACACTGATCTACGAACACATGTTTTCGTTATAAGTTTTATAAAAGGCCGCATTTTCCACGTCGAAATTATTAATATAAACCCTTCAGTAATCGCCATAGGATATCACACATTTATAAATAACCAGTTCCATATATACTTCTCTGTATAATATATTGAAAGTGTGATAATGTTGTATTTTAAATTAAATAAAAATAAATAACTTTTCTTACACTAATTAATCTAATAATTAAAATATACTTTGAGAATGAAAAATCGACTTTATATCATTTTTTTATTATGGTATGACAAAGCAAATACACTGGACCTGATGGTATAAACAGTAGAATCTAAATATAATGTCCACCATAAATAGACAAGTTGTTTTATTATAACATTATTTTTATTAATTAAGGTAACAACAACATTACACTAATTTTCTGTGCAGGTTTTACCAACAAAAAGAGGAGTTTTTGATCACCCTGTGGCATCTTGGCACCTAAACGGATCTATTAGATCATCCATCAGTATAAAAGCAGTCAATGTAAATGGTGACGTTTTTAAGTGCCCAGTAGGGCCTATGAAAATAAAGTAATTTTGATTGATTTGATTTGATTTGATTTGATTTGATTTGATTTGATTTGATTTGATTTGATTTGATTTGATTTGATTTATAAATGGTTCTAAGCTATGTTTAAAGAAAAAATGTTAGGTTAAACTCATGAGTTCCTAATGATACTGTATGTATGTAATAATTGCCTGAACAGTTCGGAATAAAAACTAACAAATTAGGACTGCCTGAAACAAGATTTGAGGTCCCATAATTATTATTTTGCCACAAATCATAAAGAAATGCACCTTGTATTGATAGGTTGTAGGGTCTACTTCTTTAAAGTTCTCATCTCCGTCATAAATGGATTTCAGGACTTCTATTTCCTCAGCTTGTTGCTCTGCATCATCAGACATATTGAGTCCTAGAATATGGAAATAAAAATTTATTTTAGCAGTGTGAATCTAAGCATCATGAGCTTTCCTTCCTTTCATTTTCTTCTTTTTTCACTCTTATCCTACTAACAGTGGGGTTGGTGCAACATGCTTTTTAACACATATTACAGAAAACTTTGGCTTGTAGTTTTATGACTGACCTGATATCAACACCTCTGGGGCGAAATCACCCAGACCAGAAGCAAATATTTATGGATCACACAAACATTTTGTCTCGTTGTCGGAATCGAACCCGCGGCCTCTCGTTTCACAGCCGGCTACTCACCCACTGTACCATGGAGGCTGTCTTTTACTATATAGAATAAAGTGTAATCATGGTACACATATATTTTAAAGTGCGTATTGGTGCTTTGCGCTGAATGGTGCGCTTAATCGCTGCACGCGAAGAGAATATAAAGAAGAAGTCTAAATATAATTATCTGTGGTCCATGAGGATGTCTATGTCACACAAACCCAGAATAAATATTTGTTGTGTACAATTACATTCACAACTTTCAATGGATCAGCTTGCATTGAGTTTCGTTTAAAATTATTTAGAACTAATTGGTTATATCTTTCACTGGTTTTGTTCAGCAAAAATGCATAATAATAACCTTAAATTATTCTTTAGCATTTGTAATTGTTTGGAAAAAGAGTATATTATAAACATTAATATGTTGTGTTTGTTTATTAGATAAGAATGTTTGTAATTTAAAATATTAGAAATAAGATACTTACAATTGTATGGGTTCCGAGCGGTAATGTTACTTTTATCTATTAAATTATGAAGACGGAAGAACCTTTTTTTTCGCTTCGTTTAAAATGATTCTTTATCCCGTATTGATGTGATTAGGCTAAAATTAGTCAAAATGTGACAAAGTTGTAGAAAACACTTTGGAAAACACTACAAAAGTGCAATTAACAATATCTTTTTTATGGATTCCGTCTTGACAGAAAAACAGCTGGTTGCGAGGAGTGACGTCGCAAAACCACAGAATATAAATTGTAATAAAGTAAAATTAAGTTTGTATAAACTAGAAATAAAATATCAACCTTTAAAATTACGTTTTTAGTATTAATTTATATTTCAAACCTAATGTATTACCCTTAGATTATGTACCTAGTAATACCTGTAATACAAAGTTTAAAAAAGTACAAGTTGTTTTCGTATACTAATAAACAAGTAAACAATAATACATTTTATTTTATTTTTTACTGTATCTAATCATCAAAGAATTTCTATATTTTACTGAAATATCTTTTCAAAATTCACAAAGCCATTCGAAAGTGCATTCTTCAAAAAAATATGGTGTCAGTCGAAAATTGGTCACCCAGAATTTTGCTTGAAATCTCGCTCGAATCGCTGTCGCAAGAAAATACGTTATGTATTCAAATATTTGAATATCGTTGTGAAGTAGACCTGTTGCTGAAGTGTAAATAATTGTTTGAAAGGTTTTATTGTTTTTTTTTTGTAACGATGAACAACCCGAAATGTGGTTGTAAGGAGAATCGACCACCGACCGCGGGCCGGTCTGCTTGTGGGTGCACAGCCAACGCGCAAAAACTGCCCATCGACACGTTTAAAGTCCCAGCTGTTCCAATAAATCGTCCTTTGTGTACAAAAGGAGTCGAGCTTAAAGAACAACCAATGTCCACGAAAAATGAATTAAAGAAGGACGATAAGAAGAAAACATGGTCGCTGTCAGATTTCGATTTGGGACGACCGCTTGGCAAAGGTAAATTTGGAAACGTATACTTAGCGCGAGAGAAAGAATCTCACTACGTGGTAGCCTTAAAAGTTTTGTTCAAAAGTCAGATATTGGACTCTGAAATAGAGCACCAGGTCCGTCGCGAAGTTGAGATACAGTGCCGGTTACGCCATCCGAACATACTGCGCATGTATGGATACTTCCACGACGAGAAACGAATATATTTAATACTGGAATACGCTAAACACGGTGCCCTGTACAAATTGCTGAAGGAGCGTAGCCGTTTTGACGAGAAAACTGCTGCTATATACATCAGAGACTTGACAAAAGCTTTAATATACTGTCACACAAAGAAAGTCATACACAGAGACATCAAGCCGGAAAACCTCCTCATAGGACATAACTGGGAATTGAAGATAGCAGACTTCGGGTGGTCTGTACACTCACCATCTTCAAGGAGGATGACTCTTTGTGGTACATTAGATTACTTGTCACCAGAAATGATAGAAGGAAAGCCACACAGTTACGCAGTTGATATATGGAGTCTCGGAGTATTGTGTTACGAGTTACTTGTTGGACTGCCTCCGTTTGATGCTAAGGACTCTCATCAGACATATAGGAAAATAAGATATGTTATTATTAAATACCCAGAATATATTTCTGATAAAGCAAAAGATTTGATGGGGAAATTATTAGTGATACACCCAGAGGAGCGGATGCCATTAGTCAATGTGTTACAGCATCAATGGATACTTGAGAATGCCCCTGAAGGAGCCCAGCCTCCTGAATTTAATCCTGAACTAAAATGATGATTGTATAATTTAGGATTTTAATATGAATTATGTCAATTGATATCTTATTGTTATGAATGTTATAAAACCAACTTTTAATTTCATAATAAGAGTACCTACTTTACAAATATGAAATAATTAATACTATAGTATAAGATTGAGTATGGGTATACAAAAAACATAATTTTGGCTCAAAAAGTACTTAAGATTTCCTATAACAAAAATTTACCTTATTAATTTGGCAAGAAATAATTTATAGGCTAAATACTATGTAATATAATTTTTAAACACTGACCTCTTTAAATATATTGATTTGAGATTTATTAAAGTATATAATCATGTGAACAATTTATAGTATAGGAATGTAAAACAAAGAACTTTAACACTAAAAGACTTTATTATGACTGAACAACTATTTATTTCTGAAAGTTCTAAACCAATTATTATTTTAATAGATTATTGTAAATAATTAAACTACAAGAAACCAACTATTTCTTTTTATTTCTATAATACTCATCTAAAGCATATTTGTCAAACTTTGGGTCCTTTTTGACAACATAATTCCAGTGAATTATCTCCCCAATCAGGCAAAGGGCACATAAACAATACCCAATTGCTAAAGCTATAAATGCTCCATAGAGTTTTTTCAAATTCATTAGTGCTTTGATTTCTTCGTCATTTGTTTCTAACGCCCTTATAGGGTGCATGGCATCATTCAACCATTTCTCAACCAAACCAACTTCAACTATTCTTTGGATATAAATATCTGCTAGGGGCTTAAAAGGTGAATTTTTATGAAAGCCTATAGATATGGGTATATTGACCACACAATCTGACATTATATGCAAGTTCCTTTCATCAGTTTTTGAAGGCGCCACACTGGAATTCGTTGTTGAATTGTCAGACTCCATGGTTATTCCACTTTTTCTTTTTACACTAATGTATTTCAAAAAGTTACTATTATCATAATACGCGTACACTCCTTGTGCAACGCGATTTGCCGCGTCATTAGGGTCATCGATAGTTTCAAATCTATCGCTGATCTTCTGTCCTAGATCGTCCAAGGAATCTTGAAAGAACTTCTTTGTTTCTATACCCCAACCGCCGCAGGTCACTTTGCTATCAGCTAACTCTTCCAAAGTGTCTATAGTAACTCTTGGTGCTGGATTAGCTAAAATTGCCGTCATACTAGCTCGATAAGACACTACGAGGAGTATGCAGTACAGCCAGTACCATCCGGTAAGCAATCTTATAGACCAGCCGGTCGGCAACCTCGGCAAAGAAACGACGAGTAACATTCCGTAAGTGTAGAGAATGCTGTTTATTATTTCACTAAACACATACAGCCCGACAGGTTTTACATCTGCAAAGTAAATAATAATCTGCATTCCGCTCGGTAGTACTGTTGGTTTAAGGCTTCGCAAACACCGAATGGTTCTAGGTATGTCGAGATAGGTAACATTAGGTTCGTATTACCTAAATATAATCTATAAATATGCCTTTAAGTTCGCAGGGGCAGGCAGAGGTGTAACGAGGGCGCTCACCTTTTGCTAACGGTACTTATTTACACACAATATCAATTACAACTCGATACCGTTGAAATCATGCGTTCAAATATGTTTACTGCCTTGATGGCGCAGCTGCAATGCGTGCGCCTTACGATTGAGGCTGACGCTGAGGTCTCGGGTTCAATCCCCGGGTCAGGTAAAAATGATTTTGGGTATTCTATTACGAAATGCTCAGAATCAGCCTGGAGTCTGGAATTGTGCACGGTAACATGGCAATAGGCTCGCCTCCTATTACATCATGGGACGGAGATACGCTCGGCGAAATGTGGGTGTACTGTTTACACCTCTGCCTATCCCTTCGGTGATTTAAGGCATGAGTGCATATGTATGTATGTAAATATATTTTTATTACAATTTTTTAAATTGAAAGTTCTACTCCGATTTCAATCTGAGATAGTTACGTAGATATAAGACAATAATCTTGCGATTTAGTTACGCTTTTTAAGCTCTATCGATTGTTTTTATTCCGATTAAAAACTGACCGTTTATCTAAAACAAAGAAACAAACCATCTTTGGGTTGTAATTTAACGTTTTCTCTTTTTTTCGGGGTTAAATCGTGATCGTATCTATAATCTTGGAGATGCATGTAAAATCTCGCCATTGCATGAAATATTGATCCAGTTATTAATAAAACAAGTAAAACAGCAATCCACATGTTCCATCTGAAATAAAGTTGATTCGTAAATAAAGTTAAGTAAATCATTTTTTTTATTATTTTTCTTTTCGGCAATAAGCGGACTGATGTAGAGATCGCAGGATGGATCCCAGTTCCGGGTCCCCATACATCAAATCAGCTTGGAGCACTATCCTAGCTGACAAATAATAGGTAGGTACTTAGTATAATACAGGACTGTTTTTTCTTACTTGAATGGCAAAATCAAGGTCTTCCAAGAATTATCAGTCAATGCTTCAGGCGTCAGAAAAGTCCAGCATTGCGTCGTGTATGGTATACTTAGATCCATGAATTCGAGATGGTAGGGTGTATATTTCAGGTTACCAAGGGCTGCTTCGGCTCTGCCGCTGATCATTTCACCAAGTAAACCAGAGTATGAACCGTTGGCCTGCTGCTGACCCCATTTGTGAAGCTCTGCGTGTATTGGCTGATACATGTTTATTTTGAAGTGCATTTGTTCTGATAGGGTATTGAAAAGCTGTAAAGACAAATTCTTTATTTACCTATTAAGTAGGTATCTACTTACCGACTTACAAACAGTGTCCTTGGATGCTAACAGGAAAAAAACTGTTTTTAGCTTTTATGTGCAAAGACTTACCAGAATAAGAGTAATACCCAAACACTCACACATATGTATAGTCTTGACCCCACAGAAATATACTATAATTAGGGTGTCAAGCACTACGAGATACTTTCAATCTCATAACATCTGTTTGGACCCGTAACCAATATTTACCTACGGATAATATTTACACAAATATTAATTGTATCGAATCTCATTATGAAGATCGAACCCGTGGCGTCTCGTTTCACAGCTTGCCTTACGCCATGAAAGCTGTCAGAAGTGTGTGGGTACTCAAAACATGAAAAATTAAAAGTTTGACCAGATGGTTTTTTATAACAGAGATGAGTTACCTCGGTGGCGTAGTTGTAATGCGTACGCGTTACAATATTTTTAACAGAATGATAAGATTTGTCTTGTAGTTTTTACGGCCGGCCTGCCTGACATAAACCCCTGAAGGGAGTTCAGTATCGTATCATTGTATCAGTATAGTATAATTATTCAACTTTTTAGAAAGAAAGAAAGTAGTTAATACTTTTACGGCAAGATTAGTGCACCTGCTTAATCTTTCAGAACATATTATATTTACCTACTTCAGAAACCTAAATTCATATAAAAATCACCTCAACCTCAACTCCTCCAGTTTTACTAGTTTCGTTGTCACGTGTGATCACCACAGAAGGCACGTGGTCCAAATATACCACATTCAATTCCTGCCCGTAGAGATTGTTGGTTTTGTCAGTAAACAAAGACCTGTTGTAGTGGAATCTGTCATTTCTCCAGATATCAATTCTTCGCGGTACCAACACACCCTAGAAAGAAAATGTCATACTTAAGTAACTACTAGGTGGTAGGACCCTCGTATGCGAGAGGACGTCTGGGTTGGTACCACCGTCTATTTCTACCTCCAAACAGACGTATGTAAGCACTGTTGTGTTTCGGTTTGAAAAAGAAAGACATTGAAGCCAGTGAAACACTGGTCATCATGAGACTTAATATCTTATGTCTCTGGGTGACGAGCGCAGTCCAATGCCATGCAGTGCTTTGTAATTCAAAGCTCTGTGTGTTGCTTCTGTTTATGGGCAGGCGTGGCGTTTACAATCAGGTGAACGACCTGCTCGTCTCGTCATTCAAGCTAATATATTTTTTAATAATGAACCTTCCGTTAGCTTGAATCAGCCGCGCTCTTCCACTGTTAGGCAACATTCTTTACTATTTGAATGTGGGATTGGACCGTAGGTAATTAATTCATCACGCTGGCTGGTCCAAGGTGATGGGTCGCTATTGTCCCAAATTCGTCATGCTTATGGAGGTCATGCAAGTTAATCCAATGCGTAGATATCATTTCTGTAATTGCTTGATTGGAGCTGCTCTAATTCCAATTAAATATTGTAAAACCTTATGCTGTAATAATTGTAAACTAGTTTTGAAAAGAGCAACGCTGAAGTTTCTTGCTCGTTCTTCTCGAGCGAAACAGCATTCCGAACTAGCGGTAGAATTTTGACGGAATCTAAATAATGTATAACATTTTAAGGATTCAATACATATTTTGATTTTTGAATTGAATTTGAAAATTCAAAACCTACCATGGGTCATTTTTATTTTCTGGTATCGGTAGTAAAACATAAATAATTTTATAATTAATCATAGGTACTAAAGATAATAACGTATGGTCAAAACACACCTTTATCGGACTAGGAAAAGGTACAGTCAGCAGATCAAACCAAGCTCTGCTTTTCGCATTTCCTATTATTTTCTTGTGTTGCTTAACAAATATCACGCTAACGATTCTCTTCCAAAGGTAATGAAGTTCACTGTTGAACAGCCTTACATCGTGAAGCAATATGTATTTGGCTCGAGTATCTAAAATTCGATGTCTGAAAAAAATCGAAATCAAAGTAAGTATCAAGATTTTGTAAATTATAATATCCGGAGGCTTAAATGAACACCCTCCTCTCCTATCCCGATTCCTTCATGATTCTTCTCCTATTGTGTGTTGATGCTGGAGATCACTCAACATCAGTGGACCTACGTGCACATTTAAGTATAGGATGAAAAGTATTGGGTTTAGAATAATCAACTTAACTTGTAGCAAGAAAATCTAATATTTCTAAGTACATCATAATAATCACGTCTCAGGAAATGTAGAATTCGTGTCCTGTTACGAGATTAGCTCTTTAAACGCTACTTTCATATCTTTTATTCAATCATTATTTTAGAAGTAGGTAGAGAAATTTTGGTTAGTGGTCACTTGGGGAGGTGTATGTCCAACAATGGACAACAATTGGCTGTAATAAGATCCCTACTTACCTGTCTCCAAACTTTAGTAGCCTAGACGCTTGAAGACCATTTGCTAGAATTATAACGTATACATTGCAACCGTCTCTCTTAGCTTGTCGCAATGATTCCAGAGTATTGAAATTAGGTGATAGCAAGTCTTCATCCTCTCCCACTATAATCTAAAACAATAGTGCAAAAAAATCTGTAATCAACAAAGACTAATGTATACTTACTACTGACGGCCTGTTTAGAAGTAAAATTGCGTCACATAACGGGAGTTTGACAGCTCATAGACAGGGAGCGCGAGAGGGGTTCTAGTTGAGAGTAAGCGAGATGGTAATATTAAGTTAGGATCAATTGACCACAACTTAGTGGTACAATTTCTATGTACCGCGTAGCTTGTCTAGTAGTATACATTAAAGTCTTTGGTAATCATTCTAGAAGCGACGGTAGTATAGATGGCAGTAGAACGGACTGCCGATGAATGGCGCAGATTCGAAACCAGCGTCCATGGCATACACTTCTACACCTCACACTCAATTTTTTTTTAAGATATGTTAATAATAAGCGCTCTCTTTAATGAATGGAGAATATCGTGAGGGAGTTAGTTTACCTGAGAATTCTCCGAAAATAAGTTCGAAGATAGGAATGGTACGTGAAGTCTACTAACCCGCATTAAGCCCGCATAGTGAATTAAAGCCTAACCCTTTCATTAATCTAGGAGACCCATGTCCAAGAGTCGGTCAGTCTATACCTACATATATGTATATACAGGGCTGATTAACAATCTCTGTACATACATTATTTTAAGTAAAATGTCTACCGTGTTATGTGTATCTATCATTTCAGGTAAAATATCATTTAAGTATTGCCAGGAGGATTTCTATCTATTTTAATTATACAATTGTCGGGGAAACAGTGACGATATTATGTGGATAATGTAAAATTCAATATTACCATAATAAAGGGCACATTTTCCATTGTTTTGAACAGCTCTCCATCGATGATGTTCAGATAGACTGTATCAGTGATGACCGCAATACATGTGACGTCACGTGGCTTCATCTCATGAAGCGTGTCTATTAGAACCAACTGAAGTTCCTTACGATGGCTGACATCACGAAGAATTGGTGACGTCGCATTGGCGCTGGAAATGCTTAAAAAACATTTGTAACTTTTCTGTTAGATGATACATCCAGCGTTCCTATCACTGATATTTTTAATTTCAAACACATTACGTTTTTACTCCTAAGCCCCAACGTTGTGATTGCCCAACCTGGACATTTGAATCCCGCACTTCATCAGTTTCTCAGTCAAATACGTTGCTTGACCAATGAGGCAATATTGCTGCCATCGGCAATAAATATTATTCAAAAAACCTTTCAAAATGTTTAAAAAGTATATGGATTACTCGAATACCAAATAACTTACAAGTTACATACCTAAAAAGCAAAACTGCGCATATAGTAAATAATTTCAACATAATGGGCAAGAAACCTGACTTCGTAATTCCATAGCCTCGCCACATCTGAAACAAACCTTGGGCTTCCCTGATTGACAGGTTCATTACTATGCAAGAATCAATTACGAAGTAGACAGGTTTAGTTTTCACTGTACAAATTAGCCGAGTTAAAGTTTAATGCGTTCTTGAGCTGAGGTTTGGTCAAGAACGTGTTTGCTTTGGTCTTAATAAATAAATAAATACACACATAGTCCTGACCCCACACTAGGTTAATCTGTGTCGTGGGTATCAGAAACTACGAGGCACTTGCGGTCCCACAGCACCCAGACCCGAAACAAATATTTGTGGATCACACAAAACATTCGGTGTGGGAATCGAACCCACGGCTTCTCGCTTCGCAGCCGGCTACTCGCCCACTGCGCCACGGAGGTTGTCAAAAGTTTGAATTTTGTATTGCAACATGACGAATGAAGAACAGACGGAGGCAATGGATGACGACATTGACAGATTTTCCATTTTGATATTAATGAAAACAATTAATGCAATTAAATGACTTCAAACTTTGCTGGTTACAATAACTAAAATTTTAACCGACGGATCATGCAATCCACACTAAATTATCCTATTATTCCCGATTATTCCAATACAATTGTATGTTATGGCTCCATCGGTGTTAAATGGTTTTGCCAGTGTTCAGGTAGCAAAAGACACCATGACTGTGAGTATATATTTAGTTTCTTAGATATCTTCTTCCACCTGCCCTTATCCCACTCGCAGTGGGTCGGCGCAACATGCTATATTAAATACATGTTACGGAATGATTTGGCTTGTAGTTTTTACGACCGGCCGCCTCTGGGAGAAGATACCCAGATCCGAAACAAATATTTGTGGATTACACAAATATTTGTCTCGTGCGGGCATCGAACCCGCGGCCTCTCGCACGGAGAATATCTGTGACTACTGATCGGTGTAAATATTTACAATCATATTAAATTAGTAATTTTTACATGGTGGGTAGGTCCCTCGATTGCGAGAGACCGGCTGGGTTGGTACCACCGCTTTGTCTTTTTCTGCCGCCAAGCAACAGCGTGTAAGCGCTGTTGTGTTCCGGTGTGAAGGACATTGAAGCCAGTGTAATTACTGGGCATTATGAGACTTAACACCTTATGTCTCGGGGTGACGAGCGCAGTCCAGTGTCATGCAGTGCTTTGTTATTTAAAGTTCTGTGTGGCGTTGCTTCTGTTTATGAGCAGGCGTGGCGCTTACCATCAGGCGAGCGACCTGCTCGTCTCGTCATTCAATCTAATAAAAAAAAAAGTAAAATGTTATGAACATTTTCACATACGCTGCATCGCCTATAGAATAAATCAAAGAGCTAAACATATTTTTTCAAACACTTTTTATTATAAAATTGTGTATAAAATATAACAATATAAAAAAATATATAATATCACAATCACCACTTAATAACAATATATTTCATTATGTTTACATACTTTCTCCATTTAGGTATATATTAATACATACTATAGCTAAATATATTTTTATTTTATAAACTAGGTTAGAACCAAATTTTGTGAACAGCCATTAACCAGGTACTTTCCAAAAGAAAATAATATTTTTAAAACATTCAGTAATTTTAATACATATTCGAAAATAGAATTGTATTTTTTCCCGATTCCAATTGTTTTTATTCATTTGAGTATATATTCTCTTACGGCTGACCAACATTTTATTTTTTTTAATTTGACCCCAGTCCTTATGAATAAGGTTATGCCTCAATAATCGAGTTAAAAACCTAGGAATGATAGACAAGTGTGTCATCTAAGACAAATAATTCCCTTATTATGTAAGTGATTGATATAAAAATAAAACTAGTAATTATTGGTGATAATTTTCTAGAGGTATCCAATTTTAATGTCGCTAATAAAAACGAAAAAGTCGATATTGTGATAATTTTCTAGAGATGTCCATCTTTTTTAATGTCGCTATTAAAAAACATATCGATATTTTGACCCACCCTAATTATGATGCTATTTGAAGTATATATTATTGGGCAAGAAGCCATATCACAGGTATAGTTAAAGCTTGGCGTGTGTGTATGATCTCCAATGTACGACGTCACGCCACCATGATGGTCGCGACAACGCGTCCGGGTACGACAACACGCTATTCTCGATGTGTTTGTATACCTGAAACATAATTATATCAATATCGGATGTGGCTCGCCCCACATAATACCAAATACATAGTGATTTCTTAGGTTTACGCGAATATTACACATTGAAATAAAACTAGTTTATACGGATTTTATCGCGGTTTAATTTTTATTTTAGTCCCGACGTTTCGAAAGCTTTTCAGCCTTCGTGGTCACGGGAGAGTCTCTCCCGTGACGTCGGGACTAAAATAAAAATCAAACCGCGATAAAATCCGTATAAACTAGTTTTATTTCAATACCAAATATAGTCAAATATATAGGAGAGGGCGGAAAAAGCCAGGCAGAAAGAAAGATTGCATCTTAGCCAATAACAATTTTAATTCAAATTCAAATCATTTATTCTATAAATTGGATCATAAATATCACTTTTACATGTCAATAATTTTTTAAGCTATATTACATTTACGACGGCATTTCAGGGCTAGCCATGAGAAGAAATGCCGAAACAAACTCATGGGTTATGGCCTCTTTTAATGTTCAGACATTGTTTTATTGAAATTATGCGAGTGTAAATTACAGAAATTCCTGGATTGGCCCTTTCAAGAGATAGCCAAAAATAAGTGGTAATAAGTGGTATAGCCACGCTGTACACCATTTTTTATTGAATGGACCATTTTTTATTAGCTTGAATGACGAAACGAGCAAGCACTTTTCTGATGGTAAGCGCCGCGCCTGCCTATAAACGAGCAAGCACTTTTCTGATGGTAAGCGCCGCGCCTGCCTATAAACGAGCAAGCACTTTTCTGATGGTAAGCGCCGCGCCTGCCTATAAACGAGCAAGCACTTTTCTGATGGTAAGCGCCGCGCCTGCCTATAAACGAGCAAGCACTTTTCTGATGGTAAGCGCCGCGCCTGCCTATAAACGAGCAAGCACTTTTCTGATGGTAAGCGCCGCGCCTGCCTATAAACGAGCAAGCACTTTTCTGATGGTAAGCGCCGCGCCTGCCTATAAACGAGTAAGCACTTTTCTGATGGTAAGCGCCGCGCCTGCCTATAAACGAGCAAGCACTTTTCTGATGGTAAGCGCCGCGCCTGCCTATAAACGAGCAAGCACTTTTCTGATGGTAAGCGCCGCGCCTGCCTATAAACGAGCAAGCACTTTTCTGATGGTAAGCGCCGCGCCTGCCTATAAACGAGCAAGCACTTTTCTGATGGTAAGCGCCGCGCCTGCCTATAAACGAGCAAGCACTTTTCTGATGGTAAGCGCCGCGCCTGCCTATAAACGAGCAAGCACTTTTCTGATGGTAAGCGCCGCGCCTGCCTATAAACAGACGCAACACCACACAGAACTTTGAATTACAAAGCACTGCATGACATTGGACTGATTTCTTTACCCCGATACATAAGATGTTAATTCTCATAATACCCAGTAATTTCACTGGCTTTCAACTGGAACACAACAGTGCTTATACTCTGCTACTTGTTGACAGAAATAGACAAAGCGATGGTACTAACCCAGACAGTCTCTGGCATACGAGGGACCTACCACCTTACTATTTTTTTTAATAGCATAGACCGGCAAACGAGGAAGTGGGTCATCTGATGGTAAGTGATCTCCACCATTCATATACGCCCATAATCCCAAAATAATTATGGGTGTATTGCCGATTTTAAAGGAAAGGCATTATTAAGCGATTGGGAAGGGGAGGTGGGTTTGGGCCTCCGGATATCTCACGCACCGTACGAAACGCAGCAACAAGAACAACATTACGATTATAATTAATTACGTCGGTTTTTTGTGAGACAGTGGTAAGGACCCGGTCGAGCCGGCCCATTCATGCTGTAGACACAAGTGTCTATAGCATGGCTCTACCACTTAAATGCTATATAAAATATATTTTACCTCTCCATCAGATCTTCCGAGTACAGACTTGATGCAGAAGTCAGGTGGAGCTATTGTATCCACCAACGCGACTGACTCCGGAGCTATTTGTGCACACAACTGTATGATACCGTCACGGAGAACCAAACCCTGATCACCAGACAAATAGCCACCCTGGGGAGAATAACAATTATTACACACACACACACTCACGCCTGTAATCCCCGAAGGGGTAGGCAGAGGTGTAACCAGTACACCCACATTTCGCCGAGCGTATCTCCGTCCCATAATGTGATAGGGGGCGAGCCTATCGCCATACCGGGCACAAATTCCAGACTCCGGGCTGATACTGAGCATTTCGTAATAGAAAAACCCAATATCACTGTTACCCGACCCGGGGATCGAACCCGAGACCTCAGCGTTGGCCTCAATCGTAACGCGTACGCATTACAACTGCGCCACCGAGGCAGTCGGAACATTCCCTACACTGTTTATCTCCCTCGCACGGTGGCATCTCGCCATACCAGTGTCGGTGTCAGCACTCAGTAGTGAGCCGCGCGTACATTACATCGCTCGGTCGCATTGAACTCCTCCTTGCGTCGATTCCCCAATGCTGGGGGTCGTGACCCATCACGGAACCAACTTCTTGCGTACGATGTTGTGCCAACTGCTCCTGCTTTCAGCTATATGAACCGCTTTGCCTTACTAATGCTTTGGTTTGTTTTTGTCGCTGAAGTTAGTTAATCTGTACTTGGTAAACTGCGAACTGGTTTTTTTTAATATTTTTTTTGTGGAATCTTGTCTGTCTACCGACTTGACGTCCGTACTTACGTCGCCTTGGGCTTCTCATCGGAACCAGCGCTGCAGTATTGCTTATGTACTCGTAGTACTGCAGCATGTAGCTGAATGAGAGGCCCATTGTTAGCGCAATAATTGCGTAGTATTTCTAAGTTTTTGTATATATTTTTTTTGTTTGTTTTTTTTTTACTCTGTAATTATTGCTCTGATAATAAAATTCCTTATTTCTTTCTTTCTTTCTTACCAGCTATGATATAATATTGTCTGTGCTATAGACAAATATTTTTTTTCTATTCTAACCTTTACATATTTTTCCCTCGTACTTCATCATCAAATCTTATCCAAATGTATATGGGACCACCAACCATTAAGATAAATTTTATTGATTACAAAAACGAATCATCAAAATCGGTCTAAATATGACGGAGATATTGTTCAACATAAAAAACAGTCGACACCTGATGGTAAGTGCTCACCGCCCATGTACGTCCCCAATACAATACCAAAAGGATCGATGGCCCATTACCGACCAAGGGATCGGGAAGGGGAGGGGGATTTGGGCCTCCGGATATCTCACTCACCTTACGAAACAGCAGCAAGCTGATACTTTACGCCGGTTAATAAACAAGAACAGTCCATTACTTAGCTACAGACTAAAGAATATTACTCACAATGTATAGCGTAGCCAAATGTTTCTCCAATAAAAATGCTCCGTACAGGGATACGAGTTTCAACAATATGTTCCTGCAAGCTGCGTCTTCAAATTTCAACGACGATTCGTAGAAATGAGTAAGGACGAAGTTCTGGAAACAAATTATATTATTACTAGTTGTCTGGCACGGTTTCACCCGCAACTACAGCAGCGCCATCTGCCGGGTCCAATTGTGAATCTAAACCATCCAGGGCGCCACCCAAACGCATACAAAAAATTCATTCAAATCGGTCCAGCCGTTTAGGAGGAGTTCAGTCACATACACACGTACAGAATTATATAGGTGTATAAAGATTATTATTATAGATAGACTTGGTATGTGTTATGCAACTCTTGAAATACTATTACGTTCGTATGTAAAAAAAACAGGTCTAGTGCGAGTCGGTCTCGCGCACGTTATAAGTAATCCGTCATATTAAAACATATAATTCTGTGAATATTCTAGCCAGCTAACTATCAAAGTTTAAAAGATAGAGGCCTTAAAAAATACAGTCGGATGGACAGATCTGTCTTATCTAATAATAATAATAAAAATAAACTTTATTGCGACAAAAACACATAATTACAAACAAAAGAATTAAGCAAACGCATAAATTGGCATATCTGAGATATCTGTCCGTGTAGTCTCTGTAATAGGCTTCCCTATGGGTACGGTACCCTAAAAACATGAAGGCCTTAGGATACATTTTTTAAATACAGTTACAAACGAATCGTTGGAATAGATTAATTAAACCGATGTTACACAAAACTTACGACACTTTAATATTAGGACTAAGTACAAAAAACACACATTCTACTCAACACTTCTGAATAGAGATGATGAAAAAATATCGATATATCGTTATTTTTTGGCGATATATTTTAGTTAGATATATTAATTATATCGTATTTTTTATTATGTATCGAAATCATATCTAAATCGATATTTTTTTTAAATAGGACGCCATTAAATGTGGTCTAAACTTGCAGATGTATGGTCGATATTTTTTATACGATGCCAATAAAAGGTAGGCAGCGGCTTGGCTGTGTTGCTGTGGCATTGCTGAGGTCCATGGGCGGCGGTAACCACTTACCATCAGGTGGGCCGCCCGCTTGTCTGTCTATCTAGGCAATCAAAATAAAAAAAAGTAATCTAAATGTCGATATCGTTTTTTTTATGTATCAAAATCGATAGTGATCTGAAACATTCGTCGTGTGTGACACGAAGTTCTGTCACTCGATAACCGATGGCTTTATTATCAGTTTGATGAGCTAGTACCGGCCGTCCGTAACACTAATATTATACTTAGTCTTCATACAAACCTCAGCATAAACTAAAGACAGTGTTATAGCGTTGTACGACTGTGACTCGTTCTTGGCCTCCAGGTTGTTTTTACCGGCACCCTTCAATTTCGATACTTTCTCATACGTCATCTTGAGCATGAATGTCGTCAACCATTTGTACGTGTGAATGAGATCTGAGAATAAATCATTATTATTTTTATGACTTAGATTCTACGTATATTTCAAGATTAATTCAGTTTAGGATGAAGGAAATTGAAATTTTGCACAAAAGTTCCCTTTATGATGTATACAAGGAATAAGGAAGGATATTGCGAAATTCAAACCCTTAAGGCGTAAAATGGGGGTACAAAGTTTGTTTGAAGAAACAATATAATAGACATTTCGAATCGAAACTTCGTAGGTGTACCTTAAAAAATAAGTGACTACATATTTATCAACTCCTTAAGGTATGTAAAGCTTTAAAGGGACGGGGATTGTTCCGGATAAAAACATTCAAGCGGGCGAAGCTGCGACTAAAAGCTAGTTATATACGAAAGTTCGTACTACTTATAGATATCGATAATTATATTAAAAGTAGATTATAAAAATCGATTTTTACCTAAAATATTTATCTCTCAAGCTTTAACTAGAATTAGGAAAGTTATAGTTAGAAAATAACTCACTTTTCGGCTCAATCATATCCTGCACAACATTCCAGGGGCACTTCTCTTGTAACAACTGATCAGCATTGTGTAGGAAGTTGAGTGTGCCGAGTGGTGTGAAGTCTTTGGCGTGATGTCTCCTCGGCCATACTGTGAGCAGCCAGTTGCTGGTCTGTTGTACTAACAGACTGTTCTCCCCCTCGTATGTACAGTTAGCATCGTTGTCGTTCCGCAAGTCGCCGAGACATGACGCTGTGGAGTATATTCGATTCAGCAAGTTTTTGACTAGTCTTGCCTAGCACATACATACATAGACTCACGAATGTTTTCCATAGGGGTAATAATAATAATAATAAAAACCATTTATTGCACACAAGACAATATACATATGTAGTACATAAAAAATTACACTCTTTGGAATACTGCTTCGGAACCGGAGGGTGATGATGGTAATCCAACATGTTCCGTCCACCACACCAACAAACGCTGCATACACCCACAGCAGTCACAATTGAAGCGCCCCGTCCTTTGAGGAAGTCCTCAAATGACGCGACGCATCGGCGAGATCACAGATGCAACACAACGATTTTTTTTTAAATGCACCCTACAGACACACACATAGTCCTGACCCCACACTAGGTTAAGCTGTATCGTGGGTATCAAGAACTACGAGGGACTTGCCAACCCACAACATCCAGACCCGTGATAAATATTTGTGGGTTAGACAAACATTTGTCTCGGTGTGGGAATCGAAGCCACGGCCTCACGCTTCGCAGCCGGCTACTCGTCCGCTGCGCCACGGATCTGTCTGAGATAATTACCTTTCAAATATCCATGTCCTCCGCAAGCTTCCCTGCAGTTCTGTATACCGTCGCGCGCCGTCCAGCCCAGCAGCGGCTTGGCGCCCGACGACAACGCGTGCAGCTCCACGCCGCGCGCTGCTGCGTCACCATCCTGCACTCCTGAGGGTGCCGTGCATCATCCACATAGCCGTAGTCAATAATAAAAAAAACGATTGTGTTGTTTTATGAAACCACGGTAAAAGTGAAACTATTTGTCACATTATAGACATTTAACTAAAAAAATTTGGAATAATATTACATTAAACACTAACAAAAACAAACAAAATAGCGTGCGAACTATAGACGCCGCCATATTGGCCTTGGCTGCTCTGGCGAGCGCCTTTCACTTTATCCCTACTCCGCGGCCGACCGTCACGCGACATGCAACACACAGGCCAAAATTTTTGAGACGATCTAATAAAAGTTTCACTTTAATAAACACAGTGCTTGGCGGTAGAAATAGAAGGCGCGCCCAATTCAGACGGCATCTCACATACGAGGGATCTACCTTGTAAAATAGTACTTGTAGGGGGAGTGAGATAGGCCAGGTCAAATGTATTTTTTTATTGCCTAGTTAGGCAGACGAGCTGGCGGCCCACCTGATGGTAAGTGGTTACCGCCGCCCATGGACCTCAGCAATGCTAGAACACAGCCAGGCCGCTGCCTACCGTAAGGAAAACTCCTTTTAAACCTCGCTTATAGAAGGACAGGTCATAACGCTCGGGAAACATTATAGGGTTTTTTTATGTTATAGGCCGGCAAACGAGCATGTGGGTCACCTGATGGTAAGTAATCTCCACCGCCCATGTACGCCCACAATACCAAAAGAGTCATGAGTGCGTCGCCGACCTTAAAGGAAAGGGATAATTAAGGAATTGAGAAGGGGAGGGGGTTTGGGCCTCCTAATATCTCACTCACCGTACGAAACGCAGCAGCAAGCTGCTACTTTACGCCGGTCTTCTGTGAGACAGTGATAATGACCCGGACGAACCGGCCCATACATGCTGTTGTTGTATCACAAGTTCGCATAATCTTACTTCTGCCGGACCATCAAGCTGTGGAATAGTTTGCCGGCAAACGTGTTCCCTCCTTCCTATAATATGGGGTCATTTAGTTTTTTTTTCGAATGGATTTGTGCTGTTAGCCTATATTGCTTTTACAGCTTCACCTAAAAATAAAGCCGGCGCTTATGGCGCTCTAGCCAGAAATATGTAAGTGATTAAGCACAGAGGCGCCTTTTAGAAGGCTCAGACCTCAGCTTGAGCAATCGCTGGGGAGTATAGTTTAGGGCCTTCTCTGCACATCATTGTGCCGACGGTCAGTTGTGGGAGTTCTTCGGACTCGCAGGCGTGTCCTATGTCTGAGTCGCGTTTTATTGTCGCGATTCGGGTTGGGCAGGGAAAGTGCTGCTTCGATAGCGATTGTGATGGAGTCGTTGGGATCTGCCAAAACATGTTTGGGACGTCGACGGAGGTGTGAAGAAGCAATTAGACAGGCCGGCACAATTTTGCCGATAAGATAGGCACATCGTCTGTCATTGGCCGACAGTTTTTTTGGATTGCGCTACACTTCCCATCAGGTGTAGCGTAGTCACTTTGCCAAGCTAGGATAAAAAAAAACATTTATCAGTGGTAGAACCACGCTGTAGCCACTTTTGTCTAAGCATGTATGGGCCGGCTCGTCCGGGTCGTTACCACTGTCTCACAGAAAACCGACGTAAAGTAGCAGCTTTCTGATATCCGGAGGTGCAAATCCCCTCCCCTTTCCAATTCCTTAATTATCACTTTCCTTTAAGGTCGGCAACGCACATGTGATTCTTTTGGTATTGTGGGCATACATGAACGGTGGAGATCACTTACCATCAGGTGACCCACTTGCTCGTTTGCCGGCCTATACCATAAAAAAACCCTATAATGTTTCCCGAGCGTTATGACCTGTCCTTCTATAAGCGAGGTTTAAAAGGAGTTTTCCTTCAACGGTAGGCAGAGGCTTGGCTGTGTTCTAGCACTGCTAAGGCCCATGGGCGGCGGTAACCACTTACCAACAGGTGGGCCATCTGCTCGTCTGCCTATATAGGCAATAAAAAACATTTGACCTGGCCTGTCTCACTCCCCCTACAAGGACTATTTTACAAGGTGGTAAGATCTTCGTATGCGAGATGCCGTCTGAGTTAGCCGCGCCTTCTATTTCTACCGCCAAGCACTGTGTTTCTGTTTGATGGAGTTGCAACCAGTTAAATCTCTGGGCATTATGAAACTTCTCGTATTTTTCAGGGTTACGAGCGCAGTCCAGTCCACTGCATGGCAGTGCTTTGTAATTCAATGTTCTGTGTGGTGTTACTTCTGTTTACAGACTGACGTGGCGTTTACCATCAGACAAGCGACCAGCTCATTTCATCATACTGACTAATAAATAATAATACTAGCCCAGAATTATATCCATTAATTCAAATATATGTGGTAGATACTGAAATATTCATATTGAGAAGGGCGCGCGTCGTCGAAATTTCGACCTAAAACATAATCGATAATACCTACTAGCCCTGTATTATACACGTCCCACTGCTGAACACGAGCTTCTTCTACTGCATGAGAGGGGTTAGGTATTAGTCCATCACGCTGGCCTAATGCGGATTGGCAGACTTCACATACCTTCCTTCTTCTACTGCATGAGAGGGGTTAGGCAGTAGTCCACCACGCTGGCCTAATGCGGATTGGTAGACTTCACATACCTTCCTTCTTCTACTGCATGAGAGGGGTTAGGCATTAGTCCACCACGCTGGCCTAATGCGGATTGGCAGACTTCACATACCTTCCTTCTTCTACTGCATGAGAGGGGTTAGGCATTAGTCCATCACGCTGGCCTAATGCGGATTGGCAGACTTCACATACCTTCCTTCTTCTACTGCATGAGAGGGGTTAGGCATTAGTCCACCACGCTGGCCTAATGCGGATTGGCAGACTTCACATACCTTCCTTCTTCTACTGCATGAGAGGGGTTAGGCATTAGTCCACCACGCTGGCCTAATGCGGATTGGCAGACTTCACATACCTTCCTTCTTCTACTGCATGAGAGGGGTTAGGCATTAGTCCATCACGCTGGCCTAATGCGGATTGGCAGACTTCACATACCTTCCTTCTTCTACTGCATGAGAGGGGTTAGGCATTAGTCCATCACGCTGGCCTAATGCGGATTGGCAGACTTCACATACCTTCCTTCTTCTACTGCATGAGAGGGGTTAGGCATTAGTCCACCACGTTGGCCTAATGCGGATTGGCAGACTTCACATACCTTCGAAATTCACTACTTCTCGGGTATGCCGGTTTCCTCACAATGTTTCCTTCACCGTTAAAGCACCTAATAATTAACAATTAATACACACGTAACTTAGAAATGTCAGAGGTGTATGCTCTTAAAGTACGCACCCATTATGTTGTTTATACTGATATTGACGTGCAGTTGGCTGAGCCACACGGAGAATATCTTCATGGCGTATGTAGCGGCCAGGTATGGCAGCACCTTAATTTGCTGTCAACGAAATTATATGGATAAAAACAAACATAGTACATACATAGTTTGAATGGCGCAGTAGGCGGCTGTGAAGCGAGAGGCCGCTGCTTCAATTCCCGCAGAGAGACAAATGTTTGTGTGATTCACAAATATTTGCTTCGGGTCTGGGTGTTTTCTCCCCAGAAGGGTTGACGCCAGACAGGCGGGCGGTGGTAAAAACTACAATCTTAATCTTTCTATAACATATGATTGACAGCTAGTTTTAATCGAGATGACTCTTATCTCCTATTCTAAAAAAAAGTAACTGGCGCCGCCGCCGCCGCTGCCAAAAGCTTGTCACGCTATCTCCTCCGAAACCGCTGGGGGTATGGGGTCGAGACCGATACCAATCGATGCAGAATAATGTGGGGAAGAAAGTAAGATATGTCTCATATTCGTCGGACTTCATTTTTTATTTTATTTTATGTTTTGTGCAAAAATACTGACTTTTTCATGTTCAGATTACGATAACTCGCCAAAAAAGGATCGTAGAATTTTGACATTTCTCCTTCAAACAAGACCTCATTTGTTTAAAAATAATTTAAAACAGATTCATATGAACCTCATTTCAAGTCTTTATCTTAAAATTTCGATTTTTAATTAGATTTTAAACTACTATATTATATTATATTTCGTTTGTTTACGTTAAAAACGTCACGTTAATATCACATTGCAATAACAAAGATTTTTTTGCGAGTAAGCCTTATTAGGAGCCTTTTACGAGTAAAATATTCTCTATTAAGACTTTTTACGAGTAAGCCTTATTACTTACTCGTAAAAAGTAAGCGCTCGCGCAGCGAGCCCAGGGGCGAAGCCCCTAGTGTATAAAATAATAGTACAACCGTTTGAAAGTTAGATTATTTTCTAATCGACGTCGCGGGGGTTCTTAACAGTTGGGTTACACCACTTGGGTTAATAGATACATACATACGCACTTACGTCTGTACTCTCCGAGGGGGTAGGCAGAGGTGTAACCAATACATCCACATTCGGCCAAAAATACCAAGTGTAATATCTGTTAATATTTTCTGAGTGGTAGAGCCACGCTGTAGACGGTTCTGTCTACGGCATGAATGTGTCGGCTCGTCCGGGTTGTTACCACTGTCTCACAGAAAACCGGCGTAAAGAAGCAGCTTGCTGCTGCGTTTCGTACGGTGACTGCGATATCCGAAAGCCCAAATTCCCCTCCCCTTCGCAATCCCTTACTTATCCCTTTCCTTTAAGGTCGGCAACGCGCCTATGATTATCTTAGTTTTGTGGGCGTACATGGGCGGTGGAGATCACTTACCATCAAGTGACCCACTCGCTCCTTTGTCGGTCATAATATAAAAAAAAAACTTTAGTTACTAACCTGCTGCTGATACTCCAAAATTGGCGTCTCCTCAACGGCATTTTCAGGACCGAACTGTTTCCTAACAGCCGAGTACCTGACGGCTATCACTATGGCTTTTACCAGGTAATTAGTAGATATGGCAGTTATTTGCACTCGACCACCTGGTGAAAAAGATATTTGGTATTTTAAAGGTCGACTTACGATGGCCGCGTCAAGCGTCAGACGCTGGCGTCAGTGATGGTCTTGTCTATCAAAATAATACTAAACAGCAACTGACGCCGTCCGTTCATATTGCTATTGTCGAATAGTCTCTATAATTACGCAGTATTAACGCGTAGACGTGGCGTCACTGACGCCCGTGACGCGACTATCAGAATGACACGAACTCTGACGCCTGTTATCCCGAAAGGGGTAGGCAGAGGTGTAAACAGTACAACAACACCGAGCGTATCTCCGTCCCATGATGTTATAGGTGGCGAGCCTATCGCTATATCGGGCATAATTCCAGACTCCGGGCTGATACTGAGCATAGAAAAGTAAAGTAATAGAAAACCCAATATCACTGTTACCCGACCCGGGGATCGAACCCGAGACCTCAGCGTCAGCCTCAGACGTAACGCGTAGGCATTACAACTGCGCCACCGAGGCAGTCAACAAACAGGTTTATTTCTGTATTATTTCTATTACGTACACATTAATGTTCGAATTCAAGTGCATGCATCAACCCTTTCAATAGAACATACCTGATAATATCCCAAGAGATGCTCCGAACCTCTTATTAGAGTCCTTTATGGGGGACTTGTAATCTCCGCTGTCGTCTACACCTCCTAGTTTGTCCAACGCAGCTTCTTTGGGCACGTGGTAATTGTTAAACATTACAAATCTGGAAATATTATTGTTTTTTTTAAAGGTAAACACGTGAGCACGTGGGTCACGATAGTAAGTGACCTTAACCGTGAACGAACACCCATAATACAAGAGAGTCATGGACGCATGGCCTCCCTTAAAGGCATTACATATTTGTGTTTTTTTATGACATAAGCCGGCAAACGAGCAAGTGGATCACCTGATGGTAAGCGATCTCCACCGGTCATGTACGCTCACAATACCAAAAGAATCATGGGCGCGTTGCCGACCTTAAAGGAAAGGTATTGGGAAAGGGAGGCGGATTTGGGCCTCCAGATATCTCGCTCACCGTACGAAACGCAGCAGCAAGCTGCTACTTTACGTTGGTTTTCTGTGAGACAGTGGTAACGACCCGGACGAGCCGGCCCATTCATGCTGTAGACAAAACCGTCTACAGCGTGGCTCTACCACGCAAAAAACACACTCACACCTTTGT
Source organism: Mimas tiliae (assembly GCA_905332985.1). Lineage (NCBI taxonomy): Eukaryota > Metazoa > Arthropoda > Insecta > Lepidoptera > Sphingidae > Mimas > Mimas tiliae. The sequence goes on from HG995243.1 coordinate 1,916,101, forward strand.
ACTACGTAAAACGATGAGACAACTCGCATCACAAATGCGGGCGTCACTGTTTTCAATAAGGGGTTTCAACCACTAGCGTCATTGACGAACGACTTCCTAACTGAGGAATCCAAAAATAAAAAAATGCCAACATCTTTGTTTACCCATTATCGACTCCGTTAAGTCCGATTTTCTCTCCTATATCGCCTACAATGACCCCAGGGTACGCCTTCAGCGTCTTCGGGTCTCGTATGGGTATCACAAATGCGTGGAGTCCATGGTTCTTGCCTTTTGATACTAACATTGCGTATATTATAGCGTGCGTCGCACATTTACCTGTACAGAGGAATTTTATCTAGTTTGGCGTTAAAGTTTTTAAGCTACATTTTAATAGCTTGAATGACGAAACCTGCAGATCTCTCGCCAGATGATAAGCGCCACGCCTGCCCATAAACAGACACAACTTCGCACAGAACTTTGAACTAAACAGCATTTGGAGTCTGAACTGTGTTCTTCACCCCGAGTCAATAATTTGTTAAGTCTCATAATATCCAGTAATTTCACTGACTGCGATATTCATCAACCCAAAACACAATAGTGCTTACAGACTGCTGTTTGGCGACAGAAATAGACAAAGTGGTACCAACCCAGACGGCCTCTCGCATACGAGACCTACCGTCTAGTAAGTTAGTAACCCGGTGTATTAGAATGTGAATCGTGAAGAATTGGCTTCGATATCTAGGTTGGAAATTCCTTTTATTATACATTTTGGTTTAATAAACGGGCATCGTCGGTATTTAAAACCGATGTCCGCTCATTGAAATTCCCGTTACGACTGAATAAGATGGAAAATCTTAAGGCGAAGTGTGGATGCACTATACACTTCTGTTTCCATTTAAAGAAGATTTAGAAAATTCTTATAGCAACTGGAAATGTACGAACTTACCTAGCGACCCGACCCAACATTTTGCCGCCTCAAAATCAGCCGAGTGCAGCACGAACTGCTTTCTCTCTGGCACATACGTAGCCGTCGTCCTCATTCCCTTGGCATTGGACCCATGAGAGACCTCAGTAAGTGCGAAACACCCCCCAATCTCCCCTTGTTGGACAGCCTCCACTATGTGGTAATGATGGGATCTACCACTGCCAGTTATCACGCTGCTGAACATTCTGAATGTGAGGGACAGTTTGATAGCTAAAGAACTGTCAAACATAAATAGGGCTTCCGATTCCGATTGCAGGTACTTAGGGTCCTCGACTAACTGTAATCAGAAAAAAAAAATAACGTACACTTACACTTACGTACAAGGTGGTAGGCCACTCGTATGCGAGAGGCCGGCTGGGTTGGTACCACCGCTTTGTCTATTTTTGCCGCCAAGCAACAGTGTGTGAGCACTGTTGTGTTCCGGTTGGAAGAACATTGAAGCCAGTGAAATTACTGGGCATTATGAGACTTAACACCTTATGACGAGCGCAGTCCAGTGTCATGCAGTACTTTGTTATTTAAAGTTCTGTGTGGCGTTGCTTCTGTTTATGAGCAGGCGTGGCGCTTACCATCAGGCGAGCGACCTGCTCGTCTCGTCATTCAAGCTGATAAAAAAAACTTACATAGCTCACGCCTGTACACCCGTAGGCGTAGGCGGAAGTGCAACTAGTACGCACACACGGTTCGTCAAGCTTATTTCCGCCCATGTTGTGATAGGGGCGAGCCAAATATACTAGGCGCAAATTCCAATTCCAGGTAACTCATGTGTGATTTTTTAAAATTTTAATCTCAAACGCAAACTGTTACTGCTCAATCTTTTAATCCGAGATCTCACCCGATTTTCGGACTAAGTACGCTACTAGTGCAATAAATACACCCAACAGTCACACACATAGTCCTGACCCCACACTAGGTTACCCTGTATCGTGGGTATCAGGAACTACGAGGGACTTACGGTCCCACAACACCCAGACCCGAAACCGATATTCGTGGATCACGCAAACATCTCGGTGTGGGAATCGAACCCACGGCCTCTCGTTTCACAGCCGGGTACTCGCCCGCTGCGCCCGCGCAATTGAGACTACTTATGTCATATGTGTCTGTACAAGTTTTGGTGAGTTATTCGATAGGTGTCATCACGTCGGTATTTACAAAAATGTGTACGCAGATCCTTACAGCGCTCCAGGCGGACTTCTTGCGGAATTAACTTCGTAAATATTTCTCGCATATTCGTCGCCTCTATCAAAGTGAGAGCTATCGAAAAGACTCGCAACTAGGCCTACTGATCAATACATTTCTAACCGACTTCAAAAAAGAGGAGGTTCTCAATTCGGTGCGTTTTTTTTTTTGCTTTTTTTTAATGTATGTACTTCGATTTCTCCGCCAATGGTGGACGGAAATGTTGGAAAAATAATCACTCAATAGAGTTTAGCTGCGATGTGGTCCCATATAAATTTGGTTAATATCTGTAGGCCAATTCTCGTAATTTTAAATGTTCAAAATGTCATTCCGATCTAGTCTCAGCGTCAAGAAAGTTGCAAATAGCATTCTCTTAAACCAATAATCAACGTCAAATGTGAACATAGATCGTAATGAGATTGAATGTAGAATAAAAGTTGACTGAAGCCAAAACGGTATAATGCTACTGCTAATGCTAGATGCATTTGACGTTGATTATTGGTTTAAGAGAATGCCATTTGCAACTTTCTTGACGCTGAGACTAGATCGGAATGATATTTTGAACATTTAAAATTACGAGAATTGGCCTCCTGATGACGGAGTACGGAGTAAAATAAATTGAAACTCCTCAACGAACAGTACACTCGTCGCGATTGTGTTATTGTATTGGAATTTACATGCTATTGCTGTAACTGCCACTAAAAATTTATAAATTAAATAACGTTTAACAAAACTTAGAAACCGATTTCAAAATAAAAAACACTGTAAAGAGTAGAGTCGATGCCTTTGTCGCTATCGTTCAAATTAAATTGCACTCCTAAGAGACCTATAGAATTTGTTATTTTTGACTTTTCAGTGTTTTTATTTTGAACTCTAAGTTTTGTTAAACGTTGTTTTCTGAATTTGATTTAAGGATATATTTCATACAATTTATCTACCTAATACAGTAGATGATTGTTAGATTTTGAGTAGTGGCAACACTCTACATTTACAATGTTCCCTTTTCCTGTTTCCTGGCAACTCTCTCTTGCACAAGACTGCGCCGTACAATGTCGTGTTTTTGCTGTGTAATATTGTTTAACATAATAGATAAGTGTAATGGGCCTAAAATAAACAGTGAATATATTTCAATAAACAAATTGTTTCAATATTAACAATGATGTACCTATTGACAAGTTTGAAGCACTGTCATGGTTTAAGTACCTAAACCCAAATAGCATGTTTATGATTTCCATAACTTAGCTGCGTCGCTAAGTTTAATGCCCTTGGAATTTGCATTGAATTGAATTTACCGTGACATCGATATTTACAGTTAATGATTGTACACTTTTCACAGCGCCGCTTGCGTGATAGTCTATTTTCTAGAATTACAAGTAGGTATGAATAGCCTGTAGTGCCTATTGGTGAAAATAAATCAGTATCGGATCAGTAGTTCCAGAAATAATCCCATAAAAACTCACAAACTTTACCTCTATAGTATAATAAATGCATTATATACATTTACACATTTACGCGGGCGGAGCCGCGAACAAAAGCTAGCCATTGCATAAAACTTAATTGCTTTAATTTAACACGCAGATCAATTGCGAAATAAGCAACTATTATGTAAATCAATCAATCTTGTCCCCACCATTCCTACCATTTGGAGCTTATAAGAAACTATATACAAACTAGCTGTCCCGCGCGGTTTCACCCGCAACTACAGCAGCGCCACCTACCGGGTCCAATTGTGAATCTAAACCATCCAGGGCGCCACCCAAGCGCATACAAAAAATTTATTCAAATCGGTCCAGCCGTACACACACGTACAGTAGAATTATATATATAAAGATAGTAGGTATTTTTGTTTTGCAAGACTATAAAAGCCAATTAGTGAATATTAACTAATTGGCGTTTTTATACCATTATGATATCACCGGTAGATAACATACTTTAACTTTTAATTAAAATGTTCGCTTAAAGAAATAATAAGTAAGTACATTATAAGCTACTAGCATTTGCTCGCCGCTCCGCCCGCGTGAATGATCTTTTCGGGGATAAGTAGCCTATGTTCTAATCCAGGTCATAGGCTACCTGTGTGCCAAATTTCATCCACAACGGTTCAGATATGAAGGCGTGATTGACTAACAAACACCCACATTCACAAACTCACAGACATCAAAATGTTCACATTTATAATTTTTTGAGTGCCTGAATGGGCCGGTTCGCCCGGGGCGTTACCACTGTCTGAAACTGACGTAAAGTAGCAGCTTGCTGCTGCGTTACGTACGGTAAGTGGAGTGTATCTGGACGCCCAATATCTCACTATCTCGCTTCCACGCGTGCACCATAATGAACATTTTATAAAGTGACGTCAAAGTGTGCGTCGCCTGTCATTTGACAATTACCCCTTCTACAGGATTTGAATGGCTTCCAACTTATTTATTTTTGGTCCGATTTATAAAATTCTTTCTCCAATATATTTTGAGTAACGTAACTTATTGATTTAAATAATTAAAAAAATCTAGCCAACTACCCTATTCTAAATTAATTACAATGGGTTAAATTTACCTTTTCCATTGGCAGGAAGTTTTCATTGAATATGGCGTACATTCGTTTTACTGCAATATGTCTTTCTTCATCCAGGGGAGGAGTTACTTCCGAATGGTGGAATAGCGGGTGATTTTCCATGAAATCCCATATTCGCTTCTGTATAAAAACGAAAAGTTATTAGTCACACAAAATTACAGGCAGGTTTTTTTTTTGTTATTGCATAGGCTGGCCATAAAATATTAGTCTTCAGTGCGGGAATCGAACCCCCGTATTGGCTCCGCTTGGGCTAAGTGGCGGGAGGTCACAGGTGTTACTTGCGACCGAAAGATGTCAATGAGACCTCAAGGCCTCATATATGTATAAGGCCATCATTCGGCTTGTGCTCCTGTATGGTTGTGAGACGTGGCCTGTCCTCGGGCGCCATATCAAGGAGATCCACGTCGCGGAGATGAGGATGCTGCGGTGGATGTGTAACGTTACACGACTGGATCGTATACGTAACGTGTCTTACAGCGGTAGCTTTGGTGTTCGCGACGTGTGGCTGACAAACTTCAGGAATGTCGCTTAAGGTGGTTTGGTCATGTTTTGAGAAAACCGCAGGAGTACTTCGCTCGCAGATAGTCAGATCGTACCAGGATAACGAACTCGCGGGCGGCCCAAAAAGCGTTGGCTTGACGTATTGGAGGGAGACATGAGAGCCAATGATCTCACTATGGAGAATGCTCAAGACCCGCGAAGTGGAAGCGTTTAAGTAGGAAGGCGGACCCTGGCAATAAGCCGGGATAACGCCAGGCAGAACGAAAGAAGTGCGGGAATCGAACCTCCGACCTGTCGCTTTGCAGCCGGCTGCTCGCCCATTGCGTCATGGCAGCTGTCCAAAGGATTGTGGGTATCACAAACTAGTAGAGTTTTACTGAGTAATTGTGGACAAGAAACCTTTGCCTTAGTGACGGTATCAAACTCACAACCTTTTCTTTCACAGCCGGAAAGCAGCAGTTACACATGCACCACAGAGGCTGAACGAAATAGATAGAACTTCAGGAAAGTCGCTTAAGATGGTTTGGTCATGTTTTGAGGAAACCACAGGAGTATGTCAGTCTCAAGTGCCTGTGCCAGAACGTACCAGGAGTACGATCCCGCGGATGGAACAAAAAACGCTGGCCTGACATATTGGAGAGAGATATGAGAGCCAACAGTCTTAATACAGAGGATGCTCAAGATCGGGCGAAGTGGAGGCGTCTCAGTAGGAAGGCAGACCCTGGCACTAGCCGGGATAACACCAGGTAGAAAGAAAGAGGCTATTTGATAATCTTGAATTGCAATAATTATTGCTGGGATTTAAAAATGCAAAGTTATTGTAACAAAGTAATGATAAGATAATAAAAATGTAATATTTCATTGCATCCGATTGTAAGGTGTAGTTGGTAAATGATAAAGTGAATGTAAAAAGAAATGGTTCACAGTTTTTAAGGCCGTATCATTTGTTCCAGTACTATCAAAATGTGACTATAAATGCTTTCAACCCCTGCTTGATACAATAACTTTAACTTTTATCAACAGATGGTGCAAACTAAGTAAATACATACATACGCACTCACACCTGTAATCAAGGGAATGTAACCAATACACCCACCTTTCGCCAAGCATATCTCCGTCTCATGATGTGTAGGGGGCGAGCCTATCGCCATACCAGGCACAATTCCAGACTCCAGGCTGTTACTGAGCATTTCGCAATAGAATAATCCAACACTTTTACTTGTCCCAGGCATTGAACCTGAGACCTCAACATCAGCCTCAGTTGTAAAGCATACGCATTACAACTGCACCACCAAGGCAGTATATTCATGTGTATTAATTATTTTTATTACTGGAGTGCCAATATTATATATATGAGTCAAATCTTATTTAAAACCACATGTACATTACTTTTACAGTTTAAAGATGTTAGGGTTTTATAAATTTCTATTATTGTTATTGGTTAATCAAGTTTTAGAAGAGATAAAATATTTTCACTTGTGTGATGTGTCTAACGATAAATGACTACTATGGGATAAAATACTTAAATCATACACTATGCATTACTTAAAGTAGGAGTAGTAGTATATTAAGTAGTAGTCAGGAGTACCCTAAACCTATGAAACATTTAATCAGAGTGAATGTGGCCAAAGAGTTACGCAAGGATTGTAGCAAGTGGAAATCAGTTGTCTCTGCCTACCCCTATGGGAAACAGATGTGAGTCTATGTATGTATGAATATACATTACTTAAAAAGTAGATACACCTTTCTGTAACATGTATGTTTTTATTCACATGAGATGTCTCAGGACCATTCTACGGATACGCTGGCAGGATCGTGTGCCGAACTCGGAGGTTCTTCGTCGCACCAAACTGGCTGGCATGGAAAGCCTGCTCATGAAGGGCCAGCTGTGTTGGTGTGGACACCTTGTCTGCATGGACTCTTTTAGATTGCCTAAACAGGTTTTCTATTCCGAGCTTGAGTGTGGTAAACGCAAATGCGGAGACCAGGATTTGTGTCACAAGGACGTCCTCAAACGACATCTTGCTGCTTGTGGCTTGTCACGTAGTTCGTGCAATACACAGACCGGAGTGGCGAAAGGCTTCAAAGATTGGTGTAGAAGACTATGAATGCCTCCGCCTTAAAGACCGTGACACCAAACGCGAACTCCGAAAGACGCGGCCTAAGCCCTCCTACAATTACACTTATAATTTTAGCGGACAGCTCTACTGTCCAACTTGTGATCGCGTGTTTGTGAACAAGTTGGGTTTCACAAATCATCTACGCGCGCATGCCAGAAATAATAGTTGACAGGGTGTCGCCGTTGACGGATGCGTCAAGGAGGACATCATGTTTTTATAAATTTTGACCAATTGAAATTATTATTTTTGAATTCAATAGGATTTACTGTGATTGTGGTCCCTTTTAAATTTGAAGAAATAATTCCAGCCCTAAAAGGGTGAAATCAGGGAAAGGCTCTAAACCTTTATGCACCAGTTTTCATGATTCTGTCACTAAAGAATGGTAAAATAAAAACTTTTTCCCAATAAATGTAACCAATGATTTTAAAGTTGTGGTATTAATCATTATCTAATAAACTACAGTACCCCTGGCTCATCAATTTTTTTTTAGCTTATTAGTTATTTGTCGGTTTCTTTTTTGATCATCATCACCACGATGATTCGTGAAAATTATAAAGAACATAAAAAGAAAAAAAAAATATCAGTAAGAGAACAACGATTAATTGGCAATGAAATAAATTTAGCATAGAATTATGGACTTACCTTTAAGTTAATAGTGTTCAAAGTCTCATAGACAAGTTTCAATCGGCGCCAATCAAAGGTCGCTTTTTTCCTGTATATATCTAAAGGGCCCGATGGTAAATCTGGGAATAGTACCCTTAATTCCTCGTCCGTTACTTTCTGACCAGGTTCCATTGTAACACAGTACTGACGCTTATCACAGCCCACTGAACTTTGTTCTTTGCCTGATAAACAAAAGTGTTTGATCCAAGAATAAAAATTATCATTTATTGCGTAAATTTATCTACAAGATTAGTTTGATACTCTTCCACCACACACGTACCGATACTGGAAATAAATGCATTAACCCTTTTTGTGAGACTGCGCAAATGAAACATTTATCTAACTATTAACAACGCAAGTATTAACAAGTACGCTGTACGTAACAAGAAAGTTGGGAACTTTTAATATTACGGAACGTTACGTTTTATACCATATCTTGGGGAGAAAATAAAGTTCATATTTATTTGGCAAAACTTGTCAGACGTCAAAATGTTAATGCCATTGACATTTGACAATCAATCTCAATGTTAGAGGTGTTCGCAGTTCATTACACTAAATAGCAATTTAAAAAATATGGCACAAACAACCAACACAATTTTAATAACGCTTAAGTATTATTTTTTTAAATAAATCTGACAAAAAACACACAAGCAAAACTTCTGGTAAAAAACTACGAAATCCCATATTACCTATCTACTTATTTACTATACAGTGCTACACAGCTATTGGATAAAAGCGCAGATTGCGATTTATATAAACGCACTGCACTGGACGGTGGACGCTGAACAGATCGCAATAATAGATCGTGGCCAGAGATCGCGATCGCAGAAGGCGGCTGTTGGTAGGCTTTACGCTGGAAATAAGTTTTTTTTTTTTTTTTTTTTTTTTTATTGTATAGGCCGGCAAACGAGCAAGTGGGTCACCTGATGGTAAGCGATCTCCACCGCCCATGTACGCCCATAATACAAAAGAATTATGGGCGCGTTGCCGACCTTAAAGGAAAGGGATAATAAGGGATTGGGAAGGGGAGGGGGATTTGGGCCTCCGGATATCTCATTCACCATACGAAACGCAGCAGCAAGCTGCTACTTTACGCCGGTTTTCTGTGAGACAGTGGTAACGACCCGGACGAGCCGGCCCATTCATGCTGTAGACAAAATTGTCTACAGCGTGGCTCTACCACTCGTAAAAGTAGTCGTTTGAGTAGTGGAGCCACGCTATAGACAGTTTTGTCTACAGCATGAATAGTCGGCTCGTCCGGGTTGTTACCACTGTCTCACAGAAAACTGGCGTAAAGTAGAAGTTTGCTATTGCGTTTCGTACAGTGAGTAAGATATCCGGAGGCCCAAATCCCCTCTCCTTCCCAATCCCTTTCCTTTATGATCGGCAACGCGTTCATGATAACGTTCTGTTGATAGTACTACGTTAACAATGACGACTCATGACTCAGGAAAAGTTGTGGTTAATATAACGCATAGCACCATATTACAGCGCACAATCTAGCTCGCTGTATGAAATAGCGCGTCGCTATTTGGCTAGCCTAGTTCTAGAAAGTGTAGCGTGGCAATAGTAACAATATTATAGCGGCGGTGAGTTGCTTGATGCGTTGCGCTATCGCACGCTGTATAACGTATGCGAATCATAGGCTACAACGAATCGCACCCGCGCGTCCTCGTGACACCCTATATTACAGTGTATGTAATAGCGCGCTAGAAAAATACAGCATGTAGTCCATAGCGTGCAAATTTTTTTTTGTATGTCTGTTCCATAAGAACCGGCTAAGATCAGAGACCATACTGCCAAGTCATTAGTTATATTCTTTTCTTATTTTCTAAGAACGATGAAACGGGGGTGTGACCGATTTCAAGGTCTTGCTAGAGTTTTAGTGTTAATTTCTTTCAGCTCGATTCAGCCTGCTAATAAAATGTAGGTGATTTGAACATTACTACTCAGTACTCACGCTCAGGAGACGTTTTGTGTGATATTAGCCTTTTGAGCATATGCATACACTGTCTCTTTCCGATAAGTGGCAAAACTAGTATGCTTACTCCATTTGGCAATAAATTCAATTGATGTTTAATTTGTGATTGTCAAAAGTAGTCATGACAATTGACAACGTCAGAAAAGTTGAGTTAATTCTACTAAACTTTTTGTAAGTTTTACCGGTGAAGTGTTTAAAAATAAAGTTTCGGGATAATGCATTTATGTAAGTAGAGTAGATTTTGATGGTTTTTTATCTTTTAAACTATTACAGAGTGGCAGATATCGCGGAATAAAGCTTACAGCGACAAACATCACCAAGATAATGTCTTTATTATGATATTTTTATAAAATAATTTCCTGGATATGTATAGCTGCCGTTTTTTCACAATTAGTACCAAAGAGAATAATTAGTACCAGACGAGTGTGACGTTATGAATTTGCTTTTTAACTGTTTTTTTTTTATGTTGCTACAAAATATCACTTACTCATAAATATTTTTTCCAGTAAATCTAAGTCCTTTTGTTGATTTATCACCATAACTATTATTTTATAGAAACCACCCAGACCTGGAAACATATATTTGTGGATCACACAAACACTAGTCTGATTGTGGGAACCGAACCCATAGCCTTGCTTCACAGCTGGCTACTCGCCCATTGTCTCATGGAGGCATACTTATATAATTATAATAAAGGATTTTTTTACTTATATGTAATATTTGTTAAAAGTATAAAACATATCTCTATAAAAAAAAAAGTAATTGGCGCCGCCACCACCGCCGCTGCCAAAAGCTTGTCACGCTATCTCCTCCGAAACCGCTGGGGGTATGGGGTCGAGACCGATACCAATCGATGCAGAATAATATGTGGAAGAAAGTAAGATATGTCTCATATTCGTCGGACTAAGTTTGTTTTTATTTTATGTTTCGTTGAAAAACATGGGCAACGCCCCTAGTATCTAAATATTAATATGGTTAGTAATTAGCTTCTTAAGATTTGGATTCCTTCTTGGATAAAGAATTCCTCCAATCTTTTTTCAATCAATAGAGGCTGTTTGGGTTAGTACTATGATTACTATGATTTTGTCTAGTTCTGCAAGCAGCAGTGTACTGTTGGACATTATGAGACTTAACATGACTCAGGGTGACAAGCTCAATCCCATGCAATGTAGTACTATGTAGTTAAAAGTACTGAGTGTTGTTGCTTCTGTTTATGGAGGTTTACCATCAGGTGAGTAACCTGGTCATTCTGGGTAATAAAAAAACTGCTGAGTTCATCCAGTCTTTCCTGTATATTTTCGTGATGTCACCAGTCCACCGGCAGGTCCTGTAGGACCTGTAGGTCCTTTCCATTTGGCACTTTTTACTGTCCAGAGCTGGGAAGTGTGTCCAGCCCATTACCATTGGGTTTGTTACCTTTGTTTTGTACCTCAGTTCTATTCTATTCTTATTTTAGATTATAGTTCCATCAACTTTGTTCTTCTTATTGTTGGAATTCTGATTTTATGGATTTTTCTTTATTTTAACCTTTTTCTTTTCTAAACCGTGAGGTTCTGGGATTACAAGTTATATTTTAATTTTCGATTCGAAATTTCGGAATTTGTGCCCGATATGTACGGTTGTCAGAATTATGCCAGCCTTAAGTTACTGGATATACACAGGCTACATCTGAAAAAGCTAATAACATCATAAAACTGGTCAAGTGCGAGTCCGACTTGCACACTGAGGATTCTACACCTTTAAATTTTACTTTTTGTTTGTTTAATTATTTGTTATATGTTATTATGGCGGATAGGTTAACAAATAATTAAACAGACAAAAAGTAAAATTTAAAGGTGTAGATATATGAAAATTTCAGCCGGTTAACTTTTGTCTTTCAAAAGATACGAGATTCCTTTAAAGCTTTCCACGAATAGCCGCGATCTGCGGTCGCGATCTTTGGCCGCGATAAATGTTTCTAGTACCTGTTGTATGGGATCGCGTGCGATCTTACACACTACCGCGATCCACAAAGCGATTAACGATATTACGAATTGTGATGCCAAAATGTATAATTTGATACAAAAAGTGTGTAATACGTTGATGTGTTTTCGATGCTATTCTTTTATACCTTGGAATTTTGCGTACCTACGTAACAAAAGCAAATGAATAACAAATATACCTTTGTCTCTATTTTTTTTCCAATACATATCATTATATATTCTGTATGATTGTATCTCAATTTGAAAAATATTGTGAAAGCCTAAAAATTCTTAGCAACCCTGCCTAAAACGACTGACGGGGCGTAACGGACTGATTGGTGGACGCTGAAGCAAGAATAGATCGCAGTTGTGTGTAGGATCGCAGATTGCAGGACCGCCGCGCGGCCAGAGATCGCGATCGCAGATCGCGGCTGTTGGTGGAAGGCTATGTGGGACAGATAGTTAGATGGCCGTTGGGACTCTGGGTACGGAACCCTAAATAGCTTTTGTTTCGCCACTGTAATATTTTTAACTCGGGAAAATTAGAGGTCCGCCGGGAAAAATACAATCACGCGTCGCCGCCGCTGATAATAATAATAGCGTGGTTTAAAGCGTGTAGGTATCTTCATTAATAGTGTGAGTTTTTCATAGTATGTACTATTTCGTGTAATGCCTCATTGATCTAGTGGAGGCGGCTGAAAAATCGTTAGCTCGAGGGCTGAAATCCCAAGGCGGGCTGAAATTCATTTGTGCTTCGAGTTTTTCGTTTCGAAAATCATACATAAGTTGCCCGGGATAGTGACTCTTGTATATGAGTAACTAGCTTTTGCTCCCAACTCTGCCCGCCTGTACGGAAATTACCAGAATAAAAAGTAACCTATGTCCTAGTCCAGGTTCTAGTCTACCTGTATGACAAATTTCATCAAAAATCATTCAGCCGTTAAGGCGTGATTGACTAACAAACATCCGAATTCACAAAGTCGCAAACAGTGCTAGTAGGATTAAGTGGGCAGCTATGAATCAGCTTCTCAGTTTATTTACTTAATGCTATTTCTTTTTTATCGAATGAGTAAGATATCGATATTCGACTTCGGGCAACATAAGATAATAAACAGCATAGCTTTTGTCTCACACCAGCATTGTTATACTCGTTCACGCATTTCACTTAATTTGATGTGATCGATCATAACGTTCGTAATAAACGAATAATTAAAACGAGCGTAAAATTTTAGGATACCTAGATTTTGAAAAGATCCGGTACATAAACACTTACTTTCAGGTGTATGTACCGACTCATAAATTATTATATGACCACACCTTTCTGTAACAAGTTAACAAGTTTTGTTTAAAATATACGCATACGAGTAAAATCTTCACAAGAAACCTTAGGTCAGAGACATTCGCTACAAATGTAAAAGAAAGCGGTCCTTTAATAATATCTTTGTGGGACGTTTTTACGAGACGCAACTTGTTAAATATTTCATGGATTCTTTCCACCAACACTTCAAAACGGTGCAATCGTGCTGATGGCACGGTCCACAGTCGCCGAACGCTCGGACCCATCTGTCTGCCGACTGAAGTGGTGAGGACCGTGTCAACGTTGGATGGGTCAAAGATTTTTGTTTGTGTGATGTATATACTAAAATAGGTAGTTTCAAATATTTTAACGGTGATCTATTAGGGATATAACTAAGGCTAAATCGTAAACGATATTGGGTTACCAGGAAATTATGAAAAACCTGCTGATCCTTTTTTTGGATGAACATATTTTTGCAGAATTTGTGCAAGTATGTTCAACGTCTGTAAAAAGTTTTAATTGCCTACTGCTTTTGTCTGTTATTAGAGAATTGACTTATCGATTTACATAAAGTCTACACCAATATAATTCTTGTGGTAAATAAAATCGTGACGTTAAATTTTTATAACATTCTAAACAAAAAGTTGAAAAAAAATATTATGATAAATAGCATGTCGCTCATCTCGGGAGCGCGAGGTGTCTGCTTTGGTAGATTTTTGTATGTGGCAAATCGCCTGTCATTGGCGAGGGGTACATACAACCTTAAGAATGCAAAAAACAACGAAAAACTTTACATGAGTGTAGGATATTGCTATTAAGGGACACTATCAAGTATACTAGATAAGGGTAACATATATGGCAGATGGCACTTTATAAACCGACCGACCTGATCAACTTTTTAAATTGTATTAAAATAACATAACGTTTAACAAAACTTAGAAACCGACTTCAATTTTTAGTGGTAGTTAAAGCAATAGCATGTAAATTCCAATACAATAACACAATCGCGACGAGTGTACTGTTGTCCGTTGAGGAGTTTTATTTTTGTACTCCGTACTCCGTCATCAGATTTTAACCAAATTAATATGGGACCACATCGCAACTAAACTCTGTCGAGTGAAATTTTTACCAACATAATCGGTCCACAATTGGGAGGAGAAATCGATGTATATACATAAAAAAGCAAAAAAAACGCGCTGAAATGAGAACCTCCTTTTTTGAAGTCGGTTGAAAAAATAGGACTCTTTTTACGTGAACTCGCAGTGTCACCAATCCACCATTTAAAATTCCACGAACTGACGTTAAAACAACCCACAGTTTAAAACCGGAGTCCCTTTACGTGGCCATCTCATAAATTTCGTGCACTGAAGGACCCTGGCTTTATTTTACAGCTCCGACGTGCAGGGAAAAATCTTAACATTCCTTTTGCAATGTTTGTACTTATTTGTCGGTAGGCGAGGTTCGTGGGACTTCCGAGGACCTTTGGTAGCACCATACTACCAAGGGCGTAGGAATATGTGGTTTTCAGTTCAGATTTTATAATATTATATAAACACATACGCCATCACGCCTGTAATCCCCGAAGTGGTAGGCAGAGGTGTAACCAGTACACCCACTTTTCGCCGAGCGTATCACCGTCCCTTGATGTGATAGGGGGCGAACCTATCGCCATATCTGGCACAAATTCCAGACTCCGGGCTGATACTGATCATTTCGTAATAGAAACAACCCATAATCTCTTTCACCCGACCCGGGGATCGAACCCGAGACCTCAGCGTCAACCTCAGTCGTAACGAGTACGCATTACAACTGCACCACCGAGGCAATTTTACAATATTTATTTCGATTATAAATAAGCTACCTGTTAAAACCCCCCGATGTCACCTAGAAAAATACGTGTGTTTAAACGGCTGAATATATTACTTTCATCTAAACCATCTTAATGATATCAGCTTTCAAACAAAATAAATCGCATGATTAATGATCCAATACTCACAATTTCTTTTATTTCACCTTTATATATGGGATATTACCTATTACTTATATTACCTAGCTACCTTCTAGAAACTTCTCAGACATTTCATGAGAGTAATTTGTATAATGGCACTCATCCAAGGAAACCTCTTAAAACCTCATTTTCTTAATTTTAGTTCGCAAAAGTTAAAATAAAAATGTTTTATTTAATCGGCTCTCAACAGCGATATTTATTTCGTCTATTTAATCGCACAGGTTTATGTCTGGAATTTGGAAGATTTTTTTAATAACCTTTTATTCCTTCATGTTTTTACATGACAGCCTTCGTAGCGCAGCGGGCGAGTAACAGGCTGTGAAACGAGAGGCCGCCGGTTCGATTCTCGCACCGTAACAAATGTTTGTGTGATTTACTAATATTATGGGTCTGGATGTTGTGGAACCGCAAGTCCCTCGTAGTTCCTGATACCCACGATACAGGTCATACCTAGTGTGGGGTCAGGACTGTATATGTGACTGTGGGGTGTATTATGTCGGACCAGGTATGAATATTATATTAACATTACTATTCTTGAATATTTAAAATAGTTGTATAACCTAAAGTAAACCAATTATTTCATTTTCAAGACATTCAAATTGTTGTACGCTTTTGTTTACCCCAACATTTTAATAAATCATTGTTTAGGGTTTTGTATTTGATTGGCAATCAAACGAACAACCGCGCAATATGTTTACAAACACTTCAACTCTACACCACTACAGGTTTTCAATTGAAATTTGGAACGAAAAATTCCCATTTTGAACACGAACAATAAAACACGGCTCGTGAATGGGCCAATCAGCGTGATTCCTACTCAGATATTTGAAAAGGACTTTTCATTTGTACAGCCTTATTGTTTACAATATTTTCCGTCGAAAGTTATTTCTCTAATTATGGAATTGTTTGAGAGATTATTGTCTCGCATTTTACGGGAATTCATTTTAGGGATGAATAGTCTGCGTATTATAAATACTTTCATTGTGTATAGATAAACGTAACAATTTAACTCATTTTAGCAATATGTTTATATAAATAAATAAATACACCCAACAGTCACACACAGTCCCGACCCCACACTAGGTTAACCTGTATCGTGGGTATCGGAAACTACGCAGGACTTGCGCTGCCACAACACCCAGACCCGAAAAATACTTTTGTGGATCACACAAACATTTGTCTCGGTGCGGAAATCGAACCCACGACCTCTCGCTTCGCAGCCTACTCACCCACTGAGCCACGGAGGCATGTGGAGCTTATGACGTTGTGTCTATCATTATTCTCTATTGTCTCTTTAAATGTCTATAGGATGACCATTGACGCGTCAGTTTGACACAAATTTATGAGTGGTAGAGCCACGCTATAAACACTTGTCTACAGGATGAATGGGCTGGCTTGACCACTGTCGCACAGAAAACTGGCGTAAAGTAGCAGCTTGCTGCTGAGTTTCGTACGGTGAGTGAGATATCCGGAGGCCCAAACCCCCTCCCCTTCCCAATCCCTTAGTTACTCTTTCCTTTACGGTCGACAACGCACCCATGATTCTTTTGGTATTGTGAGCGTACATGGGCAGTGGAGTTCACTTACCATCGGGTATACCACACATGCTCGTTTGCCAGCCTATGCTATAAAAAAAGCTGATTCACACTTAGTATTAAAATATTCCATTATTATACCTAGGCATCTTCTTTATGTGGCGACGGAATTTTAAAAGCTTTATTAAAGGATTTCTGAAAGTTATATCTAAGAAATGGGCTGAATGTTTCTTTTCCTTTTACTAAAATTCTAAAAGATACTGCGAGTTTCTGTAATGGTATTTCATATAGTGACAAATTACAATATTGCGTCTATGATATTGTTTGCGAAGGCAGTGTTGCAAAAGTTTTGGTGGTCGTCCCCGTGTAACTGAAGTTCAGTCAGTAGCGATCCGAACGGCAAGGGCGGTGTACGCCCTTCGCCGCCAAGTTTCCCGCCACTATGTCCGCGAAAGGTAAACGCGCGTTCCACATTTGAATCTAACTTTTTAATTTGGAATTGTCAGAGAAATCATGAAAACAAGTGCAAAATTAACAACCAATGGAAGTAAATGGTGTACACACACTGAAATAACTATTTTTTTGTTACAGTTGCAACAGTGCTGCTAGTTTTCGCCTTCGCCGAATATATTTGTTGTTTTGGTAAGTGAAAAACTTTTTCTATCTTTAAAAGTACTGGCTGGCTTAATTCTAGCCGTTTGTGTTTTATTTTGTAATGCCATTTCAAATAATCAATAGCATAATGCCTAATTCATTTTATAATGTAATAAAATTTTACATTATAAAAAATTTGATTGGTAACACCAGTAGGCCACTTCTGGTAATTTTAAATGTTCAAAATAGGATTCCGATCTAGTTTAAATTACGAGAATTGGCCTACAGATCTAAAATAATAATTACTTTTCTATCTTGAATAGTACTGACTAGTATAATTCTAGCCATTTGGTGTTTTAGGGAACTATACCTATTATAATTAGTGATTTCTTAGTTTTACGCGAATATTACACATTGAAATAAAACTAGTTTGTACGCATTTTATCGCGGTTTAATTTTTATTTTAGTCCCGACGTTTCGAAAGGTTTTCAGCCTTCGTGTTCACGGGAGAGATAAAAATTTAACTGCGATAAAATTTGTATAAACTAGTTTTATTCCAATATATTATAATTATACAATTACTCAAAATTACCTTAAACAACAACATAGTACTAAGTAGTTATTCGAAGCATAATACCTAATTCATTGTATATATAATGTAATAACAACGTTTATTTTTATAAATATTTTGTTTGGTAACACCAGATCTAAAATTATAATTACTACTGTTCTGGTATTTAACAACTTACTTGGGTCTCAAAAAACAAATAAACTATTGTAATGTCTATGCTATTACAGTATAGCCATCACTTTTCTACCACATATGGCTGTGAATGAAATGTTGGTATATCATTATCATGCTTCCTCCTACAATTTTATTAAATGGTGGTACAAACTGTATCGATCTAAAACAGGAGTTTTCAAAGTGGGGGGCACGCCCCCCGAGGCGGGCGCAGAGACCTGCAGAGGGGGCGCAGGCCATCTGTGTAGTGAAGGGCTTGCACCGAATATTAGGACTTAAAATTTATTTAAATTCGAAAATGAAAAACATCAAATTCATTTGGAGATCAAAAAATCGTCCTTTAGTAAACTTGACTACAGTTTTAAAGATTAATAATTTTCTTATGTCAGAAGTTAATAAGTACATTTTACATTTACAAGATTTACACGCATCGGTACTCGCTCAGTCTTTGATCGGTGAAACGGTCCTACATTACTTCCGTGCGATTAGCCACATCTCGATTGATTCCAACGTTCTTTGCACCATTAAATGCCACTGAACGAATTCAGTATGTCTTGATGAACAGTACCTGTGTGGATTTTATGATAGACCGAAAATCTTTCTCCTTTCATTATATCCAGATATTTTATACATCGATTAATTTGGTGTAGCGGTTGCGATGAATAAAACTAGCTTCTCGATCGTTGTTTCTTTTGAAAAATTTCTAATATTCATACTTTTTGACTGCCTCGGGGTGGTGCAGTTGTATTGTGTACGCGTTAACGTCTGAGGCTGACGCTGAGGTCTCGGGTTCGATCCCCGGGTCGGGTGAAAATGATATTGGGTTTTTCTATTACGAAAAGCTCAGTATTAGCCCGGAGTCTGGAATTTGTGTCCGGTATGGCGGTAGGCTCGCCCCTATCACATCATGGGACGGAGATACGCTCGGCGAAATGTGGGCATGAGTGCGTATGTATGTATGTATATAAATTATAATTAATGCACACAATTACAACTCAATCATAATTATTAGTGTAATAGGTATATTCTTTTATCTAAATTCTTATTTCAGCTCCGTGGCGCAGCGGGCGAGTAGTCGGCTGCGAAGCGAGAGGCCGTGGGTTCGATTCCCACACCGAGACAAATGTTTGTGTGAACCACAAATATTGGTCTCGGGTCTGGGTGTTGTGGGACCGCAAGTCCCTCGTAGTTCCTGATACCCACGACACAGGTTTACCTAGTGTGGGATCAGGACTATGTGTGTGACTGTTGGGTGTATTATTATTATTATTATTATATACTCGCCAAGTTTTCTTCAATGTCTGTTCGACAAGCTAATTTACCAGTTTTATATGACAAACACTTTAAAATAATATAAGTATCCACACAATATAAATCTCTGTCCGCCCCCTGTCAATATTCGTGGCACAGCCCACGGACACGCACATTTAAATTAAATTAATAGTAACGAAACAAGACCCTGTGTTAACTTGGCAGTTGGCAGGAACAAACGTATTGAATTTTAATTAGTTCTCCACTTTGGGATTAGGTACTATCAAACTGTAATTTCGTTTCTAACATTGTATGTTCGATAATCAACGGTTCAGTTTTATTTTTAATTTGAATAATAACCCTGTTTTTATACAACGTGTTACAGAAAGGTGTGGTCATATTTTAGGGTCATTACATGCGCCTTACAGTAAGTACTTATGTACCGGATCTTTTCAAAACCAAGACATCCAATAATTTCACTTTAATTTTAATCACTTATTTATTAAGATCGATAAGATTGATGACATCACTATTAATTATTATGAACGACACACACTTTTTAATAAACTTGAATAAGATGTACGTAATTCTACGGACATACGTGCGTAACTTATAATTTAAACACAAATTAACACTTGAAAGAGACTGTGTGCTGAAGACGATATAGGTACCTCCTCCTCTAGAAGCATGTTAAAGACTTCATTCTCGGGTCTTCCATCTATGAATTTGGCTTAATACAGTCGACGAGCCGCTTAAAAGCTGTTATCAGTTGCACCAACACAAAATACCAATACATAATACTTGTTTTTAGTCAAATACACATATTTTTTGAATTCTTAATCATACTTCATAAAATCAGATGTTGCCGAACTGACTGCGTCAAATAAATATTGTCATTTGAAATCTGTTTAATGTTTTTTTAATTATAAAATAATTAAATGAAAGGAGGTTTATAGTATCATTGTTTATCATTTAGTGTTGTCCAAAGTTGAAAGTCGATATCGACATGTAACTCATTCGATAAAAAAGAAAATTCTATAATTATTATCCTAGCAATGCAATCGGAATTGGTACTATGGGAGATAAAATACTTATACCCTACACTATACATTGCTTAAATTTGCCCGCCCCTTTTTACACGTTGTATAATTTACTTTTTTTATCCTAGTTCGGCAAAATGACTACGCTACACCTGGTAAGTGTAGCGCAATCCAAGAATACTGTCGACCAAGGACAGACGATGTGTCTATCGTAGGCCAGCAAGATTATGCCGGCCTGTCTAATTGCTTATTCACATTAAAGGACCCCATATTAAAGGAAGGAGGGAACACGTGTGCCGGCAAACTATTCCACAGCTTGATGGTCCGGCAGAAGTAAAAATTTGCGAACTTTTTAATTCTGGAGGAGACCACGAAGCTGTGGTTCCGTAAGCCATGAGGCCTCATCGTGCGAAATGAGTGCGTGTCTAGGTTTACGATAAAATCTACTTATAACATAGCTTGCTTTGCTATTAGGTGTAACGGCTTCTTTCTAACTTTCTGTTTGCTTAATTTCGTTGCGGAACAAAGGCAATTTAGCATTCCCTGAGACTCACTCACATAACACAGTATTCCTGTGTTCTGTGGTCTAACTGCTAGGTGTCAAGATAATTGAGTGCTACTGTTGATACTGGTTCTCAAGCGTTTTAGTGGCGGGTGTGGGCAGTATAGTCTCACTTAACGAGCTTAATAAAAGCTGTCAACTATACTTATGAATTGATTGCAAGCATAACAGTGAAAGCTCAGCGGGGAGTGGCATGGACTGTCGAGACGAAAGTCGCAGGTTCGAAACCAGCCTCAAGTGCATACACCTCTGACTTTTCTAAGTTACGTGTGTATTAATTGTTAATTATCACTTGCTTTAACGGTGAAGGAAACATCGTGAGGAAACCTGCATACCTGAGAAGTTCTTCATAAGAATTTCGAAGGTAGGTGAAGTCTGCCAACGCGCATTAGGCCAGCGTGGTGGACTAAGGCCTAACCCCTCTCATTCAGTAGAGGAGGCCCGTGCCCAGCAGTGGGACGTATATAATATTGGGCTAGTATTATTATTACTATGAATCATCCTATGCCTACGTAAAGTTTATACGTCAAACTGCATCGCTCGTGAATATATTTTTTCACATTCCGTTTAAATCTAAACCAAATTGTTTTAACTTTGTTTCGCACCTCTATCCAGTCAAGTCAGTTTAAATTAAATCCAATAGATTTTATTAGATTGGTCTGCGTTTTTATAAGCGGAAAAATTGCAAACCACTGCAGCGTGAAGTTTTATTCGATTTTTATTGTGTCACTATATGTAAAAACGAAAAGGATATTTCTCTTATAACATTTGTGTTCTATTGTTCTTTGTATATTTTGTTAACTTTGTCCGTCTCATTGACGAGCCAACTCGATGTGTATTTCCTTAGTTGAAAATACTGAAAATAGATTTAATTAATTGGCTTGAAAATTATTATTATAAGTGAAACCGTGACCAGTATAATCTGCAAGCGACGACTAATGGGAAAAAACAGATTTTTCGCAATCACCAGAAATACAGTATGTAACAAAACCCCTGTTGGGCGTTTTAACTGTGATATCAGAATCGATATTCAAACGTAATGAAATAACTCGCATACGAAATGTATATGGTCAAACTACTTACTTTGATTGGTTGATGAAATAATAATAAAGAGTATGCTTAGTCCATACATAAGCACTCGCGCCTGTACTCTCCGAAAGTATAACCAGTACACCCACATTTCGGCGAGCGTATCTCCGTCCCACGATGTGATAGGGGGGCGAGCCTATCGCCATACCGGTGACAATTCCAGATCCGGGCTGATACTGAATTGCGGGCTTATTTTGTAATAGAAAAACCAAATATCACTTTTACTCGACACGGGGATCGAACTCGAGACCTCAGCACAGTAGTGTAACGCGTAGTGCGTACGCAATATAACTGCGCCACGGAGACAGCCCTAGTATCTACAGAAATTAGCCACACAGACGCGACTATTCTGTATGCAGTGATTGGTCTACGTTTATTAGTTTTAACCGAACAAGGCTTGTTTTCATTGTGTTCTCGGAGTAATCCAACAGCCACGCGAGTGCTGTTATTATTCAGATTTTGGATTATACTGTGTAAGTTTATCCCAATACAGACTGATACTGTGGTACTTACAACTGACAAACTTATACTAGTACATTATACTACGTGCCGTGTAGTTCGATGATCGATGGCAAGCGTCATCAAGACGATGGCTCGAAATTGATGATCGAAGAACGACCAACTGATGACAATACAAAAATATAATCTAGATATATCTAGGACTGCCTCGGTGGCGCAGTTGTAATGCGTACGCGTTGCGATTGAGGCCAACGCTGAGGCCTCGGGTTCGATCCCCGGGTCGGGTAAAGTGATATTGGATTTTCCTATTACGAAATGATCAGTATCAGCCCGGAGTCGCCTATCGCCATACCGGGCACAAATTCCAGACTCCGGTCTAAACCCAATACCACTTTATCCGACCCGGGGATCGAACCCGAGACCTCAGCGTTAGCTTAATCATAACGCGTACGCATTACAACTGCGCCACCGAGGCAGTTTGCCGATCTTTGCTATTAAAAAACAAAATTTACTTATATTGTCTTCATGACAACATAATTAACACTTATTTATCATACATCAATAGCAAGTCAGTTAACATGTATAATTTTGTAACTACTTCACATTACGTAAAGTAGAATTTATTCATCCTCGTGAATTTTTGATAACGAAAATGGCTGTCGAAACATAAACGTTACAAAAAGGATATAAAAAATTACATGCTGTTTTACAGCAACCTATTATTTTCCAGTACTTACTTTAGTTAAACCTGTAATTTGCTCTTCAAGACTGTTCTTAGGTTACATGAAATTGATAGGTCGTGGGCGGTTCTTGTTTATTGTGTTAACTGTTTTAAGAGTGTGGTAGTAGTTGGTGGTGATAGCTGTTTAGTGTTAGTAGATTTTTATGTAGCGACATCGATCCAAGACACCTTGGTATTATAAGAAATGCCAGCCGCAGTGTACCAAGATATAAACGATGAAGAAATGCTAATTGAACTTCAAATATTTTTTTCTTACCTTGCTCGGCATTCTGGGTTCACCATTCGAACCAACTCATTAAAACGCTCAGCTGTTTGCCTAGTAGAAGGACCTCAGGACAGATGTAAATTAGGAGACCTATATATAAAATGTGCTTTTAGAGTTTTTAGTAACATGATTGTTGGCTGTTAGGGAACAAACCATATCGTTCACGTCGAAACACAGTTCGTAAACTTGAATCAAAGTAGAATAGTGAGAAACGCGATCTTAGCATTCCAAATAGTGTTTGGAAACTACAAAGTTAAATCTGATAGGACGGTGTCGGAACTTGCGTCAGTCGATGATTGTATTCAAATCTCTTGTAAATCTACTTTGTTCGAGTTGGAACCTTCCAATATAGAGGATTGTTGATGACAATGTTGATGTTGAATTGTTTCACAGGACAAAAAGGGCAACAGTTGTCTCCGTCTTTATTTTTAAAATGTAAGTTAGAGGGTTGATTGAGATGGTATATTGTGAAAGTTGATATATATGTATATAATATGGAGATTTCTTGAAAACAATATTTTAAATATCTTTTACCATGTCTTTTACTATTACAATGTAAATTCTCTACTTTTTAACGTTCGATAACTATAATATCCTTCCAAGATTTTTGATTGATTCCCTAATAATTAATTGCCTTTTCAAACTTATTTATAAACGGTAAGCATTCCATTTCGATACAGCTATTTATACGAATGTATCGCTAACAACTCAGAAACTCTATAATATTGTCGGATCAAAATGCCCAAATGCAGTCTCTAACAAATGGCCCAGTAAAATGGTAGCTGGCGACTGGAGCATCCAGATATTCGAGATGGCAATCCCTCAGGACTCGGCGTGAAATCCGTGCAATGTGATCGGGAATTATTGATGGCCCGGTTTTCGCCCGTACCGCCTCATCCCCCTGTGCTATAGGTATAGCTAATGTACTTCATGAAAATGTAACTACGATTTTTGATATGACATTGTCTATATTATTCATAGTAAGTAGTTTTGTGCTTTGAGTATGTCTTGTGTGTTTGCAATTTTTATGAGTATCGAAATTTTCTTTTTTGTGTGAGTTCTTTGAGATATTTCTGTTATTTGGTTTTGGAAGACTGTCTTAATTTCATTTCGCTTCTTTTATTCAAATGTTAACATGAATTGATACTTGATAATATTCCGTATGCGGAGACAGTTTAGTGGGGAGTCGAACAGACTAGTGATACGCATATTCAGTTCCAACCTTTTTTTTTTTTTTTTTGTATAGGCCGGCAAACGAGCAAGTGGGTCACCTGATGGTAAGCGATCTCCACCGCCCATGTACGCCCACAATACAAAAGAATTATGCGCGAGTTGCCGACCTTAAAGGAAAGGGATAATAAGGGATTGGGAAGGGGAGGGGGATTTGTGCCTCCGGATATCTCACTCACCGTACGAAACGCAGCAGCAAGCTGCTACTTTACGCCGGTTTTCTGTGAGACAGTGGTAACGACCCGGACGAGCCGGCCCATTCATGCTGTAGACAAAATTGTCTACAGCGTGGCTCTACCACCTTTTAAATGAACCTAGAACATGTTCCTCTGACTTTTCGAAGTTATGAATATATTCATTGTTATCTATCGTATGTAACGTGAGCAAAACCATACTTTAGAGTTCTCCAAAAAATTTAGAAATTATGTGAAGTCGCATCAAGCCAACGTGGTTGACTAAGACCTCACCCCCCTAATCAGTAAAGGAGGCCCGTGTTCATAACCAAGCCGGTATATAATACGGGGTTGATATTATTATTTTAATATTCCTGTTTTATTTAAGTAAAATATTTTTCCGTTACTGTAGCCAGTATTGTTGTAATATTTCAAAGGCATTCTAAATTAACAGCCCCTTTGACTTTGGAAATATTGTTACTGTCTAGACAATTTTCAATCATGATTATACTGTTGCTTTGATATTGTAGAAACTGGTAAAGTAATTACTACTATCGTTATTACTGATATAGAATGTAATTAACTTTGTTTAATGTCTGTATTACTCATTAATTATATTATAGTGATTTCTTAGGTTTACGCGAATATAAAACAAATGAAATAAAACTAGTTTATACGGATTTTATCGCGGTTTAATTTTTATTTTAGTCCCGACGTTTCGAAAGCTTTTCAGCCTTCGTGGTCACGGGAGAGACTGAGGTGTAGGTCGTCTCGAAAAGTTAATGTTACAATGGCTACCTTCATTTTAAAATTATACATTTATTTTTAATTATTTAAAAAAAAGTTAGTTGACACTAGTCCGATCTACGCAGAAAGAGCTCACGGTATCTTGAGGTCTGGCAGTTGGTCTTTTGGGTTCCGATTTAATTAAATGTATAATTGGATCCCAGGCTTGTGCAAGCTTCCAACCATCTTCTCTATTGAAATTTGGGTGTTTCTTAATTTCAATAGCCTCGCGAATCATCCTAGGTAGGAATCGGTGTTCTTTGGCGAGGATTTGTGGTTTGTCAAATCTAAGGTAATGTTTGGAGCCTTCATCTGAATGTTCAGCAACTGCAGACTTCGTAGAGCGTCGGTGTTTCTCCCGTGACCACGAAGGCTGAAAAGCTTTCGAAACGTCGGGACTAAAATAAAAATTAAACCGCGATAAAATCCGTATAAACTAGTTTTATTTCAATTAATTATATTATTTTCAAGTTGTAGGTGTGTTGTCCAATGGCATGTCCGACTCTTCTGAAACTGGATTCCTTGTAGGAGACATTTAGTATGAGATAACCTAATTGTTCATTCGACCTTCTTCTATAAAAAGCTCCAGACACAAACTAAATTACCTCCAATAACTATCTTAATCGTTCTATAGGTTAGGCGCCACTGTGCCACAGTGAAATATGTACATACATAAAGGAAACCAAAAAGTTGCTTTTGCAAGTAGGCAACAATGGGCATTTTAAACGTCTATCGTAGAATTAAAATTGCATTAAGACGGCAGAGAACCGACTTTACTCTCAAACATATAACGCTCCTCTTTTTGTCGAGGGGTAAAACAACACACAGTTCAATATTTACTTCATAAAAATTTAATGAAATTGTGTTGACATGTCCAAATTGAAAAGTAATAATATTTGTTCAGTAAATTAATATGTATAGAGTAAATATCAAATACGCAAATAGAAAGTCTTGTGGGTAACGTTTGTTCATTTGTTCATTGTTGTCGCATGTACCTTGTCCGTGGCGGTCATTTAAAGTTAATCTATCTGCTAGAAGTTACGTGAGACGAGTATTATTTTATTAATACCAAACGACAGTAATCACTTTAACTCATAGTTTATTGGTTACATTTACAATATTACTGCTCTACACACAACAACCCCATGTCAGGATTCTCTAGAGACCGTTCTATAATTATAACTCAAACGACTAGGACCGAATAGTAAACCAGCATAGCTACCGCGTAATGAACACTTGAACTATCGACTGAGCACTGATTTTACTGAACTAGTATACTGACTGCTTATAATGTCTTTATGCCCTAATCCAGGCCATGGTCCCGTGTTAAATGTGTAAACAAATTCGTTCAGCTGTTAAGGCATGATCGATTAACAAATTTCCAAATTCACAAACATCAAACCTTGTAAAGGTATATAAGTATAGTAGAATCACATTGTAGTTAAATGTTATACGGACTGCGGGAACTATAGTTTCTGCCATAATCCCATGGGCTTCTGCAGGCATCTGACCATTCGCAGCAACAGCTGTTTCGTGAAACATTGATGAGATCCAAACCTATTTGAACCATCCTACCTCGGAATAGGTGTTAAATTAAGTAAAACTCGAGGAATATTCATAAAGAGACAAAGTCATAGACACCTAACCTTAGATTTCCGTACACATATACGGATGTAACAAATAGCCTAGTTGGCCTAGTCGTGTAGGAAATGAACACCGTTTTATTAAACAAATCCTCAGACAGACAGCCTCCGTGGCGCAGCGGGCGAGTAGCCGGTTGCGAAGCGAGAGGCCCTGGGTTCCCTGGGGCCCTGGAGACAAATGTTTGTGTGATCCTCAAAAATTTGTTTCGGGTCTGGGTGTTGTGGTTCGGTCTTGGGACCGCAAGACCCTCGTAGTTCCTGATACCCACGATACAGGTTTACCTAGTGTGGGGTCAGGACTGTGTGTGTGACTGATGGGTGTATTTATTTATTTAAATAATTTTCATAATTAAAGTAAATGTAATTATTTTTATACGTATGGTTCTAACAGCTATATTTAAAATTTTCATCGGTGTTAAGGTAAATTCTGAAGCAAGTTTTAATAGAATGTCTGATACAGACCACCTCTTGCACACCGCATTTAATTGTTTGAGAAAACATTCTGTTCTGGAGAGCAAAAAGTTGTTTGCGGTTACGAGGGTACGGGGCTCAGTAAATTACTAGATACTGTGTTTATTATTTTTAGTTTTAATTATATCGGGTTTTAGTATATGATATTAGCAAGCTGTATTTTGTATAGGTGTTTACATTATGCTTTCGTATCAATCTGTCGAATCAACATGTTTTTATTTCTGACAAAAAGTGAGTGGTTATACGTTCGACACCTTCGTTCGTCTGTGTGTGTATGTGTTTTTATCTTTATGTGACATTGTAGCGCCTAAACAGACCTATTTAACCATTTTTTTGCTTCAAAGCTGTTTTAAGCAACAGTCCTTGGCTACGTTTGAAAAAACTCTGTTCGGCCGTTTAAAAGTAACAAAAAAAAGGAAAATCTTTATTTTACATCAATTACGCACTGTATGTGACACAACTTAAATTCTAACACACAAACTGATGTAGCTGTATGTCAGGGATAAAATATTTTTCTGATTAGGTTTTTGGCAGAACAAGTTAGGTTATTGCATAAGTTCTTGCATTCTGCTCTACCATTTACATATTTCTGAAGGCTTGTTACGAGATACGCGACCGAGATAGAGAGAACCCGACGCGTGACGTGAGTCAGGCTATAGCAAATTATCCGCATTGTATGGAATTATATGGGTAACAGTCAGATTAGCTTGGGATGATCGAAATATATTGGTTAGACTTCCTTACACCTCAGTATCTTTCGAAGTAAAGTAGAATATTAAATGTTATCCAAGAAAATTTAAATTTTCCTGAAAGATAAACATTATCACGGCATCCTAGCCGCGCTTAACAAGTGCAGCTCGTAAGCAATATTCCGTAGAGTTGTTTTTTTCTTACAATATAGAAGATTAGTGCATGTATGAGGGTATAAAAAAGGGCTTGAAGTGATTTATTATAATAAAAGTGCTGTGTGGCAAGCTCAGTGGTTTTAATATTGATCTGGACTGCAGTTTGTTGGCATTTGCGGCTGACGCCTACTCGACACTTACACGGTACTCCTGTGGTGTTTTAAGAAATGTTAGAACGCTCTACTGGAAGGCAGAAATTTTGCAAAACCGACTTTCTTCTACAATGTTGTCGATATATTTTTGGATAAAAATACAAGGTTTTCATAGTGCCATCAGGTTTCAGAAGCAAGCGATCCAACTTAGATCTGTGAAGGCACATTAATGTCTCCGATATCCACAAATTCAAATACCATTTAAAATGTACTAATTCAAACTCGTTCAGGCACATATAATCGTCTGCAGTCTCACCAACGGGCTCATGAACCTCTCAGATGCGATTTTAATGTGTCTCACCCCGAATCGCGCCACTTGCATAATTCATGAGCGCCGGTTCGACTCTCGTGCCACTCACGTTTTGATTTGATGATTTATTTGAATACGATATCGTTTACGCTTTAATAATTTGGTTTTTAAAGGAATTAAATGTTTGAGAATTTACTGGAATGCAATAAATTATATTGCATAAGGATTTTTTCATTACTTAAATTTGCCCCGGATTGAATTAAAAAAAAAGGTTCATTCAATCTTTCAGACTCGCTGTTCGACTGTTGGGCAAAGGGTCCCTTATATTTAGCGAGTGTTTAGGTGGTGATCCAATCACATTGGTCCACTGAGGATTGGTGGATCGTCATTGCCTCATATATTGATCAGTAGAGTGCAACATGACATTCTATTTTCAAATGCCAATAAAGTATAGAAGAAAATCGGAAATTCGTTCAGAAAATATTAAAGCACTCGTTTCTGATAAAATACATACATACATACGCACTCACGCCTGTATTCCCCGAAGGGGTAGGCAGAGGTATAACTAGTATACCCACATTTCGCCGAGCGTATCTCCGTCCCACGATGTGATAGTGGGCAAGCCTATTGCCATACCGGGCACAAATTCCCGACTCCGGGATGATACTGAGCATTTCGTAATAGAAAAACTCAATTCCACTTTACCGGACCCGGGGATCGAACCCGAGACCTCAGAGTTAGCTTAATCGTAACACATACGCATTACAACTGCGCCACCGAGGCAGTCACTTCTTATAAAATTTATCTAAATATCCTAATTAACTCATGATATTGTAAATATTTCATAACTAAATGAAAAATAAGTAAGTAAATAAGTTTGTACTGCGTGGGCCGGAGCCGCTGGCAATTTCTCGCAGCTAATCTCTCCTATTTGCCGCTAATATGATATTCTCATATAAAGATAGATCGCCTTACCTGTCGAAGTCGCTGATAAATCATAACTAATAGATCGACGCGGCTCGTGTGGGCTCGTCATTCACGGCCACAATTATGTATCATATTCGATATCACGCATAAGCCTTGTAGGCGTGGCAAGGATAAAGGACCGTGGATGTATTTTACGTAATTAAATGCCTATTTTGAGGTTTGCGGTCAAGACGAGTAAACCAAAAATACCATATACAACGTCTTACAGAAAGGTGTGGTCATCTTTAAGCAGAAAAAAATTTAATGTATTTATTAAATATTTATTTTGTTACCATAATTTCACATACAAATGAGATTAAGGTCTCCTAGTAATTATGAAAATACTTGCAGGAGACCTCGCTCTTCCGTAGGCTTAAGAGTCGTTACATACACCTGTCAATGAGTATTTATGTACCGGATAAAACGGAAAACCAGCTATTTAATCACTCGTCTATTACGATCGCTAAGATCGATCATAGCTCTATAAATGAAGTGTGATGCGTGAATGAGAAGAACACTACTAGAGTGAAACAAAAGCAGATCATTTATACCAAAGTTGCAAGTGGAATATCGACATGTTACTCATTCGATAAAAAAGAAAATACTTTATGTTTTACCAATGCAATCGGATTTGGTATTACTTGGGGTGAAATACTTGTATCGTACACTATATGTTGCTTTACTTTGACCACACGTTTTTGTTACACGTTGTATAGAGTACTCAAAGATTATGTAGTTGCCGGTTGGTGAAATAATTTTCAGAATTGGATCATTAGTTCCAGACGTAATCCCTTACAACGTTAATTATAAAGATACCTTTTAAAATAAAGAGTAGATACTGTACATGACAATATTAGTATAAACCATCTGAAATTATGATGGACCGACGACCTGACAAGGGTTGCAGGAAGCCGATGGATGCAGGCCGGCCTGGAAGGCATTAGGGGAGGCCTATGTTCAGCAGTGGACGTCTTGTGGCTGATGATGATGATGATGATCTGAAATTATAATGTACTACGCCGTTTTAAACAAATTTCATTGTTACAGATTCAAGAAACGTGGTGTTCACAATAGTAAGTCAGTCAGAGCCGTATCATGCCAGCGTGGCGAAGAGGCTCAAGCAAGATATTAAAAATCAAGTATGGCAGATGGAAGGGGTACTTACTTAATTCATTTAAATATAAAACCTATTTATAAGTAAGTAACACAACTTAAACATACACACAACCGACCTTAAAGGAAAGGGATAATTAAGGGATTGGAAGGATTTGGGCCTCCGGATATCTTACTCACTGTACGAAACGCAGCAACAAGCCATTACTTTACGTCGGTTTTCTGTGAGACAGTGGTAACGACCCGGACGAACCGGCCCACTCGTGCTTTAGACAAAACTATCTACCTAGTGATTCCACCATTCAAAGAGATCTAAGATCGCCAGCGTCTCTGTGGTATACATTGTCAAATCATTCATCATTGTTATGTAATTTTTCGAAT
Organism: Mimas tiliae; assembly: GCA_905332985.1. Classification (NCBI taxonomy): domain Eukaryota; kingdom Metazoa; phylum Arthropoda; class Insecta; order Lepidoptera; family Sphingidae; genus Mimas; species Mimas tiliae. The sequence continues at coordinate 1,947,692 of HG995243.1, forward strand.
TTTTTATTCGTATTTCCTACTTTTTTACCACAAAGTTTTCATTTACATTAAAAGTTTGCTTTAGGGGTACACAAATATTTGCTCCTCACGTCTGTCGTCCTATCTGTCTAAAAGTAAATTTGATTGGAGCATTCGTTAACTTGTGTATGCATGTTTACTTTGAAAGATTTGCGCCAATCGTCTAAATGGCAAAAAGGAATCACATGTCAATATAGAAAAGACGCGAAAAATATTCAGTACGCGCAAAATAACTTAGCCGGGCTTGAGTTAGTTACTTCACCAGCCTCCTACGCCTTCTGCCACTCTTTATTCTCTGAAAACAATAGTTGTGAGTCCTGTGGCGACGCTTGTTACTAACTTCAGACTGGCCAAGTTACAGTACGCCAAGAAGTATTAGCTTCGTTTTCTGTGATTCATTCAGCCTTAATAGAAGGCAAAACACCAAGAGGAAGGAGCCCGAAACGTTATTCAGACCAGGTGTCGGAACAGCTGGAGACGTTAGTCAACGTCGCCATCCATCAAGCCGAAGACGGCAGCAAATGGAGACGATCCATTAATAGAATCCTTCCACGGAGTCACGACCCTCAACAATGAGGGAATGATATAGGAGGAGGAAGCCTTATTTACAGGGAGAGAGTACTCGTACGACGTACTACTATTATTATAAATGTGAAAGTTTGCATGATTCTGAGTTTGTCAATTTAGATGTTTGTTAGTCAATCACGCCTTAACGAAAACACTTTTGGATGAAATATGGCACACAGATTACACGCTGCTATTATTATTATTGGCAGCAGAATTAGACAAAACGGTGGTACATAACCAGACAGCCACTAGCATATGAGGGACCTACCCCTAGTCACGATGATGGCTTTGTTTAAAGAAATTCTCTAGTCGTTTTCTAATCGATGTCAGAGTTTCAAGGTTTATGTTAGTTTAGTTTCAGATCAGAATGTTGAAGAACTGAAAGTCCGTTTTCTTGATACCTTATTTATCTTTATACTTTCTCTTACATGTACTTTATGTTTCTGCTCTTCTTCTTCTCTTGGCTTTTTCGACCTGCTTAGCTTAGGCCTCTTTCAACATTTTCCATACGTCGTGGCATTGAGCTTTTTGGATCCAATTCCAACTGGAGACCTTCTTCACGTTGTCTTTCCAGCGCATTTGTTGTGTTTCTTGAGGACGTTTTTCCCCTATGGCGTCCACTCAAGGAAACGTTTGCACCTCGGCTTTATGTTTAATTGTTGGTACTTTTATCATCATCCAGAGGTATCCAAAAGTGCATCTAACGCACGAAGACTTTCCAATGGCTGGCGCTTGGACGATCATACCATTACTCGGACCCTTGACTGCAAAGTACAGGAGTAGTGACGTCAGATGGGTGCTGTTTGTTGAGTCACACACTGCTGTTAGATGCGAGAAGCTCATCGAGGCTTTAGCAGCTGCTGATAAACATAAGGTGAGTAAACTTTATTTGATTGGGAAGAGGAGGGGGGTTTGGGCCTCCGGATATACGGAGAAATACAAATTCGTATTTCTTTGACTGTTTAATGAGCTATTTGTCAGATCAAAAATATTAGGATATTGAAAAATCGGCCCTAAGTAGAAATAACATACATACGCACTCACGCCTGTAATGCCCGAAGGGGTAGGCAGAGGTGTAACCAGTACACCCACATTTCGCCGAGCTTATTTCCGTCCCTTATGTGATAGAGGGCGAGTCTATCGCCATACCGGGCACAAATTCCAGACTCCGGGCTAATACTGAGCATTTCGTAATAGAAAAACCCAATACCACTTTACCCGACCCGGGGATCGAACCCGAGACCTCGGCGTTGGCGTTAATCGTAATGCGTATGCATTACAACTGCGCCACCGAGGCAGAATTATATAATAACTTCCCTTTTACAACTATAAGGGTGCTTTGTAATTTTTCTTTTTAGATTATTTTAACACTCCAATATTCAAATTTTTCATAGGACACAATGTGGGTGGGCTACCCTCTGAGCGATCCCGAGCCTACAATAATACATCACTTCACATTCTACGAAGAGTTGGAGGAGGAAGGTGGATTCGTGTACCCCAACTTCGCAAGTGGTTTTGCGATGCGATTGGGACTGATCGAACAGTAAGTAGTTTAACGGTAGGCAGTGGCCTGGCTGTGCTCTGGCATTGCTGAGGTCCATGGACGGCGGTAACCACTTAACCATCAGGTGAGCCGCCCGCTCGTCTGTCTATATAAGGCAATAAAAAAAAGAGTAGATTGGCAATTTATTTTAGGCCTAAATCCCCCTCCCCTTCCCAATTCCTTAATTGTCCCTTTCCTTTAAGGTCGACAGCGCATCCATGATTCTTTAGGTATTGGATGGTAAGTGACCTCCACTTACCATCCAATTACCCACTTGCTCATCTGCCGGTCTCTGCTATAAGTCTCTGATATATTTTTTTTTCGGATAAAAAAACAAGTCCACGTTTTTATGGCAGCAGTAAGTAGTTCCTATTATTATATTTAAAACGTCATGGGCGAAGTAACGAGAAAAGTATATTATTCAGGATTTATCATGCCTCGGTGGCGCAGTTGTAATGCGTTCGCAGTATGACTGCTGTACTGAGGTCTCGGATTCGATCTCTGGGTAAAAGTGATATTGGGTATTTCTATCGCGAAATGCTCAGTGTCAGCCCGGAGTTTGGAATTGTGCCCCATATGGCGATAGGCTCGCCCCCTATCACATCATACTATACATGTACTGGTTACTCCTCTGCCTGCCCCTTCGAGGATTGCAGGCGTGCGTACATTATTATCATGTGTTATAAGTGCTGGCAGTACTAAATATTAACACAACGGTTATGACGTCACACTATTATTGTTTAACGTTATATTGTCTGTTAATCCATAAGATACTCTGACTTATTTAATTATTCAATTATAAATAATATACACGTTATTTAGAACGATCTAACATGTTCAATAATAAATACAATTACTCATGTGAACTATTTGTGAAAAGGTATAAATAAGGTAGAATAATTATTGTCGGCAGTCAGTTGGTTGCTAAACGGAATATAAAGTGTTACTCTGCCCAAATAAATGGAGAAGGTCGTGTACATTGTGTTTCAATTGTTCTACTTCGTTACACATGATATATTTTATACGATCAAGTTATCAAAAAGAAAACTTCAACATAACTTGCAGCCCCATTAGTGATTCCAGCACTTGATTGTAGGAGTTAAAAGTTTCAAAGAAAAGTTCTAAGAAGTCATTCAATTAATTTAAATAGCATGCAATATTACGACGCTCAAGTAAAGATCGGTATTGGCTAGCTGTACCTTTTTTATACTCGTAGCATAGGCCGGCAAACGAGTAAGTGGGTCGCCTGATGGTAAGTGATCTCCACCACCCCATAATACCAAAAGAATTATTGGCGCGTTGCCGACCTTAAAGGAAAGGGATAATTAAGGGAATGGGAAAGGGAGGGGATTTGGGCCTCCGGATATCTCACTCACCGTACGAAACGTAGCAGCTTAGATAAAGAAGCAACTTTACGTCGGTTTTCTGTGAGACAGTCGTAACGACCCGGACGAGCCGGTCCATTCATGCTGTAGACAAAAGTGTCTACAGCGTGGCTCTACCACTCATAAAACCTATAATTTCTAAATTAGATTTTTAGTACAGACTTAACTTAAAACTTTTAGAACTAACTGATATAACTAGTTATTTATCACAGCCTTCATGGCGCGGTGGGCGAGTTGTGAAACGTGTGGCCGCGGGTTCGATCCCCGCACCAAAATAAATGTGGAAAATGTTGTAAAAGTGTAATTCCCTCATAGTTCCTGATACTGATGAACTGTACGTCTCTCATAGTTCCTGATACTCATGATACAAGAGCTGTAACTTAGAGTGGGGTTTAAATATATTTGTGTTTAATAGCTTGACTATTTGATTCTCCCCAGAGGGGTGGACGTCAGGCAGGCAGCCGGTCGTAAAAACTACAAGCCAAATATTTCTTTAACATCTCTCTATTCTAAAAAAAAGTAACTGCCGCCGCCGCTGCCAAAAGCTTGTCCGCTATCTCCTCCGAAACCGCTGGGGGTATGGGGTCGAGACCGATATCAATCGATGCAGAATAATGTGGGGAAGAAAGTAAGATATGTCTCATATTCGTCGGACTTTAAGTTTTTATTTTATGTTTGCTGGAAAAACATGGGCAAAGCCCCTAGTATTGTATATAAAGAATATGGATTAATAGATTCTGTTTTATATAGGCTCCTAAATCAAATAGAGAGTGGTGATCGTAAATTGGAAGCGGACTTCTCAATAGACCCGGCGTTTGAACTGGCACAGCTAGTGTACGGTAGCAGTAAGGACCCTGGACCGCTGCTCACTGCTGACCTTAGCTTCTGCGTGGTTTCAGGAGACAACTGCGCCACGTATCCTCGTCAGTTTGATATATGTGTGAGTATAAATATAATTTGTTTGATAGCCTCCGTGGCGCATTGGGCGAGTAGCCAGGTGTGAAGCGAGATGCTGCGGGTTCGATTACCGCACCGAGACAAATGTATGATTCGGGTCTGGGTGTTTCTCCCCAGACGGGTTGACGTCAGGCACGTAGCCGTTCGTAAAAACTACAAGCCAAATCATTCTATAACATGTGTTAATAAGCATATTGCACCGACCCCACTGCGAGTGGTACAAGGGCAGGTGGAAAAAGAAACTTAGCTTGAATGACGAGACGAGCAGGTCGCTCGCCAGGTAGTAAGCGCCGCGCCTGCCCATAAACAGAATAAACGCCACACAGAACTTTGTATTATAAAACACTGCATTACACTGGACTGCGCTCATCACTAAGACCTAAATTGTTTCTTCTCATAATACCCAGTAATTTCACTGGCTTCATTTCAAAACTTGTGCAACTTTGCTGTTGCTTTTGTACGGTCAGTAAGGTGGCCCGAGTCCAAAGAGCCCCTCTTTCTAAATCACCATCCTTTTTTTGAATTTAGACAACGCACCCCCAATTTAACTTCTGGTTCATGGGTGATGATTCCACTTACGATCAGATGACTCACTCGCTAACTTGCCTTTGAAAAGCCAGACAATTGCAAACAATTGTTTAGTTTTATCCAATCGCTACACATTGTAGTAACTTTGCCTCGGTGGCGCAGTTGTAATGCGTACGCGTTACGATTGAGGCTAACGCTGAGGTCTCGGGTTCGATCCCCGGGTCGGATAAAGTGGTATTGGGTTATTCTATTACGAAATGATCAGTTGATACTGAGCATCAGCCCGGAGTCTGGAATTTGTACCCGTGTGACCCGTATCACATCGTGGGACGGTGATACGCTCGGCGAAATTTGGGTGTACTGGTTACACCTCTGCCTACCCCTTCGGGGATTACAGGCGTGTGTGCGTATGTATGTAGTAACTTTCAAAGTTATGACCCAATCAATATTGTCTGCTCTTTTACTATTATTCTGAATCTCTCAGTTACATTCATCATTCTTATTCGAAATCGAGATATGTTATCCCTGTTATGTAGTATATGAAAGATATCCGGAGGTCCAAATCCCATGCCTAATTATTATTTCCTCTACCTAATTTTCTATTTGATTCATTTCGTTACGGGATAAAGACAGATTTGCATTCCCAGAGACTCGTCGAGCTTCATTGCTCGTTGTCGAAATATGCGTACCACTGCAGATCCTGGCGTACAGGAGTTACAGTGGCGGGTGTGTGGGTGGGATAGTATCCCATCCCTGATAGTATCCCATCCCTGATAGTATCCCTTAATTATCCCTTTCCTTTAAGGCCGGCGACGCGTCCTTGACTCTTGTGGTATTGTGGGCGTTTATGGATGGCATTTACCATCAGGTGACCCGCTTGCTCGGTTAAATAAAATAAACAGAAGCGAGATATAATCGTTACACAGGTAACTTAGAAAATGAACATATTTAAAAAACGTTATTTACATATGAATTTCTGTGTGTATTGACGAAGCCGGGGACGAGGCACGTTTGATGTACGTGGACGCCGCAACATGCTATCTCGCTTTGGCTCCAAGTCATCACTCTTGCAGAGGTAATCAATAAAAATACGGTTTACAAACAATAAATTAATTAAAGTTTAAAAAATAAATATGATTTACTTTATAGTCAATTTTCGTACGCGAGTTTTTTCATTACGTTTGAATATCGTTTCTGATATCACAGTTTCCACGCCCAACAGGGTTTTTGTTACATATTGTATATTCGGCCATGAATTTAAGAATGAGAGAGAAATCAATGATCAAATTAATCACCTATTAAAGAAAGTTATAAGCAAAGGTCCTAGTTAAACCAAATCTTAAAGTATTTATTTGTACCACTGATGTTTATTGAATAGCTATCGGCAGGGCAGTACGATACCCGAGGAGTCGATATACTTCGCCGTGAAGACCTGGAGCGGCTTCCACTCCACCAGGGCAAGGGTTGTCAAGAAGACCTGGGGCAAGCACGTCACCAATATTATGTTCTACAGCGATCAGGAAGGTAAGTTCTTTATTTATGTCGATATTAAATGGATCATTGGTTCTATTAAAGTGATGTAATATGTTCAAAAACAATATTGCAAATACCACAAGTCTTATTGTCTTATGTTTAATCATATGATTACTAGCTGTTGCCCGCGGCTCCGCCCGCGTGAATGCCTATTTCCAGGATTAAAGTAGTCTAGTCGCATCAAGCGAGTCCCGTCATCGCGATCGGTGTGAGAAACGCGCTTGACAAAAATACTAATATCGCTATTAAAAAATAGTGGTTGATCGTAGAGGGTTGATAATTTAGGGTTGTATGTATTTTTTAATGCTGTATCATAAAAAAATAAAAACTAAAATTTTTGTCTAAATTAAAAAAAAAATGTAGGTGTAGACCACCCTTAACATTTAGAGGGATGAAAAATACATGTTGGCCGATTCTCAGACCTACCCGATATGCACACAAAATTTCATACAAATCGGTCCAGCCGTTTCGGAGGAGTATGGGAACGAACATTGTGACATGAGAATTTTATATATTAGAAGATTATGAAGTTAATAATATTACATACGCACTCACGCCTGTAACCCCGAAGTGGTAGGCAGAGGTGTAACCAGTACACCCACTTTTCGCCGAGCGTATCACCGTCCCACGATGTGATAGGGGGCGAACCTATCGCCATACCGGGCACAAATTCCAGACTCCGGGCTGATACTGAGCATTTCGTAATAGAAAAACCCAATACCACTTTACCCGACCTGGGGATCGAACCTCAGACCTCAGCGTTAGCCTCAATTGTAACGCGTACGCATTACAACTGCGCCACCGAGAGATTAATAATATTATTAACTTCAATAAATATGTAACCAGAATTAACCGGTTAGCACGACGTAAGAAGTCGACAAAACTTTCTCATGGCGTCATGGCAATGGTAGGCAATACAATGGCAGGTCGAACGTGGTTTTGTTCGCAGACCCATCCCTCCCCGCTGTCGATACGGGAGTGCCTAATTCCAAAACTGGTCACTGCACCAAAACAGTGGCCATATTGAAGAGTGCCGTGAAACAAGTTCAAGACAAACCACACATCAAATGGATATTCTTAGCTGATGATGATACTATATTAGGGTAAGTCTCTTGAAATTTCTGATCTAGGTACATTTACAGTGCAGTCCAAATATAATGTCGACCGTCAATAGACACTGCGTACCTCGACAGTAGGCAGAATCCGACAGAGCCGGCTGCGAAGCGAGAGGCCGTGGGTTCGATACCAGCACTGAGACAAATGTTTGTGTGATCCACAAATATTTGTTTCGTGTCTGGGTGTTGTGGGTTGGCAAGTCCCTCGTAGTTCTTGGTACCCACGATACAGGTTTACCTAGTATGGGGTCAGGACTATGTGTGTGACTGTTGGGTGTATCTATATATCTATCTAATTATGCTGGCTTGAAGTTACTGGATATGCACTGGCTGAGTCCAGAAATCGACTTTTCTGAACGATCCGACACTATTTTTATATACCATAGGCTGGTAATCGAGCAAGTGGGTCACCTGATGGTAAGTGATCTCCACCGCCCATGTACGCCCACAATACCAAAAGAGTCATGGGTGCGTCGCCGACCTTAAAGGAAAGGTATAATTAAGGAATTGAGAAGGGGAGGGGGTTTGGGCCTCCGGATATCTCACTCACCGTACGAAACGCAGCAGCAAGCTGCTACTTTACGCCAGTTTTCTGTGAGATAAGTTTATGAATTGACGTTGGGAGCTTTTAACTGTTCTATTATTGTCCATGGTTAAAGTAAATGGTCGGTTAATTATCTTGTACAGTGCTCTTTATTTTAAAAGGTTTTTTTTTTAATTTTTAATATTAAATTAGTTAAAAAAATAAAACATTTAAAAATATAAAATGTATCACCCTCCAATGGCGAGGCCTAAGACCCAAGCAACTAGTGGTTAGGACCCCAGAGTGAGGAACCTTCTCACAATGTGTGCCGTGGTCAATAATACTGCCTTCTGAATCTGGCTCTTGACCCGACGACCAATAGGGTAGTTTCCTATATTGAATTTTATACATTATTTTATAAGCAACAGAAAATGATACGCAAAAGAAACGATTTTATTAAAACACAATCAAAATTGGTTCAGAAATGTGCCCGCAGTTATGATTTTAAATGTTGGTATGAGGAAAAGTGGGTGCGTAGTAGGGATATCTCACTATCTCGCTTGCACGCGTGCACTATAATTAACATTTTACACAGTGACGTCAAAGGTTGCATCGTCTGTCATTTGACAAATTACCCCTTCTACAGGATTTGAATGGCTTCTATCTTATTTATTTTTGGTCCGATTTATAAAATTCTTTCTGCAATAGATTTTGAGTAACATGACTTATTGATTTAAATAATAAAAAAAATCTAGTCAACTACCCTATTGAGAGCCTCTGGAGGTGTTGTTTGTTGTTGTTGTGTTGTTTAATTATATTTATTATTGTTGTAAAGTGTTCAGCGGTTATGTGAAGTCCTGAGCTGTTATCGTGGTGGGTCTGATGTCACCATTCTGGGAGAGAGGTATGGTTACGGATATGGGAAAAAAGAAACCGCTGCTAAGGGTATGTATAAAGTAATTGAGTGAGCTATCAATAAGTGTATGTCGGACTGCCTCGGTGGCGCAGTTGTAATGCGTACGCGTTACGACTGTGGCTGACGCTGAGGTCTCGGGTTCGATCCCCGGGTCGGGTAAAAGTGATATTGGGTTTTTCTATTACAAAAAGCTCAGTATCAGCACGGAGTCTGGAATTTGTGCCCGGTATGGCGATAGGCTCGCCCCCTATCACACCATGGGACGGAGATACGCTCGGCGAAATGTGGGTGTACTGGTTACACCTCTGCCTACCCTTTCGGGGATTACAGGCGTGAGTGCGTATGTATGTCGGAATCGGCCCAGACATCAGAAGAAAAACATGGTACTGGATGATAATTAAATTAGTTTTTATAAATGTGACAATATGACGGTAGTTAATTTAAACAGCAATATGATTCATTTCGATCGAGACGTGCGACCCACGTCCATAATATAATGTAAGTCATAAATGACAATGACCGCAAGGGCAAACAGTAGTAGGTTGCTGAGTCAGACAGTAAGAAATGCAATCGTTTTTTTATGGCACAGGCCGGAAAACGAGCAAGTGCATCACCTGATGGTAAGTTATCTCCACCGCCCATGTACCCCCACAATACCAAAAGAAATACCGATTTTCTGTGAGACAGTTGTAACGATCCGGACGAGCCGGCCCTTTCGTGCTGTAGACAAAGATGTCTACAGAGTGGCTCTACCACTCATAAATCGTAAGGCGCAGTGGCTCGTTTTATACAGAAATACGCATTGAAGTGGGGGTAGTAAGTAGTGGGGGGACGACACCCGGTACACGTTCCGCTACTGCGTTTTAAACACACTCCGCCAGCGGGCGTGCAACGTAGCGCCCGTCATGTATAATAATGGGATATCAAACAAGAAAATGATTAAGGGTCTATACTACATCAAAAGAAATTCGAATAGTTTCCTATGTTGTATTCGATACATTATTTTGATGTTTTATAACAGGGGTCACCAATTAGTTTCAATCGGGGTCCATTTTAAGAAATGAAATGACCGTCGCGCTCCTCACAACATTTTATAGCAAACAATATTTATTAAACAAATGTAATTACGGAAATAACAAAGGATTTTTTTACATATCAATGAGAAAAATGTAACATTTTGTTGCCGACTATCTGTCTGAAGTTTGGAGTAAAATAGTACTTGTATTGTAAAATTGCACTCTGTAGTGCAAGTTGCTGTGTTCTCGCGGTCCGCACAAAATGGGTCGGCGGTTCGGATACGGACCGCGGTCCGCCATTTGGCGACCCCTGTTTTATAATGTGTTAGAGCCACGCTGTAGATAGTTTTGTCTACGGCATGAATGGAATCTTAATACTGTCTTACAGAAAATCGACGTAAAGTAGAAGCTTGTTGTTGCGTTTCGTACGGTGAGTGAAATTTTCGGATGCCGTGCGTAAACGCTAAAGGCACGTTTTGAGGTACGCGACTGCGACACGTGGCGTTTTGTATAGAATTGTATGTAAGTGTTCGCGCGTCGCACTATCCTGTCTTAGTCGCGTAACTCGAAATGTGCCTTAAGGGTTCCGTTCACAAATAATCATACTAATATTATAAATGTGAATGTAAGTTTGTTTGTTACGCTTTCACGCGAAAACTACTTAACCGATCATCATGAAATTTTGTACACATATTCTTGGAGGTATAAGAAGTAACATAGGATACTTTTTATGTAAAAAAATATCTATTTGTTTGTTACGCTTTCACGCCTAAATCACTGAACCGATTTTGATATATTTTTTAAAATATTTGTCGTGAATTTGGGACTATTCTATACAGGCTACGACTATATTACCGGTGGGGGAGGCACAGTATTGAGTATAGGCGCAGCGCGGTTGTTGTCTGGTTGCGCATGCGCAGGCACCTCCGCTCCGGACGACATGACGCTCGGCGCCTGCGCACGACACCGCCACCACGTCAGCGTCACACACTCGCCGCTCTTCCATCAGGTATCAATGGACATCTACGCTCCTTCTCCCTCGCACGCCTGCATCGTACTGGCCATGGTGGGCGGTGTCGTCATGAACCGTGTCATGCATCATTTTGCAGTCATTTCCCCCCCGTTTAATTACCCCGTTTCATCAGATTTGTATAGTTTCTAATTTTTTTTTGAGCGAATAACTTTTGTTTTATGTAGCTTTCTTTCTTTCTGCCTGGCGTCATCCCAGCTTAATTAATAATTCATTAGATTTGGTATTTTGTGGGGTGACCCGCCGTCTGACCCCCACAACCCGTAACGGGAACCAAGTTTCCACATTGGCTCGTCCGTTGGTCAGCAGAGTGTACCACGTGCAGGTGTAGTTGACTTTGAGCCTAAGATTTGAGTAGTTTGAGTTGGCTTTGATGGTTTCCCATTTACATTGTGTTATGACTAAAATAAATATAATATTACGTTTAACAAAACTTAGAAACCGACTTCAATTTTTATTTAGTGTTAGTTACAGCAATAGCATGTAAATTCCAATACAATAACACAATCGCGACGAGTGTACTGTTGCCTGTTGTGGGGTTTTATTTTTTTTCTGCTTACTCCGTCATCGGATCTTAACTAAATTTATATAGGACCACATCGCAGTTAAACTCTATCGAGTGAAATTTTTTCCAACAAAATCGGTCCACTATTAGCGGAGGAATCAATGTACATACATAAAAAAACGCGCCGAATTGAGAACCGTCTCCTTTTTAGAAGTCGGTTAAAAATGATGTTACTAGGTACCACAGTAATAAAACCACGTCACTGGTTGTGTGGAGTGGATGACGTGCACTAATCTAAGACTCCATTACAGGCACGTCCCCAAGACTACGCCCGCGAAGTATTAGCTCGTGACCGTCCGGTCTCCTTCCATCGACATTCCTCACCTGAACCGATCCGAGTGTACGCCACGTGGTTCCAACACGACGACCTGGCCGTCAGGAGGCGCAGGGACGAACTGTAATGTTGCCAGACTCAAATCTACTACCAACATTTTACATAATGTTGCCATGTTAGTAATATATTAGTTTTTAATGGTTCTGTTAATTCTGATTAGGTTTAAATAAAGAAATATATGAAAAACAAAGTTAAATGGTTATTTTAGCTACATAAACGTGTGACTGCTCAGCCATTTCGGCTACTTTACTGTTTTAAAGATTAAATTACTATGATAATAATAAACACTTCGCTTCAAATATATGTTTCACTTGAATCTATCCATCGACTACCAGCAAAATATAAAAGATTAAGTTTGTGGAATTCAAAGATCGCGTCAACCTAATACTCCAGTTTCAATCTCATTGAGTTGTGAGGCCAATAATTTTAGTTTACACGACAAAAATTACGAAGCGTGCTATCAGCGACAATGTTGCCAATCCTAATAAAATGTACCATGTTAGTAGTTTATATGTAATAGTAATGTAATTCCGTTAAAACATTAAATTGTTGATGTTTTATTTTATTTGAAGTCATATATTACTGTTCTTTATTATATATTACGTATAATGTATAATATTAGACCTGGTAGAGTATGTTTTTAAAAAAAATAGTATATTATAATGAATATTATATAAATGTATTTTAAGTTTGACAACTAATCTTATTTTTTGTAGAATTGATAATTGTTATTTTATTAAATTATTGTATATACAAAATTAAATTAATTTTAGATTGCTTAAACATATATGATTGTGATTTAATAATGTTGTAGTTTTTTAACTATTAAATAAATACACCCAACAGTCTCACACATAGTCCTGACCCCACACTAGGTAAACCTGTATCATGGGTATCGGGAACTACCAGGGACTTGCCAACCCACAACACCCAGACCCGAAACACAAACATTTGTCTCGGTGCGGGAATCGAACCCACGGCCTCTCGCTTCGCAGCCGGCTACTCGCCCGCTGCGCCACGGAGGCTGTCATTATTGACTTAATCATCCTATTTTTAAGAATAACTTTATGTTTTTAAACAAATTAATTATCAGTTTAATATTAATCGTGTCGTAAAAAACAGTTTGCAGAAAATCTCGAATACAATTTGCAATTAAATAATAATCTCCGGGCATATTATTCTTTATAATTAAAACTTTATTATTCATATATCTTGATGTCATGAAATATGTATTTTTAGTCATAGGTTATAATTTTTTTGACTTATTTTATTTTATTTTATTGTATTCGGGTGGCTCACAGCTATCAATAATAGAAAAACATATATATAACGAAGTGAATACAATAGATAAGCCAATTACGAGCCACCGCAGATAGGTTTTAAAAGTTACATAATTAAATCGTAACTAACTATTAACTTGTAATTAATATTTACAGAACGAGTAACTTATTAATTAGATTTGCGTGTTGATAATAGATTATTTAATGTTATGTACGCATTTACCGTTATTAATAGATTTTGTGTTCATTAATTTATAGTTATTAATGTAACTGACATATCAGTTGTATACTATGAATAAAGTTTAATATTTTTCCAATCAGTTGTTGATTTTTTAAGGTTCCTTAGCCGCTACACAAAGGTGCAGTGAATTTAAGAAAAAAATGGGGTTTACAATACATGTAACTGAGGGTGATTTAAAATGGTATCTTTAAAAATGACATCGACATTGTTAGATGACTTTCTTATAGAAGGGATTAGTTTGTGAGATATCTGTGTCCAAAGTCCTGAAAAATAAGTCCCCTCTCCTCTAATGTTCTAACTACAGGGCAGATAAATTCTGAAAAATATCAAGGTAATATAACTTAAAAGGTACTCTCAATGAAAATTGGTTTCAATAAGCTAGATTACATATTTTTTGAGATATGGGATCATCGATATTGTATAATTTCGGTTACACTACAGTACTAGGCGGTTAGTAACTCGCATGCGAGAGGCCGTACCACCGTTGTGTTCCAGTTTGAATCCAGTGAAATTACTAGGCATTAGATACTTAACCCCTTATGTCTCAGGGTGACGAGAGCAGTTCAGTGCCATGCAGTACTTCACAATTCGAAACTCTGATGGTATTGCTTCTTTATACGGGCAAGCGTGACGTGGTTGTGACGCTTACCATAAGGCGAGCGACCTGCCAGTCTCGTCATCTAAAGCTAATAAAAACCCTTCACTGTGCTTGGTGTTGTGGGACCGCAAGTCCCTCGTAGTTCTTGGTACCCACGACACAGGTTTACCGAGTGTGGGGTCAGGACTATGTGTGTGACTGTTGGGTGTATTTATTTTATTTATAGTAACATAGAACCTGCTAATTTATAATGTGCATAATTTAAATACGATGTAAAATATTTGCCACTTTAGTGAAACGTTCAGTTTTCCTTATAATTTTACTTTTAAATACCACTCTCAGAGATGGAAGCTTGCATATTTTACAAAGAAAGTGCATTCATTTTATCTAAAAATTAAAAACACTTTCAAACCCCAATACGCTGGCAGTATACATCATCCGTGGTGCAACAAGCGAGTAGCCGGCTGTGAAGCGAGAGGCCGCGGGTTCGATTCCCGCACCGAGACAAATGTTTGTGTGATCCACAAATATATGTTTCGGGTCTGGGTGTTTGCTCCCCACATGAGTTGACGTCAGGCAGGCGGCCGGTCGTAAAAACTACAAGCCAAATGTTTCTGTAACATGTGTTAAAAAGCATGTTGCACCGACCCCACTGCGAGTGGGATAAGGGCAGGTGGAAGAAGATTATGCTTGCAGTATATGCAGCGATAGCTCAGCGGGGAGAGGTACGTAATGCCGAGATGGAAGTCGCAGGTTTGAATCCAAGAGCATGCACCTCTGACTTTTCTGAGTTATATGTCTGTTCATTGTTAATTCTCACTTGCTTGAATGGTGAAGGAAACATGCAAACCTGAGAAGTTCTCCATAAAAATTTCGAAGTTAAATGAAGTCTGCCAACCCGCATTAGGCCAGCGTAGTGGACTAAGGCCTAACCGCTCTCGTTCAGTAGAGAAAGCCCGTGCCCAGCAGTGGGACGTGTATAATAAAGGGCTAGTATTATTAATGATAAGGCTAATCGCGAACTCTCACCAAACACTCTATCTTCAATATTAATACCATTAATTAGGGATCCGTTGTTCTCCCTAATGGAAGCATTGAAGACTGATATAGCGGTGGCTGGCACGTACGGAACCCGCAAGTCATGTTACTTAGTAAACAACTGTTCGCTTTTAGGTTACAAATGATATTTCACCAGTTATTGACAGATAGCAAGTCAGGATTGTATATTGATCAATATTAACTCTGAGAAGTGATGAGTAATTGTTGATTTCATATAACTACTGCCTCGGGGGCGCAGTTGTAATGCGTACGCGTTACGACCGAGGCTGACGCTGAGGTCTCGGGTTCGATCCCCGAGTCGGGTATGAGTTGCGAAAGGCTCAGTACCAGCCCGGAGTCTAGAATTTGTGCCCGGTACGGCAATGGTACGGCTCGCCCACTGTCACATCATGGAATGGAAATTTGACAGCATTCGTGGCGCAGTGGGCGAGTAGCCGGCTGCGAAGCGAAAGGTCGTGGTTTCGATTTCCACACCGCACAAATGTTTGGGTGATCCAAAAATGTTTGTTTCGGGTCTGGGTGTTGTGGGACCAAGTCCCTCGTAGTTCCTGATAGCCACGATACAGGCTACCCTAGTGTGGGGTCAGGACTATGTGTGTGACTGCTGGGTGTATTTATTTATAAATAAGCTCGGCAAACCGTGCATGTAGCACTAAGCATAATTATGTATGTATATTATTTAATTCTACATAATAAGTCACCCAAAGGTTAGCTAGAAACATAGGACAAACCTAATACACATTTATGGATACACTAAATAAATACAAATAGGTGAAGTATATGAGAGCAGATAACGAGATAATATAAAGATAATGCTGTGAGAGTTCATTTCAGATCTGTCGTTAACCTTGTGCAAAATGGCGTTTTTGGGAAAGGAATACAAATTGGTTAAACATGAGAACTATGGTGATTTCCTCAAGTCGCTGGGTATGTATTTTTTTTTTATAGTATAGGCTGGCAAACGAGCAACTGGGCTACCTGATGGTAAGTGATCTCCACCGCCCATGTACGCCCACGATACTAAAATAATCATGGGCGCGTTGCCGACTTTAAAGAAAAGGGATAAGTAAGGGATTGGTAAGGGAAGAGGAATTTGGGCCTCCGGATATCCCACTCACTGTACGTATACTGCAGCCTATGTTACTCAGTGATAATAGCTTTCTAACGGCAAAAGTATTTTTGAAATCGGTCCAGTAGTTTTTTAACTTTCAACTTTATAATATAAGTGTAGATGTAGATTTCTTGAAAACTGTTTCCCTTCAGGTCTCTCAGAAGAGAGAGTTCAAGAATTTCTGTCGGCTGAACTGACAGAGACAGTCGTCAAGAACGGGGACTCGTACAAGGTCTTGTATAAAACTCCTGTGGCCAACCAGGAGTTTACGTTCAAACCTGGTGTGGAAGTCGATGAGCCTGTGGAGGATGGAATTACTGTAAGTATAGCTATGTAAATTCTACTAATATTAGGTTATAAATAAGAAAGTTTGGATGTTTGTGATTTTGGATGTTTGTTAATCAAACACGCCTTAATAACGGCTGAACGGATTTGAATGAATTTTGGCGCGCAGGTAGATGATGACCTGGATTAAGTCATCTGTTTTTTTAATAGTTGAATTATGAGACCAGCAGGTCGCTCGCCTGAAGGTAACCGCCACTCCTGCCCATAAACAGAAGCAATGCCACATAGAACTTTGAGTAACAAAGCACTGTATGGCACTGGACTGCGATGGTTACCCCGAGACGTAAGTTGTTAAGTCTCATAGTGCGCAGTAATTTCACTTTCAACAGTGCTTACACACTGTTGCTAGGCGGCAGAAATAGACAAAGTTTATTCTATTCTATATTAAATGATTAGTGGCCAACCTAGTGTAAATTTTCATGCCGCCCAAAAGCCTCCGACTTGGCTTAACGACTGTTGTCAGTTGATAACAGTCAGAACCATAATTACGTGCCCTCCGAAGCACGGGGACGTCAGTTGAAATACCATTAAGCGGTCACCCATCCATAAATTGACCACACCAAGATCGTTTACGATTATTGACTGCAACTAGCTGAACGCGTAATTGATTTAGGACTTTGAAGCAAATCAAATAAGGTGATATTTACAGGTGAAATCCGTCTACAACATCGATGGTAATACTATTAACCAGGTGTCCAAAAGTAAAGACCTTGTCGCCAACTTCAAGAAAGAGTACAAAGGCAACGACCTCGTCGTGGTAATATTTTGTTTTTAATAATTGCCTGAATCACGAAATCTCTTACCGGTAAGCGACATGCTTGCCCGTAAGCAATTATAATATTAACCCTGTCTTATACTATCTTACTGCTGGGCACAGGCCTCCTCTACGTACCAGCATAGGCTGGCAAACGAGCTAGTGGGTCACCTGATGGTAAGTAATCTCCACCGCCCATGTACGCCCACAACACCAAAAGAATTATGGGCGCGTTGCCGACCTTATAGGAAAAGGATAATTAAGGGAATGGGAAGGGGAGGGGATTTGGGCCTCCAGATATCTCACTCACCGTACGAAACGCAACATCAAGCTGCTACTTTGCATCAGTTTTCTGTGAGACAGTGGTAACGACCCCGAAGAGCCGGCCTACTCATGCTGTAGACAAAAATGTCTACAGCGTGGCTCTACCACTCAAATGTTGCCACCACACTGGTCTAATGCGGGTTGGCAGATTTCATACACCTTCGAAATTCTTATGGATGATCTTCAGTAATGTAGGTTTCCTCACAATGTTTCCTTTACCGTTGAACCAAACGATATTTAAAAAAACACCGAATTGAGAACCTACTCTTGTTTTAAATGGGTTAATGAATATACGTTTAATTCAGAAAAGTCAGCGGTGTATGTATGCTTTTGGATTGATTTCGAACCTCCGACTTTCGTCTCGGCAGTCCGTACCACTCCTTGCTGAGTTATCCTTGCTTACATACGAGTACATTATGCAGTATTTCGTAAGAATTTATGCTTACCTGTGGACTGAGGGGCTAGCACGGAATCGTAATGTAAAGGTATCGAGGGCTCGATAGATAATTCCTTAAATATCATTGGTCTATATTCCATATATATTAGTTTCTTTTACGTACGATAGAGGCGCTGTACCAAAATCTCATAGAAATTGTTGTCGATGATAGCTCGAATAACTTTTCGCAAGTTTTCCGAGCTAGCCCCTCAGATTTCTTTTATACCCCTTACAAAAAAGAAGTATGTTATTGGTTTGCCCCCTTGTCTGTCTTCAGTGAGTGTGTGTATTGTGATTATCTGTATGTCGCATCTAAACGAATGGACCGATTTGATTGTGTTTTGTTTTGTTCGAAAGCTTATTTAATCGAGATGGCTCTTAGATATGTTTGAAGAAAATCCGTTCAGTTGTTTAATAACAGATCTTTTTATGCGTGACTTCTGGGGGTTTAGGTTATAATGAAAATTATTCTTAAAAAAATAACAATACCTGCGATGCTGAAGTCAGGCAGGCGGCTGGTCGTAGAAACTACAAGCCAAATCATTCTGTAACATGTGTAAAAGCATGTTGCGCCGACCCTACTTCGAGTGGGATAAGGGCAGGTCGAAGAAGAAGGATACTTAAGAAACAACGCATATTTATTACCAACATAAGTTGCAGATATGACATTTTAAACTAGCAATATCGCTAAAAATGGCTGCAATAATTTTATCGTGGTTTCAAAAGATTGCTCCATAATCTCCTACTGATAACATAAAGTCGTTTGAAGGTTAATGCTGAAAGATAAAGTTCATCTTATTATCTAATATTGAAAGACTCAGAAATAATAATTATGCGATAAAAATTATGCACAAAATGCACTTGGCTTATAAACAACAGTAGATCCAGATATAAACAATTGATATATTATACCCACGACATCCTCTTCCTTCTTCCACCTGCCCTTATCCCACTCGCTGTGGGGTCGGCGCAAAACACATGTTACAGAAAGATTTGGATTGTAGTTTTTACGACCGGCCGCCTTCCTGACGTCAACCCCTCTGGAGAGAAAACACCCAGAACCGAAACATATATTGGTGGATCACGCAAACATTTGTATTAGTGCGGGAATCAAACCCGCGGCCTCTCGCTTCACAGCCGGCTACTCGCCCACTGCGCTACAAGCGACCGCAAGTCCCTCGTAGTTCCTGATACCCACGATACAGGTTAACCTAGTGTGGGATCAGGACTATGTGTTTGACTGTTGGGTGGATTTATTTATTTATAGCTAATTAATAATATGAATAATAATATGCATATTATTATAATGTTATAATAATTATAACATTACATAGCTATCTTTGTGATTACAATATTATTAAATCTGTTAATTTCAGACAATGACCACTGACAAATGGGACGGCGTCGCTCGCGCTTACTACAAAGCTTAAATTACAACAAGATTAAGAAATACAATAGCCATACTCTGACAGATATACTAGCGAAACGATATTTATTAGCTACTTTCCAAAATAGCAATCGTATAGTTTTACTCGAACATTGTGAAATAGTGCCTATCTTTCTTTCTTTCTAAACTGGAACAGATCAGTACTTGCAGACTGCTACTTGGCGGTTAAAACACGCGTGAAAAACTCTCTTCTTCTTCTTCTTTTAATTGTGTTTGGCTCTACCGTAGATCAGTGATTTCGCCAGTGTCCATTGTGAAAAATAGTAGCTGAACGGGATACTGTTTCATTTACACAGATAAAAAAGGATAAACAGAAAATAGTTCGCATGAAATAGAATAAAACTGTTTAAAGTGGGTACTTTAATAAAAAATATAATAGATAGAAGAACCAATGAAGATACTTATACATCATACAGGACGCACCGAGAGGCATGACTGTGAAAAAAACACGCGTGAAAAACTATCAAGTGCGGACGGTTGTCAAATGTACGATTGAGTGGTAGAGTCACGCTGTAGACAATTTTGTCTACAGCATGAATGGGCCGGCTCGTCCAGGTCATTACCACTGTCTCACAGAAAACCGGCGTAAAGTACCAGCTTGCTGCTGCGTTTCGTACGGTGAGTGAGATATCCAAATCAAAGGGCCAAAGGGCCAAATCCCCTTCCCAATTCCTTATTAACCCTCTCCTTTAAGGTCGGCAACGCGCCCATGACTCTTTTGGTATTGTGGGCGTACATGGGCGGTGAAGATCACTTACCATCAGGTGACCCACTTGGTCGTTTGCCGGCCTATGCAAAAGAAAATAAAAAACAAGCGATCCGCTCGTAACATTTCGCCATAATATGTCATTTATTGTTCTAAGTCACGGAAAAATTATAGAGTACATGACACGACACCCGTCATTAGCGTTACAAGTACGTGTGACAGTCACAGCTCTCGGTGCGGCGAAATGTCACGGAAGTGTGGACTATTTTTTTAATTTACATTGTTCCATTCAAATGTAAGTAAGATACTAAATATGATAGATGCAGTCCAGTGTCATGCAGTGCTTTGTTATTTAAAGTTCTGTGTGGCGTTGCTTCTGTTTATGAGCAGGCGTGGCGCTTACCATCAGGCGAGCGAACTGCTTGTCTCGCCATTCAAGCCAATAAAAAAATAAATAAGTCGCCTTTGAAGTTTACTATGGAAATGTCACAGGTATGTTCTGAGGTTTGAGACCGATCCCGCGGACACTATTTCCGATTATCGCCGATTAATTTTGATTTTATAACCATGTAGGTACTTTTTAAAAGAAAATATGTCTTCATTTTTATTACTTCAAATATAAAATCACGTCTGTTTTCTCGCAAATGTTTAGCCATATTATCTCGTGTTTGATCGTTCATTTTGAACATCCGAAGTGAGTGAGTTAATGATGTGTGACCGTGTGTACGTAATGATCGACGACAGTCGACAGGTGCTTGGAAGTTGGAAGATTACTGGAATATATGTGTAAGTACATTATCTACTCGATTATAGTACCTATAGAAATGCGGTATAGATATACGATAGATAGCAACTCTCTATTGTAGACCAAAGAGTTTAATGTATACTGCTAGACAAGTTGCGCGGTACATAGAAATTGTCCGAATAAGTTGCAGTCAATTGACCGTAACTCTATACTATCATCTCACTCTCAACTAGAACCCCCTATCGTGCTCTCTTTTTGTGAGTTGTCAAACTCCCGCGTTATGTGGCGCAATTTTACATCTAAACAGCCAGTCTAGTAGTAGTATACATTAAAGTATTTTCTGTAGACACACAAAAAAACATACAGCAGTAAACAGCTTAATAATAAATGTGCCACAAATGGCGACCTTATCACTAAAAGTGATCTCTTCCAGGCAACCATTTATTAATTTATTTATTCTGGATCGCCAATGGGTGTACATATAAAACTTATTATGTAACAAACAAATATAACATGCTACCCAGTTACAGGCAAACACAACAAACAATTAGTGTAATATCTTTCCTAACTGTATGTATATTTTAAGATCGTAAGTTCACACCTATATCTCTGGAAATGTAGGCAGAGATACAACTAGTGCACCCTAGGGTTCCCCGAGCTTATTTCTGTGCCATGAGACACATGTACAAAGTCCAATCCCGGGCAACACATGTGTGATTATTGGAACTTAAAAATCGAATTGTAATTGTCTGGGATTTGAATCCAAGACCTAACGGGTTTCTCAGCTTGAATGCGCTACGCTGCCAATATAGTGCACTATACCAATGACGCGATATTGACCTGTATTGCACGCAATCGAAAATGCTAAATAATAATCTACTTCTATACTAATGCACGGATTTTAATGAAATTTGGTAAGGAGATAGATTATATCCTGGCGAAGGACAAAGGGTACTTTATGTCCCAGAAAAAGACATTTACGTGGGCGGAGCCACGAGCTACATAATAAAAATAAAATAAAAAAATGATAGAAGAATAGATAGAAAAAATTAACACCCTTTTTTACCAAGGGGCTTAGCATATGCAATACGAGATGATTTAGTCGATTCGTTTTGTCATAAAAAACAGTTTTATCTGTTTATTTATATAAGTCTATCGAAGCTAACATGGTTGCATTTAATACTCGACTCGTGTCAAAAGTAGTAAAACC
The DNA here is from genome assembly GCA_905332985.1 of Mimas tiliae. Classification (NCBI taxonomy): domain Eukaryota; kingdom Metazoa; phylum Arthropoda; class Insecta; order Lepidoptera; family Sphingidae; genus Mimas; species Mimas tiliae. The sequence goes on from HG995243.1 coordinate 1,969,978, forward strand.
TATGTGGTGGTATGGTATGTCTACGAACCCCAAAATGCAACGTAATAGGGTCCTAGTAGTTTCCTATATTGAATTTTATACATTATTTTATAAGCAACAGAAAATGAGACGCAAAAGAAACCCTTTTTATTAAAACACAATCAAAATTGGTTCAGAAATGTGCCCGCAGTTATGACTTTAAATGTTGGTATGAGGAAAAGTGGGCGCGTAGTAGGATACGTCAATGTTTGCGTCGTCTGTCATTTGACAATTACCCCTTCTACAGGATTTTAATAGCATCTAACTTATTTATTTTTGGTCCGATTTATAAAATTCTTTCTGCAATAGATTTTGAGTACCTAACGTAACTTATTGATTTCAATAATAAAAAAAATGTAGTCAACTACCCTATTATATCGAATGTTGAAACTTTTACCCGAGATATTTGGCGAAGATAGTTATCTCTCTCGAGCGCGAGATATATCGTATTGCATATGCTAAGCCCGCAATAACTGTTTAATCTCCATTTAATCAACTTGAAAGACCACGCAATGAATTCAGATGTAAGATAAAACTTCAATATTATATCAAAGGGTGAGCAAACAACGCACCATCTGTATTTTTAGCCGGTTCTACGTAAAATAATATTTATCCCGTCAAAGTTTGTACGTACTTAAGGCGAAGTTGTGAAAGGATCTAAGAGGGTCAGAGCCGGGTCATTTGTCATTCGACAGGCGATACTTTCTAAGTACCGGAGCGAGTTCAACCCCAAACTTGCATTTTTCATTACGTAAAACTTTTGAGTGCGGCTCTGTCTTAAACTTGCCAAGCTATTTTGACCATTGTTCGTTGGATATACGGTTGGTATTGAATTACTGTTTGTGAGAGTTATGGATGGGCGGTGGTAAGCCATTTCTTAGCACGTATTAATCATTCGATGTCGTTGTTTTGACATCCATTTGCGATTCGGAATGAATTTTCTGCTTCTAATTTCTTTGGCGCTGTCAAATCATAGGATCTTTAATGTCAAATTAAACTCTCTGTGAAGATAAATGTTGCAAATCGCAGTCATTTTTATATATTTCTACGTAGTACTTTGAATATTCTGTGATTATTCTTGGGGATTGTGATTGCCTTTAATTTTATTATTTTCATTTTTGTCTACAATTTTTGTATATTTAATAATAATGGCATAAACTACGTGTTTTTTGTGTAAAAACCTTCGCCATTATTCATAAACAATAAGTATTTCAACTAACTATGGGTTTGTTTGCTCTTATTTGCTATTCATCCAAATAATTTAAAAATGACAAAACAAAGAACTTAAAATTGAAATAAAACTAGTTTATACGGATTTTATCGCGTGATAAAATGTCACGGGAGATCTCCTGTGACCACGAAGGCTGAAAAGCTTTCGAAACGTCAGGACTAAAATAAAAATTAGACCGCGATAAAATCCGTATAAACTATGTAGTTTTATTTCAATGTATAATATTCGCGTAAACCTAAGAAATCACTAAAGAACTTAAAAGTTATTATTATATAACTCCCTTAGTCTACATAATATTATTTTTTATAAATAATAATACGAAAAAATACAAGGAAAACCACGTACACCACAATCTTTTGGGACCAGCTGTACAAATTGCGTTAGAAGCGTCAATCCGATAAAGTTAGTAGTTAAATTCGCCAACTGTAATTCGGTTAGGAACTACAAAGACTGTGACAGTAGACAGGAGATGTCGGACTCGCGGACTTACAGCTCGCCGCACCTTCGCATTAACTCATTTGATTTATTAAGTTTATCTGCGATAGTTGTAGTGAATTTAAATAGTTTCGGCTGTATTGATAAACATAATATAAAATAGGACTTTGACTGCCTCGGTGGCGCAGTTGTAATGCGTAGTTACGACTGAGGCTGACGCTGAGCTCTCGGGTTCGATTCTCGGGTCGGGTAAAAGAGATATATTAGATTTTTCTATTACGAAATGCTCAGTATCAGCCCGGAGTCTGGTGTGCCCGGTATGGCGATAGGCTCGCCCCCTATCACATCGTGGGACGGAGATACGCTCGGCGAAATGTGGGTGTACTAGTTACATCTCTGCCTACCCCTTCGGGGATTACAGGCGTGAGTGCGTATGTATGAGTGCGTATGTTGATCCTGAACTGTAATTCTCTATTGTAGGACAATGGACGGACAATACACGCTGATTAAATTCAATAAACATTATACCATTCGATAGCTGAATATCCGATTATAGTAATATCTCTTGTAACGAATGCATCACGTCTTACACGCAGGTTAATTAATTTGTATGTAGATTAGAATCCGATCCTCTGTGTGCTGGGATCCAGTTACAGTTGTATAATCGTATTAGAATAGCTCGACGGCTTCCTCGTAGAGGGAGACAAAACTGGAATAAAACAAGAGATGATTTACATTGAACCAATTAAGTAAATTTCGTTTAAATATTAATTTCGCGATTAAAGAAAACATTGAAAATATTCTTAATTGGAAATGGACATAAGGACTCCCCAGAGGGGTTGACGCCAGACATGCGGCCAGTCGTAAAAATGTTTCCCGAGCGTCATGACTTGTCCTTCTATAAGCGAGGCTTAAAAAGAGTTTTCCTTCAACGGTAAGCAGCGGCTTGGCTGTGCTCTGGCATTGCTGAGGTCCTTAAGCGGCGGTAACCACTAACCATAAGATGGGCCGCCTGCTCGTCTGTTTAACAGGGCAATAAAAAAAAATACAAGTCAAATATTTCTGTAACATGTGTTAAAAAGCATGTTGCGCCGACCCCACCGCGAGTGGGATAAGGGCAGGTGGAAGAAGAAAAAATGGACATAAATTAAAATTATGTTATTGATTGAATTAGCATTCTGAGGTTGTGATAATCTCGAATACGCACTGACGCCTGTAATCCCCGAAGGGGTAGGCTGGGGTGTAACCAGTACACCCACATTTCACCGAGCGTATCTCCGTTCCATGATGTGATAGGGGGAGAGCCTATCGCCATACTTACAGTTCCATACTTCGGGCTGATACTGAGCATTTCATAATAGAAAAACCCAATATCACTTTTACCCGACTTGGGGATCGAACCCGAGACTTCAGCATCAGTCTCAGTCGAAACGCATACGCATTACAACTACGCCACCAAGGCAGTCGAACTACTTAATTATGTGTAATGATTCGTGACTCGCGAGACCAAAATTCTCTCGTAGTTCTTGATACGTTAGTATTTTTTGCTGATACATCGAGAATCGTGTCTTAACTGTGGGGTCAGGTGTCAGGACTATGTGTTTATCTTCTTTTGTCCTGGCGTTAGTGCCAGGGTCAATCTTCCTACTTCCATATTGACGGTATTACATGAGACAACCCGCCGACTGACCCCCAAAACCCGAAACGAGAACCTAGTTTCGTCATTGGCTCGTCCGTTTACCAGCTGACTGTACGTAGATGAGGTTGGCTTTGGACCTAACCTATTGGTGGCCCACTCACACTCCTATGACTATGAAATTATGTGTCTAACTGTGAGACGCTGTTTATTAATGTTATTTTATATTTATTTAGACTGTCTCGGTGGCGCAGTTGTAGTGCGTATGCGGTACGACTGCTGTGCTGAGGTCTCGGGTTCGATACCTGGATCGGGTAAAGTGATATTGGGTTGTCCGGAATTTGGAATTTTGTCCGATATGGTGATAGTCTCGGCTCGTCCCTACCACGTAATGGGACGGAAATAATCTCGGAGAAATGTGGGTGTACTAGTTACACCTCTACATACCCCTTCGGGGAGTGTTGGCGTGAGTGCGTATGTATGTATGTATTATTTTTCGGAGTACCTAACTTCACTAGAATCTATTATATGAAATCTAACATCGAATGTTTAAAAAAAAAATTAAAACAAATATTTAGAATGCAAATATAATAAATCCCACCGCACAATACCTAACATTAAATCTTACAAGACATTTTGAATAGATTTGCTCATACGAACGCGTCTCGTCTAGTTTTCCTGAACGTCTAAAATAGGGTTGCTAAGTTTTTGAATCCTATAAATTATTTGATTTTTGATGCCAAACGTTAACAGAAACACTGATTATTTTATTAAATATGGAACTGAGGGGCGAGCACGAACAACTTACGAATAAGTATTCGATCGAGAACGCTAGCATTTGTATGAAGGTTCAAATTTTTTTTGACATTTCGATACGAATACGTTCTCGCAAGTAATTCGTGCTAGCCCCTCTGAATTGAGCGTTGATGTCCTGCTGCCTCATCACTGTCTATGTTAGTTCTAATTGCCATACCTATTGAAGATACGAGTATGTAAACTATGTAAGCACTTTGATCTTTATCTTTGAAACTTTAACTATGTCAAATCTCACATTCGACCGTGCGCGCCATATGCTTAAAAAGGGGCCCGAAGTTTTCTCTTCACGCATAAATATATGACACTTTCCGAATTCCCAGAGAAGCTTTCTACAGTAGGGTTGCCACCCCTATTCTGAAATGGTCGAAATATTCGTTTTTTCCGGCACACAGCCGGAGCGCTCTCGAGGCTCCCTGTTCCGGCCTGCGCCGCACCACGCTGTGCACCTTTTGAGGGTAACTCAAATAAAACGATGGTTTCCTACCAAATCGTAAATAAAGCCACTACGTTTAGCTCTGCATACTGTACTTGTATTTGCGTGCGGGGTGATATGTTTCCATTGGAATAGCGTTTATTTCAAATATAACATTAAAATAATCTAAATTAAAATGGTCAATTTTGTTATTGAAATATACATGGAACTTATAATAGAAACTAAGTACACGCATGAACTTTAAGCCGTTCAATTGTAGCTATATATGGCTTCAAACTACGATCTCCATACTAATAACTACTCACTATACTTACTTACTACGTGTATGTTTATGATCCTCACTTATAAATCAATGTATGAAACACATTATGTTGATCTATAACTACTCACTATACTTACTTACTACGTGTATGTTTATGATCCTCACTTATAAATCAATGTATGAAACACATTATGTTGATCTACAAAGTTATTTTATAGGAAAACCATTTTAGGTAACATTTCTTTTTAAACGACTTCAATTAAAGGAGGAGGTTCTCAATTCGACTGTATTTTTTTTATGTTTGTTACCTCAGAACTTTTGCCTGGGTGAACCGATTTTGATGATTCTTTTATTTGCTCGGAAGCGATATAGGCACCGACTCCAAAGAGAATAGAATAGATAGAATTTGTTATTTTTGACTTTCAGTGTTTTTATTTTGAAGGTTTCTAAGTTATGTTAACCGTTATTTTATTCAAGTAAACACATCACACTTAGCGAATTTTTAGCTTACGATTGTAAGTATGCGTTGTTCGGACATGCACCTTCTGTAGTGGTAGTTCTAAGACATGTAGTAAATCTCTTTATATAAAATTGAAGTGTCTATGTAATTAGAAATAAAAGCTTTTTATTTAGCTCCTAAGGCTATTTTTTTATCCTAGCTCGGCAAAGTGACTTTTGAAAGAACATTTGCACTTTACCAAAATTAAACTACATCTTTTGAATATTTTTGTATGTCTGTTTGTCTAGACTAATCTTTATATTGGCTGAAACGGTTTTGAGGGAACTTTCATTGGCAGATTCAGGCCTTTTCAGAGAGTAAACATGTCATTAAAGACAACTCATTTACTGGAAATTATGAGACTTAGCATCTTATATCTCGGTGAAAAGAGCAGCAGCAGAGCATGCACTGCTCCTTTGTAATTCAAAGTTCTGGATGGTGTTGCTACTTTTATTGGCAGGTTACCATCAGGCGAGCGACCTGCTCGTCTCTATTAAATCTAATTAATAATTCCTAAGATGCTATGACGTAACTCACCATACATTGGACACAGCCACCAACTAACTCTTACAAGAAAATATGTTGTTCACGCTTTGAAGCACATTGATTCTTATAGTTTCGTCTCGCAATTACGTTGAAAGGAAAATTCCTCTTACATAGGAAATAACTTCTTTTTTACGTCAAACGATAGAACATTAGCTTTAAAAAAACATGTTTTTCGAATAAGATTTTCTTCTCATTACAGATTGAAGATAAGTACAATATTCAACAGAATTTAGTAAAATAAAATGTGCCGTTATTTTACAAAACTTATCTATAAACAGCAATCTTAAGATTTATTATTACAAAATATAGTTTCAAATGTGTTTTTTTGTGTCAAATATAGTCAGCTGATTTTGCAAAATATACCTAATTTCCGAGTTGCGAGATGCGCACATGGGAGATCAAACTAATACTTCCAAGTTTTAATATCGTCTCAGTTGATTCCAGACACTAAAAACTGTACGTTCTTGAATCGTCCAAAGATGTTTATAGAGATTACTTATATCATAATATATCTGAACGTTATTATCTAATCTCATTTGCAGGGGACGGAGCTAAACGGCGGGTCATAATGCCAATAAAAGCATCGTCCACGGCGTGGCGCGGCGCGGCGCCGGGCTCCGTTCAATTTATTTTATTTCTCCTTGTACACCAGTCGAGTTTTATCCGCGTCCCTCGTAAACATACGATCTTATTTCAGCCACTTATACCACAAATATATATGTGATATATGTTTTATTTGGCTTATGGTATTGTCGCCTTGGAATAGACAAGATTATGGGTGCTCTTACTATAAATCTGGGCGCCATTTTAGTTTTCTTGGATTGAAAGGTTCGTAAATGTACGTCTTGATGGCACGCTTAATATTATTTGGACGATTTATCATATTATTAATAAAATAATATGATATGAGCCCTATTTTATAGTGTCTTGCTGCTCCGGCCTCCTCTACTAATGAAGCGCCTCTCGTTCATCTTATTAAAAATATATTGTAACACAAAAAATCCACGCTTCACAGCACCTTTTATCTGATCCAAAACAATAAAGCTATTACGACATAAGTTTTATAAAACGTTAAAAGTTGTCAAAAATACAATCACAATTTCTCACACGCTTTACCACCGAAAAATATGTTTTACTAGGATTCTGAGACAATCCAACCTCTTTAAATATCTCGAGGCGAGAGGCGTGAGGAGTGAGGACAGCTCAATACTTATAAACGGGTATTATGGGATCGAGACGCTCCTCCCGAGGTCAACAAGATTTGGCTCCCGAATTATATTTACATCTTAACAAACATCATATCGGAGATTGGTCTGAATATTTTATTGCGGTATTAAGTTTATTCGGGATAGTCTAAGCAAATATGAATGCGTCATTTAAGATTAAGTAATAGACTGACTCGAATTGGAATTTGAGATTTATCATTCACTAGGTGTCCCGCACGGTTTGGCTCGGGTGCATATGACTGGTGTCCCGTGGGTCGTAGCATGGTTATTTAAAACTACAAATCATCGTCTCCACAAAACAAATATATGGTGTAAATATGATCTCCATCAGTCAGTTTATTGGAAAGTTACATGGTAAGTTATAAATTATTTTTTTTTATGAAAAAGAATCTTCTCGAAAATTGCCTTTGTAAGTGGAATTTTAAATAAATATAAAAAAGAGTCATTTTTTTTTATTGTGTAGACAGGCACACGAGCAGACGACCCACCTGATGGTAAGTGGTTACCGCCGCCCATGGACCTTAGCAATGCCAGAGCACAGCCAAGCCGCTGCCTTAACATATACATAAAAATCATTACAACGAATTGAGAATTTTTGAAGTCGGTTGAAATCTAAGATGCTCTATGTGACGTATTTTTATAGGAACGGCTCTATTTTGCTTTGCAGCAAAAGTGTCTACTAATTAAAATAACAGCTGTGGACAGATCGCTTAAAACCGTTGGTAAAACCCGTGGAAACTCGTTAAACACAGCAAATTGCTTCCAGTCAACGCGGTACTCTTTCGCTTTACACTTTGTTTAGTTTAGGGTTCCGTGACTTAATTACAGTAATATATTTTTCAGATAAGCAAAGGCCTTCTATGAAAAAAAACTCTGAATCCATTTTTTTAAATAGAAAGTCAGCCTCAGTGGCGCAGTGGGCAAGTACCCGGCTGTGAAGCGAGAGGCCGCCCGCAGGTCGAGTCCTGCACACAGACAAAGATGTTTATATGATCCACTAATATTTGTTTTGGGTCCGGGTGTTTTCGCCCCAGAGTGGTTGACGTCAACTTCGACGTTTTGTATGCGGCAAGTCGTAAGAACTACAAGCCAAATCTTGCTGTAAGATGTGTTAAAAAGCAAGTTGCGCCGACCCCACTGCAAGTAGAATAAGGGCAGCTGGAAGAAGAAGAAGAATAATAGAAAGTCGGCAATAAGCAAGCACCTGATGGTGATTTCCACCACACATGAACATCTATATACAAGAAGAATCACGACTGCGTTGCCAACCTTGAAGGAAATAAATTTGTTATCAATTTAAGCCACGTTTAACTTGGGCCAAAAAAAAAACAGTCTGGCATTGCAATTTTCCATTACTTAGTAACTTAATGCCTATGGAATCTACGCCTAGCCTATTTACCACCATTACCACAGTTTTTGAATATCGAATTCAGCCAGTATTCCTAAACCTTAGATCCTCACCACATGGTGAAAAACCCGTCGAAGTGGCTCTTTCCAAGAGTCACGTTCCGGGGTCAGCCGATGTATACATCCAGCTACTTCAGGCCGGCATAATTATACTTACTGTCGTGGCTGCATCTATCAGCCGCTGACATTATATTTAGACAGCAGTGTACTTATCATCAGATGCAGTATAGTTGCTAGAACGCATCAATAAAAACACTTTCGTACGGTGAGTGAGATATCCGGAGGCCCAAATTCCCCTCCCCTTCCCAATCCCTAACTTATCCCATTCCTTTAAGGTCGGCAACGCGCCCATGATTATTTTAGTATTGTGGGGGTACATGGGCGGTGGAGATCACTTACCATCAGGTGACCCACTTTTTTTTTTTTTTTTTATATATATATATAGTATAGGCCGGCAAACGAGCAAGTGGGAGCAACTTGCTCGTTTGCCGGACTATATAAAAAAACTTGTATAAATGTTGCTTCACATTTATATTTTTTATTAGCTTCAGATGACGAGACGAGCAGGTCGCTCGCCTGATGGTAAGAGCGTCATGCTTGCCTATAAAGAGAAACAAACCCAATAAGAATTTCGAATTATGAAGTACTTACTGCATGGCACTGGACTGCGCTCGTCACCCCGAGACATGATATGAAGTCTCTTAATGCCCAGTAATTTTACTGGCTTCAATGTTTTCAAACGGGAACACAAGTACTTACACAATGCTGCTTGGCAGCAGAAATAGACAAAGCGGTGGTACCAACCCAGACGGCCTCTCGCATATGACATACATACGCAATCCCGCCTGTAATCCCCGAAGGAGTAGGCAGAGGTGTAACTAGTACACCCACATTTCGCCGAGCGTATCTTCGTCCCATGATGTGATAGGGGGCGGGCCTATCGGCATTACCGGGCACAAATTCCAGACTCCGGACTGATACTGAGCATTTCGAAATAGAAAAAACCCAATATCACTTTTACCTGACCCGGGGATCGAACCCGAGACCTCAGCGTCAGCTTCAGTCGTAACGCGTACGCATTACAACCGCGCCACCGAGGCAGTCCAGGCTCTCGCATAAGAGTAATAGTAAAACAAATATTTTCTACATTTTTACTGTAAATATTAAACATATTTTTGTAGCAGTTTATATTGCTGTGTACGGAACCTCGCTCTTTAAATGTCTTAGCATTGTGTTGCTTGCAGTTTAATGTCGGATTGTTTTTGCAGTAACAACTGAACTTTTCCACCATTGACGGAAAATTATCTTAAATTCTTGTAAATCCTCCATTACCCGATTACTTATTTCTTTATAAAAATGTTGACGTCTAATGATATACCTAACTTGAGTATAAGTAATTGTTCTAAACTTGTTATAAACCAGTTGCTTGAAAATAAGACAGGGTGCCATAGAACGAAATTCTGTGTCAGATTGGTAAAATTTATGAATAAGAAAAAGGCAACGAATATTTACACAAAGAACCCTGACAAGTCAATCAAGCATGCTCCCAAGCTTGTTGCATATTCATCACAACCGTATTTTGACGCCAATCTGCTCATGCATGCAACGTAGTGGATTAAAGTTCCCAACTCGTAGGCTCGGTTATGAAGGATCGGCTGCAAGTTTGCGCTTTATTACCTGCCATCGTCCTTGCCTTGCCAACTTCGTCCTATCTGTTGTATGTAATTATGAATGTAGAGACTTCCAGATTGAGGAATAAAGTGTCGATATTTTGCTTTAAATCTACGCTAATATTATAAAGAGGAAAGATTTGTATTTTTGTATGTAACGAATAAACTTAAAAACTGCTGGACTGATTTCAATAATTCTTTTGCCGTTAGTAAGCTACATTATCACTGAGTAACATAGGCTACTTTCTATCCCGGAAACAGCTTAATAAAAATTAAATGTTTATTGTTTTTTTAATGTAAAATGTTACATTAAAAAAATAATAAACAGACGCCAGATATTATCCTTACACAGGTAGCTTAGAAAAATGAACATATTTAAAACCTGTTATTTTCATCAGAAAACTGATGAACAGGTGACTGATGTTACGTATTGACGAAACCGGGTGCACACGCGGCGCGGCGGTTGTTATGCACGTAGACGCCACAAATTGCTATCTCGCTCTGGCTCCGATTTATCGCTCTTGCAGAGGCAGTCAATCGAAATACAGTTCACAAATAATAAAATATAAAAATAAATGGATTATTTTTATAGTCTCATTTTCGTATGAGAGTAATTTCATTACGTTTTAATACCGATCCTGATATCACAATTAAAACTCCCGACAGGGTTTTTGTTACATATTGTATATTTATTTATTTAGAATTTTTATCCTCTCACTAGCAAGTATTTCATGAAGACCTGATTATTTGCTTTCATCATACTTAATACACATTTGTAAGACCCATAATGCCCATGACTAATCAGACTCCGGATTGACTACCCCATATTTGTGTCGATATGGACATTGGACGTTCTAATGTGCGTGACGGCAACAATGAAGAATATTGCCACAGAGCCTCGAAGCGTTGCCGATACAGAACCAGCCGCGTCCAAACGAGCGTTGAATATTGAATGGACTGTAGAGGATAGGACGCGTGTCCATCTACATTCGAGATAACTGACGTAACCGGTAAGGGGTTGATGGGGACATCTGGAGGCCAATTCTCGTAATATTAAGTGTTCAAAATATCATTCCGACCTAGAGGCCAATTCTCGTAATTTAAGATGTTCAAAATATCATCCGATCTAGTCTCGGTGTCAAGAAAGTTGCAAATGGTGTTCTCTTAAACCAATAATCAACATCAAATGTGAACATAGATCGTAGATAGATAGATAGAATATTCTTTATTGCACACTAAATAAAGTAGGTAGCTTATAAAACGAGGATCATACAGTAAGGGTGATACAATGGGCGGTCTTACCGAAAAAACGAGGGTAGTTTACAGTATGCCAATAATATAAATAAACTTAAACATTATAATATATATATACATATACATATATATACCTATATCATATACTTATAATAATATATAATTTTAAATAATAAATAAATAAATAATACATACAAATATATATATATATATATATATGTGAACATAGATTGAATGTAGAATAAAAGTTGACTGAAGCCAAAACGGTATAATGCTACTTACTGCCAATGCTAGGTGCATTTGACGTTGATTATTGGTTTAAGAGAATGCCATTTGCAACTTTCTTGACGCTGAGACTAGATCGGAATATTTTGAACATTTAAAATTACGAGAATTGGCCTCCTGGCGTGTGGACATCTTTTTCAATTGTATAGATATATTTAGACAGCCTCAGTGGCGTAGTTGGCGAGAAGCCGGTTGCGAAGCGTGAGGCCGTGGATTCGATTCCCGCACCTAGACAAATGTTTGTCTGATCCACAAATATTTGTTTCGGGACTGGGTGTTATGGGACCGAAAGTCCATCGTAGTTCCTGATACCTACGATACAGGTTTACCTAGTGTGGGGTCAGGACTATGTGTGTAACTGTTGGGTGTATTTATTAGTTATTTATTTCTAAGGGCAAATGATAGATAAACACTTTATTGTACACCAACAATTAAAATTATATCTTACAACTAAATTATGTTACAAAAGGTGCTAATCGCTAAATCTTTACCAGACAACATTGTTTCGCAATGGTAGAGTGATGTAAATGAATTTCTGGAACATTTCACAGTTAAATTAAATACCGATTATATATTTATATGATAATAAAGTTATGGTACACCAAGGTCAAAAATGATAATAAAGTTAGGTTAAGAAACTAAAGGTAGGCACGTCTTACATAGAGACGTGTGGTAATATAATATGCGCACCATGGTGAGCTTTTTGGAAGCAATGTTTTCTGTAAATAAAGACCTACTGAAAATCTCACGGAGATTGGTTTTTTTAAATGAAGGCAAGATGGAATGCTAATGATTATTATTATTATACAATAAGTAATAATAGGGGATTTTAGTATGATAATGATACTGAAGAATTATTGAATTGTGGAGTGTAAGTGGGCCACAATCATCTTAAGCACAACGCCAACCTCAGTTGCGCGTGGTACACTCTGCTGATAAACGGACGATACAATGGCGAAACTTGGTTCCCATTTTAGGTTGTGGGGGTGAGACGGCGGGTCGCCCCACATAATACCAAATACCGTCAAATCATGGAAAGCTGAACCCTGGCATTAAGCCGAGATAACGCCAGACAGAAAGAAAGAAGAATGGTAGTGAAGAATAGGGTAGTTTCTTATATTAAATTTTATACATTGTTATATAAGCAACAGAAAATGATACGCAAAAGAAACCCTTTTATTCAGACACAATCAAAATTGGTAGGAAAAGTGGGTGCGTAGTGCTAGAAGTTACGTGAGACGAGTATTATTATATTAATACCAAACGACAATAATCACTTGAACTCCTAGTTTATTGGTTACATTTACAATATCGCTGCTTTACAGACTACAAACCCATGTCAGGATTCTCTAGGGACCATTCTCTAATTATAACTCAAACAACTAGGACCGAATAGTAATCCAGCATAGCTACCGCGTAAAAACACTTGGACTATCGACTGAGCACTGATCTTACTGAACTGGAGGCTGACCGACTGACTGCGGGCAAAAGACCTCCAGTTAGGGCGACAACCTCTTTTATACCATTTAACTACCCTTCCACAACTATATCGCACCGTTATTATTTCAGTGTACCCAACGTTACTTTCTCAGAAACCTTCAATATACCAACACTATCAGTAGTAGGGATATCTCACTATCTCGCTTGCACGCGTGCACCATAATTAACATTTTACACGGTGACGTCAAAGTTTGCGTCGTCTGTCATTTGACAATAACCTTTTCTACAAGATTTGAATGGCTTCTAACTTATTTATTTTTGGTCCGATTTATAAAATTCTTTGTGCAATAGATTTTGAGTAACGTAACTTATTGATTGAAACAAAACTAGTTTATACGGATTTTATCGCGGTTTAATTTTTATTTTAGTCCCGACTTTTCGAAAGCTTTTCAGCCTTCGTGGTCACGGGAGAGACTGAGGTGTAGGTCGTCTCGAAAAGTTAATGTTACATTGGCTACCTTCATTTTAAAATTATACATTTTTATTTAAATTATTAAAATAAGTTAGTTGACACTAGTCCGATCTACGCAGAAAGAGCTCACGGTGTCTTGAGGTCTGGCAGTTGGTCTTTTGGGTTCCGATTTACTTAAATGCATAATTGGATCTCAGTTTCCCAGTGGAAACTAGTTTTATTTCAATGTGTATTATTGATTTAAATAATTCCAAAAATCTAGTCAACTACCCTATTAATAGAAATCGTGGCAATTATGACAATGGAAACTGTCGCCAAACGCGTACACAACACAAGTGGAATCCCAAACGAGCTCTTAATAATACTCTCTATGATATCTCCGGATTCAGTAAATGGTTTTGCTTACTTATATCCGGAGTGATTTTTATAAACCGATTTTGAATCTTATTCCCATAGTATATAAAGTCCAATGTTGATGTTTGTCGTGGTCAATAGTATGGAACGATAGTGGAATTGAATTTTGGACCGTGTGTTGTGATAATTTAACGAGGTGCGAACGACTTTGTTGCGTGATAATGTGTTTTTTCCTATTTAATTCTTTTATATTATGTTTATGGCTAGTCGTTTTTTTGTAATTATTAGCAATACATACGTACGCACTCACGCCTGTAATCCCCGTAGAGGCAGGCATAGGTGTAACGAGTACATCCACATTTCGCCGCGCTTATTTTCGTCCGATGATGTGATAGGAGGCGAGCCTATCGTCATACCGGGCACAATTTCAGACGCCGGGCTCAGACTGAGCATTTCATAATAGAAAATCCCAAAACCTCTTTTACCCGACCCGGGGATCGAATCCAAGATCTCAGCGTCAGCCTCAATCGTTACGCGTATGCATTACTACGGCGCCACCGAGGCAGGCAATCAACAAAGTATAAACCAATTAAATGTGGGGGAAGCAAGTAGCTTCGCTGACACAGATTAAACCGCATCTCACGTCTCTAACAACGAATAATTCTATATATACAAATATGTACTCGTACCTACAACTTTGAGGCTAACTGTGAAGCCGAGCCAAGTTCGAATTTTCTGAGTGTTGGTTAAATGTTGAAATTTGTGTGTATGTATGAACTTTGTTCATTGGTTTGCAATTACATACATTGTGGGAATTTACATATCTTCGAATCCTAAGTACATTTGAAAATAAAGTGTCTTAATCTCTCTCACACGCACACACACAATTTTTTGAAAGCATATATTTTAATTTTTATTTGCTTGATTGACGAGACGAGCAGGTCGCTCGCCTGATGTTAAGCGTCACGCCTGCCCATAAACAAAGTCAAACAGAATTCTGGATTACAGAGCACTGAACTGCGCTCGTCATCCCGAGACATAAGATTCTAAGTCTCATAATGACCAGTACTTTCACAGGCTTCAATGTCCTTCAAACCGAAACACACACTGCTGCTTGGCGACAGAAAAAGATAAAGCGGTGATACCCAGCCAGCCTCTCGCATACGACGAACCTACCACCTAGTAAGTTTTTTTACTAGTCCTGTATTATATGCCCCACTGCTGGGCACGGGTCTCCTCTACTGAATGAGAGGGGTCAGGCCTTAGTGCACCACGCTGGCCTAATGCGGGTTGGCAGATTTCACATAGTTTCTTTCACATAGTTAGAAATTCTTATTAAGAACTTCTTAGATATGCAGGGTTAGGTAGTAGGTAATAGGTATACAGTATGTAACAAAAACCCTGTTCGCCCTTTCTAGGTCTTGAAGATAGACATATAGACAGCTTAATAAAAATAGTATTAAAAATAGAATAAACAGAAGCGAGATATTATCCTTACACAGGTAGCTTAGAAAATGAACATATTTAAAAAATGTTTTATCATCCTAAAATTGATGAACAGCTGACTGATGTTACGTATTGACGAAACCGAGTGCAACCGCGGTGCGGCGCGTTTGATGCACGTAGACACCGCAACTTGCTATCTCGCTCTCGCTCCGAGACATGGCTCTTGCAGAGGTAATCAATCCAAATACGGTTCACAAACAATAAAATAATAAAAGTTTAAAAATTAAATATAATTATTTTTATAGTCATTTTCGTATGCGAGTTATTTCATTACGTTTGAATATCGATTCTGATATCACGGTTAAAACGCCTAACAGGGCTTTTGTTACATATTGTATACATACATACATACATACATACGCACTCACGCCTGTAATCCCCGATTGGGTAGGCAGAGGTGTAACCAGTATACCCACATTTCGCCGAGCGTATTTCCGTCCCTTATGTGATAGGGGGCGAGCCTATCGCCATACCGGGCACAAATTCCAGACTCCGGGCTGATACTGAGCATTTCGTAATAGAAAAACCCAATACCACTTTACCCGACCCGGGGATCGAACCCGAGACCTCAGCGTTGATCTCAATCGTAACGCGTACGCATTACAACTGCACCACCGAGGCAGTCATAATGCACATATTGTAACTGCGACATATTGTATACTCTTTGGGATTCTGGGTTAGAATTTCTAACCCAGATACAACACTTACCAATGTCCTATTATTATGCTGAAGACAACCATTTCACATGTCAATTTAAGTATTTCGTCAAAACGCCGCGAGTAGTCACGCAAACCAGCGTAACTGTAATTTATGGGGTTTCGTGTCGCAAGTGGCACGGATTGTGACAACTTTATGCCATCGCAAGCCCATTGTTTTAGAAGGTACGGTACCGCGTGGTGATATCACCACCTCATAAGTGCTAACGTTATGGTCGTCTGGTTTTTTTGTACTTTAGATTTTTATATATATGATATAGGTGTGAACTTACGATCTTACAATATACATACAGTTAGGAAAAATATTACACTAATTGTTTGTTGTGTTTGCCTGTAACTGGGTAGCATGTTATATTTGTTTGTTACATAATAAGTTTTATATGTACACCCATTGCCGATCCAGAATAAATAAATTAATAAATGGTTGCCTGGAAGCGATCACTTTTAGTGATAAGGTCGCCATTTGTGGCACATTTATTATTAAGCTGTTTACTGCTGTATGTTTTTTTTGTGTGTCTACAGAAAATACTTTAATGTATACTACTAGACGGGCTGTTTAGAAGTACAATTGTGTCACCTAACGCGGGAGTTTGACAGCTTACAGACAGAGAGCGCGAGAGGGTTTCTAGTTGAGAGTAAGCGAGATGGTCATATTGAGTTACGGTCAATTGACCGCAACTTAGTGGTATAATTTCTATGTACTGCGCAGCTTGTCTAGTAGTATACATTAAAGTCTTTGTTTTTTTATTATGAATGTATGTTTTTTAAATACATGTAAAGGCCACACACATAGCCCTGATCCGGACACTAGGTGAACCTGTATTATATCAGAAATTACGAGGAACTTACGGTTCTACAATACCTAGACCCGAAACATAATATCTGTGGATCTAAAAAACATTTCACTCGGTGCGAGAATCGAACTCGCTGCGCCACCGATACTGTCAAAGTAAGTTGTAGGGGCATTAAGAAGAATAGCATCAAATATACTAACAGATATGGCGCAGTTAGGTATACCTATTATCTCACTATACACGTAAGGAAAATGTGTTTAAATACCTGGGCATTATATTAAAATAAAAGGCAATACGAGTATATTTTCATACTCTTCTCATAAGGCCAAATCTGTTATTACTTGCCGAAGAGATTATTACTAGAAACAAAGAGAGATTGTTTATAACATTATAAACAAGGTTATTTTTCAAGTTAGATACTTTTAAAATGAAATCTAGAGTTAGCACTGAGATAACTTAACCTTATAATAGTTTAAAAATGATGCTGTTTTGCAGCTAGATTATCATCGAAAAAATCGCCTAGTATCTTACATTTTACATCTCGGAACAAACTAAATTATTTTTATTTGAATACCTAAAAATATTTCAATGGAATTAAAAAACTAATGGAATTAGGAATCTAATTCAAAATGCTCAAAACCCTACATTCAGATTTACAACATCAGTGAGATATAACGAGGTGCAAGCGGCCCTCCGTTCCGCGCAGGGTTAATTAACCACACGGGTTATCTAGTCCGTAATGACGGCCGGGCCTTACGTACCCGCGGCCAATTGTGTTTTATTTCTCACATTCAATGAGAGAAGGGTTGAGGCGAGTGTTTATTTGTTTGAGGCTGTATAAAAATCTGTAGTGGCTAACTCGGTTATGTATTTTCATCAAATAGAAAAAGGAAGTTCTTAGTTCCAAGGTTGCCTGGAAAATTACCTTTAGAACCTCCTACACCTTTTGTAGTGAGGTGTTTTTATTGTCCATCTGTACAGAAACAGTTGTTTCTCCGTGAGGTGTGTTTGGTCTTATTTAGAAAAAGAAAAGTCAGAATAAACCGGGAATTAGCCCTCCCTCATGACTGATTAAGTGAGGTTATATTAAATAATATAGATAAACCAAGCAGCGATAATTCAGCGAGGTGGTACGAACTGTCGAGATGAAAGTCGTAGGTCAAAAGAGAGTGCACCTCACACTTTAGGTTACGTATATTTCATTTTTAATTGACACTCGTTTTAGAGCAATGACACATCTTGAACCTTTTTACTCAAGAAGTCTTCTTTTTCTTCCTCCACCTGCCCTTATCCTACTCGCAGTGGGGTCGGCGCAACATGCTTTTTAACGCATGTTACAGGAAAATTTGGCTTGTAGTTTTTACGATCCGCCGCAATCATGCAGGCCTGACGTCTACTCCTCTGAGGAGAAAACACCCAGACCCGAAACATATATTTAGGGAACACACAAACATTTGTCTCGAGGCGGGAGGCGATCCCACGACCTCTCGCTTCACAGCCGGCTACTCGCCTACTGCGCCACGGAGGCTGTCAACTCAAGAAGTCAACCTGAAATAATCTCAATTCACAATTTTTTTTAGTTACAGTCATATGAAATTACAAAACTGGCACTGCTTTAGCAAAACACCAAACTGTCTGATTGCTTGTCCAACAGTCCAATAATCATGTTCCGCAAGGTCGGAGATGAATATAAACAAATGGCCGGTCATTATTTCATTTCGTTTGGAATTACGCTCCATCAGACAGACAGACGTTCCGCGGAGACAAAGACACTTGAGATTTATCTGTAAATCCAGATTTGTACGGTCGGCAGCGGAATATTTAAAAAATACATCTAAATACGGTTTTAAAAGTACTAAATTTTTTATTGAGGGATTGTCAAAATAGCGACAGTCCATGGGGCAATTTGAACTACTACGAGAATATTCTCGAATTAGGTAGTTCAAATTCAAATTATTTATTGGATCCATAAAATGATATACATCATTTAGATCCAGTCAAATTTTAACTCTACCACCAGTTCGGAATGCTGTTTCGCTAGAGAAGAACGGACAAGAAACTCTAACGTTGCTCTTTTCAAAACTGGTTTACAATATTTAAACTACATTATTACAATTTAATTTGTTTTAAAGTAGCTCAGGTTATGCCAAGAGGAACATTATAAAATAAAATAAAGATTATTGAGCATGACTATGGGCCGTTCCCTATATTCTATCTATCGACAAATTTGCTTACTGTCAATAGTGTTTTCACAGATCTTCCATACAAAATGTGTCAAAATTTTACTGCCGGTAAGCAAATCTGTCGATAGACAGAATATTGGGAACGGCCATATGACTACTATATATCATAGTAGTTCTCCCATTAAATAAATGTATGACTGTATAAAAAGTAAGCAAGACTTAGGAGACATAAGATGTAAAGATCCATAAAGCTAAGTAATTCCAAAATCCTTCAAACCCGAACACAATAATGGTTACACTGCTGCTTGGCGTTAGAGATAAACAAAGAGGTGATACCTACCCAGACGGACTCGTGCATACGAGAGATCTACCGGTCATATTACCTATTGTTAAAGATGATCGACGATTCGTTGAATGTCAGACGCATTGGGGATATTGGTACACGAGATACCTATACTGTGGGAATCTCCAAAAATACTTTCTGTGTTTAATTTCTCCAGACTTTTCTTTAATGGGCTTTAATTTCATGTGCATAATTTATTTTCCGCCTTTAGGAATCCTATAATTACTCGCACCTTACTTAATATACTTAAAGGTACATTTTAGTACCATAATATGGACTATATAGACAGTCAGAGATATAATATAGACAGTGTATGGGGTGTCTAACTTGATCTAAAAGTAAAGTATTATTTCTGTATATTTAACATTTGTATTGTGTTAAATAACCAATTAAAATGTATTTTAGTTTCTGTCGGTACCGTAAGTTAATTTAATCTGTGAACGCGACCATCGCCAGTTTATCTTCCGACCCTATTTAAAGGCGAAACTGAACAAGTGGCCAGCGGGTGTGTACTCAGGAATAAGAAAAGGGGGTCAAGATACTGAAGATAGGGAAGGTAAATGACGAGTCAATTTCTTACTCACAATATAAATTGCTATATTAGGAATTGAGATGTAAATTATGTTTTTTTTGGAAAATATGGCATTGGGTCACATCTAAAATAGAATGACGAAACTAACAGAGCACTCGCTTTATGGTAAGCGCAACTGCTTATAAATAGAAATAACACCACACATAAACTTGAATTACAACGCACTGCATGGCATTGGACATGCATTGGACTGTGCTCGACACACCTAGACATAAGATGTTAAGTCTCAAAATGCCCTGTCATTTCCCTGTCTTCAGTGTCCATCAAACAGAACTCAACAATGCTTACAGGCTGATGCTTGATAGCAGGAATAAACAAAGCATTGGTACCAACCCAGATGGCCTCTCGCATACGAGCGACCTACCACCTAGTAAAAACATGCAATATTCTGGATACTGTAATACATTTTTAAGTACCAGTACAGTACATACAGTAGTTATAAGGGCTTGATGTCCTTCATGACGTATCTGTCGACGCCGACTCTTATTCTCTTCTTTTATGAGATCGGATATGGCTCGAAAATCCGAGTTTCGTCTTAAAGGTCCGGTTACACGAGGCGCAATATAGTTGTCCGATGAGATCATACGTGTAATTGTAGATGGCCTTAGCACGAGACTTGCGATGTTCGCGCTTAGCATCAAGATCTTTCAGCCGGTCTTTTTTTTCTTTATTGCATAGGCCGGCAAACGAGCAAGTGGGTCACCTGATGGTAAGTGATCACCACCGCGAATGTACGCCCACAATACCAAAAGAATCATGGTCGCGTTGCCGATCTTAAAGGAAAGGTATAATTTAGGGATTGGCAAGGGGATGGGGATTTGGGCTTCCAGATATCTCACTCACCGTACGAAAGGCAGCAACAATATGCTGCTTTACATCGGTTTTCTGTGCGACAGTGGTGACTACCCGGCGAGCCGGCCCATTCATGCTGTAGATAAAAGAGTCTACAGCGTGACTCTACCTTTCAATAATGTACAGACCCCCATTTGTCTTGCCTAATTACGTGCCTGATTCGAAGTGAAATAAAAGCAGAGGTGATATATATATAGGTTGTAATTGGACTGGCTCGTCGCGATAGATAATAAATGGAACGACAATATTTGTTTTACGATCGACGAAGAATCGATTCAGATATGAGACCTCTTCGATTCTATGCTGTAAAGATAAGTAATATTATGTGTAAGTAGTCATTGTAAGTTTAAAGTGTAGCGTCTGCATCTTTTTCTCCTTTAATATCATTTGTATATAATATGTTGGGTATACATACGCACTCACGCCTGTAATCCCCGAAGGGGTAGGCAGAGGTCTAACCAGTTCACCCACATTTCGCCGAGCGTATTTCCATCCCTTGTGATAGAGGGCGAGCCTATCGCCATACCGGGCACAAATCCAGACTCCGGGCTGATACTGATCATTTTTACACTTTGCCCACCAGGGGATCGAACCCGAGACCTCAGCGTTAGCCTCAATCGTAACGCTTACGCATTACAACTGCGCCACGGAGGCATGTTGGGTATTTAGTATTAAATTCGTATTAAATCTGAGTGGTAGAGCCACGCTGTAGACAGTTTTGTCCACAGCATGAATGGGCCGGCTCGTCCGGGTCGTTACCACTGTCTCACAGAAAACCGACGTAAAGTAGCAGCTTTGAGCATATTATATCCATGATATTCCGCTTTTATTATGAGCAAGAATTGTCTTGAAACTTACATGAATATCTAGGTACAATAATTTACACTGCAGTCCAACATTTGGTATTGTATACGGGCATATTTAATGGTCCATAAAGCAACCCATTAAACTAGTTTATTGCGGATCTACGTACATTAAACACTTGAAAACGTTAATATTCGTAAATGTGCCGAAATCAGTTATAAGTTTATGAAGAGAAATTACACTTGGTTCAGTGGAGTCAGTCTAAGCCGAAATGTGTAGACACTCTTAGTTCGGATTCCCGCCATTTATTGAGAATGCTTAGTGAAAATTGAGCCAGTCATTTGCATATTCACAATATTATTCATTAATATTGACTCTTTTATAACATTGTTAATATAAGAAGGCCAATTCTCGTAATTTTAAATGTTCAAAATATCATTCCGATCTAGTCTCAGCGTCAAGAAAGTTGCAAATGGCATTCTCTTAACACAATAATCAACGACAAATGTGAACATAGATCTTAATGAGATTGAATTTAGAATAAAAGTTGACTGAAGCCAAAACGGTATAATGCTTCTGCTAATGCTAGGTGCATTTGACGTTGATTATTGGTTTAAGACAATGCCATTTGCAACTTTCTTGACGCTGAGACTAGATCGGAATGATATTTTGAACATTTAAAATTACGAGAATTTGCCTTAACATTGGCTTATTGGAGTGTCTGATTTGTCTCAATAAAGGCCATTCATCTGAATGGTACTCTAGTCCTTGTCTAATACTCCATTTACACAAAGAGAGTTTCTCCTACATAGCATCCTATACATACATATATGCATACATACACAATACACATTACAGTGTTCCAAAGACAAGAAATCTTACGAGCGGTAACTGCATTCAATTTAATATTTTTAAACGGGAAAGTTTTATAGGGAAATGCAAAAAAACTCCGTATAAATTAAAAACAAAAATTTATTAAATTTCTTTTTTGGTAAATGCAAATGAAAAGAAATTATTACGTAGACATGTAAAACAACCAAAATATATACCATTACAGTTAATAATGGCATCAATAAGTTTTTAGTTATAAAATTAACTATAAGTCGAAGCGATGCACTTAGTGTACAATTAAAATAAATAATATAATTACAATTATGTAACAATGGCTTAATAAGGTGTCATTTTTTCACAGATTTTTTAAACACTTTTTTAATATTTTTCGTAGAGTAACCTTATTGCTAGAATATATTTTTTATTAATTGTAAACTACCAATTACGTGACCTTATATAGAACACGTATTACAAAACCCAACATACTAATGCAATATACGCTTCATTTTCTAAATTTTCGTAAAAATCTATTTAAAATTAGACATCTCACTCGAAAAATTATTAAGTACATAAAATATTTCTACTGTTCCGAACAAAAAAAGGGTAATCGTTTTTTTCTGTGAAAAAATGTCATAAATACTAATATAAAACTCTTAACGTATTTACATTAATTAGTTACTGGCAGAAGGCACGTTATAAGCATATCTATTATAAAGCACGACCAAGATATGTATTGCTATTAAGGCACTCTTACAATATGTAACAGTTTCATATACTTAAATGACAATTATTGCATAAAATACACGATTTCCAATTCATTAAGGTATATGGAAGTCAGTCTGAATTTAATGGAACTCTAGTTAGGCAATTTTTACAAGAATATAATCTTTCAATACATTAAGATACTGATGGTAAGGCAGTGAAATTAATCTTGAAGTATTGATTATTGTATTGATATAATATTATTTTACTGACGATGAAATGATGCCTCCTTAGTTAATTAATTAATTAAATTAAAAGAGGCATTAATTAATTATAAGCGTTCTTATTAGTAAAAAGGCATTATAGTTCTACTCCTGAAATATTAATTACATGAGATTTCTAAATCCAATTTTTTTGTATATGGACGTGCTTGACCGAAGTTTATACGTCAATTGTCAACCTATGTTACCTAACCTCATTTAGTAAAATGTACCTAATTAATATTGATTTAAATCACAAATCTTAACAACTCTCATACCTTAATATAGACACACTTTATACAGTATCACACTTTGAGATTTAACTCTCACATACTATGTTATATTGTAGCATAATTCCCGCTGGAAGATTTAGGATTTAGAATTAAGTATAGTATGGGAAAAACGAGAATTATCCTACATTATATGTTATAATACACTCACTTTTTCTTCTAACTACTAAATGGCTACCAAAATGTGTTTCACGGTGACTAGTAATGTTATTACGTTTTGATTTTGAATGATACGCTCCTTCCAACGTTTTTACCACAAAAAAGTTAAAGGAGCTATGATTTCGACATATCATGAGGTATATTTTTATTAATAGTCAATTTCTATGACACAAAAATGAGATGCAATAATAAAAAAACGTCCCTAAAATGGAATATTGCCGCACCTTTTAGACTTATTGCCTTTAAATACTTTAAATATTACGACCATGAAATATCACCTCCGTTGAAACCTTTAAAATTTATAAACGAGTAGTTTGTGTTGTCAGTATCTGTCGAGGCTGGTGGAGTCACGGCTGGTGACGTCACTGGCGGCGTCAGTAGAGGAGCTGTTGGTCGCGGAGGAGGTGTGGGAGGTGGGAGGCAGGTCGCTGGTGGCGCCCGTGTCGCTCGTCAGACCGAGGTCGGTGCTCGGATATCAGAGGTGCTCGTCGCGACCGTTCAGCGGCTGACGCTCAGCGTGGTCAGAGGGACGATTGCGCTTGAAGAATCCGCACTGAAAATAAAAATATTTGTTAGTCATATTTTTTTTGAAAATGTACTATTAATTTAGTCGTAAGTGTAGAAACGGTTCCTTTTTATACATTTAAAATGTAGCTCTACCTATTTATGGAAGGAATGACAAACACCCATGAAATAGGTATAAAAATTGTTACAGGTAATTAGGTACCCCCAAATAATTCAGATATTAAACAGCCTCCGTGGCGCAGTGGGCGAGTTGCCGGCTGTGAAATGTGAGTCCACGGGTTCGATGCACGCACCGAGGCAATTCTAATATGCAAATATTTTTTTCGGATTTGGGTGTTGTGAGACCGAAAAGTCTCTCGTATCTTACTGTGGGATCAGGACTATGTTTGTGACTATAGGGTGTTATTTATTTATTACTAAAATGTAAAACCCCCAATTCGTTTAACTATAAAATGCTGCACATAACATATATTTTAAGACCCAAAAAGAGTGCATGAGCATTAAATTAATAATTATTTTTTAGAGTGGTAGAGCAACGCTGTAGACACTTTTGTCTACAGCATGAATGGGCCGGCTCGTCGGTCGTTACCACTGTCTCACATAAAACCGACGTAAAGTAGCAGCTTGCTGATGCGTTTCGTACGGTGAGTGAGACATCAAAAGTAATGGAAGTAAATACACAATTCCTTACTTTGTAAAGCGCGAAGATCAGCAGCAGCAGCAAGAGCGCACCAATAACAGCCGCGAGCACCACCACCCACAGCGGGATGGAACCTGACTCCATCGCCTCCAGCTGAGGGGTAACCATTGTCTGCGCCTCCGCTGTCTGCCACGTCATGTCCTTCGGTCTACCCACCATGGGCAAGCGGGAAATACGCGTGGCTGCTAACGTCGACAGGATAACTGCTCGGTCTTTGGAGATCTGGTGAGTCGACATTATTGGGTCAACAAACATATATAAGCTGACGTCTGTATCCCCAAAGGGATAAGTAGAGCTGCAAGTATTGCACCGACAGTCCGTCACACGTGTGAGTTTTCGATTAACACTAATTTAGATTGGTGGTTGTTGGTAAAATATCACGGTTTCCTGGCACTAGACCACTGAACTGATAAATTAATTGGACAGTTATTGAAATATAAATGACACTTCCATAATGATTGAAATCTAACGATAATGTACCAATGCGCCTGTAGGACATAAAAAGTACTTAGGTAATAAACATAAAAAAAAACAGACGAATTGAGAACCTCCTTTTTTTTTAAGTCGTTTATAAATGGTTGCAATTTGCTTCCTGACCAGGTTTTAACACTATACTAACACTAAGAGATGGTAGGTAGGTACGACGTACTAAGTGGTAGGTTCCTCGTATGCGAGAAGCCGTCTGGGTACCACTGCTTTGTCTATTTCTGCCGTCAAGCAGCAGTGTGTAAAGTTATGTTCCGGTTTGAATTGCATTGAAGCCAGTGTAATTACTGGGCATTATGAGACATAACATCTTATGTCTCAGGGTGATGGACGCAGGCCTATACTATACACTGCTTTGTAATTCAATTTATGTGTGGTATTGCTTCTGTTTATGGGCACGCATAGCATTTACCATCAGGCGAGCGCCCTACTCGTTTCGTCATTGAAGCTAATAAAAAAAATAAAAATAAACGTTGAGCAATAAGTTACGTAATTTTTTTATACTTAACTCTTGGCCAATGGTGTTTTTAAATATCTCACCTCGTTTAAAACCGTCGCGTTGATTCTGGATCTAAGAGCGACCCAGACTTCCTGTCCCTTTAATAACCTGCCCGTTGTACACCGAAGCACCCCACACTTGTATTTCTCTTCACATTTCTTCAAGATTTCCTTCAGTTTCGGATCCACCTGAATTAAATAAAGTAAAGACAAGTTAGTATTAAGTAAGAAGTAGTCAGGCCACCGAGGCAGTCTATGTTCAAGTAAAAGTCTACAATGTGGCTTTACCATATATTTTTTAATGGTAAGTGATGTCCACCGCTCATGTACGGCCACAATACCAAAAGAATAATGGGTTCGTTGCCGACTTTAAAGAAAAGGGATTAAGGAATTGGGAAAGGGCGGGGTTTGGGCCTCCGGATATCTCACTCACCGTATGAAACACAGCAGCAAGCTGCTACTTTACGCCGGTTTTCTGTGAGACAGTGGTAATGACCCGGACGAGCCGGCCCAAAAATGCTGTAGACATAAGTGTCTACAGCGTGGCTCTACCACTCATAGTCTCAGAAAATGTTTACCTACTGTCACCGTGTCTTTTGTAACCTCGACACTGGCAGAATCATCATACCTAGATGGAGCCACAATATAAAATTGGATGGGATTGGATTGGTGAAATGACACTGTCTCTTTTCTTTTCTTACCGTGTCTGCCTGTCGCCTTCTCCTGGTGTTCTCGCGTCTGCTGTCAACTGAACCATAGCTACTGCCAGATTGAGAATTATACGACGATCCGCCACCTATAGACAATAAGATATTTTGTAATGACACTCGTTTTTAATTACCGATAGCCTCAGACAACCAATAAATGTGTTTTTCGATAAACAATGATGTTTGCGAAGTGGGCCACCAATCTCTGTACGAACGACCTACAACTAGGTAGGGACATACACTAGGGAGGCCATCTGGGTAGGTACCACCGCTTTGTCTATTTCTGCGGCCAAGACGTCGGGTCGCGCCATATAATACAAACAAACACTGTCATGTCATGATGGGAAGACGAACCTGGTATTAAGCCGGGTGACGCCAGACACAAAGATTTTTTTTTGCGGATAAACTTAAATTTGGTGTCACGACTGAGGGTTTTTTGAATAAACAAAAAATGGCTACTGAGGTCAATTTAAATCATTTCAATCTTAATGTAATGAGAAATGGAAATGCAGACTAGTTTGATAGTATTTAGAAGAAAAACTGCATATTTCAGGGCTTCGTTTCATTTTGAGGGTTTAAAAATTGAAGTATTATGTTAATATTGACTTTATTCTATAAACCACATTTAATTTATTACCTGATCTTGATGAATAAGAGTATCCACTGCTCCAAGATCCACCGCCACCCTGAGAACTGCCTCCAGATTGGTAGTTTCCTCCACCGGACTGGTAACTACCGCCTCCAGTCTGCATACTACCACCGCCGGCTTGCATACTTCCTCCACCAGCGTGGTAGGTGCCCCCACCAGCCTGGTAGCTTCCCCCACCGGCTTGATGACTGCCTGATCCTTGATAGCTACCACTTCCAGACTGATACCCACTTTGGGAAGACCCTGAAGCCCCACTGACATCAGCAATGCCGTATCTGAACTCATTGTTAGGATTGCTTGCCGCGTATGCTCCAAATCCGTCAAGCTTATCTTCCTCTTCATCACCAACCACAGTGACAGTGGAAGCTCCTCTGAACGTCGAAGAACTGGCCTTCATAACATCAGGGTTGACAGTTTCTGTTGTTCCCCAGGAGCCGTGGACAAAGCCTTGGTCTACTCCAGATCCTTGGGCGAATTGTTGGTTTCCTTGAGCGAATTGTCCTGAGTGGACGTAGCCCTGACCTCCTTGGGAGTAACCCTGGCCAGAGGTTTGAACGCTACCTCCAGAGCCGTGAGCGAAAGTTGCACTGTGTTGCTGACCGTCTTGGTTGTTGAGGTACCTAAAATAATGAAACAGCTGATTTATAATTTGGAAACATTTCATTAAATTAAAATATTATTTGCACTGAATAAGGCGGCTAATACATCTTACTACTATTATAAATGTGAAAGTTTGGATGTTTGTTTGTTTGTGTATTTGGATTTTGTTAGTCAATCACGACTTAACAGGTGAACGGTTTTGGATGAAAATTGGGCACACAGGTAGACCATGACCTGGATTAGGATATAGGCTACTTTTTATGTTGGATAATACCATTCACGCGGACGGAGTCGCAAGCAAAAGTTCAGTAGTTTATTATAAAATGTAATAAATACTCGTAACAATGATACCACTTATTACGAGTATTATATATATATAAGCGATAAGAATACGAGACTGCTGAATTTGACGGTATTTTAATGAGTTCATGTTCTCAAGAAACCCCTCAAATCAACCATAATAATATTTCATGCAATTAAAACTTCTTTTACAAAGCTCTGACACAAAACAACAATAATACTATTAAATTAATACCTCATTTAACTTTTTATTTAAAGACAATAATTATAACCAAAACATTAACTTACGTTTTAAAAGAACTGCCAGCCTCTCCTTCATGTCCAAGATTACCATATTCTGTACTTGTTTCAGTCTGGGACACGATATTATGGTTTTCGTCATAGATAATTGTCTTGTTCTTCACTTTTACAACTCTGCCTCCATTCACATAACCACCTTGACTACCTCCTTGGACATAACCTCCTTGGGAACCACCCTGAACGTAACCACCTTGTGAGCCACCCTGGACATAAGTACCTTGGGAACCACCCTGGGCATAAGTACCTTGGGAACCTTGAGTGCTACCTTGGACATAGCCACCTTGGGATCCCTGGGCACTGCCCTGGACGTACCCTCCCTGGGAACCTCCAGATCCTCCCTGAATGTAAGTTCCTTGTCCGGAGAATCCTCTATTCCCATTACCTTGGGCAACAGCTGCGAGATTCTTTCTGATTTGCTCTTGCTCTTCAGCTGTAAGACCTTCACCGGTGGAGCTGCTCCATGTCCTATTATATGAGTAGCTTCCACCAGATTGAGCACCTTGACCTTGCCCTCCTTGGCCACTGAAGCTTCCTTGGCTGCCGAATTGCCCAGAACTTTGCTCTCCGTTGTAATGCCCACCCGAAGATTGGCCTACGTAGTGGCCTGATCCAGCAGAACTAACTTGGCCTGAGCTGGTTCCACTGAATTGGCCTGATGATCCGTGGGTACCAAACTGGCTACCTGATACAGAACTACCTCCACTTTGAGATGTCACTACTCCACCACTGCTGGAATGCTCTTCCCAATATGCTGTAAAAATTTAAAACCATTAATATATTCTCTTTCTTGTTTATTTTCCCTTGAATGATTAGTTGTTGTAGATTAGTAGTTTTAACTTACTTTGTCCATAATAACCTCCACCTCCAGATAATTGAGCAGCGGTGTATAGATCGGTACTGAGCATAGCTGAAAAAAATTACAGATATTAGAATAATACATATAAAAATGTTAATACAGAATATCCATTTGTTTAAAAATTGTAAAGTTTACAATGAATAGGGTAGTTGATTTGTTTGTAGGTATTATTATTTAAATCAATCTGAGGGGATAACTAACACGGATAACTATCGGAATCGTAATGTAAAGGTATCGAGGGCTCGATAGATAATTCCTTAAATATCATTGGTCTATATTCCCTATAAATTAGTTTCTTTTACGTACGATAGAGGCGCTGTACTAAAATCTCATAGAAATTGTTGTCGATGACAGCTCGAATAACTTTTCGCAAGTTTCCGTGCTAGCGTTACGTTACCGAAAACTTTTTCCAGAAAGAATTCTATAAATCAGTCCAAAAATAAATAAGTTAGAAGCCGTCCCAATTCGGTAGATGGGACTAAAAACCCAATTATCTAAAAAAACTAAGAACCCAATTATCTAACAAAACAACGGAAACTTTGACGTCACCATGTAAAATGGCCACTACGGTGCACGCGTGCAAGAGAGATAATCTAATATCCCCACTACGCACACACTTTCCCTCATACCAATATTTAAAGTCATAATTGCAGGCTCATTTCTGAACCAATTTTGATTATGTTTTAACAAAAGGGTTTCCTTAGCGTATTATTTTGTGTTGCTTATAAAATAATGTAAAAAATTCTACATAGTAAACTATTCTATTGTAATTTCTAAGTGGAATTATTATCAAATTGTACTTCAAGAGATGTAGTACCAAATTATGGTCCTATAACATTAAATAGTAATACAGCAGCTATAGCTCAACAGCCAGTGGTGCTGACTGCCGACACAAGAGTCACACGTTCGATACCAAAACCAAAAGCATGCACCTCTGACTTTCCTAAGTTAAGTGTGTATTCATTGTGAATTATCGTTTGCTTATCGGTGAAGGAAACATCGTGAGGATCCAGGCAAAACTGAGAAGTTCTTCATAATGAGTTCGAAGGTACGTGAAGTTTTCCAACCCGCATTAGTTCAGTGTGGTGGGTTAAGGCTTCCTCTTTAGTAGAGGAGATCCGTGCCCACAATTATGACGTAACAATACAGGACTGGTATTATTGGTTCATGCTCACCCTCTTTCTCTTTTCCCAGCATGAAAGCGTAAGGGTTCTGTACAAATAGATTCTCCGCGTTAACATGTCTTGCCACATCACACTTGACGTTTCCAAGCCACTGGGGCTGCACCAGCATGTACATCAAGTTTTCACCTGAAAGAAACACGGGCATAAAACTTTACAATGTCAAGAATATTAGGTACATACAAAAGGGTAGGTAGAGGTGCAACTAGTGCTGACTTATTACTGCCGAGCTTATTTCCGTCTCATGATGTGATAGGGGGCGACCATAGCTATACCGAGCTTAAATTCCATTCCCGGGTAATTGGTGTGATTAAAACAAACAAAAATTTAAACACGAATGGTGTACACGAGTCGATAACACCACTCCCCAAGAAGTGTACAATTAATATTTCCAACTCCTCCTTAACTTCCTATTTGATTAATTTCGTTGCGGGACAAAGACAATTTGGCATTTCCAGAGACTTGCCGAGCTTCACTGCTCGGTGTCAACAAAAATGCGTGCCTCTGTCGATGCTGGTGCACAGGATTAACAGTGGCGGATGTGTGGGCGCGATAGTCTCCCCAAGAAGTTTCAAAGGTCAGTGACAAACTGCGCACTTTTGGGTCTGAATGGGAGACAGTGACAATTAAACACTATGGACTCGTTTGCTTTGTATATTACAGGAAATATCTTTAATTCAAAGTTTAATGTATGGATGATGCTTGAGCTCATTTTTGATAAAAGTTTACTAGGTGGTACTTAAGTGGAAGAGGTCGTCTCGGTAGGTATGACGGCTTTGTCTATTTTTGCCGTCAAGCAACAGTTGTGTTTCGGTTTGAAGGATATTGAAGACAGTTAAAATACTGGGCATTATGGGACTTAATATCTTATGTATCGGGGTAACAAGCGAAGTCTAGTGCCATGCAGTGTGTGTGCATGTTCTGTATGGTGCTGCTTCTGTTTATGGGAGGCGTTGCGCTTACCATCAGACGAGCGACCAGCGCGTTTCGTCATTCATGCTAATAAAAAAACGTAGGTATCTTACCGTCCAGCGTCTGGTAAGGCCACATGAAGTAAATTTCAGCCTCATCGACAGTGTAAGGTCCTTCGTTCTTGATATTATACTTATGAAGTACTTGAGGTCCCAATTTGGTGTCATCTTTTAGCTTCTGTGTGTCGTAAAGGGATGCATTGTAGTGGAGTTCTGGTGGGTCTGATGTGCTGGAAGGAAACAATGTGTTAAATATAAGTAAAACAAATAGTAAGGAGTACTAGGTAATGAATAGGAGAGCCACGCTGTGGTGACACTTTTGTCTACAGCATGTATGGGCCGGCTCGTCCGGTTGCTGACCTTAAAGGAAAGGGATAATTAAGGAATTGGGAAGGGGAGTGTGTTTGGGCCTCCGGATATCGCATTCACCGTACGGAACACAACATCGAGCCGCTACTCTACGTCGATTTTTTGTGAGACAGTGATAAAAACTCGGCCGAGTCGGTCTATTCATGCTGTAGACAAAACTATCGACAGCGTCGCTCTAACACTTGCAATACTTCTAACAATTAATTAGAGAAAATATTTACCCGATAATAGCTAGTTGCGCCTTGACGACAACTCCTATGACCATGTGCATGATGTTATCGTAGCCGGTGCCTTGCTCCGGGTTAGTGGAGTTCGCTTCCATGTCGAAGTCTAGTGATGTCACTCCCGAGTCCACCTCTAGTATGGTGCGGAAATGTACCTGCAAATAAAATTATTCTTTAAAAACTCAGTTAAGTTTTCTCCGTAAATTGAAAAAATATTATCTACCTCAATGAAGTTTTGGATCTGCGCTTAAGTGTCTCGTATTATGGAGTCTTGAATATGATTTTAGATAAGAGAACAATAATTCCTTGGTGATCTAACTCGATTCTGGGCTCAAAAAAGTAAGTAAGTAAAATATTTATAGATTTGCCATTCATGCTCCAGTAATGGGCGAATACCTGCTGCCCGTACATCCACTTAACAATTCACTACTTTGACCCAGTTTGGCAATGGGATTACACTATTATTATAATAACAGTTAATAATAGTAAGTTATAATTTACCTTCTGTCCGCTAGCCATGGGGTTTCCAAGATCACATTTTAATGTTGTATTTCCACCAGCCTCTCTATTAGCTATGGAGCAATATATAGGAGTCTCTGCAATATCTTTATCCAGTCTTTCCATCTTGGCATAAGTCACTCCAGCAGGGATGTTTAGATAATACGCTGCTTCGAAAGCGTCTTCACCAGAGTTCTCTACTTTTACATCGATGTTGACGTTCTCTCCAGATCCGAGCACATAGTTTACTGTTGGTCTGTGGATATTATACATTAATAATTTAAAATAATATACTAATATTTCTTTGATGGAATATAAATGAGATAGAATTAAGTTGATTAAAAGAGGTGAATCTATAAAATAATCATATTTAATTTAGTTTTTCCGGAGCACTGGTACAGTTTTAAAATGATATGTAAGATGCCCTAGTTACTAAATAAACGATTTGAATTTAAATTGAATGGTGTTCTAAATAATAAAAACGTATATGCATCAATAATCTCACATCAATCCCGGAAGGGGTAGGTGGAGATGTAATTAGCGCAGCCTTATTTCGCCGAGCTCATTTCCTTCCCATGATGTAATAGCAGGCGAACCTATCGGTATACCGGGCACAAATTCTAATCCTGGGAATTTTATTTGTAATTATTGGCAACTAAAACTCAAACACAAATTGTGATGGACCGACCTGGAAATCGAACCCAGGACCTCACGATTCTCACTTTTAGTACACTGCCACTAGATTCATGAGGCTATATAAAAAAAACAATTTTAAAAACTATCAAAAGCATTATAAAGAGTACAAACTAAACAACATTTCTCGTAAGCAGTTACTTAGAAATAAACCAGAACTAAAACTACTTACGTATTAGCTGACATCCTGAGGTCTGGTATACAGATGTTGTCAGGTCCACAGTTCTTCTGTATGTTAAGGGAGTCTGCATGCACTATGCTCCTGGTCTGGTCCAGGACTGGTGGCACGATGTCTCCGGACGGCTGGGTGATCAGCTCGTACGACATCTTCACCTCGATGGGTGTTAGTTTGTCGCGGATCTCGTCCTGAAATACGATGGCATCGGTAAGCAAAATATAGATCTACTATCTATGTGGCTGTAGTTAATTTTGTGTATGACATGGATGAGAAGGCTTGACCGTTTTCTTTAACAGCATAGAGCTGCAGATGGGTCACCTGAGGGTAAATGATCTCCACCGCCCATAAACACTTGCAATACCAAAATCAGCATGGATGAGTTTTTGACCTTTAGGGAATGGGTGATTGGATAGGGTAGAGCGAACTTAGGTCTCCGAAAACCTCACTCATCGTACAAAACGTAAAACCAACCTACCACTGCCCGTCTATCTTCTACAGTGGTACCACCCCGTTAGAACCAACCATGCTGTTGAAAGTTCTGTCCACAGCGTGGATTTATTAATTATAAAAAAATCTTAAGTCCAAAAAGTTCTTACATCCAAATGCACCTGCACGTCCTTGCACTCCTGCTGGCCTTGGGTCAGTAAGATCTGAGTCTTGTACGTAGTCTCACGGCTCTCCGCTAAGAACATACGCTTGCTTGTCTTCTGTCTCGAGTCCAGATCCAGTGTTATCTCGAATTCTAAAGCGGATTTCGTGGTCAATACTAGATAGTTATGGATTATGACTTATTGATTTTTTATACAGTGCAGATTCTAACATCAATGAATTACTGGCATATATTATATACATTGATGATTTCTATGTAAACGTTCTTAGTTTTAAGTAAACCTCTAGATACTAAATAGTTCAATGTCAATCTTAGTTTGAATCCTGCATGAGTGAGAGACAAAACATTTTATAGCTTAAATGGTATAAAACTTTTTATGAACACCGCGGATTTTTTCGGAAGTATAAATTTTTAATTTGAAAAGTATGATTGTGGTATAGTTAATGTTTGAAAACAATGCTTGAAAACTGAAAATACGGTACCTAACACAGGAAATATAAAAACCACGTTTGAAAACAAAAAATACAGTATCATAGGAAATAGGATAAACATAAATAATTAAATTAAAGTTTGGAACATGAAAATGAATGATAATATACATGAAGATCTAAGACAGAACATGATGATGATGCTACTTCATCTACTCACCGAAGTAGCAGATATATCCTTCCGCTTGGAAATAAATAACAATACAATACAGATATATTATTATATCACATTTAAATTATTTGTGTTATGTGTATGAATACAGTTGGAGTGTACCTAAGTGGGCCATCACCATCTTAGGCCCCAAGCCAACCTCACTTACACTCTGCTGATTAATGGACGAAGCAATGGCGAAACTTGGTTCCCGTTGCGGGGTGTAGGGGTCAGACGGCGGGTCGCCCCATATACCTAATACCAAATCATTATGGGAAGCCAAACCCTGGCATTAAGCCGGGACAACGCCAGGCAGAATGAAGTATGTGTTAGTACAGTTGAGAGCCTCTATGGCGCAAAGGGTGAATAGCCAGTTGTGTAATAAGAGGTTTATCCCCGCGGACAAACATTTGTGTATTCCGTAGAGTCTGTGTGTTGTGGGATGGTAAGTCCTTCGTAGTTCCTAATAAACGTGACACAAGACTTATATAAGAGTGAAGGGTCAAGATTTGTGTGTGACTGTTGGGTGTTATTTATTTATGTACACTTACTGATCTGCTGGTCCACATTAACTCCAGTGTAGGTGAGACAGAACATGAGGTCTGCGCAGGCGACCTGCGTGCCGTTTTGTAATGTGCACCGCTTGTCCGTCAGAGAGATCAGCTTGCTCTCACCCATGAACTTCACATCTGCTGTCACTTTGACCACTGGCCGGGATCTGGAATGTATATCTGTTTGTTAATTGTTTTCTTTTACAAAGCTAGTCTCTCGCCTGATGGTAAGGGCAACGTCTGCTCATAAGCAGATACATCATTATAAAGAGCTTTGAATTACAAAGCACTGCATGGCACTGGACTTTGTTCGTCATCCCGATATATTAGTTGTTACGTCTTATAATTCCCAGTAATTTCACTGGCTTCAATGTCCTTCAAGCTGAAACACAACAGGGCTTACACACTGCTCCTTGACGGCAGCAAAAGACAAAGCTTGGTACCAACGCAGACGACCTCTTGCATACGAAGGACCTACCCACTTGTAAATACCGATTTGTTATTAATATAACAACGATAACTTCCTTAAATATTATTGGTGCCATTGCATGGTGCGGAGACAGGATTGGAGTTAGGCGTTTGTCCACCATGCTGGCAGAATCCGGGTTGATAGCCTTCGGACGTAGGCGGACGGTAGTCGGCCCAAAAAGCATTAGCTTCACGTCTAAGACGAATACATGAGAGCCAATGGATGCACTATAGCGCATGCTTTAGACCGGGTGAAGTAGGGGCGTATAAGTAAAAAGGTGGACCCTGGCATTTGGCCAGACTAGCACCAGATTGAAAGTAAATATAGAAACAAAGACAATTTTTTTTCACATTTTTTTTACATACGCCCGTAATCCCCGAAGGGGTAGGTAGAGGTGTAACCAGTACACCCACAGTTCGCCGAGCGTATCTCCGTCCCACGATGTGATAGGGGGCGAGCCTATCTCCATACCGGGTACAAATTCCAGATTCCGGGCTGATACTGAGCATTTCGTAATAGAAAAACCCAATATTA
Source organism: Mimas tiliae (assembly GCA_905332985.1). Lineage (NCBI taxonomy): Eukaryota > Metazoa > Arthropoda > Insecta > Lepidoptera > Sphingidae > Mimas > Mimas tiliae. The sequence goes on from HG995243.1 coordinate 2,006,532, forward strand.
ACCCGACCCGGTATCGAACCCGAGACCTCAGCGTTGGCCTCAATCGTAACGCAACTTACAACTGCGCCACCGAGACAGTTATTATTCAATTTATTTATATTAAATAAATAAAATTTAACGACGAAATTTAAAAAGACTACTAACTTCAAAAACACAACACTGTCCGACTTATACGCTCCAACAGCGAGATCAGTGTAGTTGTTGTTATCCAGATCAACGCCTCCAGACAACGAGAAGCCGAAGGTGGTGAGGGTTGGAGATATCTCCTCCGCGGTGATGGCTTGAGAGTACTTTTCGAGAATGCCCAACTCACTGCCGTGGTAGATGTAGACCACACCGCGCCCGTTCAGACCTCCGTATGGCGCGCCTACCGCTATATCTGTAAAATGGATTTTTCTTTAAGTACTTGCATTTTTATTTTCGGTATACGAGTGTTTCGGTAGACTGAAGGCCTAACCCCTCTCATTCAGTAGAGGAGGCCCGTGCCCAGCAGTGGGACGTATATAATAAAGGGCTAGTAAAAAAAAAAAAAAAAAAAACGTGTGTTGAGCTGAACACACATTTCGTAGATCTGATTTAATGTTCTTCTTACCTCCAAATCCATCATAGTTGATGTCTCCTAGTGATGTAACGGCTAAACCGAATCTGCCTCGGGAGATTTCACCGGTCCTAGCATGATTTTTCGTGAACATCTAGAATAAGACATTGATTACTTTAATTACTTGATGAACAATACGACATATAATTAATAGGATCCGAACACAATTAAAACAGTATATATTTAGAATAGTGCCAAGATCTGACTTCTTACATAATTTCATCAGTTTTACCCTGCCTACTAATTATTCGGTAAAAATTCCATTACTTATTTATATTCTGAAGCTTAAACTATATTTACTTGACAAAAACTTTAAAGACTTTAGCACTGCCGGCAACTAGAAAATAGTAACTACCTATCAAATGTCTTATAAAATTGTAAACAGTGTAATGCTTCTATTTTTACTTCATGAATAATATATGAATTGTATAAAATATTTACCCTATCAATACCCTGGTAGATAACATAAATTCGTCCATGCTCGTATCCGTCGCTTCTCGTTTTGGTAAACATGGGGGCCCCAACAATCAAGTCGTCGGCGCCGTCGCCATCGATGTCTCCAGAGGCGAGACTGTAGCCAAAGTAGGACCCGATCTGGGACCCGCTGATGTTCTTTATGTTTTGCAACTCCCAAGTATAAAGGACAACCTGATTAGGAAAATTAATGGTTTTGTTTAATGCGTAGATAAAGTAATTTATCTAAATATAGTATGAATCAAAATGGTAGTTAGAAATAACATTATCATACAGTTAAAAACTAGGTGGTAGGACTCTATCGCATTGTCTATTTCTGCTATCAAGCTACAGTGTTCAGTGCTTTGTAATTCAAAGTTATGGGTCATGTTGCAACTGTTGATGGGCAGACGTGCCGCTTACCATCAGTTTTAAAATATCACGAGGGCACAAAAATATTTTTTAAGTCATCACCTCAATATTACCACCCAATAATAATGTAACGATTCTAATACGCTACCACATACACACACATATACTTTATACATGTATCAGGTTCGGTCAAGTGTTTGAAGGTGGAGAAAAACAAATAAATATGCATGAACCCCAAAAATAATTTCTTTTTTTGAGCAGTCGTGTACTAAAAGACTAACATAATTTTCTTGTACAAACGTACTTCTGATGAATATTACATATTTTCATTAGTGTTTGATTTTTGACCATGCATCTGTTATAACTTACCAATCCCTTCAAATCAGCTCCTCTAGGAACACCGACAGCCACGCTCTGGATTCCTTGACCGGCAAAATCTCCCACAGTGATGGAATATCCCATGTACGAATCGTCATACATGGCCCTGGATTCAGGAGTTGCGATCAATGCCGGGCGACCACCCAGGGTCTGAGACATCAGCTGACCTACAATAGAAGGTACTTTCAGACGAGGACTTTAATTAAAGCAAAGTATTTTTTGAGGCAGCAAATCTTTTTAGGAAAGCAGTTGATGTATTTTTTTGGATTTGTTTGAGTTAGAAGTGATGAGATCGTGAAGCAGAGGTTTTCCATTTTTGGAAAATCCATCAGAAAATGAATTTATAGAATAAATATTCAAGCTTGTTCTATCGATATTGGTTGTAGGATGTAGAGTTAAATTTCATAGCTTCATTAGCAATTTCTTTTGTTTATGTTAATTAATTTGTTGATGAGATAGATGTTTGTAATGTTGCGCAATTAAAACCACTCAAAGCATGGAGATCCAGGAATATTTATTAACCTTGTTATATTTACCACCAAATCGTAATAACCAAATTAATGGAAAAGCCGATTCAAATTTAGTTTTTTTAAACATGGACGCATTTTGTTATACTGAAGCATTAATAAAATCTGTTTTAGACACCCTATGTACAAGAAAAATGACCAAGATATGAAGAATTGTTGCAACATGATGCTGCAGAAAAAGGAGTCCTAGATCCAGGAGTGATAAGAGCAATGAATATGTATATAATATTGGACTTTCATGACCTTAATACCTAAGATGTCAATGTCATTGTAGTTTTGTTAGCACAGATAAGTGACACAATAAGTCGTGGGCATCAAGTCATCGTGCAGATGTTTTCTAAAGATACTTTCTAATGGATAGATCGGATCATACAAGGGTATCCGGTAAACCCACAGGTAGATGCACCATAAATATAACCATGATTCTCAGGAAAGCTAATGAGTTCCCATTTACGTCTGATATTGCAATTTAATTCAATCTCTGACATAAATAGGCGTACAGTCTTGTTTTAAATCAATTTTGCCTGTTCGAGTACGACCTTATATCAACTGAAGTTCATTTTAATTCTCACAATATCAGGAACTGATGTATTAATTAAATTAGAGTCACACAGAAACAACACAGAAATATTAAACATTGATTGGTTAGTTTCTTTTTTATATTCAAAATTCTCTCACATAAGTACTTACCTTTATGAAAATTAAATTTAAGTATCTATGGATAGGGAGAGTTTCATTAATATTTTAATACTATAACAAAGTTGCTTAACCCCATATCCAGGGGAATACAACCATATGATGGCTGTGAAGGTGCGATGATAGTCATCAATCAATCAAAATATTTTAATAACACTAGCCACTACAAGGAGCATTACAACGATAGATGTAGCAATAAGTCAAGTTACAATTAAGTTTTTTTTTGTAACATTTTCCTGGCACGGCATAATGACTACACTGCACCAGACAACAACAAGGTGGTGGGTCCCTCGTTTGCGAGAGACCGGCTGGGTTGGTACCACCGCTTTGTCTATTTCTGCCGCCAAGCAACAGTGTGTAAGCACTGTTGTGTTCCGGTTTGAAGGACATTGAAGCCAGTGTAATTACTGGGCATTATGAGACTTAACACCTTGTCTCGGGGTGACGAGCGCAGTCCAGTGTCATGCAGTGCTTTATTTAAAGTTCTGTGTGGCGTTGCTTCTGTTTATGAGCAGGCGTGGCGCTTAACATCAGGCGAGCGACCTGCTCGTCTCGTCATTCAATCTAATAAAAAAAAAAAAAAGAAGATGGCAAGTATAGTGCAGTTAAAATATAAAATCAACCTACGAGAGACGACGATGCATGGCTAATTCTGGCAATCTTCGCGAGATGCAACGACAATCGCCAGAAATTCCCAGTCTGTCTAATTTGGTTGACAAATAATAGCCAAAATTATAGCATCTTATCTAATAAAGTTTGGGAAATCTAAAATACTCGAACATTTAAAATTGCATTTAAAACATCTGTGAATGGTTCAAAAGGCATTGATTCAAGGATTATGCGCTGGTAAGCGACTCGCTATGTTATTGCTGTTACGAGTTAAATGTCAATCGGTCGATTCGTTAGCTCTGTTTACCTTCCTCCGGTATTTTCGGCATATAGTAGTGAAACTTTTCGTTCGGTTCTATTGAAAACGTTCGTCCTGTGGATTTGGATTAAAATTTCAATCAGTTTTGAGGGAAACCAGGTGGATATCTGAAAAGCCCTATTGTACCTAAGAGTTTTATTTTTATTTATTTATTAAGAACATAAACCGTTTACAAAAAAAATTTCATAGTCCCAACAAAACCACATAAAGCGGTTTGCCTGCAGGATCGTGAGAGTCTCACAGTGGCTTATAATAAATAACACGTGTTATACAGCAGAACAATCATTTAAGAGTATTGAGGTAGTGCTCCTCTAGCTGTTGACTTTAACAAAAGACTGATATTTATGTTGACATAAAGTCCTGTATATCCTGTTAAGCAAGTGCAGATTGGAGAGTTACTTTCATAACAATAGGTTCTATTTAAAATTGGTGCTTTATATAATTGTATAATTAAATATGTTATCTTCCATTATTTTCTTATTCATTATCTCAGTAATCATTAACATTTGTTACATTTTTATTTTCCTAACTCTTGCGGCATCACAGTCATTATTTACTCACGAAGAATCTTCGATTTAGTACTAACTCGATTTATCATATGCGTAATAAAAATATAGTAATTGTCCATTGTCCTTTATATATTGTATTTAATTCTAGTATTTTATATTTACCTTGCCAGTAAAAGCTTCCAGGTGCTCCCATGAATAATCGCTGGCCGTCCTGAAATACAAAAAGATAACATTTTATATTTTTCAGCTAAGGACAATTTCAATTTTATTAATAAGTAATCCCGGAAGGGGTAGGCAGAGGTATAACTAGTACACCTACATTTCGCCGAGCTTATCTCCCATGATGTGATAGTGACCCACAAATTCCAGACTCCGGGCTGATACTGAGCATTTCGTAATAGGAAAACCCAATACCACTTTACCCGACCCGGGGATTGAACCCGAGACCTCAGCGTTAGCGTAATCGTAACGCGTACGCATTGCAACTGCCCCACCGAGATAGTTATTAATAAGTAAAATTTTAATAAAATCTCATTAAACAAGATTTGATTACGTTTATGTAAGAAGTTATAAATCATTTACCGATCACATCACCCCGCAAGTAATATCAGATGGGCTTAATTGAGTGAAGTTTTTATAGAACGGACAAATGCCGGCATAACACGAGGCAGTGTCAAACATTAGTTGTCCATTACAGGGCCATGGGTTTTATGATTGTCTATCACTTTTATGGCCCACTTATGGTAATGTAAGAGGTACACGCACTTATGGTGGGGTGGTAGATAAACTGGATGCGTTTATAAGTGTGTGAAATGTTATGTTAATTTCTTAGTAATGTTTGTATGAAACTTGAAAATTATATTATTATCAATGGTTCTATGGTGCGTGCGGAGCTGCGAACAAAAACTGGTTGTATTGATTTCTTAGGTTTACGCGAATATTACACATTGAAATAAAACTAGTTTATACGGATTTTATCGCGGTTTAATTTTTATTTTAGTCCCGACGTTTCGAAAGCTTTTCAGCCTTCGTGGTCACGGGAGAGACTCCTCAGTCTCTCTCAGAAAACTAGTTATAACCGTGGATACAGCGCTGGCTGTACCTCTACCTACTCCTTCGGACCTCGGGTACACAGCCGTGGGTTATTTTTTGTACCAATTACAAAACATAATATCTCAGTAGAGAGTATTATATTCCTTGGTAGTAATTGTTTCTCTCTATTCTAAAAAAAGTAACCTGCGCCGCCGCTGCCAAAAGCTTGTCACGCTATCTCCTCCGAAACCAGGGTATGGGTCGAGACCGATACCAATCGATGCAGAATAATGTGGGGAAGAAAGTAAGCTATGTCTCATATTCGTCGGACTTTAAGTTTTTTTTTATTTTATGTTTTGTGGAGCCCTAGGGGCTAATTATTGAAACAATGGACGACATTGACGACGTTATTACTGATTGATGATTATTCAAATACGCAACATCAAGATTTTTAGATCGAGAATTAACACTCGATATGGGAATCGAACCGGACAATGCCTTAATCAGTTAATAGCCCACGCATTTCTAGAAGTATCAAACAATTTCAAATCAAATCAATATTTTTTGCTGTACTTTGTACATACATACATACATAAAGCTCATGTCTTTATACCCGAAGAGGTAAGCAGGGGTGCAACTAGTACTCCCACGTTTCACCGAGCTTATTGCCGTCCCATAATGTGGTAGAGGGCGACCCTATCGCTATACCACAAATTACAATCACGACCAATTAATATGTAATTTTTAAAATTGAAAACTCAAACACATATTGTGATTGCCCGATCTGGGAACTGAACCCTCCATTTACCTATTGGGTGTACATATTTCTAAGTTATTTTTAATGATTATTTGTCGAACGGTAATGCTTGTCGCGGTAGATTATGAACAAGAACTTGCACAGGTGCGATGTAAATAAAAACAGATTTGTTTTACTTCTGTTTCATAATTTGTCAGCTTCTCCCCGTTTGTGACAGTTTACTGTCATTAACAGTTGTGCTTAAGTGACAAGAGCAGAGCGATTTTTACCTCTACACAGATATGAGAGCATTAAAATGGTAAACTGCCTCAGTGGCGCAGTTGGAATGCATACGCGTTACGGCTGAGGCTGACGCTGAAGTCTCGGGGTCGATCCCCGGGTCGGGTAAAGTGATATTGGATATTTCTATTATGAAATGATCAGTATCAGCCCGGAGTCAGGCATTGTGCCCGGTATGGCGATAGACTCGCCCCCTATCACATCATGGGACAGAGATACGCCCCGCGAAATGTGGGTGTACTGGTTACACCTCGGCCTACCCCTGCGGGGATTACAGGCGTGAGTGCGTACTCGCATGTAAAATTAATAGATACTCGTCGTAAATTTGTCAGTTTTTAAGTCTTTAAGTGTGATGTCAACCTTAACCAAACTCGATTTACTAGTCTACATGTGTTTCCAAGTGGCCTACAACACCTATGGATTATATGGTATGGTTATAGTCATCGAAATAAGATAACTAAAACGATAACTCTCATATGAATCTGCGAATAATACGGCTCCACATGCAAAGGTAAGCACACGTAACACTCATACACGCAACAAAAATAAATGAACGTTTAAAATCAACTTTAATTCATAAAAGTTAATGTCTAAATATTAATTTTCTAAATCGAGATACGACGTTCTGCACCGCACAAAAAATTAGACGTAATAAGTGTCAACTAGAGATCATGAATCAATTTTATGAATTGATGAATGAACGAGCTGCACAGAGTTTTGGTGGGATCATTTTGTTGCTTGAGTTACGTTGAAATGCTTCGCTTTCAAATCGCTGTCGCTACCTCCTCTACTCTGCCCCTATCACAGAGACTATACAAAAATCGGAAAGACAAAAAACAGACGTCTCCGATAAATCCGTGCGTGTGAACGTGCTAGATACGTCATGCGTTTCGGGTTACCACTTGAATGTGACAGACAGAACAAAAAACATGTTAACATATGTATCCGTGGAGATGGTGGTCCGTATTTTGATAATGTTTTTGCAAGTGTTTTTTGAATTCCGTACCAAAACCCTACCAAAGAAACAAAGGTCTCATTCTTTTAAAGGCTTTTAAAGACGTTTAAAGACTCTATATTTTGAACTGTACAAGTCCAGTTGGCAGTTAACCGGTATTTTTGAGTTTTTTTTTAGCTTATGTGATGAAACGAGTAAGTCGCTCGCCTGATGGTAAGCGCCACGCCTGCCCATTAAACAGAAGTAACACCCCACAGAACTTTGAATTACAAAACACTGCATGCCATTTGACTGCGCTCATCACCCCGAGACATAAGATGTTAAGTCTCATAATTTCACTGGCTTTATTGTCCTTCAAACCGGAATACAACAGTGCTTACACACTGCTGCTTGGTGGCAGAAATAGACAAAGCGGTGGTACCAACCCAGACGGCCCTTGTACCACTAGTTGTGATAATAACTGATGTAATATGTGTATTCGATTCCTACACTACCTTCTAAACATGATACATATCTAGATCTAAAATTTCCTAACCATATTGGTAGAAATTTCAAACAACTTTTAAAATAAAAATATATAACCCTAAAATGGTAATGGTGACTTTTAGATCACCTATACGCCGATCGGAACGTATGGTTGGACCAATGAATAAATATGCGCGGCTCCCTACACGCCATATAAAGGGAAACAAGCGGCGCATGCGCACCGACCGAGCCTTGTTTCGGACCTGTCACGTGGGAGCATATGTCAGGGGGTTGGACGTTTTATTCTGCCTCTTTTCCATGTTATTGGTGGCTGAATAATGCATAGTAAATTGTTTCAAAACGGCTTGAACACCGTTTGATATTTCTTGGATGAATCTACACCAAATGACAGATAGTATAATAATTACCATTCATAAATGTAAACAAAAGCCTAACATTGGTATAGTCTTGATCATTCGAGGGTTGATACTCCCTAACCTATTCTAATTACTAAAATTTCCAAAGGCCGGGTCACATAGGGAAGACAACAAGACCAGGAAAAAAGACCATTTAAAATAGCCCTACATTGGTGAGGTACACTATCAATCATAAATAGCTATTGCCTCAGTGCCAAAGACAATCTTCTATAAGCTCACGTAAAGTGTATTTTAACAAACGCATTTCGCTGCACACTTTATTATTAGCATTTCCCTATTGAAACCCATACAATATTGAAATTGCGATTGTATAGAAAATCATTAGACGCGGTCGCAAAAGCCCGTTGCAGCGTGAAGCGGTTAAGAGGAACAAAAGCGACGGGTCGCCGCAAATAATTGAATATTCAATCAACCGACCATAAATATTGGAAGCATTTAAAATCCCATATGCTTTGCATACGACCATAGAGAAAGTCAATGGGCAATAGACATAATCTGTGGAAACATTTGTTGTGCGCGCGATTTCACAAACATTATTTCGTAATAGTGTTGGTGAAATCGTCTGTGTTTTTATATTATTTATATTACTATGTCAAAAGAAATGTTGTCCTCTATTTACATGTTCTTTTTATATTTCTTTGTATTACTTTATCCATGAAATAATGTTATTGAATGATTTATCAGTTTAGTACAAAATGGAAATAATGTAACACGATTTTTAATAAATTAATAATTATAAGAATAAACTTACGTATCTACTGGCTTTGCACTTGATACGAGACTAAGAATAAGGAAAACAGATTCTCGAACCTATACCAATTTCCAATAAACTACGGATTCCTTGCCAAGTGGTAATGTGCAATTTACCATTTCTTGATAGAAACCACAATTGCATTTCTGTTCTTTTGTACTTCTGCCAATAGTTACCATCAAACAGTAGACATTAAGAATATCAGGAAAATAAATTCATAGAGAAATAAAATACACACATACGCACTCACACCTGTAATTCCCGAAGGGCTAGGCAGAGGTGTAACCAGTACACCCACATTTCGCCGAGCGTATCTCCGTCCCACGATGTGATAGGGGGCGAGCCTATCGTCATACCGGGCACAAATTCCAGACTCCGGGCTGATACTGAGCATTTCGTAATAGAAAAACCCAATACCACTTTGCCCGACCCGGGGATCGAACCCGAGATCTTAGCGTTGGCCTCAATCGTAACGCGTACGCATTACGACTGCGCCACCGAGGCAGTTATAGAGAAATAAATGAAATGAATAAGAAAATAAATCACATGCTGAAAATAAACGACGGTAGAGACAAATCCGTGGTTGTCGCGCTGTGTCTCAGTTTGCGTGGACGCATCGCTTTTCCCGCCAACGCTATTGTCTGCAAATGGCCGCCGTTTACGGGCACGTTCCGGGACCCATGTTTGTAAACCCACAGGAATGCTTGACGTCGCAATGACAAGGAATTTAGCTTTGGCGATGACAAAAAAATCTGAAAATATTGATTGTTTCGGCGGCTTTGCTTAATATTTCACGGAAGTTTTGTTTTGACCGGTTTTGACGTTTCGTTTTCTGCTTTCGGTTTTAGTAATGTATTTATTGGTAGCATCGCATTTGTAAACAAGTATTCTACATTTCTCGTTGTATAAAAATGCTAGCATTATCTCATCTTTGCTATAAGAGCTTGTACGATTTTCATGGTAATTATAAGTTTTATCAACAGTTATGTAGTTATAATACACCTTTAAAGTTAGTTAAAACTCAAAATTATCCCACAGCAGAAATCAATAGACGATTATCATCAAAATCTCCAGATCGATCCTAGAAAATAAAACCATTCGATATAAAGTTCGGTCGACACGCCCACAGATTAGTTAAATTTTAGATATCGATTTGGATTTGGAACTTGTAACCTAACATAACCTTAAATATTCTAGGCAATACGCTAGTTACAAATCCGCTCCCAATACGGAGAAAATATGTAAAAAAGAAAATCTTTCACATGTAGTAAGTCGGACACACCTGAATCATGGCGCCATTGAGCCATTGATTAGAATTCAACACTGGCTGGCAATGAATAGCGATGTAGCGAGGTGTTGGCGTGGAACGGTTGTGCACGACGGAAACTAATTGCAATTAAACTATTGATCTATATTACTAATTTGTGGAAGCTGAAGGAAATTTGTAATTCGCACGTGTTACGACTGCTGTGCTGAGGTCTCGGGTTCGATCCCCGGGTCGGGTAAAAGTGGTATTGGGTTTTTTTTTTAACAAAATGCCTAGTATCAACCCGGAGTCTGGAATTGTGCCCGGTATGGCGATAGGCGCGCCCTCTATCACATCATGGGACGGAGATACGCTTGACGAAATGTGGGTGTACTGGTTACACCACTGCCTACCCCTTCGGGGATTACAGGCATGAATGCGTATGCATACTTAGAACTTTAATTCTAATAAATTACAAAGGGTCAATTAAAGATAATAATTGAATGGAATTGAGAGATTTTATCTTAAAGCGACCATTTTCCTAACACTAGTCATTCATAATAGATACAACCCTTAAATCTTTTTTTGATCGCGTGTTAAAATGCAAGGCGCGAACTGTCACTTTTTTATAGGCAAAGGTATCAAATACCGAGATCGAAATGGCGCGAGATAATAAAAATAATAGAGTGAAGTTACGTCTGCGGGCGGAATATCAATTAATTTAAATTAATGTATTTGTTACGATATTGGTAGAGATTATTTAAAACTATTTGGTTGTTTCCGTTATTGTGAAAGCGTTTTATCTTTAATCTTTAGTTACTCATCAGTTAATTTTGAATAGCATGGACAATCTGATTTTTATTTATTTAAAGAAGCACTACTTTTAATGAATTAATATACGAGTATTATGCGGATTTTCCGTAGGCGTACTTTCATTATAACATAACATAAGCTCACGTCTTTATCCCCGAAAGGATAGGCAGAAGTACAACTAGTGTTGCAGCCACGTTTCGCCGAGCTTATTTGCGTCCCATGATGTGATAGGGGAGACTCTATTCCGATACCGTATGCAAATCCCTACCCCGGACAATTCATGTGTGAAATCAAAAACTCAAACACAAATTTTGATTATCCGGCACGGGAATTTAATCCAGGACCTCACGATTAGTACGCTGTCATAAATTATATTATTTATTAAATAACTAGATATTAGTAAAAAAACGATTGGTAAGTTTATTTTGGTACAAGCTTTTGCTCGCGGCTCCACCAGCGTGAATAGCCTTTTCCAGGATAAATAGTATCAATTTTTTTTATAGTATAGGCAGGCAAACGTGCAAGTGGGTCACCTGATGGTAAGTGATCCCACCGCCTATGTACCCCACAATACTAAAAGAATTGTGGGTGCGTTGCCGACCTTAAAGGAAAGGGTTAATTAAGGGATTGGGAAGGGGAGGGGGTTTGGGCCTCCGGATATCTCACTCTTCGTACGAAACGTAGCAGCAAGCTGCTACTTTACGCCGGTTTTCTGTGAGACAGTGGTAACGACCCGGACGAGCCGGCCCATTCATGCTGTAGACACAAGTGTCTACAGCGTGGCTCTACCACTCTAAAATCTATGTACTAATCTAGGTCATGTTCTACCTGTGTGCCAAATTTTACAACAATAACTTCATCATCATCATCAGCCACAAGACGTCCACTGCTGAACATAGGCCTCCCCTAATGCCTTCCAGGCCGACCTGTTGGAAGCGGCCTGCATCCATCGACTTCCTGCAACCCTTGTCAGGTCGTCGGTCCATATTTCATATTTTTTATCAACCATAACTTGCACATTTATAATAGTAGTAGGATTAGGTGTGTAGTCTCCATTGTAGAACCGGTAGAGTAATTGTTTCCGATTAATTAATATAGGGATTGAATCGATATTGAGCTTTAAAATTATACACACTAGATTTGTTACACGAAAAATAGCAAAGTAATTTATCAAAATAAAGTCGAAGAAAGGCGCCAACAAATTACGTGAATAAAATTTGCAATGCAATCCTTGTTAGTTTTTTTTTGTATAATTGCAGGAAGTACGTCTTTAAAATTTGAAATAGTAACAGGAAGGCGAACTGTTTTAGCAACACATGCAATCAGAAAACAATCACTCACGCCATAAAGAGGGCGTTACACTGCCGCCGATTATAACTCAATTGTATCCCAAAAGCGGAGAGATAATAAAACGACAATAAATACTCGAGTACTATTTTCGAAATAGGAATGGTCGGCCATTTTGTTTGTTATTTTTTGCGCGGGACAATAAAAGTTGTTAATAATTCATAAGGTGCGCAGTGGCGGCGCGGCGCGGCGGAGGTGCATTCGCGTCACGTGCGCCCGCGCATCGCGCGATCGCATCACGATGCCTCTTACATGGGCAAAAATAATTCTATTCCCACGATCGTAAAATCACGATGTTTTACATTACTCTCCTACATTTTTTTGGACGTGACACACTTTTTTCGAGTTGAACTGATATTCTTTGCACGTATCATCAGAAGGCTAGAGACGGTTTTTATGGAAATTCTTCTACTGTTTTGGTGTGGGATTTTATTATCGGAACCAATAACATAAAATCATTATTTATTACTGTGTATAATCATCATTTACACTGTGTATAAAGTCACGTTTATAGCTCTACCTTTATTTATTTTTCATAAAATATAATCTCCAATTAAGCATATATTTTTTTATCGTTTAGATACTTCGAGTACTAACTTTTTTAAATTTTACAAGTACTTTAGCGTGTCTAAGAAATATCGTTAAATATATGAAAAAAAGTACGAGTGATTTCGGTTGGAATTACAAATTACACTTTCCCGACATTCGATGCGAATTATCATAAAAATACGACGACACTTAAACCGAATCGAAACGTAATTGGGCGTGACAAAAACATTAATTACTCGGTGGCGCAGTTGTAATGCGTACGCGTTACGATTGAGGCCAACGCTAAAGTCTCGGGTTCGATCCCCGGGACGGGTAAAGTGGTATTTTATTTATTCTTCAATCAAGCTATTAAAAAAAGACTATGATCCAACAAGATATAAAATTGAAATACTAAGATCCGATATATAGCATAATTTTATGTGCATACTGGCTAATAAATTTATGGTCATATGAACACTTCATATTTACGACATTCAGGAAGCTATAAACTTTGTAAATATTTGCAACAAGTTTTAGCGGACCAAAACTATATTTGGGCGGCTAAATATGGGCTTAATAAATATAACTCACCTTAGATATAGAGGCGGAGAATCCAGCCTGACACACACCAGTCTTGCGCTGCCCGTGGCTGGCTGTGGAAATCAAATATTAAGTATTAGTACGTATAAGGTATAATTTTACTAACATTCATAATTTTACGTCATAATAATGCCAATAATCCAAAGCTTTGGAAAAAATCAACAGTATTGCTACTTGATTTTCAGTGTTACTTAATTAATTTTTTTTTTAATTAAAATTTAAAAAAAAATTGATTCAAAAAGTTTTTTACATAATCTAAATTGTATAGGTATTAATATTTAAGCTTTATTAACAAAAAAATTAAGGTTATTTTATCATTAATATTTTTAAGGCTCTTATCATTATTTACTTAACAACATTCATTACTGAAATTTACTAAAACAATGGGCTTATTTTTAATGTTTATGCTTTTGCAAACTATGGATGTAAGATTTTAAAATGGTGCCAACATTCAAGAAATGAGCTATCACTTTCGTATTATTTTAACCCTGACGTATATGTGATAAAGTACCTGTGTGTTTGTATATTAATACATTAAATGCACAGACAACATCAACATTACATATTATGTACATACATGCAATGACAAGATAAATATATAACATAAAACATTAAATAATTATATAGAATTTCTGTACGTATGTCTCACATTCCTATCGTTAATTTACATACATAGACTCACACCTGTTTCCCATAGGGGTAGGTAGAGACATATCGTTAATTTGTGGGTTTAATATTTATTTTCGCACTGATAAACTTTAATTCTTATTAATATTTTTTTTAAATGCTTTCATCTCCGTTAGACAGCCTCCGTGGCGCAGATCCGGCTCTGAAGCGAGAGGCTGCAGGTTCGATTCCCGCTCCGAGACAAATGTTTGTGTGATTCACAAATAAATGTTTCGGGTTTGAGTGTTTTATCTCCAGGGAGGTTGACGTCAGGCAGGCAGCCGGTCGTAAAAACTACAAGCTAAATATTGCTGTAACATGTGTTAAAATCATGTTGCTCCGACCCCACTGCGAGTGGGATAAGGGCAGGTGGCAGAAAGGCTTAATGCTCCTTTACTGAGTACAGAAAATACTTAGGCCCGTATTCACAAACAACACTTTTGTGAACTCGTTGATAAGTGTAGATTTTTGTGTACATGATTGGTCTGTTTTAATTTAGAGAAATCGTCACTATGCGTTCGCGCTCACTTTGAAGCCTCATAGTAATGTTAAACTTATATAATGTCGCCTGAGTACGGCACTGAATGCGTAGTACCTATACTGTAAAGTTCTGTCTACAGCATGAATGGGCCGGCTCGTCCGGGTCGTTACCACTGTCTCACAGTAAAACCGGCGTAAAGTAGCAGCTTGCTGCCGCGTTTCGTACGGTGAGTGAGATATCCGGAGGCCCAAATTCCCCTTCCCTTCCTTACTTATCCCTTTCCTTTAAGGTCGGCAACGCGCCCATGGTTATTTTAGTATTGTGGGCGTACATGGGCGATGGAGAACACTTACCATCAGGTGACCCACTTGTTCGTTTGCCAGCCTATACTATAAAAAAAACTACACGTATAATTTGTATGCCAATTCTGCACCAATTAAATTACACGTAACATTATCAAATTGTCAACAATAATTTGTTTACTTACATAACATCTGATACACATATAACAATATATTATACAACATTACTCAATGAGATGTGAAATGTTGTGTTCGATGAGTGAAGTGGATGGATCCTAACTACAGTGTGCGAATACATCCAACTTTACCTTTTAACATACTCACCCTCGTCCAGGGAATAGTGCCCTAAACAAATTATATGTGTTAAATTTTCAAACCATAATACATAGATATAAAAAGCATGTCATTCATAGTCAACAGCCCGAATGCAATGCAATCATTCAGGTTACTCTGTGCATAAAGTCTGTGTGATTTTGTGATCATTGCCTAGATAAATATGTACCTAAAAAGACTAAGTCTAGTTACCAATTATATAAGAAATAAAAATTCATTATAAATATTATTTACAAATTATAAATATATTTTATAATGATTATAAATTATAATACACGGTCAAAATGTTCGTTATGACCTTAGCCATGAAAATTTTAAATGACAGTAAAAATGGCACTCGTAGACCGTACTACAACATATATAAAACTCCGCCTGGAAACGTGTAATGTTACACTTTAACGATGTACCATAGTTATTTTTTTACACAAAAGCGTAATCGTAAATCATGTTTCGTCGGCGGGCGGGCGATACGCCAATTTTACCGCGGGCTCCGCCATTACCGGCGGAAGTGATCGACACTTTTCGCGCGCTTTTGTAAGACGCCATCATAGCTCCACTAATGTCACGTATAAAGATGGCGGGTTTATTAATTTTTTAAATGTCTCATTTCATAATTAATTACATTGATAATTTTAATTTTCTAATTATTGAGATTTTCAGGAGTCTTTCAAGCTTTATCAACTAGGTGGTGGGTTGATACCGCCACTTTGTCTATTTCTGCCGTCAAGCAGCAGTAGCAGCAGTTGAATACATTGTATACGATGATAGGTAGGCACCACCGCTCAATATACTTCTGCCGCCAAGTAGCAGTGTGTAAGCACTGTTGTGTTCCGGTTTGAAGGACATTGAAGCCAGTGAAATTACTGGACATTATAACGCCTGTTTATAAACAGAAGCAACACTTCTCAGGACTTTGAGTTACAAAGTACTGCATGGTACTGCAAATCGTCAACCCGTGACATTGAATGTTAAGTCTCATAGTGCTGAGTAATTTACTGGCTTCAATGTCATTAACACCGGAACACAACAGTGCTTACACGCTGCTACTTGGCGGTAGAAGTATATTAAGCGATGGTACCTACCTATCATCGTATACAATGTATTTAATTATTTTTCAACCACGAAATCGAATGCTATATCTAAAATTCAAGTCAGGTTTTTTTTACTAGCCCTGTATTATACTTGTCCCACTGCTGGGCACGGGCCTCATCTACTAAATGAGAGGGGTTGGCAGACTTCACATACCTTCGAAATTCTTATGAATGAATTCTCAGGTATGCAGGTTTCCACACGATGTTTCCTTCACCGTTAACGCAAGCGATAATTAACAATTAATACACACATAACCTAGAAAACTCAGAGGTGTGGGACTTTTGTCTCGACAGTCCGTTCCACTCCCCACTGAGCTATCGCTGCTTAATATTATACATACGCATACATACGCACTCACCCCTGTAATCCTCGAAGGGGTAGGCAGAGGCGTAACCAGTACACCCACATTTCGCCGAGCGTATCTCCGTCCCTTATGTGATAGGGGCGAGCCTATCGCCATACCAGGCACAAATTCCAGACTCCGGGCGGATACTGAGCATTTCGTAATAGAAAAACCCAATACCACTTTACCCGACTCGGGGATCGAACCCGAGATCTCAGCGTTGGCCTCAATTACGATTACAACATTACGATTGCATACGCATTACAACTGCGCCACAGAGGCAGTCAGGCAGCTTAATATTATCTTGCTTATTATTTAAAATATATTTTCATTTTATCATCATCCTATTTAGATATTCCCATAATGTTGTAGCATGACCGTTCATAATTTGTTGAAGATATCGGCAAAGACGAATTAATCTACACCGCTTACTAAACCGATTACATTGCACATTAAACGTATCGCGAACCATCTAGGCAAGTTAACTGCTTTATAATATCGTAACGGTTAACTCTTCAACTGGTGAAGCTATGATTTTTACACATAATCTTACGCCTATATCCCCCAAAGGGTTTAGTAGGCTTAGTGTAACTAGGAAACCCACAATTCGCTGAGCTTATTTCAGATTTTGGATGTGATAGGTGGCGAGCGTGACGCCATATCGTGTAAATCCCAAGCCTAGGCAATTCCTGTGTGATTTTTTCGAATCGAAAAGCACAAATTGTGTTTGCCTGCCTTGGGTTTTGAACCTAGGACCCCATCGGTTTCTCAGATTATTTATGTATCTATCACTAAATCAATAAAACTAAATTTTTTAACGTAATACGATCAGGAGATACTAAAAAATAGAATAACTAAAATCAAATTATTAACGGTCCAGCCATATGCCCACAGCAATAAACGTAGTTCATTATTTTCATCATTCATAAAGCAATTTCGTCGATTTTAATTACAACGACTCGTTGAGCGCTTCAACGAACCTATTGCCGTCCCAATTTCATAGTGAGCTATTTAGAGTTTGGGCCGATTTTGCAAGTAAAGAATACTTACAAGTTCGACAAGGCGAGAACTCGGTGATGTTGGAAGCGTAGGATGTCTTGGCAACGTAGCATGTCCCCACAGGATCCCGCTGGTTCATCTTCGCAGACACATAGGAGACGTAGCGAGGGGCACAAGCCTGTTGAGGAAATTCGTAATCAGTATATGTTCTACTAAGTAAGTTTAAAGTCTCACTAAGTAAGTACAAGATCGGGTAAAAGGGATATTCTCTCTCTCACCCTCTATCACATCATGGGACGGAAATAAGCTCGGCAAAATGTGGATGTACTGGTAACACCTCTGCCCTCCACTTCGGGGATTACAAGCGTGAGTGCGTATGCAAGCAAGTACAAATCTGATATATGTTCTCCGAGCACTTCGTCAACTCAAGTAGTTTATATATGGAAATGTACTTTATATTAACTATTTTATTAACCCACGACTAAAAAGAAGAGTGTTGTTGGACCGCTTTATGTGGATTTGAGTATAACTGATGTCTGTGGTATAGTAGACCCTAAACGTATATATTTGAAAACTGGTTTAATCGAGATTGATCTTAGTTAAGTAAGAAAAAATGTTTAGCTATTTAGAAATTACAGATCATTTCAGAATTGTTGTTTAAGAGTGATTTTTATTAATGGGGTTTATGCGTAAACTTGAATTCGAAGGTTAATGCATATGCAATAGAACATAATGCAAAAACGAAATCCTATTACGAAAACAGAATGCGCGTGCGCCGCGTTATGAACTTATGACCACCGTATGGGTTGACGTCATCATATAAGGCGTCCATCTTTTTATTGACATTCGACAGTCATGTCCTCTACCCGATTTAAATTCTCTGTCAACTGGTAAAACACACTTTTTCTTATATTAAGTTTAAGTATATAATAATTGCAACATAATATTATTGTCTTAAAATGCCAATACATTGAAATGGAGGATGTCTATTATGTATGTTTCTGTTACTTCTGCGGCTGTCTCGCTTACTGTACCCATGTTTATTTTTTCAGTAATATTTATAACTTTCATAAACTAAACACCGTATCTTTTCACGGAATTAGTATACGTGATCTTTAAATAAACTTTCACTATGAACTTGCCGTTCAGAATTTAATCTTAACCATAATAAAATATTTCATGATACCATCATGAATTTAATGCTACAAAATGGATGTTATACTCGTACATAATATATTCTAAACTCCATTTAAAATTACAGAATTTATCGTATACAAACAGTACAATACTTCAAAATCTTCTTCCACCTGTTCTTATCCCACTCGATGTAAAGTCAGTGTAACATCCTTTTTAACATGTGTTACAGAAAGATTAGGCTTTTAGTTTGTTACGACCGGCCGCCTGCCTAACGTCAACCCATTTGGGGGGTACATTACAATAAAATATACGCTAACTTTAAATTGTATTGATAAATACTCTGATTATGTTAAGTATACCGCTGTCCAAAAATAATTAAAACCAAATTACAGTCTATCTTAAAGAGTACAAGACTGAACACAGCATGATACAGCGATTACTTGAGAAGCTGATATATCTAGTGATGTAAATATTCCCCAAAATAACTCTATTTTTTAATACATTGAATGAATGTATTATGACTGAAATCTGAACATTTACGGGCAAGTATTTAGATATGAGACGACAAGATGGCGACCGAGACGTTCTTAAAATAAATTTAATTACCACAACAAACGGCATGACACCAGTCGAATGTAAGCTAAAATTGTAACTTTCCTGTCATATAGTAACAGAGGCAAATCTGTACATACTCGTAGGGGGTGCATAAGAGCAGTAGAGTATTCAGAATGAGAGAAAATAATACACCCAACAGTCACGCACATAGTCCTGACCCCACACTAGGTTAACCTGTATCGTGGGTATCAGGTACTACGAGATACTTGCGATCCCACAACACTCAAACCCGAAACAAATATTTGTGGGTCACAAAAACATTTGTCTCGGTGTCATCGAACCCACGGCCTCACGCTTCGCAGCTGGCTACTCGCCCACTGCGCCACGGAGGCTGTCAAGAGATGAGGGACAAGTTTGAAGAAGGCTTGTCTTGGATTGAAGATCCAGTTAAATGGATCGCTTTCCGAAATATACCAATCTAACTTTTTGAATTTCAGATATCAGGGGAGAGGCACGGGCTGCTGAGACGAAAATCACAGGTTCGTAACCATTCTCAAGAGCATACACCTCTGACTTTTCTAAGTTACGTGTGTATTCATTGTTAATTATCGCTGGCTTTAAAAGTGAAGGAGTACCTGCCTACATACATGAGTAGTTCTCCATAAAATTACTAAGCTATGTGAAGTTTGCCAACCCACATTAGGCCAGCGTGGTGGACTAAGGCCTAACCCCTCTCATTCAGTATTTTTATTACTTTTTTTTAGCAACGTGATATTTTCGCCTAGATCTGACCCTGTACTGCGCACGCGCGGCTTCGGTTAATATACTGGAGTTATAGAAAACACAGATGGCCGGAAACCGCGGCGTTATGGCCGGTAATCTCACACAACAACACAAAATATGTTTGTTTTGTTTTGTTTCACTCTGAAATAGTTCGGCTGATTTTGGATCAGCATTAGTGGTTTAAAATTTTTATTTTAATATTTAAAGATATTTTAAGACTCTGTGGTATCATCCATAATTTCCCTGGATATATTTAAGTTAGCAAGGTGTCCAAGAAAATTTAAACCCCCAATAGAATCCAAGTATTTGTCTACCACAAGAGTATTTAAATACATGTACGAAGAATATATATGTAGATCCAAATATCTAGTATTTCTGACGGTTTTCCCCGTCTCCGTTAAAGAGTAGATTTATGTATATTTAGGACATTTGACTTACTGGACTAAACTGTATGTAAATTTGTTTACGTCGAATTTATTCAGTTCTGAACTCATTTGGCATTTTTATTCAATATTTTCTCGTGACTATAAAACCGCTTAGAATCGAATAAAGCTAACTATGTGCTGACTTTTTTAGGACCACGCCTAGTTTCCTTCTTTGTGAGGACCTCAAGAATATGACTGACAATGACCTTAATACACAAAATACCTGAGCATTAAGGTCACGTGATGAGTAATGTAAGAAACGCGCGTTCATAAACCACACGTTAATGTACCAACAGAGATGTGAAGAGTTTTAGTGCCATAATCGAGTTTACATATCGATTAACTGCGGTATTCCGATTGCGAGTATACTAGGAGAACTTTACTCATGCGCTTGTCACTAGAAACTCGAATACCTATTAATATTTTTCATTCCATGCATAGGTTGCGGCTGTATAATATACATAAGTTGATATGATTTTTAGTACATATTTTTCATTTATTTTTGTACTGACCTAAGCGCTATTTTAATTGCCTAGACGATCAACAAACTAATTCATTCTTCCTTTTTTCAATGGATTGTAAATGGAATTCAAATAAATTGCTTGCTAAGGTTATAAACGTCAAAATTTGTAGTTATATCTGCATTAAAGTGCAAAATTGTATTATTTCCCACAATTTGGCAGCCTCCGTGGCGCAGCGGGCGAGTAGCCGGATGCGAAGCGAGAGGCCGTGGGGTCGATTCCCGCACTGAGACAAATATTTGTGTGATCTACGAAAATTTGTTTCGGGTCTGGGTGTTGTGGGACCGCAAGTCCCTCGTAGTTCCTGATACCCACGATACAGGTTTACCTAGTGTGGGGTCAGGACTATGTGTGTGACTGTTGGGTGTTTTTAATAGAATTTTATTGAACAAAAGCTTTTAACCCCATTTGGATAAATAACAAAAAAATCTTACTGAGCTTGACTGGTATGTAATATTTATGTAGTTTTTCTTTCAAAAAACAGTATATATTGTGTAAAGATAGTTATATACATTGTTCAATATCTTCATTTCGTCATCGTATTATTATTAGTCACAGCTTTCATTTACTTTCGATACATTTTGAACGAAACAGTTTCTATAGCAAATAGACCTGACCTGATGCCTGCCTCCTCTCCCCAGAGGGATTGACGTCAGGCAGGCAGCCGGTCGAAAAACTACAAGCCACATCTTTATGTTGAAAAAGCATGTTGTGTTGACCAGACTGCGAGTGGGATATGAGCAGATGGTAGAACAGTTTCTATAGCAAATAATAAGTGTATTCAACTACCTCGAATACAAATCCGTTCGAGTTTCATCCAAGCGACTTATCGTGCCTTAGTACCGTCCAGCAAGCGTAAATTAGCGTCTTTTATTGTGGACGTCTTGAAGGTGCCACTGATTCACTGGCCCGACCCATGTGTCATGCTGGTGCTGACTCAACGCAATGAGTTTACTCAATACAGTTTCTTAAGTTACGGTTTCGTGGATTCTTTATGACATATGTTTTTTATTCTTTTATATGAAGACACGATTGAAGGTCGTAGTGATTTTAAAACAGAAGTATTTTCTTCAAGAATAATGAAAGAAGGTTAAATAAAAATGTTTAAAGGCTGACTGCCTCGGTGGCGCAGTTGTAATGCGTACGCGTTACGATTAAGCTAACGCTGAGGTCTCGGGTTCGATCCCCGGGTCGGGTAAAGTGGTATTGGGTTTTTCTATTACGAAATGCTCAGTATCAGCCCGGAGTCTGGAATTTGTGCCCGGTATGGCGATAGGCTCGCCCCCTATCACATCGTGGGACGGAGATACGCTCGGCGAAATGTGGGTGTACTAGTTACACCTCTGCCTACCCCTTCGGGGATTACAGGCGTGAGTGTGTATCTATGTGTGTTTATTGTTTTTGATGAGGAGATGATTGCAGGCCGTAGTGATTTTATAACAGAAGTATTTTCTTCAAGAATAATGAAAGAAGGTTAAATAACAATGTGTTGAATGAAATTATTAGCTTGAGTGACAAAACAAGCATGTCGCTCGCATGATGGTAAGTACGTGGACGCCTGCCCATAAACAGAAGCAAAACCACACAGAACTATGAATTTCATAGCACTGTATGGCATTAGACTGTGTGCGTCACCCCGAGACATAAGATGTTCAAGTCTCAAAATGCCCAGTAATTTCACTGGCTTCAATGTCCTTCAAACCGGCCCTGTTTCATAATATTGGTATGGAATTTATACGACAGTCGCATAGGAAGGTTTAAAGACATTCGGTTAACAATGTTTGTTATCAGCGTGATAATATAATAAAATAAATAAATACACCCAACAGTCACACACATAGTCCTGACCCCACACTAGGTAAACCTGTATTGCGGGTATCAGGAACTACGAGGGACTTGCGGTCCCACAACACCCAGATCCGAAACAAATTTTTGTGGATCACACAAACATTTGTATCAGTGCGGGAATCGAACCCACGGCCTCTCGCTTCGCAGCCGGCAACTCGCCCGCTGCGCCACGGAGGCTGTCAAAGTGATAGTTTTGTGTTGTGATTTATATTTTATCTGATAAATAACGTTTACTTTGGAATTATAAAACAGATAAGACATCCTTTTTCCTAACAACTTGTTCAATGCATATGTCAGTATTTTACTTTAATACATCTTATGAAAAACTAGCAAATTAGTTAATTACATAAATAATTTAAATAAAACTAGTTTATATGGATTTTATCACGGTTTAATTTCATTTTAGTCCCGACGTTTCGAAAGCTTCTCAGCCTTCGTGGTTACGGGAGAATCCGTATAAACTAGTTTTGTTTCAATGTATAATATTCGCGTAAACATAAAAAATCACTACATAAATAATATAAAATACAAAGAGACTGGAATTGTGCCTGGTATGGCGATAGTCTCGCCTCCTATCACATTATGGGACGAAAATAAGATTGGCGAAATGTGGGTGAACTAGTTACACCTTTGCCTTCATTTACGGGGACTATAGGCGTGAGTGTGTATTATAAAATACAAAATAATAAATAGCGGTTCGAATTTCCACGTAAAACAATCACGAAATATGATAAAACCTTGTCTGCCAACAGCCGAGTAATATGTACACTAGAGTTTAAATATTTACTAATCAAATAGCACGCCTCGACTCCGACACGAACAATTTACATCATCATTATCTATTAATATAGTTGGTCATATTATAAAATAAATAAATAAATACACCCAACAGTCACACACATAGTCCTGACCCCACACTAGGTTAACCTGTATCGTGGGTATCAGGAACTACGAGGGACTTGCGGTCCCACAACACCCAGACCCGAGACAAATATTAGTGGATCACACAAACATTTGTCTCGGTGCGGGAATCGAACCCACGGCCTCTCGCTTCGCAGCCGGCTACTCGCCCGCTGCACCACGGAGGCTGTCAAATATATTGGTTATAGCGAGTTGATAGCTCAGTGGGGAGTGGTATGGACTATCGAGACGAAAGTCGCTGGTTCGTAACCAACCCCAAGTGCATACACCTCTGACTTTTCTAAGTTATGTGTGTATTAATTATTAATTATCACTTGCTTTAACGGTGAAGGAAACATCGTGAGGAAACCTGCATACCTGAGAAGAACTTCATAAGAATTTCGATTCAATTCGATTTCGTGTGTATTGAAGTCGCGCGGCGCGGCACGATTGATGTACGTGGACGCCGCAATTTGCTATCTCGCTCTTGCTCCAAGTCATCGCTCTTGCAGAGGTAATCAATAGAAATACGGTTTACAAACAATAAATTAATTAAAGTTTAAATAAAAAATATGATTATTTTTATCGTCCAATTTTCGTGTGCGAGTTGTTTCATTACGATTGGATGTCGATTTTGATGTCACTGTTAAACGCCCAACAGGGGTTTTATTACATGTGTATGTACAAATCTAAGTGACTACTAAGATATTGAACCTCGAAGATAAGTCGCCGCGGAGTCTCTAGAGTCTCGTAAGAATTTAGCGGTAAGATACCGACAGCGAGCCTGAGTCTCGAGTCTCTACGAGTATTCAAATGTATATGAACGCAACGAATCAATCTTAAGACCCGAGTACAATATACTGTTCATACATAAGCACCCTAATGTAAGAAGATGCTTAATTCTGTTTTAGGGGGTCTTTCTCCAACATATTTGATATCTTTAGGAGATAACACGCTTTTATTCTAAAGGATCATTTTTATAGAACAGAGGGGCTAGCACGGAAACTTGCGAAAAGTTATTCGAGCTGTCACCGACAACAATTTCTATGAGATTTTAGTACAGCGCCTCTATCGTACGTAAAAGAAACTAATTTATATGGAATATAGACCAATGATATAGAATATAGACCAATTATCTATCGAGCCCTCGATACCTTTACATTACGATTTCGATAGTTTTCCGTGCTAGCCCCTCAGTTCACTGCCTCGGTGACGCAGTTGTAATGCGTACGCGTTACGACTGACGCTGACGCTGAGGTCTCGGGTTCGATCCTCGGGTCGGTTAAAAGTGATATTGGGTTTTTCTATTACGAAATGCTCAGTATCAGCCCGGAGTCTCTGATTTATGCCCGGTATGGCGATAGGCTCGCCCGTATCACATCATGGGACGGAGATACCCTCGGCGAAATGTAGGTGTATTGGTTACACTTCTGCATACCACTTCGGGAATACAGGCGTAAGTGCGTATTTTTATAGAACAATTCTCTGTGTGTTTAATCTGTGTTAAATCCAACGTTACCAAACATTTCATCACAACAAAAAAACCATCCACCATTTTATTTCCCAATTGCTCCGAAAACCCACAAAACACTTCAAATCCCATAAATCAGAAGCAACACAGTGTACCAGTTTTCCAGCAATTGACACGGAGTACAATGCCGCCCTGGTTATGTGCCGGGAATAGCTCTGCGTCAATGGTGATGTAGGTCAGCGGATTACCGTTTTACAACCCATGAATACTGAAAATGAATGGGGAGTCGTAACCTAATTTGTTGTAAATGTTACTGGTTTGAGGTTTATCCATTTTATGAAAAAAAATTGACTTTTTTTATAGTATAGGTGGACAAACGAGCAAGTGGTCACCTGATGGTAAGTGATCTCCACTGCCCATGTACGCCCACAATACTAAAATAATCATGGGCGCGTTGCCGATCTTAAAGGAAAGGGATAAAAAGGGATTGGGAAGGGAAGGGGAATTTGGGCCTCCGGATATCTCACTCACCGTACGAAACGCAGCAGCAAGCTGCTACTTTACGCCGGTTTTCTGTGAGACAGTGGTACGGACCCGGACGAGCCGGCCCATTCATGCAGAATTGTCTACAGCGTGGCTCTACCACTCGTTAACATCATGTTATAGGAGGTCTAGACTAGACGAATGCTTTCTGTGTCATGACGGTGTCTTCGCAAACTAAGAACTTTGTTATCATTAAACTAATTGTAATTAAATATAAATTTAAAATTGTTTTTTTTATTAGCTTGAATGACGAGACGAGCAGGTCGCCTGATGGTAAGCGCCACGCCTGCTCATATACAGAAGTAACGCCACACAAAACTTTAACAAAGTATTGCATGACACTGAACTGCGCTCGTCACCCCGAGACATAAGGTGTTAAGTCTCATAATGCCCAGTAATTTCACTGGCTTCAATGTCCTTCAAATTGGAACACAACAGTGCTTACACACTGTTGCTTGACGGCAGAAATAGACAAAGCGGTGGTACCAACCCAGCCGGCCTCTCGCAAACGAGGGACCTACCACCTTGTAATACTTGGGTACTTTTAAAGCAGAATTTAAACGAGTATGTGGGTCACCTGATGGTAAGTGATCTCTACTGCCTATGAAACACCCATATATCAGAAAGATCATGGATGCGTTGCCGACTTTTATTCGTGCCGTAGACAAAACTCTACAACATGCTCTACGAGTACCATTTACAGAGGAAAATGCTTGTTCAGAATTATAACAAGGAAACAACTATTAACTCATTATTGTGACAGGTTTTTAGATATGTGATAATTAAAAATGTATCTGTTATTCATTAGGTACTTAATTCTGCTTTCATTCATTGCAGTCTGCTTATTTCTAGAGATTTATTACATTAATAGTTTTTACAGCACACTTTTATTTTTATGACTAATCACATTTATAATAAATAATAATAGCCCTGTATTATATATATACGTCCCACTGCTAGGCACGGGCCTCCTCTACTGAATGAGAGGGGTTAGGTCTCAGTCCGCCACGCTGGCATAATGCGAGTTGGCGGATTTCACATACTCATACCTCCGAAATTCTTATGAAGAACTTCTCAGGTATGCAGGTTTCCTCACGATGTTTCCTTCACCGTTAAAGCAAGTGATAATTAACAATTAATATACATATAACTTTAGAAAAGTCAGAGGTGTATGCATTTGGGGCTGGTTTCGAACCTGCGACTTTCGTCTCGACAGTCCGTACCACTCCCCGCTGAGCTATCACTGCGTAATCACATTTACCGAACTTATAAAAATATTTATAGATAAATTTATAAAAATTACTGTCTACCCTCCAGAAGAAAGTTCACGGAGATTACCAGAGAAAGGCTATGTATTTATGTGCTGTTTTCCAGTTAACTATATGTCACTGGCATTATGACAGCGAAGGGAACTCATTAAATATCAGAGGTATTCCGTTAAAGTTAAAAAACTCAAGTAGAAATGGTATGTTCAAAGGAGACAGTGAAGAGATGGGATAGTTAGAAAGCAAGCCATTGATTTGAGTGCATGTTGCTTTATATAAAGCATAAATAATAATAATAGGTAAATAAAAGTCGTCAATTACTGTAATATTTCTAAAAACTTATATCATCCAATCTGAAAGCCATCTGAATCTGGCCTTTGGCACCACACAATATGCATTAATACGCGTTTGATTTTATGATTTTTTAACCAATTAAATATGTATAAATACTGCTTGGGTATCAGTTCATAGACACTTTAATTTATTATACTCTTCTTCTTCCACTTGCCCTTATCCCACTCGCTGTGGGGTCGGCGCAACACGTTTTTTAATACATGTTACAGAAAGATTTGGCTTGTAGTTTTTACGACCGGCCGCCTGCCGTCGTCAACCCTTCTGGGGAATTTAATTTATTATACTATATTTAAATAATACCATGAACGAATATTGTAAATAATTCTTAATTAGTCCAACAGACGCTTATTTCCACTCGCCCCCAAACTGTCCCATTGTGAACAGAGCTGAATTTATCGACGGTTCGCGATATGTTCACGCCAGCGTCGAAGCGGACGTTGTAGATGAGTATCTGTTAAGTTATTGCGTGGACAATATCGCGGGTCATCGGGCAATGGACACTGCGATTAACAACCAATATACACGACTTTATGTTGCATAAGGAATATACTTACTAATAAGTAATAATGTACTTTAATGTTTTTTTTTAAATCACAAAGTTGCCTACAATAAAATGAAGTTGAAAGGTGTACCATGTGTACATTATAATTAATGGTTTTTCCTCTTGCCTGAGGAACCCCAAATAAAACTATTAACATATTATTGTTAAAGTTGTTTAGGCCGAGCTTCATTAAACCCCATTCATTATTTTACAATTAGCCGTGGATTTTTTTAACCCTTACGCTTTGTTAAGGTCGCGCCTTTCTGGATTTAGAAATTAATTTTGTATTAGTTGTTGGTCTAGCATTTGATGTGAGTTTTTGATGACTTTTAAAAGGTTTTTGGTTATTTTATCAAGCGTCAGTTATTTTGTAAACTGAAATAATCCCTCTCGCAGTGGGATCAGCGCATCATGCTTTTTTACACATGTTACAGAAATATTTGAGTGGTAGAGCCACGCTGTAGACACTTTTGTCTACAGCATGAATGGGCCGGCTCGTGATTGTCGTTACCACTGTCTCACAGAAAACCGACGTAAAGTAGCGGCTTGCTGCTGTTTCGTACGGTGAATGATATATCCGGAGGCCCAAATCCCCTTCCCATTCCCTTAATTAACCCTATCCGTTAAGGTCGGCAACGCACCTATAATTATTTTGGTATTGTGGGCGTACATGGGTGGTGGAGATCACTTACCATCAGGTGACCCACTTGCTACCGGCCTATGCTATTAAAAAAAAGAATTATCAAGATCGGATCAATTTGTGCAAGTTATACCATTTTACATGTATACTTCACTTTATTTCTATCACTACACCCATCTGCCAGTAACGGCGTATCCAAACGTAGAAACGCAGTTACAAGAAAAAATGTGGACCACGAGGGTTTCCCTTTTAAAGACCTCACTCATTGATGGTGTAACGGTGCACTAGCAGGAACTAACACAGTGTGAATGTAGTCTTAGCGTTTATTATGATCACACAAGTTCTCTAAAAAATATTTAATGCAATATAAAACTAATAATAATCATTTAAAATCAACAAAAACCAGTTTCAAAAGCAGAATTGTGATACATTTGCTGTTATCCGTTGAAGAGTTTCCCATTTTCACGGTAATCCATCTGGAGATCTTAAATATTTTTTATGGAACCACGATTGAAGTAAACGCTAAAAAATAACCCTATCAAATCCTTACTTTATAATAATGTGTGAATGTTTGTTACCCTTTCACGCCTAAATCGCTAAACCGATTTTGGTGAATTTTGGTACAGAGATAGATGCGACTCTGGAGACGGTTATAGCCTACTTATCTCCCGGAAAAGGCTGTTTAAGGGGGCGGCTCCGCGAGCAAAAGCTAGTACAAATAATTTAATATAATCATCAACATTTCACGGAGTTATTTTTGAACATACTTATAGAGATTAAAACAATCAATATAGCATTTTAATATCATCTATGAAACAGGCTTATTTTTAAACAATAAAACCAATTATTTCATACAGTATTTAAATAACTATTTGAAACTTTTTTAGATCAATCATAAACTTGTACACTTTGTTTTGCAGATTACAACTGGAGGCGTTCCGGTAGTGTAAAACGTGAATGGCTGGGCGTCACCGCACGTTTCTGTGCAAAAGAACAGTTGCCAAGTTTCTAACTATTGTTTAGGAAATAAGCAGGCACGGCGTGTATTACACGGTAGGTGTTCGTATGATTTCACGTTGCGGTTTGTTTTGCCTTTTTCATTTCGCTATAACGGGAACTTGGGGGGTACAACTCTATAAGGCCTTATTGCCTAGTTGATCTACAACAGCGTGGGTGGTTTAGAAATGTAAGGTTATGCGTTTGATTTTGGACATTGTGTATTTTAAAAATATTGTTAGTAAATTCGAGTGCTTATTAAAAATGTCTCCATTTCCAACAGTATAGTATAAACATACGCCAGTATTCCCGTACGAGGTGCAAAGAGCAACTAGTACTCACGGTTCGTCGATGTCATTGCCATTTACAATATTTGCACTTCATTATTAAAATTATTTTTTGAATTGGAGCCTCCGTGGCGCAGTATGTGAGTAGCCGCCTGTGAGAGGATGCCGGAGTTATCTCGATGCGATAAAAAATGTTTGTGTGATCCATAAATATTGGTCTCGGGTCTGGGTGTTGTGGGACCGCAGATCCCTCGTAGTTCCTGATACCCACGACACAGGTTTACCTAGTGTAGGTCAGGACAATGTGTGTGACTGTTGGGTGTATTTATTATTTATTTTGTCCATCATCATAATTTCATTCATCATGAGTTAAAGTTGATTAGCCAACTGCCACTTGCTGAAAAATATGTTTTTACCCGCCGTCATCGACCCAGTTGAATTATGAAGATATATTGTACGCGCGCCCTTTACTATGGGATATGGTGTCACATACCGTATTCGGAGATGATTCCTCATGTTAAATGTTAAGGGAAATTAGTTCGAGCACGAAAGCTGCCGGTAATTGAGAAATATCGGCGCGCGAGATTAATGTTTCGAAATTATGATGTGGTTTGGTTGAAAATGTTTGGTTAACGCTTCAGTAGTATAATATGCCGGTACACTGTTCTATGGTGCCTTGGTGGCGTAGTTGTAAAGCGTACGCGTTACGATTGAGTCTAACGCTGAGGTCTCGGGTTCGATCCCCGGATCGGGTAAAGTGGTATTGAGTTTTTCTATTACGAAATGCTTAGTATAAATACACCCAACAGTCACACACATAGTCCTGACCCACACTAGGTAAACCTGTATCGTGGGTATCAGGAACTACGAGGGACTTGCGGTCCCACAACACCCAGACCCGAGACAAATATTTGTGAATCAGACAAACATTTGTCTAGATGCGGGAATCGAACCCATGACGCAACGCTTC
Source organism: Mimas tiliae (assembly GCA_905332985.1). Taxonomy (NCBI): domain Eukaryota; kingdom Metazoa; phylum Arthropoda; class Insecta; order Lepidoptera; family Sphingidae; genus Mimas; species Mimas tiliae. The sequence goes on from HG995243.1 coordinate 2,037,655, forward strand.
GCAACCGGCTACCCGCCCGCTGCGCCACGGAGGCTGAGTATCATCCCGGAGTCTGGAATTTGTGCCCGGTATGGCGATAGGCTCGCCCCCTATCACATCGTGGGAAGGAGATACGCTCGGCGAAATGCGGGTGTACTGGTTACACCTTTGCCTACCCCTTCAGGGATTACAGGCGTGAGTGCGTATATAGTATAATATGCTGGTACACTGTTCTATGGGGGGTATTTGCTCTTTTATTCTTTATAGTTATAAAGCCTTTATTAACTGGGGGAGGGTCTTCTTTTTTGTCGTAATCTTTATTACTGAAGGTCGTGCTCGTCCTGTAAAGTTCGATAAATAAAAATAGTAGTGAGCGAAGAAAATCTATGCGATATTCTCAGGACCAATACTAGAAATTTGTTAACAATAATCAGACTGACCATATATTTATAATATAAGGATCATACCTACCACTACCTAAACTGTTTCATAAGAATAATAAATATTATTTATATTAAATTCTTTGCAGACAATACGCTATTCTGACGTTTTATACCTCATTTTAAACAAATAAATAAATAAATACACCCAATAGTCACACACATAGTCCTGACCCCACACTAGGTAAACCTGTATCGTGAGTATCAAGATCTACGAGGGACTTGCGGTCCCACAACACCCAGACACGAGACAAATATTTGTGAATCAGACAAACATTTGTCTCGGTGTTGGAATCGAACCCACGGCCTCACGCTTCGCAACCGGCTACTCGCCCACTGCGCCACGAAGGCTGTGAACAAATATCTTCAACCTATCAAAGTCATCTAAAACTGAGAGTACACACAGTATTATCTGAACATTCCGACCTCATTATTGCAACTGCGATAGACGGAGAGCGGTTTTAACAAAAACTATTTACGGTACTAGAAGACAGTTAATTTTCGAGAAACTAACGTGGTGTTCTTTTAAGGATAAAGGAGAAAAACTGGAAGACGCTAGTTTTGCCGCCTCTATATGGGAAGTGTGTCGCATCCTTGTGGACTAATGGCCGGTTTACGCGAGGACAGTGGCTGGTAACTCGTGTATGTATTTATAGCTTTCAATATCTAGTTTCGCCAGCAAGTGGGACAGAGGCGGGAATGAATTTCAATGGTTAAATTTTGTATAATATATACCTTACAACATAATTGTAAAATAGTATGTATTTTTTTACATCTAGTAAATTTCTTGGCGACACCCATACATATGAATTTAAGCCGCGTCTGTTCCTCTTCTGCGGCGCGCAATTGTCCTTTTTTATATTATTTCTTAATTTTTTTTATGTTAATTGTAGTGTATGAATGTAGCGATACACTCATAAGCGCGTTGGCGGCTGTACAAATAAATAGTTTTTCTTTCTTCTTTCTTTCTTTCTTCTTTCTCTTCTAGGAATGGGCCTCTTGTACTAATCAGAGAGATATGCCTGTTCACCACGCTGGCTCAATGCGGTTTAGTAGACTTCACATACCTTCAATATTCTTATGAAGTGCTCTAAGGTATGCAAGATTCCTTACGATAGGTATTTATATATATACATACGCACTCACGCCTGTAATCCCCAAAGGTGTAGGCAAAGGTGTAACCCGTACACCCACTTCTCGCCAATCATATTTCTGTCCCATGATGTGATAAGAGGCGAACCTATCACCATACCGGGCACAATTCCAGACACCGGGCTGATACTGAGCAATTCGTAATAGAAAAACCCAATATCACTTTTACCCGACACGGGGATCGAACCCGAGACCTCGGTTTTAGCCTTAGTCGTAACGCGTACGCATTACAACTGCGCTACCGAGGTAGTCAATATTTTCTTCACTGCAGCGATAATTTACAATCAATACATATGTCACTTTAAAAAGTCAGAGGTACATACCCTGGGCACCAAATCTAATGTAGTAACAGGTCTGTCTGCATTAGGTCACCATGCGTACATATTTCCGAAATAGACGAAGATTTCTAAAGCCCAAACCTTAATCCTAGCACAGTATACGCTTCGATGAAAGTGAAATAAAGTAGCAAATCCATTAGCAATTTTTCTTCTCACCACCTCCGGCTATCAGCTGCTGTTATTTATGGTCGAAATAATACAAACAGAGCATAAATAAGAGCACGTGAAACACCGCATTCCACTTAAAATATCGTGTAAAGTCCGCTTTATCCGCAGCAACTGAATGCTTTCCAACGAACAACTGATGTTGATAGCTTTTGATACTGGTCTTGCCGTAGCCTTATGGTATCTCTCTATTCTAAAAAAAAGTAACTGGCGCCGCCGCTGCTGCCAAAAGCTTGTCACGCTATCTCCTCCGAAACCGTTGGGGATATGGGGTCGAGACCGATACCAATCGATGCAGAATAATGTGGGGAAGAAAGTAAGATATGTCTCATATTCGTCGGACGATAAGTTTTTTTTTATTTTATGTTTTGTGGAAAAACATGGGCAAAGCCCCTAGTTGTCTAAGCAATAGTAACATAACATAAGCTTACGCCTGTATCCCCAAAGAGGTAGGCAGAGGTGCAACTAGTGCACCCACATTTCCCGAGCTTATTTTCGTCCCATGATGTGATAGTGACAAATTTCAATCCCGGGCTATTCATGTTTGATTATTCGAAACGAAAATCACAAATTGTGATTGCTCGAACTGGTAATTGAACCCAGGACCTGACAGTTTTCAACTTTAGTACGCTGCCACTAGACCAATGATACAATTTATGAAATGATGATCCTATGAATAAGTTTTGTAAAGTTTATAATTTTTTTAAATTGATTTATGACGCTAAGTTGTTTTCCTTATTATCTTATGTGTTTGGAGAATTACTTTAAAAACAGTATATTTCCAGTTAATACTTCAAACTAAAGTAAATATTATTCTTCTTTTATCATGAAACAGTCATACATTTTCCAGTCAACAACGTAAACTAACAGATATAAGGGTCAGTGCCTATTGACTATAAGATAACTGGGTGTAATTATGTCTACAGAAGTTTCTCGCACACCCTTGACCCTTAGTGGCCATCCATATCACGTGCGGGGCACACCGTCAAAAGGTTTCTGCAAATCCAAAGAGGCAATATCCAGAGGCTTCTTTCAAGACCTGTATACCTCGATAAGCGATCTCATGGCGAACACCGGGTCCACTATCAGCCTCCGTATCAGCCTTTGCTCGCGGCTCCGCCCGCGTGAACGCCCTCTTCCGGGATAAAAAGTAGCCTATGTTACTCAGTGATATGAAGCTTTCTAACGGCAAAAGAATTTTTGAAATCGGTCCAGTAGTTTTTAAGTTTATTCGTTACATACAAAAATAAAAATCTTTCTTCTTTATAATATTAGTGTAGACAAAGCGCATCTATCATTTGCAATTCTGGTGACATTGGTGACACAAGCCCGTAATATATATACGTATAGATATAAAAAGTTATCTGAGAAATGGCAGAAAACGGAACTGCAGACAGTGTTCTAAACTAAGTGAAATTATCCCTAAATTTGGTGGATTGGACCCGCCGCTAGTGTGTATTTTTTTTTAAAGAAATGACGATGCTGACTTTGAAGGTATTTTATATCCTGAAAGTCACTTTCTATTTCTGGTATTTGGCTGAAAATAAACAAATTAGTTTTTTTTTTGTTTTTGTTTTTATTATTTCACAATTTATAATTATACATAAAGAATGCAATCACAACATCACTTAAACCTAGATTGGTTTGTGAGTGATGTATGCAATACATCTCCGCCATTCTTCACAAGGATAAATTAGTATCATAATTATAAACAATTACTTGACTATACGTAAAACTAGTGCTGCTGTACGGATGTGAGACTTGGAAAAATACTAAAGACCTGACTCGATCGCTTCAGATCTTCATAAACCGCTGCCTGCGTCAGATCTTGAGGATTTATTGGCCGGACACAATTACTAATGCTGAGCTGTGGAGACTGTGCCGAGAGATCCCTATAGAACTACAGATACGACGCCGTAAGTGGAACTGGATCGGACACACCTTGCGCAGACACCGTGACCACATTCCCAGACAAGCTCTGGATTGGAACCCACAGGGAAAGCGTAAGCGTGGACGACCGAAAAACACCTGGCGGCGTTCAGTTGTATCGGAGGCGCAGGGAATTGGTCTAACCTGGAGTGAAGTGAAGCATGCAGCCAGCGACAGAACGCGATGGAGAACCACTGTGTCTGCCCTCTGCCCCGATCGGGGGACATAGGAATACAATGACTAACACATTTCGTTTCTATTTATGTTCAGTAAAATTTCCAACATAAGTTTTCTAAAAAAATATTGATAAAGTTTTTTTTTTACTCAATTAATGATTATTCGTAAAATGGCAATACTGGAATGAACAGAGCACGCCTTTCATTTCACAGTTAACTTGGTACATATAATATAAATGAGCCTGTCTGTCCGTGCGTCACGGCGTCACGGCGTTGTAAATCAAACAATGGCTCTCAGAGCGCAACACACTGACTAAATAAATTTGTTTGACATATTTCACAATTTATCTTCGGAAATACACGCACAACGGTGCCGGTAAATACCTATATTTGTTTAATGTTGGCTTCAAATAGCATTTATAACATAATTATAGTAGGTTTCTTATATGCGAGAGACCGTCTGCGATAGTATCACCGCTTTGTCTGTTTCTGCCTCCAAGCAGCTGAGTGTTTCGACTTAAATAACATGGAAGCTACTGAAATTACTGGGCATTATGAGACTTAACATCTTATGTCTCGGGGTGACGAGCGCAGTCCAGTGCCATGCAGTGCTTTGTAATGCGAGTTCTGTGTGGTATTGTATCTGCTTGGGTTGAGCTTACCATCAGGCGAGCGACGTGCTTTTTAACACATGTTACGGAAAGGTATGGCTGCCTGCCTGACGACAACTCTGGGGAGAAACATCCAGACCCGAAATAAATATTTGTGGATCACACAAACATTTTATCTCGGTGCGGAAATCGAACCCGTGGCCTCTCGCTTCATAGCCGGCTACTCGCTCACTGAACCAAGAAGGCTGGCTATTTATGACAAAAAAGGTGTCGCAACATATTATACTTGATACTTGGAAAAAAACACAATTTTTCTGACATCAGCTGCTTGTTAGACGATCATTTTATACGATGCTATTATAACATACAATTAGATAGCATGGTATAAATAGCACGACAAAAAGCATAATGTAAACAATAAACATCAAACATTATTTCGTGATCTGTCACGCACGCGTCAATTTGATGATAATAAGGTTTTATATATACCTTAGATATATATACCTATCATATTAGTATGTGTTTCAATATTAAATATCAGTATTATTATTTGTACGTAGAGATTTTGGTTCAGAATGGATGACTGATTTTATTTCCGCATATCAGGCGGCCAATTCTCGTAATTTAAAATGTTCAAAATATCATTCCGATCTAGTCTCAGCGTCAAGAAAGTTGCAAATGGCATTCTCTTAAACCAATAATCAACGTCAAATGCACCTCGCATTAGCAGTAGCATTATACCGTTTTGGCTTCGGTCAACTTTTATTCTACATTCAATCTTATTACGATCTATGTTCACATTTGACGTTGATTATTGGTTTAAGAGAATGCCATTTGCAACTTTCTTGACGCTGAGACTAGATCGCAATGATATTTTGAACATTTTAAATTACGAGAATTGGCCTCCTGATCAAACTGGTACAAGGTGCAGTAGGTCCCTTGTATGTGAGAGGCCGCCCGGTTTGGTACCACCGTTGCTTCTGTTTATTAGCAGGCGTGGCGCTTACCATCAGGCGAGCGACCTGCTCGTTTCGTCACTCATTCTAATAAAAAAAAATAAAAAAAAATACAAGAACAAACTAAAATGAAAAGTATAAAACCTTTTTTATGGCATAGGCCGGCAAACGAGCAAGTGGGTCACCTGATGGTAAGTGATCTCCACCGCCCATGTACGCCCACAATACCAAAAGACTGATGGGTGCGTTGCCGTTGTGCGTTCGACCTTAAAGGAAAGTGATAATTAAGGCATTGGGAAGGGGAGGGGGTTTGAGTCTCCGGATATCTCACTATTCGTAGCGTGGAAGAAGACAAATTAGTAAGGTAGAGTTCACATTATATGAATAGACCTTTAATAAAATTAACATTCTTTAAAGTATATAAGTAATTGTTTAGTTATCATCACAGTAATTACATATTCCACAGTCAGAAAGGATCGTGGATTTATTTAGTTTTTAAAAGCAGAAACTTCAGCTACTTACCATAGCTCCTTCAAATTACCATCAATGGATGTATTGCCATGACAACCGCCAATTTGTCCTCACTTCCAGACATTTCAATGGCCCTGCCAATCCTCAATAGGGCCATAGCGTTATACTGTCTGCAATTCGACAGCAGGCAATGTTTCGCTTTATGAGCTTTTGTGTTCGAATTTACGCTTATTCTACTACCACTTTAGTTTATTGTTCTGAATAATAGGTGGCGGTAAATCCATGTAATATTATTAGGTTTATGAGTGGTAGAGCCACGCTGTATACACTTTTGTCTACAGCATGAATGGGCTGGCTCGTCCGGGTCGTTACCACTGTCTCACAGAAAACCGACGTAGAGTAGCAGCTTGCCGCTGCGTTTCGTACGGTGAGTCAGATATCCGGAGATCCAAATCCCCCTCCCTTTTCCAATCGCTTAATTATCCCTTTCCTTTAAGGTCAGCAAAGCACCCATTTTTTTTTTGGTTTTATGGGCGGTGTAGATCACTTACCATCAGGTGACCCATTTGCTCATTTTCCGGCCTATGCTAAATCATAAAAAACATGCCCTAAAAACCACTTTATGGGCAGTTGTATGACGTACTATGAGACAAAAGTAGCACCCATCAAAGCTTTTGCAGACTCATCTCATTGTCTCTTCAATCCATTCTCCCAAGCACTTTGTCACAATCAGATATCGATATCTCATGATATAAGATAAGATATCTCTAGATCGCTCTTAAAACTTGTCTTTCACACTTTTTTATACTGACCATTAATTTAATTGTATTTGGTACTTTATTAAGAGGCGTAATCACTGTATGATTCATACTCTACTCTGAAATATCGATGGGATGTTACTATCGAATCAACATCTTAGAGACGGTTGGGATAAAGCCAGGGTATTATTAAATGTATATGAAAGAAATAAGGTTGGAAATTATCTGTGGATGTGAGCTAGGCGGTGCGCTTAAATCCATCCGATAGAGATCTGATACAGTCGCCGCATTCTGGAACGTTACTACGAATTCGCTGCATAAAGAATAAATAATTATATTAATAAATAAATACACCCAACAGTCACACACATAGTCCTGGCCCCACACTAGGTAAACTTGTATCGTGGGTATCAAGAACTACGAGGGACATGCGGTCCCACAACACCCAGACCCGAGACAAATATTTGTGAATCAGACAAACATTTGTGGACCGCACCTATACGGGAATCGAACCCACGGTCTCACGCTTCGCAACCGGCTCCTTGCCCGCTGCGCCACGGAGGCCGTCGGTCATATTAGTCGGATTTAATTTGAACATTGGCATGATGTTATATCGTCGGTGAAAGTTGGTATAATTAATATTTGTAATGCGTGTAAGATTCATTTCCCTTACTTAATTCTTGACTTAAATTATAAACTTTTTTTACTTTACTTATAAGAACTAAACCTATGTTTAAAATTGCTTTGTAATTAATTTCGCGTGTAACATTTTTTTTGTGAGTGTTAATTCATTTATTGAGACTGATCAACGTCCTTTATGTTCTTAGCTGAGACAATAAACAATTATTAGTATTATACGACACAACATGGAGTGTGAGTTGGCCACCAACATCTTAGGCCCAAAGACAACTTCACCTGCTCGTGGTGTACTCTGCTGATTATCGGACGAGACAATGGCGATAATTTCTTCCTGTTGCGGGTTGTGGGGATCAAACGGCGGGATGTCTCATATAATACTAAATAAATAAATACCGTAAAATCTAACGAGAATGCACACCCTGGCAATAAGCCGGGATAATATCAGCAAGAAAGAAAGATACGACACACGAGAGTTGCATTTATAAGACATTTGCATCAATAATTCCATTATATTAATTGCAATAAAGATTTGGAAAATTACTTATTTCTATCCACGAAAACAATAGTCAAAATAAGACTCGCCTCTTTTTTGGAGTCAGTTAAAATGCAATAAACAATTTATTTCAGAACTTGTAATCCTATTCTTAAATAATCGACTCGACAACAAATCTAACATAATAATAATCCAAAAATGCGCTATCTAATAAAACTATGAGAAAATTATTTAAGAGTAGTTCTGCATGATGAGGTTCTAGTCTTCCGGTCACATGCAACTGCAGGTTCGAGTCCCGGCTAACGCGGAACCGGTTGTGCACGGATTAATGATTTTAACTGTACAATTTATTATCATTTAATATATTTAATTGGGTTTGCTGCGTTTAATAGATAAATGTTATACCGACACTTTAACCACACGTAGCCTCCGTGGCGTAGTGCGAGTAGTCGGGTGGGAATTGGAGGCCGCGGGTTCGATCGCTGTACCGAGACATATGTTATTTGTGTGATCCACAAATATGTATTTCGCAAGTCCTCTTATATAAAATAAACTATACAAAAGAATGATAACGTAATGTATAAAAAATACTTAACCCCTCATGAAAAGATGTAGATTACGTTAATGAATTAATCATCACAATTATTGATTAATCACTTTTTGTCAAATTTGCAAAAATATACATGCAACGGTCTGTTTGTTGTTTGTTTGTTTGTTTGAGCATAACCCAAATAATACTCGTCTGACTTAAATGTAATTAAAGAAGACAGATAAGCTATGAACTGCTTTAAAAAATATGGTACTATTTATTCGGGTAGCGGGTTCAATTTCAATCCCGGGAAAATATTTTAATAAAGAAAATTTTGAGTTATTCATTATGTAAGGCACAATCACCTACACATTTTATTTTTATTTTTTATTATCTTGAATGACGAAACGAGCAGGTCGCTCGCCTGATGGTAAGCGTCAGGCCTACCCATAAACAGTAACAACACCACACAGACCTTTGTATTAGAAAGCACTGCATGGCATTGGACTGCGCTCGTCACTCCGAGACATAAGATGTGAAGTCTCATAATGGCCAACAAAATCACTGGCTTCAATGTCCTACACCTACACCAAACGCACCTACGCCCTACACAACCGGAACACAACAGTGCTTACACACTGTTATTTGGTAGAAATTGACAAAGCGGAGGTACCTACCTACTACCTTGTAAATATATACATACTAATATTTTAGTTTTAAACAATTCACTGTATTCTCATCACACTATTCCATGTGGATGGCCAGTATTGTTGTTGGTTTTATCAAAAGAGGCAGTAACTCATGGTAGAGCCCCGGGTATGAAGACGGTGGTTTCCTGCGACTTGCGAGTGGCGTCGATATTATAAATAGCGAATGAGATGCGCGTTTCCTGTGTTTCATGCGCGGTGGAAGAAGGAAGTGACGGGCGAATATTAGATTAGTTATTTGTGATTTCACTTTGATTTCAAAGCTCTGGAGGCCAATTCTCGTAATTTTAAATGTTCATAATATCATTCCGATCTAGTCTCAGCGTCAAGAAAGTTGCAAACGGCATTCTCTTAAACCAATAATCAACGTCAAATGTGAACATAGATCATAATGAGATTGAATGTAGAATAAAAGTTGACTGAATCCAAAATGGTATAATACGAGTATTGGTCTTCTGGATAATAGCAATTCTTGTAGTCAAAAACACATAGACGAATAGAAAAACTTGTATAGTATAGATGGGTTCATTTCTGCATTTTTATGGCAGCGGCTGTCGAACGAGCAAGTGCATGCTCAGTTGTAAAAGTGTATGAATTGAATGATAGCTCACGGCATATCCACCATGATAGATTAATTTCTTAAATTATCTATAGCAGCATGTATAGTGCAACAGCTATAATAATGGGTGTGCACGGTTCCATTTTAGTTGATCAACTGCTAATGGCCGATTTCAATAACCGATCTTGGTTTGATTCTCCATATCCATTGCGAAAATCAACTAAGTAATTATTACGTGTGAATTCAAACTGTATTATTATTGGCTCATTCTGATATCGATCGGGAGAGTCAATCTAGGTAAGTATTTTTACTGAAATCGGCCGTTAATCGCACGTGTTTTGAACCGCTTAAACCGACGTTCAATCGAATTTGAAACCTTACAGCTTTTGTTGATTCCGATTCAAATCTTTTGTTGAAAGCAATTCCACTTGTCTGAACCTGCCATATGTTAGCGAAACACCATGGGACGGAGATACGCACGGTGAAATGTGGGTGGACTAGTTACACCTCTGCCTACCCCTTTGGGGATTACAGGCGTGAGTGTGTATGTATTGTATGTATCTCTCATCAGCATGTTTGAGAATATTTTATTATTGAATATTTCTCGCTTTTAGCTCAGTTTTTGAACCTTATCTAAGCTGTAAGCTTTGTACCATAGAAATATTGCATTGTAGCGACCAGCGGCTGAGCGGCGATGCGAGTTGTTAATAAATATACAATTGTCTACCCAGAGGCCAGGATATTGCCGAGTTTAAATATATGTAAAGATATTTCATTGAATAGGTGTTAAAAGTGATACGTAAATCATTGAGCCTAGATTTATACAACTGCAGAATTAATGTAGTGAAAACCAGTGCCTAGCATGCTTTGTCTGATATGAATGCTGAACTATTTTCGGCAACTTCACGTGATATATTTATTTATTAGCTTGAATGACGAGACGAGCCGGTCGCTCGCCTGATAGTAAGCGCCACGCCTGCTGATAAACAGAAGCAACGCCACACAGAACTTTAAATAACAAAGCACTGCACGACACTGAACTGCGCTCGTCACCCCGAGACATAAGTTGTTAAGTCTCATAATGCCCAGTAATTCCACTGGCTTCAATGCCCTTCAAACCGGAACACAACAGTTCAGTGCTACACACTGTTGCTTGGCGACAGAAATAGACAAAGCGGTGGTACCAACCCAGCCAGCCTCTCGCAAACGAGGGACCTACCGCCTTGTAAATGAGATATATGCTGTCTACCCCTTTTTGTTATTTAATTAGGTACAATATTTTACTCTCTTCTTGGTATCTGAATGATTTCTTCTTCATCTGATTATCTCTACTTGGTATTGTTGTTTCCCTGCATTTCTGTTTCTTGTGTTTTGTACAAGTGTTTGTCTCAGAAATGTAATGAACAAATGATATTTTGTTATAGCATAAGCTTGCAAACTAGCAAGTGGGTCACCTGATGGTAAGCTATCCCGGCTTGTGCCAGGGTCTGCCTTCCCACTAAGACGCCTCCACTTCGCATTATCTTGAGCATTTGGACTATTGTTTTTTAAAATGATTAGGTAATATCGATTTTCGATATCAGACCCGTCTTTAAATATTAAACATTCTTCAACAACAATAAACCAATGGCGGAGTTCAACATTAATTTTATTCAAAACATCAAAACAAGTCTCAACAATACGGGTTAACAAAGCGTAAGGGTTAAAAAAAACCACGGCTAATTGTAAAATAATGAATGGGGTTTAATGAAGCTCGGCCTAAACGCCTTTAACAATAATATGTTAATAGTTTTATTTGGGGTTCCTCAGGCAAGAGGAAAAACCATTAATTATAATGTACACATGGTACACCTTTCAACTTCATTTTATTGTAGTCAACTTTGTGATTTAAAAAAACATTAATAGAATTGCTTATTATTTAATATCTCGTTATTATATAATAATATATGTTAAATATATTTGAAATAAACGGAATCAATTTTTAAACAACTATTCTTTTGTTTAAATATTTTAATTAAAATAAAGTATTTTATAAATACCTCATTTAAATATTCCAGTTTAAAATTTACAGAACCCGATCTTTTTTAGAACCGTTTTACCTTTTCGAAATCTCCCAAGCTTTTAGGCTGAGAGCGCGTGCGTGACTAATTCCAGATTATTCTTTACATTATACGATAATGGGAACTTAAGTACCATGATATTAACAGTGGAATTCTGGTGATTTAGAACATCTCCAGTTACAGGAGCGTGGGCACGACTACTCTTTATTTAGGGAACAAAGGTTACCTACCTACTTGTTGTTTTAATAGATCTTGAAGTAATTAATTTGAGAATATTTTGCTGTCTAGATAGTAAATTAGAATTTTTCTATTTTAATTGATGTATATTTTGCGTTTTTTGTAAACATATCATTTAGTACTGACTGCCTCGGTGGCGCAGTTGTAATGCCTACGCGTTACGATTAAGCTAACGCTGAGGTCCCGGGTCCGATCCCTGGGTCGGGTAAAGTGTTATTGGGTTTTTCTATTACGAAATGCTCAGTATCAGCCCGGAGTCTGGAATTTGTGCCCGGTATGGCGATAGGCTCGCCCCCTATCACATCGTGGGACGGAGATGCGCTTGGCAAAATGTGAGGTACTGGTTACACCTCTTTCTACCCCTTCGGGGATTACAGGCGTGAGTGCGAATGTATGTATATTGTGCTTATTTTGTAAACATATCCTTTATTACTTCTTATTAAAAAGAGATTGGTATGGCATAAGATTTTGGCTAATAAATGGTCGTTTTCAATTTCATTGGTAATATTTTAATGAAACCTATGAATCATTCGACATAAAAAGGTTATTATACGTCTCAACCGACTGTGTGAAAACGAAGGTTATTAGGTATTATAATCAAATTAAAGCGTCACATGTCTCTTTCAAAGTCATATATCATTTTCCACTTCAAAAAATTAATAACCCCAACCACCAACAGGAAAACAACCCGATATAAATTACTCAAAACGTTGCCAAGTTTCACAACAAAGTGTAATATAAAAACGGCAATAAAATATATCGTACAAAGCCATTCGCGTCCAAATTTGTCGCGCGCGGCCGACAGCCACACGACGCCATATTAGGTGCGCATGCGCAAGAAACGAGCATTCGCTCTGACAAATAAGCGGACAATTTGTTACCTCTATAGCGACTCCACAGTGTGTTCAATATTTTTTATAACAATATAGTCGAACTGGAATAGTTCAATAATAATAAGCTGTAAAGATTTTTTGTAGACAATAGTAAATTTTGAGAAATTATTTATCTAATAGTTGGACTAATATTTTAGGTGAATACTTATTTTACCTTACTAAGTTATACCTATATGTCTCTCACCGGTTATTATATTTCGACTACTCTGTGCCCTTTGGACTACCTATATTCTACTGAGGCAAGATAAAAAGTTTGAATAATAGATATTCTCCCTTATATCTACTCCCTCTCCTTCTTCCAAGAAAACTCTGTAAAACCGAACCATGTAATTTCCACGCGCCTTATAAAAGGTCGCGGATTTTTTATTTTACTTTGAATACGCATCAAGTTCTTACTTGATCAATAAATATTCATGGTGAACCCCCCTCGGAGTAAAGTAAACAATACCAAATAGAACTTAGAAACCATAGGGGTATCTGGGAATCAATCAGGGCCTTTAAAGCGTGGAGAATGTATGCAGATGTACACAGATTACGTAAAACAAGATCCAGATAGGCAACTACACTTTGTAGCGATTACCTTCTTAGCATATCAATTAGTACCATCCTATATACAAGTACTTTCTGTATAAAACCCATGTAGGCCACATTCTGTGCACTTGCACTGCAGCAACAAAAGATCTATTTAGCTTCGAGAATCACTTTTGAACCAGTGTTATTATACAGATTTTACAATATTCTACGACGCGTTATGATATTTTTCCTATGATCGGCTAACGTCTTACTGCAGTAACGTTGAGAGCGGACTAAATATGCGTGGTTGATGATGGTTACAAAGTCTTTCATTTCTACTTTGCGATTATCTAAGTGGGCAGGTACCAGCACTTTGTTTATTTCTACCGAAAAGCAACAGCCTATAGTTACTGATCAATATGAGACGTAACATCCATGCTTTAGCAGGTCTAGCATAAGTCTTAGTTTTGACCAATTTCAAAATAAAGGCACTAGATCTAGTATTAAAACTATCAAACTATTAATATCTATCAAAAAAACTTATATACTTAAATTGATCATTAGATACATATGTATATAAATATAGTATTAAAATAGATATAAATTCTCACATAAACTTCCCGGATATAGGATATAAAATACATTAATTGCCTAAATATGTTAATTAATGGCTATTTTTATTTAAATTAATTTTGCTTCGCCAGGTATAGGCATTAACATAAAATATTAATACTTAATCAATACTGACTCACGTGTAAACATTTAAAAAAACGAGACACACAAGTTTATCACTTTCTGTTTGATGGCTATCAAACGAGTAAGTGTGTCACCTGACGACGAGTGATGACCACCGTCCATGAACACTCACAATGAATAGTAAGAGCGTTGTCGACCTTTAAGAAAAGGAAGTCTAGGGAGGGGAGGGATTTTAGTCTGCCACTTTAGTCACTGCTATTACTCAAACTGTAAACAAAGCTTTCTGCGGCTTGTCTCTATGACTTATTATGATTTGTTTTTTTGTTATTCTAGCACGATATCTTAGTTCTGACTATTCGGGATAAGAGATTAGTATATAAAGGTCGTCGCCCCACGTCCGTCATGTCTATTTACTAGAAATCAGATCAAGTTGAACAAAGTGTGACATCTGAACAATTAATCTTTGATACGCATCAGACACAGCATTCACACGACGCCATGATGACCTGATATCTCGGGATTTATCTCGGGAATTTATTTGCAATTGTAATACATTTTGCAATATCAATATGTATGATTCTTGGTATTAATACGGGTGTAGTAAATGTAATTGCTTTTACAAAGTTGAATTGTGCCTTTTTGTTTGTGATATTGTATCGTTGTTACAAAAAATAAGTCAATAAAAAATATTTTTTAAACATTTGTTGCTTAAAATACAAGACATAAAATATTACAACAAAAATAATGAATAATGAAATGGTAGAGCTTTAGTATGACATGTAAAAGTGCCCTTGGTGGCCTAGTTACTGAATAAACGATTAAAATAACTTCAGAAGACTAGGATAGTCTCGACTCTCACTTAATTTTATAATCTATGACGAAACGTGGACTTATTTGTAACAAATGAGAAAGAGCAAAAAGCGAACGCGCCTCGTTTGTCGACAGAAAGGGGCGACGAGTAATTATAAATCAATAATTTATTTTTAGATGTCTACAATGTGCCTTAATGGCACAGCTTTTTATTGAAAAGGAACTTGAATGTATGGTCGACAAAATAAATATTTGAAAATAAACGTACAGCGTAAAGTGCTTATTGAAATCTTTTGAGTTACGTTTTAAAGGCAGCAAAGAATAAAGATAAAAATAATTTTAAATATAAGTGCCTATGTACAATTTTGTAATGACATTGAAATTAAAATTATTCTTAGTTAGTCTATTTTTAAACTGAGTGATAATAACTTTAATTTTCTGAACTAGAATCTAATAAATGGAACTTGATCATTATTTCCCAATAATTCAATATTAGTCATTAAGGCTGACTTGCACGACGATCCTAAATTACGATACACCACTCATCTCATTTACTTATGCCAAATTTTCATAAGACACTTCAGAAGACGTTTCTTAAACTGGTTTAGTGGGTTTAACTCGATTTGGGATCATCGTGAAAGTGAGCCTTATTATGTAACTTAAATATTGATAATAGACGTAGACGAATATCAATAATACATTCAATAATATGATCATCTGTCTATGATATCATAGATACTTTAAGAGAATTTTATAAAGTATTTATGAAGACTTAAATACGTTAAGACAATTTTATTGTCTATTAGCGTCGAAGGCATTTATCGATACAGCCTATGTTCATCTCATAAATTCCGGTCGTGCCCTCGTCTCTCAACAAATGGAACAAAATGCCTAAACAAATTGCACCGACAGCCATGAGAGAGTCCGCTTTTTGCACTAATTCGGCATACCGAAATAAAAATTCCAACTCCTTAAGTAGAAATGGTAAAAACTGTCTCATTTCTGAACGATCGCGGCGAGTTCTTCGAAGGCGTTCGCCGGCCGACTTAACATGCCCAAAAAAAATACATTCAAAATGGAAACGCTATAATGTTACATTAATAAAAACTGGACATTCGTATGTGTAATTTTATTAATTTTATTCAATTTGCTCACCTTGTGATGAATAATCATGATTCCTTTAAATGTAAATAAAGAAAAACGTACTTAAACAATACTACAGATGTTTTTAAAAAAGTTTACCATTTTTTTTAACAAATATAGGTGTTTTTTTTTTCTTTATTATTTGGGGGTTTAGTCAAACAGTGACTATGCCACCCCCATAAAATCAACTAAGTCTAGTTCGTACAAAAATACGTATAAAACTAAACGGAAACAAAGAAAATATTATAAATAACTTAAGGGTTAGGATGAACAGTTCCCTTCAAGAGAAAGATAAATACTAAGTAATTTCTTAGCACTGTCACTTGACGGTGAGGCTAATAAACTGTTACAAATCCCTGTATTATTACTATTGACAAACAACAGGGATCTACGCTGGTCCGCGTTCTTGACACATTCCGTCAACACGTGATGGACGTCTTCGACTATATTGCAATTAGAACAATTTGGTGTGTTCGATAATCTCATTAAGAATTTAAATTTATTTGAAGGAACGTGTCCAGATCGCAACCTGAGCAGCGCGACAATGTGCTGTCTCCTCATCTTTATCCTATTATAGATGGTTAGTATTTAAAATGTATGTATCAGATCTGTTATATTTTTTTAATATAGGGTGGATATAAATATTTACTTTTACTTGTCAAAGTAGAGGGTATTTATGCAATTAATGTGCCGCTCAACGGGAGTGTACCGCGGTGCATCAGTCTTCATCGTAGATTCGCAATTATTAGGTCACTAAGTGACCAAATGATCATGTCCGTAATTTTTTTTTGCTCGTGAGTGTTGGTAATGAATGTGTGAAATGACTAGTGGTTAGAGAAGGACGTGATTATAGAAACTGAGCAAGAATCTGGGAGCCCAAGTTAGTGCTTCATAAATAAGTTTGTTTGTTTCACATTTTATACATTTTGCATCTTACTAGGAAATAATCACCTCAACATGAAGAAAAATATACAACTGCTTAAAAAGAAGTGTTATATTTTCAAGGTTTATAATATTTAAATTTGGGCAGTTACGTACTTTTATTTTACTTCATGCTCAGTCGATTATTTCCTAGTTACATTATCCTAATTAATCTCTAGGTGATTTTCGGGCATTCGTGTTCAATATTTTTGACTATTACATACTTTATTCGTATACATTTACTAAGTTAGTTACGTTATGAAGAAAATTTAATGACAGCTGTAATGTCTTCTCATATATATCGAAAATTGAATGATTTTGTGCCGTTTAAAATTGTTAAGTAATTACGGCATTGCTTCACGCTTTTATGGCAGAACAATTATTACATTCATTGGTGTATTTTAAGTGTAATTATTACTGTAAACACTACATACGAAATTATAGAAGAAGAAGAAATTTTTATTAAATATGTCCTTTAATTAAGATGTTTAAAACCATGAATCTAGTATAGGAGAGCACATTAAATCGCAATTTCAATTTACATTATTTGACGGCAATTTCATACCAAACCTATTTTACAAAGATTTGAAAATTTTGTAAAACAAAAACCATGGTTGACATAAACCATTAGTTCCCAAAGTGGTCCCCAAGAGTCCACGGGAGACTCGACGGGGGTCCATAGTTAGATCTAATCTTCAAATTTTTTGTCTAGTTTTGGGAATATGGTAGAAATATAGCTGCAGGGGGTCCACCGGAACCAGCTAAATTTTGTAAGAGGTCTATGAGAAAAAAGTTTGGGAGCCTCTGACCCAAACCCCCAAAGTTTTGCTAAACTATGAATCCAACCTTACAGTAGGACATCAGCCATTATGCCGCAGGTTGTGAAACGATATGGTTTCGATAGGTACCAGCTCTTCTTTCCTTCTGTCTGGCCTTATCCCGGCTTAATACCAGTGTTCGCCTTAACAAATTTAAAATTCAAAATTCAAATCATTTATTCTGTAAATTGGATCATAAATATCACTTTTACATGTCAATCATTTTTTATGCTACATTATATTTAAGACGGCATTTCGGGGCTAGCCATGAGAAGAAATGCCGAAACAAACTCATGGGTAACGGCCTCTTTTAATGTCCAGACATTGTTTTACAGGTTTTGTGTGAGAGTGGTAACAACTCGGCCGAGCCGCTAGCACATAGCAAAGATCTTCATAGTCTTATATGTCGGTGTTAATAAACGAATGCCTCGGTGGCGCAGTTGTAATGCGTACGATTGAGGCTGACGCTGAGGTCTCGGGTTCGATCCCCGGGTCGGGTAAAATGATATTGGGTTTTTCTATTACGAAATGTTCGGTATGGCGATTGCCTCGCCCCCTATCACATGGGACGGAGATACGCTCGGCGAAATGTGGGTTACAAATGTGGTTACACCTCTGCCTACCCCTTGGGGAATTACAGGCGTGAGCGCGTATTAATAAACGATGGAAACCACTCTTCCTCATATGACCCACTTGCATGATTGCCGGCCTTGTGCTATAAAAAAGAAAGCCTATCCTCTGTTTGTAAAAGGCACGTTAAACCTCAAACGCGGCCTGATTTCTTTTCATATAGACAGTTTTTATGTCTGTCCACAACCATAAAGGCGACCTCGTGACCTCCACCCCAACCCCATCAGAAAGGCCTTGGACCGTGCCCCAAATGTTCAGCCTTAATATGGGGTCTAAAATTTACGATTGTTTGCACGGACCCGTTGTTTGGGACTTAATTGAGTTTTTAAAATAATTTGTGGTAGGGGTTAATTCGGTTTTTAGCATGAAGGGTAAATAATGCCAGTAATCATCTATCATTAATCATGTAGGCAATTAAAATAGCCATTATAACAAGGTAGTATAAAATAAAGAAACTTATGAATAGAAATCATTTAAACTAATGTATACATAACATACATAGCATCATCAAAATACAATAGGCATCTATTAATTTTACAATATTTTTATTGAGGAATAGTCCAGAATGGTTAACTATTATTATTTTTTTCTTCTTTTTTATGGGTCGGTATAGACCATAGGCATTACCGAAACGGCACGTGTTTTAAAACTACCACCGGATCCAAAACTACCCAGCCCGAGAAGACCCGGCGAAACAAACTCAGTGGGCTTACTTTACCACTGGACTTTACGCGGCGTGACCCAGTCCTGAGAAGATCCAGCTAGACAATATCAGTGGGCTTGTTTTTGGTCCGGTTTTTCAAATTAATTAGGGAAATACAAATATTTAGGGCTTACTCAATATAGTAGTTGCCTTTACTTGAATTTTTATAACACGCATAAGAAAATAATATGAGAAAGAAACCCTACTGTGAAGACAGAATCGAAATTACTTGAAAAATAAGACCATAATTAATATTTTAAATATTGGTATTCAAGCAAGAGTGGGTACGTAGAAACATCTCACTATCTCCATCGCACGTCTGCACTGTAATTAAGTCCTTTATGTCCCCTTTAAGTCATTTCATCCAGACTGAATTAAGCATACCCTGTAATGGGGCCTAAATTATCTGTTTTTATCCAGAACAGCTCTACATAAAACACTGCCTGAACTTTGCATAACTATAAAACTATAGCATGATCAATTAGAAATGATAATAGTGACAGAGCAGTGACAGTAAGGTAAGGCAAGGCGGAGCAGGAAGGGTGCGCCTCAACGCTCAACGCTCTCGTAAACTTTATAGGTCAACACTTATGAGGTCAGCGGTGTAAATGCCAACGGGTACACTAGACTTTGAGTGAATCATGACCTAAATAAAGTGTCAAAATTGAGCCTCAATTCCCGACTTGAAGTAGTAGTAATAACTAAGTGTTTATACCCAAGTAAGTCGTGGGATATACTTGCAAACAATCCTATTGTTATTAAGTCCTCGCTGAGAGTGAATCTATCCATGATCTTTGATCAATGAGATGGACGTTAATCAGAAAGCGAGTAGCTTATTCTATATTTCAGGCACATTTAAGTACTATGGAAAAATGCCTTTAAAATCAACTATCTGACTAACTGTATTCAAGAGCAACCCTTAAGTGAACTCTTTACTAAGTGTAGATTTCTGTATCCGTGTTTATTGAGTGGTACAATCACTTTCAGAATTCACCATTATACGTTCGCGCGCACTATAAAACTTCATAGTATCGGAACCGTAACACATAACTTATGAATACGGGGATAAGACCATCATCTTGAAATTACTTTTGTTTAGCTAATGTCTTTATTAACAAAGTTGACAGTGTAGTTTGTCGTTTGTAATCGAGATATGCCTGACCACAACGTTATGCAAGATCCAGAAAATATGTCCAACCCATAGGTACTTACCACGATGGGTCCATTTCTCCCGGTGCTGGTGAGGGTTGCGCCGAACCATTGGTGAGACTTCTCTTCAATCTGTCGACCCTGTGTGTCGACCAGATTCACTGTAACAATATATATGATGTTAGTCATTTGATTATTAGATATTGCTGACGATAGTGTGTGGAAATTGCCTAGACTACGAGTAATAAAAAATAGACTTCCAAGTAGATGTCCAATTTTTTTATAACATAGGCCGGCAAACAAGCACGCAGTTCACCTTATGGTAAGTGATCTTCACCACCCATGAACGCCCACAATACTAGAAGAATCATGGATGCGTTGCCGACGTTAAAAGGAAAGGATTGAGAAGGGGATATGGGGCTCCGGATATCTAATTCATCGTACGCAGCAGCAAACCGGTACTCGGTTTTCTTTGATTTGATTTCATTGATTGAGCTATTCTAATTCTGAGTGTTATTATCACAAACACTAGATAGCTTGATATCTGAGATGCGGCCCAAATTATACTGTGATGGGATTAGGGCCTGCAGTACCTGTTGTAACTTTGTTGAATATATGTGTTCTTTCTGACTTAACTAAGACCATCTATATTTAAAAACAAACAATATTTATTACCCCTTCAATTTCGAAATCAGTCTCATAAGTGAAAAATATCAACATTCGATCTCCGTAACGTAAATATTCATTCAACGTTCAAAAAGTAATGAATACTTTCACTATTATATTAATTGCTTGTGTCAAAATTAAGTTCTTGGGAATCACGTTTGACATATTATTACGCGCTCGGCCGTCGGATGGACACGCCCCGTTTACTGGATCCATTGTAACACGACTTTAGTTTTGATAATTTATAAATTTTAATCAGGTTTTTATCCGCTCCAGCTGATGACTATAAGTCCATTGCAATTCCAAGGCGTACATACTAAACGTATTTACTAGTTTAGTCTCTTGTATGCGAGAGGCCGTCTGGATTGGTACCTACGATTTGTCTATTTCTGCCGCCAAACAGCAGTGTGTAAGTGTAGTGTTTCAGTTTAAAGGACATTGAAGCCAGTGACATTATTGGGTAGGAGACTTAACTTAAATCTCGGGGTGACGAACGCAGTCTAGTGTCATTAGCTGCTTTGTAATTCAAAGTTCTATTGGTGGTGTTCTGTTTATAGGCAGACATCCATAATCTTGGCCCACCTGAAGTGATATTTATGTCTTAGAACTAAATAATATTGTCAATTTTGGAGGAACTTAACTATACTTATTATTAAAAAAAACATGAACTTATCTTCACTCAGCTCTACAAAATATATATTACTAAACCGCTACAGTAATGGCCAAATTATATTTCAAAAATAAAAGATCAAATCAATAAAACAGTTAGTCAGAATTTTCGAAATCTTGATGGCAGCCTGTAAAGTACAGAATAATAATGACCATAATTCAATCTCACCTGCACGTGGTAGACTCTGCTGATTAACGGACGAGGCAATGGCGAAACTTGGTTCCCGTTGCGGACTGTGGGGGTCAGACGGCGGCTCGCCCACATAATACCAAATTTACCGTCAAATCATGATGGTTAGACGGACACTGGCAATAAGCCGTGACAACGCGAGTCAGTTTTTTTTTATAGATTCACTAAACTGGACCTTACACATAAATGACATGCTAAGAAACTAAAATACATAAAAGTAGAATAGGGTAGTTGACTAGATTTTGTTTATTATTTAAATTAATAAGTTACTCAAAATCTATTGCAGAAAGAATTTTATAAATTGGATCAATAATAAATAAGTTAGAAGCCATTCAAATCCTGTAGAAGGGGTAATTGTCAAATGACAGACGACTGACGAATGACTTTGACGTCACTGTGTAAAATGTTCATTATGGCGCACGCGTGCAAGCGAGATAGTGAAATATCCCTACTACGCACCCATATTTCCTCATACCAACAGTTAAAGTCATAACTGCGGGCACATTACTGAATTTTGATTGTGTTTAAATAAAAGGGTTTCTTTTGCGTATCATTTTCCGTTGCTTCTAAAATAATGTATAAAATTTAATATAGGAAACTACCCTATTGCATTAATGTGTATGCCTTTCTAGAAGTGAATACACCATGCAATAGATTGTTTCCAATGACGTAACACAATGGCAACACACCGACACAGTTGAGATGCTCATACATCATCCACAGCCATTTTTGTCTCAACTTTATTGAATTCTCGGACACAAGATAAATGTTCCGATACGCGTTCAGTATTGAGTTATTGCGATCCATCTCACGTAACACGTATTCGATATTTAAGCGCAATATATTGACTAGGAAATAAAGTTTTTAAAAATTTCTGGTTGGGACTTTTTATTGTAATTATTTTACACAGTAAAGTGACCGACTGCCTCGGTGGCGCAGTTGTAATGTGTACGCGTTACGATTGAGACCAACGCTGACGAGGCCAATTCACGTAATTTTAAATGTTCAAAATATCATTCCGATCTAGTCTCAGCGTCAAGAAAGTTGCAAATGGCATTCTCTTAAACCAATAATCGGGTTCGATTCCCGAGTTGGGTAAAGCGGTATTGGATTTTTCTATTACGAAATGCTCAGTATCAGCCCGGAGTCAGGAATTGTGCCGATATGGCGATAGGCTCGCCCCCTATCACAGCATGGGATGGAGATACACTGCGGCGAAATGTGGGTGTACTGGTTACACTTCTGCATACCCCTTCGGGGATTACAGGCTTGAGTGCGTATGTATGTAAGTAAAATGTAGTAGCTGTCTCAGCGATCATGATAACGCCACGTCATAATGACGATGGTAATGAGTTAATGACGGAACCCTCGACGCCGCGCCCTCCCCGAGCCCTCCGCCCTTCCCGCCCCTCCCGCCTAATCACTGTGAGGTTAACCTTTCAGACTGATTGGGTACTATCGGTCATATAAATGTTGTTTATTCATTGAAATAAAAGAAATTGAGGTATTCTTAAATTTTTGCAATTTTTTTAGCATAGGTCGGCGAACGAGCAAGTTGGTCACTCGTTTCTTGGTGGATAGTAAATGATTCAGATTCAAAAGGCGGCTGCGGTGCTATTTAGACACGGCACGCATTGTGAGGAGGTTCCTCACTCTGGGCTTTGGTCCTGGGGTTCGTCATTGGAGGGTGATATTTTTATATGTTTAAATGTGTTTTTTTTACATATACATACGTACTCACGCCGGTAATCCCCGAAGGGGTAGGCACAGGTGTAACCAGTACACCCACATTTCGCCAAGCTTATCTTCGTTCCATGATGTGATAGTGGGGAACCTATCGCCTTACCGGGCACAATTCCAGACTCCAGGCTGATACTAAGTATTTTATGATAGAAAACCCAATATCACTTTACTCGACCCGGGAATCGAACCCGAGACCTCAGAGTCAGCTTCAGTCGTAACGCGTACGAATTACAACTGCGCCACCGAGGCAATTGACAAGCGTTTTTTAATTAATTTAATATTTATAGAAAATCTTTTATAATAAAGAGTGCTTACTTTACATAATAATAAATCTGTTGCACATTTACCGTCCATCTAAAAAAAAACACTACAAGCGTATCATACTAATGCCAGAAAGAAACCCCTTCATTGTTTAAATATCATACCACCGAATTTCCTGCAAGAGTCCCGCCGAAATTCAACAATATGTTATTTCAACAGTATCATTCTGTCCGTCTGTACACTTGTCATTAGCTACTGCATATCACATCCTTTAATTTCACCTACTTAACTACTTGAGTAATACGTTTAGTCATTATGAACTGCTCAAATCATTGTGTCCATTGTTTTTTATAGCAGAGCCGGGCAAACTAGCAAGTGAGTTACCTGATAGTAAGCGATCTCTACCGGTAATGAACACCAGATCCATGAACGCGATACCGAGCTTAAGAAATAATTGAGTGGGTGAGAGGCGATTTGGGCCTCCGGATATCTCATTCATCGTACGAAACAGCAAACTGCTATTTAACCACATCTCAGGGCTAAAGCCAACCTCACATGCACGTGGTACATTCTGCTGATTAACGGACGAGGCAATGACGCAGCTTGGTTCTCCTTGCGGGTTGTGGGGGTTGCTCCACACAATACCATATCCATCATCAAATCAAAACGGAAAAGCGAACCCTGGCATTAAGCTGGGATAACACCAGGCAGACTAAAAGAAGAGTTAACAACCCAGGCAAACCCGTCTATTCATGCTATAGACAAAATTGTTTACAACGTGCCTCTACCACTTAAGATTTACATATACACACATATACACGCTTGTAATCGCCGAGGGGGACGGCAGAGATGTAACCAGTACACCCACATTTCGCTGAGCGTATCTCCGTCCCATGATGTGACAGGGGGCGAGTCTATCGTCATACCGGGCACAATTCCATACTCCGGGCTCCGGACTCCGGGCCGAGCATTTCGTAATAGAAAAACTAAATATCACTTTTAGCCGACTCGGGATACAACCCGAGACCTGAGCATCAGCCTCAGCCGTTACGCGTACGCATTACAACTGCGCCACCGAGGCAGTCTTATGGGCACTTATTTTTAATGTGTTTGAACTGGGGTGCTCTTATGAGTCATTTTTGATGTTGCGTGCTAGTTATCGGTTTTTAAATCGTATAGGAAAAGCCGTGTCATTATAGTTGTAAAGGAGGTAATGTTGCTTTCTGCTCTATGAATACAGATATTTTATAGGTATTTATAGTATCATCCGTCTTCTATTGAGCCAAGCTTTAGCGCATGTTATAGCGCATATTATAAAACTATGTTTTTTTAGTTTAGTACCAGTTAGTAAGCATTTTCTAAGTGGTAGAGCCACGCTGTAGACACTTGTGTCTACAGCACGAATAGGCCGGCTCGTCCGGGTCGTTACCAATGTCTTACAGAAAACCGGCGCAAAGTAGCAGCTTGCTGCTGCGTTTCGTACGGTGAGTGAGATATCCGGAGGCCAAACCCCCTTCTCTTCCCAATCCCTTAATTATCCTTTTCCTTTAAGGTCGGCAACGCACCTATAATTCTTTTAGTATTGTGGGCGTATTTGGACGGTGGAGATCACTCACCATCAAGTGACCCACTGGCTCGTTTGCCGGCGTATGCTATTTAAAAAACAGAGGTGAACGTCAGGCAGGCGGTCGGTTGTAAAAACCGTTTACCTGGTAAGTCGTGATTGACTAACAAATATGCAAATTCACAAACTAACAAACATCCGAACTTGCACATTTATAATAGTAGTAGGTTAGTAGGATAGTAGAATTATACAACACTTAATTAATTTATATTTACTTCCACGCGGCTCTCAACACTCCCTCTTAAACACAGTACGGAGAGCGCCAAAATCCATTCAGAAACCATTAATTACGAAATTTTCACCTCCCCGCCCATTATTTGTTTTCAACGTATCTCGTGTCCCAAATAACTTTTAAGATTCTTATCTCTGTCGATACCCTTAATGGCTCTCCTTATACGTCGTGATGGTACTGTGGAGCAAATTACAGCGTATAATATTATTGCATGTAAATATTATGTATGGTGTTCATAAAAAATATGGTAAGCGTGCGTGGATGGAGTACAATGTGGGTTCCGGACAAATTTAATGTTGCTTCTTTTCCTACACTGCTAAAAGAGCATTTTCATTTGAAAATGCCATAGTCATACTAGGTGGTAGGTCCCTGGTATGCGAGAGACCGTCTGGGATGGTACCACTGCTTTGTCTATTTCTGCCGCCACTGATATGGTGCGTTTTGGACAAGCAAGCAAGGACATTGAAGCCAGTGAAATTACTGGGCATTATGCGACATAACATCTTATTACTCGGGGTGACGAACGCAGTTCAATGCCATGCAATGCTTTGTAATTTAATGTTCTGTATGGTGTTGTTTCTGTTTTATGGACGATGTGGCGCTTACCATCAAGCGACCCACCTTCTTATGTATGGGTAGGCATACCATTAGGCGAGTGACCTGCTCGTCATTCAGGCTACTAAAAAACATAGTTTTATAATGTGCGCTACAACATGCGCTAAAGCTTGGGTCAATAGAAAACGCATGTTAACAATAAATGACGCACGACACAGCTTTCACTAAATCAACCATTTACAGTAAAATTCATGATGATTCTCGACCCAGCTAATTCGTAACCGATTTCAGCGATTTACAAAAAAGATGAATGGTTTTTGTCATACCGGAAACGTGCGCAACTCTAAAAAATGACAAACTGTCAAATTTTGACGTATCAGCAATTTACCAGCATAAAGACATTATATTGTGACACCGGACGATCTTCACTTTAATGGGGGGCATAATTAACTTGTACGACAGGCCCGCACTCTAATTTGACAGGGAGGTCAGCCCCCCGCGCTTGAATGGAATTGTATCCGCCATGTTGATGATTTACTTCCTGTAATATCGCTTGGTTGTTATTTTTTAATATTTTCGGGTTGATTGATGTTGTAATTATATTTAATACTGAGAATCGGTATAAATTAAAACATTGTTGAGTGAAGGGAAATAAAGACAGCCTCCGTAGCGCAGTGGACGAAAAGCCGGCCGTAGCGAGAGGCCGCGGATTTGATTCCCGCACCGAGGCAAATGTTTGTGTGATCCACAAATATATGTTTTTGGTCTGGGTGTTTTCATCAGGGGTTGGCATCAGGCAGTCAGCGGTCATTAAAACTACAAGCCAAATCTTTCTGTAACATGTGTTAAAAGCATGTTGCGCAGACCCCACTGCGAGTGTGATATGGGCATGTGGAAGAAGGGAAATAAAGATATGTTTATGAATGAAAGTGTACTATGTCTATATACTTATATTGACGCACAGACTTTGTGCCCAATGTATATACAGTATGTAACAAAACCCTGTTGGTCCTTAATAGGTCGTGAAGATAGACATATAGACAGCTTAATAAAAATAGTTAAATTAAAAAAATAGTAATCTCATTCAGTAGAGGAGGCCCGTGCCCAGCAGTGGGACGAGTATAATACAGGGCTAGTATTATTATATTTAAAAAAAATAGTAGACATAAACGAGATATTATCCTTACACAGGTAGCTTAGAAAAATACACACACACACACCCAACAGTCACACACATAGTCCTGACCCCACACTAGGATAACCTGTATCGTGGGTATCAAGAACTACGAGGGACTTGCGGTCCCACAACACCCAGACCCGAAACAAATATTTGTGGATCTCACAAACATTTGTCTCGGTGCGGGAATCGAACCCACGGCCTCTCGCTTCGCAGCCGGTTACTCACGCGCTGCGCCACGGAGGATGAACGTATTGAAAAAATGTTCTTTTCATCTGAAAAGTGATGAACAACTGACTGATGCCGGGCGGCGCGGCCCTTTTGATATATTGCAGAGGTAATCAATCGAAATACGGTTTACAAATAATAAATAAACTTTAAATAAAAAAATGATTATTTTCATAGTCCAATTTACGTCTGCGAGATTTTTCACTACGTTTCAATATCGATTCTGATATCACAGTTTAAATTCCAAACAGGGTTTTTGTTACATATTGTATATAGCGTCGCCCCCAATGTCAATCGCCGAAACGTGGATGCAATTGTCACAAATTTGTCTACCACTTCGAGAGTCAAGGCGTGAACTTATATTACGTTATGAGACGAAAATGTGTCAGCTTTTTTTTTTGGAATATTACGCAACAAATGACTTAGTCTTAAAATGCCTCAAACTAGATAGACTGCCTCGGTGGCGCAGTTGTAATGCGTACGCGTTACGATTGAGGTCAACGCCGAGGTCTCGGGTTCGATCCCCGGGTCGGGTAAAGTGGTATTGGGTTTTTCTATTACGATATACTCAGTATCAGCCCGGAGTCTGGAATTTGTGCCCGGTATGGCGATAGGCTCGCCCCCTATCACATAAGGGCCGGAAATACGCTCGGTGAAATGTGGGTGTACTGGTTACACCTCTGCCTACCCCTTTGGGGATTACAGGCGTGAGTGCGTATGTATGTATGTATGTACTAGGTAGTCTCATATAGATTTAACGTGATAGATCATGATCTAATAGTTTAGGAATGTAAGCTCCGATTAGTTAATTATTGCAATAAAAATACCAATTTCAAAACAAGGGCAATCGTATACTTCCTAAATTCCAAATCACTTATAAATGACGTTTTAATCGATAAAACATAATTGACAGCCTCCGTGGCGCAGCGGGCGAGTAGCCGGTTGCGAAGCGTGAGGTCGTGGGTTCGATTCCCGCACCTTGACAAATGTTTGTCTGATCCACAAATATTTGTCTCGGGTCTGGGTGTTGTGGGACCGCAAGTCCCTCGTAGTTCCCGATACCCACGATACAGGTTAACCTAGTGTGGGGTAGGACTATGTGTGTGACTGTTGGGTGTATTTATTTATTTATTTAGTTAATGACCAAAGCCTTTCCTGTTAAAGGTGATCGCACACTTGTCAGAACCATACGCGGCATGCATCATATTATTAGGCGAATCACTTATGATTAGCGAAAAATTAATTTCATTTAAAAATGAAAAGTGTTTAGTGCGTAGCTTGCTACGTACTAAACACCAGTACTGTTAATTTTCAAATCACATAAAACAATTTTATAAAATAAGTTTTAATAAAACTTAGAAACCGACTTCAAAATAAAAACACTGAAGAGTCAAAAAATAACAATTTCTCTAGGTCTCTTTTAGAGTCGATGCCTTTTGACTTTTCAGTGTTGTTATTTTGAAGTCCGTTTCTAAGAATTATTAAAACTTATTTTATTTTTCAATATTAGTACATCAATACTATGTAAATTCCAATACAATAACACAATCGCGACGAGTATACTGTTGTCCGTTGAGGAGTTTAAATTTTTTACTCCGTCATTAGATCTTAACCAAATTTATATGGAATTTATTGGGTATGACTATATGAAACTCTATCGAATATTTTTTTCCAACAAAATCGGTCCAGAATTGGCGGCGAAATCGATGTAAACACAAAATAACGCGCCGAATTGAGAACCTCCTCCTTTTTAAGTCGGTTAAAATGGTAAATCGTCAGTAGATCCATAATTCGCGAGCCTTGCGAAGAAAATGTGGCGTATACGGCGCGGACAAGTGTGCGAGACTGATGAGCATGCTGCGCTACGGTGTTGATAAATGTACGATCACTTTAAACGTGACATAAAGCCATTTACCACTGGACCATAACACGATAACAAAACGATATGCACTGCTGATCACTTCTTTATGGGTATTATTCCTGGTAACATCAATAGTAACACCCCAAATAATGATGTCACGCAACATCGAACAGAAATTGAAAGGACCATTGTCCTTTTATTTCATAAACTTATTATTTTGTGGAATATTATGATGTTTGAATGGTAGATCCACGCTGTAGGCTGTTTTGTCTACAGCATGACTAGGCCGGCTCGACTGGGGTTTTACCACTGTGTACAGAAATCCGACGTAAAGCAGCGGCTTGGTGCTGCGTTTCGTACGGAGAGTGAGATATCCGGAGGCGCTCCCCTTCCAAATCCCTTAATTATACCTTTCCTTTAAGGTCGGCAATGTGACCGTGATACGTATTGTGGGCTTTCATGGGCGGTGAAGATAATTTACCATTAGGTGACCCACTTGCAAGTTAGTCAGCATATGCTATAAAAAAAATATATACTTATCTCAACTGCCAAGTTGGATCCTTTCCGCATTCATTTATGAACTGTTCTCTAATATAATTATGATTAGTGGGCCTAATGGAATAATACTAGTACTTAGTGCCACGTTTAAAATCGAATTATATAACTAAATTAACGTACTTGAGATACAACCGTATATAAATGCAACCCCAAACTTATTTATAACTGATACATAATAGCAATGTTAAAAAAATATCACCTTCAACAGGAAAATGACACCGATCGCGTGCCATATTTTTGTAATAAAACCAAAATATATGTTCATTACCGTTTGCATGATTTTGAAAAGGGTTCGGCTCTAATTAAAAACGCATTCAACGTCGAACACGAAGGAAACAGTATATTATAATGATTTATTATAAGCATTATAAATTAAACATATCTCTGGGCCGTGGGGTGAACAGCTGGTGTTGATTTGTACGTTAGGTAAATAACTTGATGGAAATAATATCAGCTCTATAACATAAATTGTCTCGCTCGCCGCTAGTGCGGTCCTTCTCTAATGATGTACCCTTAGGATTAAGCCTTTATAGGGTAGTTGTATAAATCAATAAGTATAAATCAATAAGTTACGTTACTAAAAATCTATTGCAGAAAGAATTTTATAAATCGGACCAAAAATAATTAAGTTAGAAGCCATTCAAATCCTGTAGAAGGGGTATTTGTCAAATGACAGACAACGCAAACTTTGACGTCACTGTGTAAAATGTTCATTATGGTGCACGCGTGCAAGCGAGATAGTGAGATATCCTACTACGCGCCCACTTTTCCTCATACCAACATTTAAAGTCATAACTGCGGGCACATTTCTGAACCAATTTTGATTGTGTTTTAATAAAAGGGTTTCTTTTGCGTATCATTTTCTGATGCATATAAAATAATGTATAAAATTCAATATAGGAAACTACCCTATTCTACAGAGTTAGTATAATACTGATTAATACTTTCGCAACGCTTATGGAGAGCTCTCAGGCATACAGTGTTCCTCACGGTTACAACTTGTAAACTTATGTATACTCTGGCTCTCTGGATGGAAGCGAACCCGGGAATAGTTTCGGCTCATTCCAACAGGCTATTGCTGTTTGCTATTTGCTAATGGTGAGACAATAAAGCAGATGAACACTAAATAGACAAAATAGGTACCACTTTAACAGATAATGAATTTTTGTGGTTTAAACGAAACCATTTGACATCCAATGGTTTAAAATATTTTCAAATTTACCAAATTTGATGTATATATTTCAAATTTTGTGTAAATTTCTCTGTTCATACCATTTTTGTTAATATTTGCTTTGTAATTGAACGCGGACGGTTGAAAATTATTATAACTGGACTCAGAGTTAATACGGTCATTTGTTTTTGATGTCAGTTCAAATAAAATTCTATATAGTGAAGAAAGAATTGAAAGCAAAATCTCTCTATTCTAA
This sequence comes from Mimas tiliae, assembly GCA_905332985.1. Classification (NCBI taxonomy): domain Eukaryota; kingdom Metazoa; phylum Arthropoda; class Insecta; order Lepidoptera; family Sphingidae; genus Mimas; species Mimas tiliae. The sequence goes on from HG995243.1 coordinate 2,069,321, forward strand.
AAAAGGTAACTGGCGCCGCCGCCGCTGCCAAAAGTTTGTCACGCTATCTCCTCCGAAACCGCTGGGGGTATGGGGTCGAGACCGATACCAATCGATGCAGAATAATGTGGAGAAGAAAGTAAAATATGTCTCATATTCGTCGGACCTTAAGTTTTTTTTTTATTTTATGTTTTGTGGAAAACCATGGGCAAAGCCCCTAGTGCTATAACTAAATCAAACGTAGTGGTTTTAAACCATACTTTCGATCTGTTTAGAGTCGAAACTAAAATAATTAGCTTTTTTATTGATTTAATGACGAAACGGGCAGATCGCTCGTGCGATGGTAAGCACCACGGCTGCCCATAAACAGAGGCAACCCCACACAGAACTTAGAATTAATTACAAAGAAACTCACCATCGAGCAAGCAACTTAGTTATTCAAAATAATAAAAAAACCACCATTCTCCTGTCTATCAGTCATAACATGGAAACATCCCATTCTTGTTCAATATTTGGTACTTCATAATCAATAAAAACCACTAACTAAACTCAATGGGCATACAAAACATTATAAATGCAGTTATCTAAAGCACTCAATTCAATTACATGCGCAACTATCGGGCCAATACAGGACATTGTAGTGGGCCTGTTTGGCCACCAATTAACCACAAGTGGACCGTTTAGTCCCCGATGTGACCCAATTGAGAACGGATTGATGGGAGGTACATTTTAATTTGTTGAATGCTCGTTGTTTTGGACCATTTAATTGACGTATTGCCTAATCATGTCCCGGTTTTGATGGCGCACGGTGGTGGGGTGTTGAGATCACGTAGCTTGGTCTTCTCTTGATTCTTCATTACTTCGGAATATCTTGATATTAATAATCAGTGTTTAAAGGATGAAATGACCACACGCGGTTACTAACATGTTTTTTTTATTGGCTTGAGTGACGAAACGAGCAGGTCGCTCGCCTGCAGCAACACCACACCGAACTTTGAATTACAAAGCGCTGTATGGTATTGGACTGCACTCGTCACCCTGAGACATAAGATGTTAAGTCTTATAATGCCCAAATAATTTCACTGGCTTCAATGTCCTTCAAACTGTTGCTTGGCGGCAGAAATAGACAAAGCGGTGGTACCAACCCAGACAGCCTCTGGCATACGAGGGACCTATTAAAGCTATTAAAATGTGGGATGTGGACTCGACAATCGTTGTCTCGATAGTCGTTTTTGCCTAACTTCGAGTATTTATGGATTCAAAAACAAGTTAATTTCACTTCTAGGAGATGTTACATTGTTTACATTAGCTGAAAATCGTGCATAAGTAAAATAAATGTGCATAAGTGCTATGTGGCGGGGTCGATGAACTGCGTTTGCACATCAAGACGAAATAGCACTGCTGGAGCGAACCAGCCGGCCCCGATACCATTCCGCGGGGCAGTCTGGTGACCATGGTTTCATTTTTAAGGAACTTTTCTTATTGCCAGACGTTATCCCAGCATGCCAGGGTACCTCTTCCCGCTCAATCTCTATTACCTTCTTATTTAAAAAGATAAGCTAATATACAATAACGAGCAATTCAAAAACAATGGTCAGAAAGGGCATCAGACACAATAGGGTAGTTTCCTATATTGAATTTTATACATTATTTTATAAGCAACAGAAAATGATACGCAAAAGAAACCCTTTTATTAAAACACACTCAAAGTTGGTTCAGAAATGTGCCCGCAGTTATGACTTTAAATGTTGGTATGAGGAAAAGTGGGTGCGCAGTAGGGATATCTCACTATTTCGCTTGCACGCGTACACTATAACGAACATTTTACACAGTGACGTCAAAGGTTGCATCGTCTGTCATTTGACAATTACCCCTTCTACAGGATTTGAATGGCTTCTATCTTATTTATTTTTTTTAGATTTTGAGTAACATAACTTATTGATTTAAATAATAAAAAAAATCTAGTCAACTACCCTATTGTCATTTTGATTATAAATACGAGTGATATTTACCTCGAACCAAACCAAGACAAGAAAATGAGTCACTGACAAAATACGTACTGTCACTGTCCAAGATCACTCAAATCTGTCAAATCTATCAGTCACCTGTAGCATTACCAGGTACCCTCTCAGTAAATAAAAAACCTCTTTCTTTAAGTCAGTTAACCACCAGTTGGCCATCGTCTATATTATTTTGTATGAATAATGGCCAATCCAATATCAATGCCAACAACCGCATTACAACTTACAACTTTATTATTAACAATTGCCTCGGTGGCGCAGTTGTAATCCGTACGCGTTACAATTGAGGCTAACGCTGAGGTCTCGGGTTCGATCCCCGGGTCGGGTAAAGTGGTATTGGGTTTTTCTAGAACGAAATTCTCACTATCAACCCGGAGTCTGGAATTTGTGCCCGGTATGGCAATAGGCTCGCCCCCTATCACATCGTGGGACGGAGATACGCTCGGCGAAATGTGGGTGTACTAGTTACACCTCTGCCTACCTCTTCGGGGATTACAGGCGTGAGTGCGTATGTATGTATTAACAATTGCTCGGGACTTCGTCTCAGTGTCTTTCGGTTATAATTCCGGGATAAAAGTTACCTACTTATGTTACTTTACGGCTCATAAACTATTTTTAAGAAAAAAAAACTATATGTTACTCTGTCAGCGCCCAAAAGAATGACGAAACAACAAATATATGATATTACTAGCTTTTGCTCGGAGCTCCGCCCGTGTGAACAGTCTTTATAAAAAGTAGCCTATGACCGTCTCCAGGGTCCCATTAATCTCTGTACCAAAATTTATTAAATTCAGTTCAGTGATTTAGGCGTGAAATCCTAACAAAGTGTTTGTTCGCTCTTTCGCATTTTTAACATTAGTATTCAGTCTAGATCAGTGGTTCCCAATTAGTTTTTGCTGCGTACCACTTCAAAAAAGACCTCAAACCTGCGTACCCCTTATTGTAGCAAACACATTAATATTATAGTGTGTGTGTGTGTTCTTGTTTTTACTGATTATTGTAATAAAATAATATTTTGGAAATTGTTCTTGTTTTTACTGATAGCCGCACGTACCCCTTGATGCAACTTCACGTACCCCTGGGGGTACGCGTACCACTAATTGGGAAACACTGGTTTAGATGATTGTCCGAATGTAAAATACAGTATGGAGATCTTAGTGCAGCGCGGTCCATTGATTCACGCAACATCAACACGGCGTACTAATGTACTGCCACTTGCCACTGTACCACTGTATCGTGCATCTTCACTATATCTTACTTTACTTGCCATTAACAAGACCAGCGGCTCACTATTTCAATAATAAGGGGAATTGGAGTAATTCAGTACTAACAAGATGTAACTGAATCTTTCCATTATTAGTATATTTAGACCTAGGTCAGTTGCTTACGAATGCTATGAGCCAGTATTAAAAAAAAACATGCGAGGCAGTGTTAGGGGACTGCCGATAGAAGTGAAAACTAAGTAACTGATGAATTGTATCGTCGAGCTATTCGATTATTATTTTAGAATTATTTTGGTTTGTAAAGAAGTATTAATTACCAATACATAATGTAGAGAGATATACTCAATAATGTATACTAATAACGCACTGAGGTATATCTATGTACATATATACACAGTATACATATAGCTCATGGAAAGCGTTCGGTGACGATGACGCGAGTTCCATGATTTTTGTTTATCCAAAAAGTGCTCAACGCGCCTAAAGAAGTTTTCACTTCAAAAATACTATACTATAGGCACTCACGCCTGTAATCCCCGAAGGGGTAGGCAGAGGTGTAACCAGTACACCCACATTTCGCCGAGCGTATCTCCGTCCCATGATTTAATAGGGGGCGAACCTCTCGGAATACCGGGCACAAATTCCAGACTCCGGGCTGATACTGAGCATTTCGTAATAGAAAAACCCAATATGACTTTACCCGACCCGGGAATCGAACCCGAGACATCAGCATCAGCCTCAGTCGTAACGCATACGCAATACAACTGCGCCACCGAGGCAGTCATATAATATCAATTAAGGTATATTTATCATGCACCTCTATTGTTTCTTAATATACTTTGAGGCATGTCCCAAATGTGGTCGTTCAGTAATAGAATACCTACAGCCTAAAGCAATCAAAACACTGCGGCTGACCGACACTTCACATCTAATATAACGAAAGAGAATGTGCTAAACGATTTTGACTTTTAATAACACAATATTAAAAAAAACTCAATTTCACGTCTATTACGAAGTGTTTTCTTGTCTGGAGTGAGTAGAGGTCATTATTGACTAAGTAAATATTAACAAAGTGCTGTAAAACATGCCTAAAATAATTGTCAAAAATACCTTCAATATCGGTTATATACAAAGCAATTTTAATCGAATCGATATTTAGTTTTGATGCTCTATCACTAGGAGATGGGCCGCAAAACGGCAAAGCGCAGAGGCGGTTCAGGCAGCAATCCAGAGTACACTCAGGATCCCCCGAGACCGTCTCAATTGCACTTAAGGAGGCCACGGTGGGGTTTTTAGCTGGTATAGCAGCGTAGAGATTATAGTTCTGGACCTGATCCAGCGGTCGCTTGGGTATACAAAGAAAGAAAATATAAGGAAAGTATATATGTATATGTATAGGGAGAAATGAGTCGGGAAGCTGGTGAGTTGAGCATAACCATACATAAGTAAATGGGATTTTCCCCACGGAAAAAAAGTCACCGTCGTGCAAGATTTTGCGGTAAATATAAATACTTATTCGACATTTAAGGACATTTATGTATTCAAATCGCATTGGAAACGTATTCGCTTCTTACATAATTCCCGTATACGAATGAATGACGTGATATCTATCGAAAATACTCGCACTAAATCTACTGATCAGCGTCAATGTCACCTGAACGCTATACAAAATGCGTAAGAGACGCCGTGCGTTAATGGCGCTGTCGTTAAATACATACATACATACATAGACTCACGCCTGTTTCCCATAGGGGTAGGCAGAGACAACGGATTTCCACTTGCTACGATCCTTGCATACCTCTTTGGCCTCATTCACCCTCATTAAATTTGTCATACATGCACGTCGGTTTAGGGTACTCCTGACCTGGCCTTTCTCGAGAATATCTCCAACTTGATCTATGAAAGTTCGCCGAGGCCTTCCCCTCCCAACTGTACCATTCACACTCGCCATGTATATTTGTTTCGTCAATCTTCTTTCATCCATCCTCTCTACATGCCAAACCATCTTAATATTCCTTTCTCAATCTTCATCACTACATCCTCTCTCACACCACACCTCTCTCTTACCTCACTATTTCTTACTCTATCTCTCATAGCTACACCACACATACATGTCGTTAAATGGTCTCCCATAGATTTACATAGAGCACTGTAGAAACACACAGACGTGGCGTTAGTGGCGCTTGAAATATTAACTCTGACATAACGTCGTATTTACAGGAATTCCACCCACGTTACAACATAGCAACGATTTACTATTCAACAAACACAAGAATTAAATAAGAATGCAAAAAAAACTAGTTTCGCCAAATAACGTTAGAAGATATTTAGCTACAAAACCGGTCCGCGAAACAAATGTCATCTCATCAGAATTTAATAAGTATTTTGACCTCAAAGTTTGCCAGAACATTTATGATATAATATTTTCAAGTAAAATTGTATACTTAGCTGCCGTGAGGCATTAAATAACGTAGAATGTATTTAGTGATTTCTTAGGTTTACGCGAATATTACACATTAAAATAAAACTAGATTTTATCGCGGGTTTAGTTTTTCAGCCTTCAGTGCATTATAACTACGCCACCGACGCATTCGGGTTGGAGTGCCTAAAGCATTAAGGTTGGAGTGCCTAAAGCATTCGCCCGAAAGTCCAGTGTCGCTGACTAAAGCCGATTCTCGTCAGGCTATCAGCAAGCGTCCATCCCAAAAAACAAACCGACGCAGCCTACTTAGGTATTGTAACATTTAATATTACTAGTCATCCCATATTGGTCGAAATTCTATAATAATATACTTTTTGTTTTACTACGTGAGCTGCGAGATTTGACATTCAGACATTGACAGTATAAACATAAACAATGAATGTTTTAGTTTTATTTAATTTAATGTATTTGTTACGAGCGACAGATCGTCTCGTCATTTAAGCAAATAAAAAAATATATCTATAAAAAGCTTTCTACACGCCTCCTCCATTTAAACTTAAACTATGTAAAATCTCACACTTCTCCGTGCGCGCGTATTGCTTAAAAAAGGGATCCATAGTTTTCTCTTCACGTATTAAATCTATCTATATAATATTAAAATATCTTAGATAGATTTGAATATTCAACATGAGTTATTTGATCTCGCGGGGTTTATTAAACTTGTATAGCAACGGTCGATCGCACTCTGGTTTTGCGATTCATTGATTGGTCACTCACTGATGACTCATTTTTCTGATATTAATTTTGTTCATTGAATCATTCACACTGTTTGACATCTTGCATCTTTGCATATTATAAGTTGTTTTAAAACCATATCTTTATGTATATCTTTTTTTTATGGTATAGGCCGGCAAACGAGCAAGCGGGTCACCTGATGGTAAGTGATCTCCACCGCCCATGTACGCCCAATACTAAAAGATTCATGGGTGCGTTGCCGACCTTAAAGGAAAGGGATAATTAAGGGATTGGGAAGGGGAGGGGGAGTTGGGCCTCCGGATATCTCACTCACCGTACGAAACGCAGCAGCAAGCTGCTACTTTACGTCGGACCCCACACTAGGTTAACCTGTCTCGTGGGTATCAGGAGCTACGAGGGACTTGGTCCCACAACACCCAGACCCGAAACAAACATTTGTTTCGGTGCGGGAATAGAACCCACGGCCTCACGCCTTTTAGCCAGCTACTCACTAAATACGCCACGGAGGCTAAATCGGATAATCAGATATTATTGCCGGATAAACCGAGGTAAGTACATAATGAAAAAAATACACAGAATCCCGAGCTCCTTTTTTTGAAGTCAGTTAAACTCATCAGTACGTAACATGTCAGATACTGCTCAATACTCATTGATGTTTAAATTCATTCATACCCGTGCCCCTACGCGCGTTATTGTAAGCCGCCAAATAGCAAACAACTCGCAAACTAGTTACAAATCTCGCGGTTACTCGGAAGTATCTTGTTTACAAGATTGTACTCCCACGCCAGTTGATTTGCCCGGTTGACGGACAAACAAACGCCTTTACACATTTGTTAGTTATCATCAAAGATATTAGTGGTAGCAGTGAAGTCGATGAAGCGATTGTTAGCGTATTCTCTTAATATTGGTATATTGAGGGTGTCTGAGAAAGCAACGTTGGATACACTGAAATAATAATGGTGCGATATAGTTGTGAAGGGTAGTTAAATGGTATAAAAGAGGTTGTCGCCATAACTGGCGGTCTTTAGCCCGCAGTCAGTCAGACAGTCTCCAGTTCATTAAGTACAGTGATCGGTCGATAATCCAAGAGTTCATTACGCGGTAGCAATGTTCCTTTACTATTCAGTGCTAGTTGTCTTAGTTATAATTAGAGAACGGTCTACAGAGAATCCTGACATGGGGTTGGGGTCTGTGAAACAGTGATATTGTAAATAAACTATAAGTTGTAGTGATTATTGTCGCTTGGTATTAATTAAATAATACTCGTCTCACGTAACTTCTAACACGATATGCAAATTTCACCAATTTTAAGTGGATGCTCTCTACCAATAATAGTGAAGTGTAGCCATTGAGAGTGCCTACCGTCACTATTAAGTATAGTAGACTTTATAGTGGCGGTAGATAAGAATAGGGATTACATCTTCGCCAGATGGCACCTTATAAATACGCTCGCCACTACGAGGAGCAAAGCAAAGTCCGGTGACGCTGACTAAAGCTAACTCTCGTCAGACTATCAGCAAGCGACCACACAGCAAGAAAAAGAACGGGAAGCTCAGTTCTCTCCCGACTGACGAGGTATCTATAAAAAAATAAAATAATAATACTAGCCCTGTATTATACTCGTCCCACTGCTGGGCACGGGCCTCCTCTACTGAATGAGAGGGGTTAGGCCTTAGTCCACCACGCTGGCCTAATGCGGGTTGGCAGACTTCACATACCTTCGAAATTCTTATGAAGAACTTCTTAGATATGCAGGTTTCCTCACGATGTTTCCTTCACCGTTAAAGCAAGTAATAATTAACAATTAATACACACATAACTTATAAAAGTCAGAGGTGTATGCACTTGAGGCTGGTTTCGAACCTGCGACTTTCGTCTCGACAGTCCATACCACTCCCCGCTGAGTTATCACTGCTTTTTTATCTGCTGAGGTATCTATACTGAGTGTTATCTATGTCCACACGTGTGGTGGGCGACAGGTATGGGTGTAGGGGTGGAGAAGCCCAGTTACAAACCCAGCCAGCCCAGTTACGAAACGTCGGGACTAAACTAAAATTAAACCGCGATAAAATCCGTATAAACTAGTTTTATTTCAATGTGTAATATTCGGGTAAACATAAATAAATATGCTCTATATAAAAATATACAAATATTCAGATATTTAAGTATCTGTGTCTTTAATCAGTTCCCTTTCACCAAAGCGATAATAAAATCATTAGAATATTAAACAATATATATCGCGTGAAGTAGACCGCAGTAGGAATCGAACCGGCACCCACGTACGGCCGTGGCACCCACACAACCAAATATTAAGGCCCACGTGCTCCTGCGATTTACTGATAATTTGTTTCGTGTTGTTGATGGCATAAGTTGTAATATTTATGATATTTTTGACATACTCGAAAAAAAAAAATAACGTTCAAAACCAACTTTATTTCATAAAAGTTAATGTCTAAATATTAAATTTCTCAATCGATATACGACGTTCTGCACCGCGCAAAAAATTAGACGTATTTAAGTGTCACCTAGAGGTCATGAATCAATTTCAAGAATTGATGAATGAAAGAGCTGCCCAGACTTTTATAGCCCCGTCCCCTTGCACAGAGTTTTGGTGGGGTAATTTTTTGCTTGAGTTACGTTTCTTGTCATCTTGTTATTTCGATGGTGGTAGGTCCCTCATATGCGAGAGGCCGTCTGGGTAAGTACCACCGCTTTGTCTATTTCTGCCGCCAAGCAGTAGATTGTAATCACTGTTGTATTTCGATGTGAAGGATATTGTAGCTAGTGAAATTACTGGGCATTACGAGAGTTAATATCTTATGTCTCGGGGTGACGAGCGCCGTCAAATAACACAAAGCTTTGTAATTCAAAATACTTTGAGTAGTTGCTTATGTTTATGGGCAGGCGTGGCGCTTACTATCAGGCGAGCGACCTGATCGTCTCGTCATACAAACTAATAAAAAAGACTTAAGCTTTAAAACAATTGTATACAGATTCGGTTATGTGTCGATGCTCAGTAGCTCTAACGGTTTCCCTGGCAAAGAAAGTGGCCATATCTAAACTTATTAGCTCATTCTTCAGGGATTTTTCAGCCATCATGACCACAGGAAACGCAATAGTAAAGCTTAACTTCACGATGGCTTTTGTTTGTTTATGTAAGACAGTGGTAACAGTCCGATCGAGCCGGCTTATACGTGCTGTAGACAAAATATAGCGTTTATCTTATTTTTTAATCCTATTAAGTACATACATACATACGCACTCACGCCTGTAATCCCCGAAGGGGTAGGCAGAGGTGTAACTAGTACACCCACATTTCGCCGAGCGTATCTCCGTCCCACGATGTGATAGGGGGCGAGCCTATCGCCATACCGGGCACAAATTCCAGACTCCGGGCTGATACTGAGAATTTCGAAATAGAAAAACCCAATACCACTTTACCCGACCTGGGGATCGAACCCGAGACCTCAGAGTTAGCCTCAATTGTAACGCGGACGCATTACAACTGCGCCACCGAGGCAGTCAAGTCTATTCTATTAAGTATCAAGTTAAATTTTTAAGACTACCAAAATTAAGTGCCCGGTATGGCGATAGGCTCGCCCTCTATCACAACATGGGACAGAGATGAGCTCGGTAAAATGTGGATGTACTGGTTACATTTCTGCCTACCCTTTCGGGGAGTACAGGCGTGAGTGCGTATGTGTAAATTAAGTACCTACCGAAATCATTATATTAATCTCAAAGTGTAAAACAATACTATTCCGAGCATTTTACTTTAATAACCTGGTTTCATTAATGATTCGATGATATAGATGCCCCTTCTGATAAGGAGTGAAAAATGTATGGTAAGAGGAAAAAGCGGCGGCGAATTGTTTACAAGGCACACCGTCGATTACAACAATGGCGCTTGTGAAATATAACGCACTGATAACGGTAGTGATGTCGTTGTGTCGATATTTTAAGAAATATGTGCTCGTTAAAGCAAATCTAATTTCGGGTAGGTATATTTTTTTATGAATGGAGCCAAGTTCTTTATGCACTGCATTCCGCTCGTCACTCTGAGACATAAAAAAATATTCATAACATTACGCGTTTCTTAAAAAAATCTATTAAGACATAAGATCTTAATGGTACGATACTTCAAGCTAGCACGTTTCATGTACCGAAACTTAAGATTTCTCTAAATTCTTCCGACCTAGTGAATAAAAAAAGGACTCTTAAAAACGTTATGGATATTTAAAACTCAAAATACCAGACTAAATAGTATAAAATTTACCGGAAGTTCTAAACATATCAAAATACTTCCCACATAAGAGACCAATATAGAATAAGTGTATGAAGGTGAACACGCAATAAAACCAACCCAAATATTTACTCAGTACTTAAAATAAGTTACAACATATTATGTAAACGCTTCAAAACGAAAAGAATTAGTTGTTGTTATATCAGTTTCCGCTTAACAGTAACCGTTCACAATAATATAGACATGTCATTTTACAATGTTAACTGGACCGTTTACTACCAATTTCCTTTGCTATTTATCTTCACTTAGATGCATTAGAGAGTGACACAAAACTAGTTGTTACTGACAGATTTAGAATTGGATGAATTATATTATAAAAGATCTTAGTTTAGTTTTGTCCACTTGTATTGTCGATAAATATGATTTCATCGATATTACATACATACGCACTCACGCCTGTAATCCCCGAAGGGGTAGTAGAGGTGTAACCAGTACACCCACATTTCGCCGAGCGTATCTCCATCCCGCGATGTGATAGCCTATCGCCATACCGGGCACAAATTCCAGACTCCGGGCTGATACTGAGCATTTCGTAATAGAAAAACCCAATACCACTTTACCCGACCCGGAGATCGAACCCGAGACCTCAGCGTTGGGCTCAATCGTAACGCGCACGCATTACAACTGCGCCACCGAGGCAGTCGATATTACCTTTATCGATAATAGTGTCCCGTCCCTGGTTATTTGCACGCTCAGCGCGTTATCTGCATTGAACTCGGTTATCTGTTAAACTATGAAATTGTACCTCTCGCTGCCGGATCCCGATACACCGCATATTAGCTGCGCTTGCGCATGATACACAATATATAAGTGTTCATTGTCATTACTAAAACGCTATTAAAGGGACTTATAATGGTTTTTGACATTTATATAGCAGATGCCGAAAAATAATAATAAAAAATAAGCAAGTAGCTCACGATGATATGTGATCTCCGCCACCCAAAAACGCTCACAATGTTAAACAAATCATGGACACGTTGAAGAAATTATAATTACGCGATTGGGAAAGGGAGGGGATTTGGGCCTCCGGATATCTCACTCCTTACGAAACGCCGCAGCAAGCTGCTACTTAATTTCTATTTTCCGTGAGACAGTGGTAACGACTCGGTCGAGCCGGCTAATTAATGCTGTAGAAAAAATTGTCTACAGCGTGGATCTACCTCTTAAAAAAACCTGACAGTGGTGGACCTTTAAAGAATGTCAGCATACTTTGAAAGGGATAAAGAATTTATCCATTAAAATACTTCTCCGTATCCAGGATTCAAATCCACGGTATTCCAGTAAGAGCTAAGTAAGCTCAGTAAGCTCTTTCAGTAAGCTCAAGGGCTCACCATTACGTCAACACTTTGCTATTGCTATACTTTTTACCACAAGCCGCGTGACCCACTACTGGTGCAGGTAGCGGCCGCCCACGCCACCTACGCTTGGCGCACATGGCCCACTAACGGTTTCGTAACTTATCCGCGCTAATTACCCTCCAACTGGAGGGCAAAGGTTCGAGCTTGTGTCAAGTGAAAGTGGAAAATTAGATCAGCGGGCAATTAGTGGTATTGTGCAATGGTCTCAAATGTTTTGGTAGATAACTGTGAAGTCGATGACCTTAGTACGGTAGAGTGTAGTTAGTAGTAGATGGCTGAGAATGAGAGTTGGCGAGTTCGATTCTTGCGTCGAAGTTATGTTTTTATGTTTGGAGTCAAATTAATAATTAATAATAATAATAATTTATACGTATTGTGTTTTTTGTCGATGATTGTATTAAGTTAAGAATGCTTACAGACTTTTTTTAATTGTCTGATAGTTTTTTAGCGGGGATTCTGATAGTGTAGTCGATCTCCTATTTTAATTCATTTCTAAACTACCTAGTTTAATGTTGTATTTAAAAGTGGTGTGTATGTATGCAATAAACATAGACTGTGGGGACCAGTGTATGGAATCATTGAAATTGGTGAATTTAGATGATTTTTGACCAAGTGTATTAATCGACCATCGTCCATAATTCTTTTGGTTTTAGGGACGATCATGGGCGGTGGAGATCACTTACCATAAGGTGACCCACTTGCTCATTTGCCGGCCTATATTTTTTATAAAAAAAAAGACGCTATTAAGCCAATATATCAACTTATTAACCTTTCAAATATGCACGACAAAATATTTAAGAGAAATATTCAAATATCGAAGGGTTAAACGGTTTCGAGCCAAACAAATTTCGTGAAACAATGGGTCGGTGAATCACAAGATTCCGCGAGCGGTGCTAAATAAAAACTCCGAGTATGCACCGTCCAAATTATTCGAGATGTTGCACAATCGGGTTACAGGGTCGATTCCGAACTTCGCAGCTGCACACCGCGATAACAGGTGTTGCGAGTACAGACGACAACGCTGTCGGACACCGTGCAGACTCAGAAACGCCTATCTTCGGCAATTACCGACTACTATTGCTAGAATTATCAATTCAGATTCATCGACAGCATGTATTAGCTGGTTCGAAGAAAAACGACGCAAAGGAACAACCGTAGCTGCTCTTTACAGTTGTCCTTTAATTCCTGAAATATCCGAAGTCCTCCACTACCATTAAACTTAGTATAGCGATCACTAACCATTAAGTGATTTAGTTAGACGTTTATCCTCTTCTGCTATAAAAAGCCGTTGCGGTCACGTTCAGAATCGTACCTTAACATACACAGGATGTTTGAGTTACTTAACCCAGTTTTCTTTTGATTTCTTCCGATAATACTGTATTTAGTTCTGTTGTTCTGTTGGTTTGACTCAACGTTGTAAACGGTTGTTATAAATGTACCTACTTTCCTACAGTTTTTATGATATAATAAACTATATATAGATAGAAAAAGGAGAACATATGATAGATAGAACAATAGATAGGGCGCCCGATGAGAACATATGCGGATCAAATTAAAGATATTCTCCGAAAAGGGCACGTCACGAGTACCCTCAACCGACGAAAATGTATGAGAAGATGTATGAATGTGGAAGAGGCGAAAGAGGTGTGTCAGGATCGTAGCTTGTGGTACTCAATAGTCTCTGCCTACCCCCATGGGACATAGGCGTGAGTGTGTATGTATGTATGTATTTATAGATACTATGTAAACGAACGTTTACGACCTTGTTATCGTATTAAATTAAGAATTGTAACAATATAACACAATACCATATTTTAGATATAGAAAAATAAATATATAACTTTGTTGACCTTTAGAAATAAAATTAGAAATTCACTTGCTTGTCTATACAAGCTATCACTTCAAGTCAGTTTTAGTGGGATAGTGGTACTCGGGTCAAGCCGGCTCATTAATGCTGCAGATAGATGTGGCTATGGACCAGCCTTACCATATAGAATCCTCCTTCAAACTGTCCTTCTTAATTTTATAAATGTAAAAGTTTGGATGTTTGTGAGTTTATGAATTTGGTTGTATGTTAAACAATCACGCATTGATCTCTGAATGGATATTAATAAAAAGTGGCACACAGGTAAACCATGACCTGGATTAGGACATAGAAGATATATTATTCTGGAAAAAGAGATTCACGTGGGCGGAGCCGTGTGCCAAACCTACTAATAAAATAAAATGTAGCCATGATGAATACGCTGCGTTGCTTCACAAGACGTGAGTGTCCAGCACAAAGCAGCCATTATGCTACTTGACGTGATGCATGATCATTCAGGAGACAATGCGCAGTGCTTATAAATCAACTGCGCGTGCGCAGCGCCCGGCGTACGTCATAATTTACGCTCCCCTCGCGAATTATGGTAAACTGAACTTAGTTTGGAGTATGAATGTTTTAATTCATAAACTTAATTAAATGGGCTCGTTGGTGATAAAGTGATTCGGCAGCCCTCGGCTTAAACACTGTACCTACTCCAATCCAGTGTAGCAACTTTCCTGTGCCGGGATGTAAATCCAGTTTCCTGGCAAATACCACTTCACACCAACTAAAACCCACCCTCCGTGGTGCAACGGGCGAGTAGCCGGCTGCGAAACGAGAGACTGTGGGTGCGATGCCCGCACTGAGAAAAATGATTGCGTGATCCACAAAAAATTGTTTCGTGTCTGGGTGTTGTGGGACCGCAAGTCCGTCGTAGTTCCTGATGCCCACGATACAGATTTACCTAGTGTGGGATCAGGACTATATGTGTGACTGATGGGTGTATTTATTTATTTATTACCTTCATTTATGACGTACAATATTCTTCTTTCACCTGCCCTTGTCCCACTCGCAATGGGGTCGGAGCAATATGCTTTTTAAGACATATTACAGAAATATTTGGCTTGTAGTTTTTACGACGGCCTGTCTGACGTCAACACCTCTGGGGACGTCGATATCGTCAATATCAATTTAATTTTATTACAATAACACAGAGGCCTGCAGATCCTGTCATAAATGAATACATTACAATACGTTATAATAGTTCGCGAACGATATTCCGTTTATATTCATCATCCAATGGAAACCGCACTGACATCTCGAAGGATATTAATACCTGATTTATTATATTGAATGCATAAGTACCTCGTATGGTGGTCTTTTATTTGTCATTCGTGCTGAGAATTGTTACCAGTTGCAGTTATTTCAAGGAAATAGGTACGTACGTGTCACTATCTGCATCTGTCTGTTTGTCCGCGTATTTCTCCTAAACTATGCAATGGATTTAGATGCCGTTTTCACAATAATTTAGAGAATTTATTATAGAAGTTTTATATGTATATGGCGCTGTGACCCAGGGAGCAAGGCAGTAACAAAAATCGCGAGGAACACCTAGTACTATAATATTACAATCTACATAGGAATAAAACAAAACAATAAATTACAAGAGATACATTTTCCACCCAGTCTGAAAATGGTCCAAATATAAATGGCAAACAGAAAAAGGGTAAAAAAAAATTGTCGTTCAGAGAGACAGTCACAAAAAAGGACTTCCACGTAATAGAGGCGCTTGTTGAAACTAGTGAAGTGACATTAAACATTCATTGTTAACAAAAATTATAACTGTACTCAGGTTTAGAAAATGTGAATAAAACAGGTTCATTGACATCGGCGTTTAGTCATTCGATAGCTAACACTACTTTTATATTATTTAGCCTAAAAACTAAATATAATGAGGAAATGAGCGATAGTAGAAAAATATTTTTGAAGTTTGTTTGGCACAGTCAATGGGTCAAGATTACGATGTCGTGCTGAGTGTGAAAGACAGTCCAAGTCGACGCACTGTTCAGGCAATACTATGTATATTCACTCACACTACATACTACTACTTTAAAACCACATCTAACATCGTTTTAGCAAGAAGGAAGTACTCAATTCGTCGCGTTTTTTTTTCTGCTTTTTTATGTAGGTACTACATCAATTTCTCCGCCAATTGTGGACCGATTTTGTTGGAAAAAATTTCACTCGATAGGGTTTAGCTGCGATGTGGTCCCATATAAATTAAGATCTGATGACGTGGTACGGAGTAAAAACATAAAACTCCTCAATGGACAACAGTACACTCGTCGCGATTGTGCTATTGTATTGGAATTTACATGCTATTGCTGTAACTACCACTAAAAATAGAAGTCGGTTTCTAAGTTTTGTTAAACGTTATGTTATGTACGATCATGTTAAAATTGCAAACATATTCCAATTCTTCCTACAATGACATCTGAATATCACGCTGATTGATATTCACGTCATGGTATTGATCTATGATAGCCGATGGGGCAAAAAAGTTCTCGAATGGAGGCCACGTACGGGCAAGCGCAACAGAGGACGTCCACCTACCAGATGGACCGACGACCTGACAAGGGTTGTAGGAAGCCGATGGATGCAGGACGCTTCCAACAGGTCGGCCTGGAAGGCATTAGGGGAGGCCTATGTTCAGCAGTGGACGTCTTGTGACTGATGATGATGATTGATCTATGTCCTTTTAACATTTACGAAAGATAACATAAACAGCAACCCGACGGCATTTATCTCTTGAACTGATATTAATAAAATACTCACTGTTAGTTTTATCGAACACCATCTCTGCACAGCGGTCAAGCGGTCGCTGGGCAGAGCCTTCCGAGGAGTAGGCTCTTCGACCAGGCTCGCAGCGGTACACTGCACCTGGTCGCGAGATCTTGTAGCTCTTCGGCGGATAGCGCTCATCCTCCGGCGCTCCTACCAGGATCCTGGGAACAAACGAAATAATATTTAATTGAGCAGTTCCAATTAATCCTTAAGTTGATAATTTCAAAACATCCTCTTTTATTCACGCAACTTTCTGTAGACCAGATTGCAAGGAATACATATTTAATTTTTAATTGTATATTTGTGATGTTACTAGGAGATTGCTCACATGTTTGTATTATTTAATGGGTTCTAAAGACCGTATGTATGGTTGATTGTAATTAATTGATCACGTACAACTCATCAGTCAAGATTAAATACCTATTTCGCTGCAAAACCTCTGCTCTCGTTGGCTCTGAGGCTGAACTTTTTTTAACATTAGCTCCGTTGAATCAATTAATCTAGTTATCATCTCTAATCCAATCCTTTAATCTATTGATACCAGGGAGTAGACACAAAGCGAACACAACTGAAAACGGGTCAGATGCGGACGACGCTGGCGCGATGCCAGCACGCAAATAGCGCGGGTTCAAACCCCGCTCCGTGCTCGCCAAAACGTATTTGTATAACTATGACTAATGTGACGTTTCGGATGCGTGTACTGTGTTTTTGTATCGACGTTTCGTCTTACGCGGATTTAGCGTCATCGGTGTAAACAGTCATCTGACTAACTTCAAATCGATAGATGACGAACATCGTGATTGCTTTATCATCAATTCACACAAGATTGAAAGAGAAAGTAAGTCATTCAAATCTACTCAATATAAGAGGATTTCTACGCATACATAAATTTCATATTGCCAGTTTGAAATCCAAATAATGAATGCATAGATTTCTGCACAACCTAAAGCAACTTCATGTTTCGAAATAGCATTTGAATTGCTGATGTCATGATTTATAAGACGACAACCTTCAGCCATTGTTTACATTTGCAAATATTTAGTGTCAGATTTCCTATTGCTTTACATATCAGTTTACAACTCTCCAGACATTACTTTCAAAATTACCTTTATTGCTAGATACTTTGTAGTTGTAATCAGTTTATTTGGATCTAGCTCAAGGGCACTACTCAGGAGTTCTAGACATGGCTTTCGCAAAGAGAAAGACTATTCGAAAATTATACAATGGGTTGAAAGCAATGTGTTTTCACTCGCTAATACACTTTTAATATGATTTTGTTAATATGTATTTGACTCAATTTGAAACATTATACTGATTTTAGAGGTTTAGACACATAATACACTACACTCTTAGGTGTAGTATAATCTGATAATAGCCAGACATAAATATTTACATTTCACACAATTATGTTGCTGAATAGAAATTCCGCCATCTATGTAGTTTTCTAACAAAATTTGCTCGAACCCACAACATTCCATTTCTCAGTCACTACTAACACAACAGCAAGTCAAATGGTATCTGTCAAAGAACTAAACTATATTTAGTAACTTTAGTGACAAAGTCGTGAGCGGATGTAACCCCGAGTTCTACGCATGCGCGGGAAGTGGGCCTATTTCGGTCCTTACCTCATATCCAGCGATTTGTTAGAACTTTGAACCGTGTTATTTTTGTATTAATGACGTGGCGGCGCGTTAATTGTGACCAGAAACAAAAATTTATAGACGCTTTTTGGAGATACCTTATTAGGAATATGATGGTTGAAATTTGATGAATTTAAGAACAAGCAATATTGTTTTTACGACATTATACTTTTTAAATATAAATTTTAAAGATCTATATATCTTTGATCCTTCGAGCCGGATAAAATATCAATTTACAAACTTTATCAAGGTTCTTAATAAAATAGGATATCGAGAAAACCTCTTTATTAGCAGTAGTGTCAATATCTATTTATAAAAATCCCGACGACCGGAACAGTGACTATATTACTCGTATATTGCAAAACAGGGTTGCGAAAGTGACTACACAGGTGAATCACATGTGGCAGGATGCCAGACACACCTGCGCTGTTTTGTTTTTTTTTATTTAACAGTATTTGAGGATGTGCGAGTGGCTTATTACTATGCCAGTATCGGAAGCACCATATTTATTTTCTTGTTAGTCTGGTTACGGGATTTCGCCGGTTTACTAGACTCAAATCTTCAATGTTTTTACAGGAATGTGAAACATTCAGTATAGAATCAAACTTAATAGTACCTTGCGTCTTAATCGAATGAAACTAACACAAGTATTTTCCAGTGATATTTGCAAAATAAACAAACATTCTGCTCAATATTTCCCAATAAACTTTAATAGTACATTTATCTTATTTACACAATACAGTTTTACACGAAGCCTGTCATTTCTCGAAATCGCAAATCTGTTTGTTTATCATTTCGCGAATTCTGTTGATGTTCTAGATGGGGGATTTCTATAGTAGGTATAGATTAATCTGTTATATAAATAAATAAATACACCCAACAGTCACACACATAGTCCTGACCCCACACTAGGTTAACCTGTATCGTGGGTATCAAGAACTACGAGGGACTTGCACTTGCGTGTTGGTCCCACAACACCCAGACCCGAAACAAATATTTGTGGGTCACACAAACATTTGTCTCGTTGCGGGATCGAACCTATGGCCTCAAGCTTCGCAGCCGGCTACTCGCCCACTGCGCCACGGAGGCTGTTTGTTATATATACAAGTTATACTTCAAACAAAATAGTAGATAGAACTCTCACGCACCAGAAATCGATTCTACACCCCAAAGCAACATCTTATCCATTACGTAGCAATTTATCGTAATATACCTATATATGATGGCAACACTATTTCCCCTTAGACTTCAATACGTGTGTGAAATTATACAGCTATTAGGGATTTCCTGAGGCATAAGGAAGGGCGGAGTGTGACCAATAACCGTGAAATGGTACGTTAGAAATGTTGAACTGGCGTTTGACTCTGTAACTATATGTGTTATCCGACTTTGTTTATTCATTTGATGTTTTTATAGCATCGCCCGGCAAACGGGCAAGTGAGTCACCTGATTGTAAGTGATCTCCACCCAAGTACGCCCACAATACCAAAAAAAACCCGGGGCGCGTTGCCGACCTTAAAGGAAAGGGATAATTAAGGGATTGGGAAGGGGAGTGGGATTTGGGCCTCTGGATATCTCACTCACCGCACAAAACACAACTTGCTGCTACTTTACGCCGGTGTTCTGTGAGACGGTGGTAACGATCTGGACCGGACCATTCATGCTGTAGACAAAAGTGTCTACTACTCAGAGAAAGTGGCCATAATTACAATTTATTTAAACGTGATTGCATTGTACATAAAAATTAAATTGACAAAGATTGCATAACAGGCAATTGCAGTGTAAGTACTTGATTTTAAATAGCGAGTCTTTTCATGCCTGACCAGAAAATAAAATGTAAAGTAAAGCCCCATTTACATGTGTTTCTCGCACGACAGAAGAAATAAAATGAGAATACTTTTGACGATCTTGACGTCATCAGCATTAATTGTATGATGCGGCTTCGTAAAAGTGTTTTTTTTGTATTCTTGCCTGTATCACCGAAATCACAGATTTTTTGCGAAGCCATTTTAAAACTAAATAATAACTTCTCAGGTACGCAGGTTTCCTCACGATGTTTCCTTCACCGTTGAAGCAAGCGATAATTAACAATTAATGCATTAATGAGTGGTAGAGCCACGCTGTAGACACTTTTGTCTACAGCATGTATGGGCCGGCTCGCCCGGTTCATTACCACTGTCTCACAGAAAACCGGCGTAAAGTAGCATGCGTTTCGTACGGTGAGTGAGATATTTGGAGGCCCAAACCCCCTCCCCTTCCCAATTCCTTAATTATCCCTTTCCTTTAAGGTCGGCAACGCACCCATGATTCATTTGGTATTGTGGGCGTTCATGGGCGGTGGAGATCACTTTCTAGCAGGTGAGCCACTTGCTCGTTTGCCGGCCTATGCCATAAAAAAACGTATCTTAGAAAAGTCAGAGGTGTATGCTCTTGGGACAGTCCGTACTACTCCCCACCGAGCTATCGCTGCCTAACCTAAACCTACTTAAGTAACGGTAAAAGAACATCTTAAATATAATAAACATAGACAATTTATGCCGAATGATAAATCATTTAATTATTACACAAAAGCAATAAATACATTCTCAAGGCACATACAATCTGTTCTTATTAAACGGAGTCAAAGTTCATTACTGTTGCATCCAGTTAAGTCTCATGGTACCTATTTGATTCAGTGTTGGTCATAAAGTTTGTGCCACTTGTCACATAGTCTACAATTCATCAAATTATGCAAAAATAAGTGCAACGCCTGCCCATAAACAAAAGCAACGCCACACAGAACTTTGAATAACAAAGCACTGCATAGCAAAAGCTAACACATACGAGGGACCTACTATCTTGGATATTAAACAACTAAAAAGTAATTTTGCGTCCAATCTTGG
The DNA here is from genome assembly GCA_905332985.1 of Mimas tiliae. NCBI lineage: Eukaryota > Metazoa > Arthropoda > Insecta > Lepidoptera > Sphingidae > Mimas > Mimas tiliae. Next base: position 2,090,553 of record HG995243.1, read on the forward strand.
GCTAATATTTGCATTTGTTTGCAAAGTGGTGATCCACTGTCGCGGGTCGCCTCATGAACCATTGAATCTCATCAACGTTCATTGTCCTACATTAGTTATAGATCTTGGTTATAGATAACATCGGAAGCATTTAACGATTCTTTAATGGTTTCTGTCTTTACCAATTTTGTAGTTTATTGTACCCCGTAGATCAATTTCGGAAGGAATATGTTTTGTTAAAAAATATAAGTTGAATACCCCATGATACAGGTTTACCTAGTGTGGGGTCAGGACTATGTGTGTGACTGTTGGGTGTATTTATTTATACATAGTTTTAAAATTTACTTTAAAACCCGAGTCGCGGTGCACTCGCTGTTTTCTGTTGAGGAGTTCCTCATTTTGCCTTTTAATCCGTCATTAAATATTAACAAAATAATTATCAAAGTAAACTCTATCGAATACAAAAATAATCATCCAAATCAGTCCACATTTGGCGAAAATATCGCGTAATATTCATGAAAATACTAAATAACACTCGATATTTAGTATTTTCATTGAGTAAAATCTGTTGCAGCTGAGCAATCTTATAAAATGAAGATAATTTGACTGTTTGCATTTAATCTCTCCTCAAAAATAAATTGCTTCAATTCTAACTCAGAAACTTAAATCTCACAGGCATATTTGTAATCAAATTTTCTGAGCAATTTTATTGTCATTTTGACAATAGCTTATGATAAAGATCATTTCATTGCCATGACCCGGACAGAAACCCACATGATATATAGACACAAGTTTACTAAAAACTTTCACTACTCTTCCATTCTTATCAAAATTTATTGTGACAAGTGATCGGTTTTTATCGTACCAAAATCAAACTCAACCAAATCTGACGAGCAAGTTCACTTTCTTTATTTCTTAGAAATGAATCGGTGAACTGGAAAATCACGTTTTTATAAGGTAAGATTTTGTTAAATTTTTTCAGCTTTCAGAACACAGACTTCTTTGTTCTGAAATCCCAGTATAAAAACCAAGCGTACCACATTTTTATACCTTATGTTAGATCATAACAGCAATTTAGTGACGAGAAACCCTTGAATTGGTTTTTTAAAAAGTTTCTACTTTATTAATGACTATAATACCTCAGAGGGGTCGACGTCGAGCAGGCGGCCGGTCGTAAAAACTACAAGCCTAATCTTTCTGTAAGATGTGTTAAAAAGCATGTTGCGCCGACCCTACTACGAGTGGGATGAGGGCAAGTGAAAGAAGAAGAAGAAGAATGACTTACTGTTCGATCAGACACTTTCATCACTACTTGATGTCTCGTGTCTTACTACGGTAACTTCGAAAGAAGACTAAATCATTTTAAATCATTCAATTCCGTTTCATCATTTAAGCTAATAAAAAAAACAAGTAGGTATACATTCGTTCACAGTTTCGGCATGCTAAGTGTACCTAAAGCTTCATCTATTTAGATTTATGTTTATGATGCAGAAGGAATCGAAAACTATAGCAAAGATATTTATTCTCAAAAATGAAAAGACGAATTTAACAAAACGAATCAGCAATATACAGTGTATGCACAAATTTTTAAATTAAAAGTCGTAAAAAAGAATATAACAGCTGTGTTGAAATTTAACTGTGTATCAAATACTTTAGTGAATATATCCATCATTGTAAGGAAGAATATGAGCCAATTTAGAGTGTGAAATTCTACAATGAGAGATGGCATGATTCATTCAGCAAGTGGTCCGACTGTCGGTGTAGTTAGCTTGCACAATTAGCACGTCCAATTCACTTATGTACCCAATATTGGACACTTGCGAAGTATATTTTATGTGAGATCTTCTAAAACGATAGCATAAGCGTCCAATCATTATGTTTTGGAACTCAAACAATGTCAGTCCAATGGATGACACGAGGATATGGCGCCACACCAACATTTAGGATCTGCGTGAAGACCTTGTCCATCAATGGGACAGCGAGAGAAGAAAATAATGACTATATATCGATGACTTATTCTTATTTTTGTCCAGAAATAGAACAGTGAGTAAAGCAAATAATGAGGTCACACGGATGACTTCTTCGATTTCGTAATTTTTTTTAACTCGTGATAACTAAAGTTTAGGCTTGCAACCTACCACGCCGGAGATGGCGGGATGAGCTAGATTGATAACTGGTTGAAAAATGTTTCAAAACAGATACGTGGAAGACAGGTAAGGATACCTTTGCCCTGGAGTAGGACGATCACCAGCTAATGTATTTACGTATGTATGCAATTCCTTTTGCGAATGCAAATTAAAAAATGCGAACAATCTATTCTACATCTCTATTCTACGTAAATATTTGTCTATGGTTTATACTCTGAATACCTTATCGTATTGTAATATAGGTGAGTTTACAGTGAGATATGAAATTTTCCGAAGCACCATCTTGATAACAATTTTAATTACTCAGTTTTTCTAGTTTTTAATATTTTTTGTATGAATAAACTTATAATAATTTTGATAACAGTCAGTCAGTTGTCTATAGTTTCAATTACGTAGCAATTATTATGAAGTTTAAAAAAGAATTAAATAAATACACCCAACAGTCATATACATACTTCCGACCCCAAACTGGGTAAACCTGTATCGTGGGTATAAAGAACTACGAGGGACTTGCGGTCCCACAACACCCAGACCCGAAACAAACTTGTGGATCACATGAACATTATTCTCGGTGCGGGAATCGAACACCCGCACTCTCGCTTCGCAGCCGGCTACTCGCCTATTGCGCCTCGGAGGCTGTCAAGATGGTTCTTAGCTATGTTTAAAGAAATTCAGCCGCTTAACAGATCATTATTTTAATTAATACTGGGGGTTTTATGGCATATTCTAATCGCATGTCTCGGAATAAATTATGCATTCAACAATCGCGAATCAAAATTTCACCTCTCTATTCATATTGACACGTTGTTACCTTGCAATCCCTTTGTCTACGACCTACATTCGATAAACCCGGACCCGTTGTCTAACCGAAACACGTACGTGTACGTGAAGTGGAATATACAATACCATTTGTGCATTCTATATTATCGATAAACCATTGGATGAATGGCAACGAAAATTTTCCATAGATGACTACTCAAAAAGTTCTGTGAAAACTATTTATAACCCTTCGAAAGAAACAATATCGGATAATTCTATAGTACAATTTGGTTTGAGTTTTAACTTCAAAAAGTCATACTTGTGTTGCCCTTAATTGGAACATGTGCCTGGATATGTTCGCCGGTGATAAGCTTGGCGAACAGTGGGTGTACTAGTTGTACATCTGCCTAACACTTCAGGGATAAAGTTTATGTTATAGAGTCGAAGATTTCCTGATTTACTAAGAATCCGTGATGCCATGCCGATGGACGATTATTAAGAACCTAACGTTGATACTCCTTGTTTAAACTACAATAAAACTACCAAGTTACAAAAATACAAATCTACTATTGTAAGATCAGTTGCATATAAACTACATGTTTTATTTTTATTTTTTATTAGCTTGAATGACGAGACGAGCAGGTCGCTCGCCTGATGGTAAGCGCCACGCCTGCTCATAAACAGAAACAACGCCCCACATAACTTTAAATAACAAAGCACTACATGACACTGGACTGCGCTCGTCACCCCGAGACATAAGGTGTTAAGTCTCATAATGCCCAGTAATTACAATGGCTTCAATGTCCTTCACACCGGAACACATCAGTGCTTACACACTGTTGCTTGGCGGCAGAAATAGACAAAGCGGTGGTACCAACACAGCCGGCCTCTTGCATACGAGGGACCTACCACCATATGTCACTATTTTATCCAGTCACGACAAAATGACTACGGTACAACTGATGGTAAACGCAACGCTGTTCAAGAATAGTGTCGATAGACGATATAGGTAACTCTTGTTGATCGCCAGAATAATATGCCGGCTTACCTAATTGCTTCTTCAGTCTCCGCTAAAAGACCCAAGTAAAGAACCAAAGTTTTAGGTAAATTTTCAAACCTTTTACATCGCCAAACCAGCTTTTTTCATACTGTCTGGACATTTTAGAATCATCAAAACTAAATACCACTTAAAACCTATAAATAATAATTGCAAATATTGATAGAGTTATAATATAAAATTTAGTAAGTTATACAGCTTTTATCCAGCCAATATGTGCAATTACGATGAAATTATTAATGACCAGGTGTTTTTACCGGTTTTAATAGGGCTTATTCCGAGTTAATTTCATATTTAACGAGCGATAATTAATTATATAGTTAATTGATATTGGATAATGCTCATTACTGTTATGAAATCTTTTTTGGTTTAGTAGGTATATTATTTAATTTTTAAACAGTAGAAAATCGATAAAAGTTATCACTCCAAACTTTTTGTATAATCTTTGCTCGCGGCTCCGCCCGCGTTAATAGCCTTTTCCAGGATTAAAAACATATGTCCTAATCTAGGTCATGGTCTACTTGTGTGCCAAATTTTATCCAAAACCGTTCAAACATTCAAATTCACAAACTTACAAACATCCACACATTCACATTTATAAGAGCAGTAGGAAATAGGATAGTATACATACATACATACATACATACGCATTCACGCCTGTAATCCCCGGAAGGGTAGGCAGAGGTGTAACCAGTACACCCACATTTCGCCGAGCGTATCTCCGTCCCACGATGTGATAGGGGGCGAGCCTATCGCCATACCGGGCACAAATTCCAGACTCCGGGCTGATACTGAGCATTTCGTAATAGAATAACCCAATACCACTTTACCCGACCCGGGGATCGAACCCGAGACCTCAGCGTTGGCCTCAATCGTAACGCGTACGCATTACAACTGCGCCACCGAGGCAGGCAGGATAGTATAGGCTTACAAAATTCCGTCACAATGTATTCAATAGTGGGTGGGCAAATATCTAAATTGTCACCACCTACTACACATTGAGTCTGGGTTTAAAATAGACGCCAAATAAAGAAATGATGTCAAATAATTAACTCTGAGTAGTTCTCATAAAATATGCAATCTGATTCAAGCTGGTAGTAAAATACATGATAAAAGCCAGCGTTCGCTCGTAATGTCAAATTAAATCATTTTAACCCATCTTATTTAATAAAATTATCTTTATAATAGCAGCGATGGCTCAGTGGGGAGTGGTACGGGCTGTCGAGACGAAAGTCGCAGGTTCGAAACCAGTCCCAAGAGCCCTCTGATTTTTCTAAGTTACGTCTGTATTAAATTGTTATCGCATACATTAACGGTGAAGGAAACATCGTGAGGAAATCTGCATACCTGAGAAGTTTTTCATAAGAATTTCGAAGTATGTGAAGTCTACCAGCCCGCATTAGGCCAGCGTGGTGGACTAAGGTCTAACCCCTCTCATTCTGTAAAGCAGGCCCATACCCAGCAATGTGCCTATGATACTGATAATACAGGGCAATGACTATGGACTGTATAATACAGGGTTACTGAAAGTAAAGAAAGTAATAGTACAATTTATCAATAAAAATTCTTTCATTTTGTGGTATAACTACAGACTACATGGTCTCCTGTCTACCATTTAACCCTCATATTAAACGGTGAAGATACGTAGCATGTCATTAAGGTCCACATTCTTAAGGTTTCTTTATATTAAAATTATTTTGTAAGTCTTCGCTATCGGTTGGTTGCACACGACAGGATTTAAATCCGTGCAAGCAATTAAGCTTAAATACAAATAGTAGAGTCTTTTTTAATGACGGAACTTGGTTCCCGTTGCGCATTGTGAGGGTCAGACGGCAGGTTGCCTCACAGCATACTAAATCCACCGTCAAATCATGTTGGGAAGACGAACGCTGGCATTAAACCGGGATAACGCCAGGCAGAAAGAAAGAAAGAAGGTAGAGTCTTCTCTAAATAACACGTTGTATTTTTTTTTATTAGCTTATTTTTTTTCCTCGTTTGCGTGAGGCCGGCTGGGTTGGTACCACCGCATTGTCTATTTCTGCCGCCAAACAACAGTGTGTAAGCACTGTTGTGTTCCGGTTTGAAGGAATTTGAAGCCAGTGAAATTACTGGGCATTATGAGACAGCCCCAAGAGCATACACCTCTGACTTTTCTAAGATATGTGTGTATTAATTGTTAATTATCACTTGCTTTAACGGTGAAGGAAACACCCAGGAAACCTGCATACCTGAGAAGTTTTTCATAAGAATTTCGAAGGTTTGTGAAGTCTACCAACCCGCATTAGGCCAGCGTGATGGACTAAGGCCTAACCCCTCATTTAGTAGAGTAGGCCCGTGCCCAGCAGTGGGACGTATATAATACAGGGCTGGTATTATTATTATTATTTATTTTATTATGAGACTTAACACCTTATATATCTGGGTGACGAGCGCAGTCCAGTGTCATGCAGTGCTTTGTTATTTAAAGTTCTGTGTGGCATTGCTTCTGTTTATGAGCAGGCGTGGCGATTACCATCAGGCGAGCGACCTGCTCGTCTCAGCATTCAAGCTAATAAATAAAAGCAGGCAGGCGGCCGGTCGTAAAATCTACAAGCCAAATTCTATTATTTACAAGATATCTACTTTCCTATTATTTACAAGATTCGTCATTTTATCTGGAGCCTGTAAATGTCCATAGGCGGTAGAGGTCACTTAACAACACATCAGAGGTTATATTGCTCGGTTTCCGTCCTCTACTTTAAAAAAAATCAGGCCTATCATATAAAATTGTATATTGTATGTAGTATTCACGTGGCGGCATTCTCACGAACAGTTGGACAATGAACGAGTGCAATCTTCTCATTGAAACAATCAGCGACTTACAAGATACCGCGAGGGTGCGCCATGCGGGTCCCATTGCACTGCTGTTATACTAAGGACTACTACATTATTCTATGGTTTTTTTCTTTTATTTCGAAAACTAACAAGTATTCACTAAATTGAAATCAATCACGCCCAAAAGAAGTTAAACAATAAGTGCCAAAAATTCCAACGGTTAAAAAAAATTCGACCCAGCACTTTAGTTTAACAATCAAAGATACAGTTCGTATTGTGTTGAAATCGATACAAAATCAAATTAAGAAACACCTGTTTTCCACACTAGAATAGTCCCAAGCACCTATAAAACGGAAACACCACGTCAGAGACCACCAACCTTTTACCAAGCGCAATTCAAAATCAAAAGTTACTGCCACAGATCTAAAATACCAAACAGAATTACCTTTCCAAATACAAATATTTAGCGTGAATAAAAACTGTGCTCCAAATTATTTTAACCTTTTTTATCATCGCTCAATGTATCTTGGTAGAGCCATGCTGTAGACACTTTTGTCAACAGCATGAATGGGCCGGCTCGTCCGAAAACAGAAAAACAGAAAACCGACATAAAGTAGCAGCTTGCTGTTGTGTTTCGTACGGTGAGTGAGATATCCGGAGTCCCAAATCCCCCTCCCCTTCCCAATCCCTTAATTATCCCTTTCCTTTAAGGCTGGCAACGTGCCAATATTTTTTTGTATTGTGGGTGTACATGGACGGTGGATCACTTACCATCAAGTCACCCACTTGCTCGATTGCCGGCCTATGCTATAAAAAAACTATTTATTTATTTTGCGTACAAGACGGAAACGAACAGTATTCATATAAACCAAAAGGTATACATATATGATCGTTGTTTAACCAAAATAGTTTCCAAAATTAAAAAGGGACCTTATTTTTTATAATTTTTTTATTCCCATGTGTGCCATGTTTGGACATATCTCACATGCCAAAGGTTTGCCACCTCTGTGATGTGTTCAACAATATAGTGCATGCAGGTATGTGTGTATACGAGATGTTGCGCAACTCAATTCGGATTGATCCCAAATGCAAATGATGGTGAAAGTTGTACGTGGGTTGTGTAGGTTGGATGCAGACTCGTTGGCGTGGTGTGGTATGGTGTGTCAAGGCGTGGTGGTGCTGGTGCTGGTGATAATCGCTTATCAGTAAAATTCAATTACTGTAGAAAATTTCTAAAAATGTTTAGATTTGAAATCAGTTTTTTATACCATTGGTCGACAAACGAGCAAGTGGGTCACCTGATAATAAGTGATCTCCACCGCCGAAGATCGTCCACAATACCAAAAGAATTATGGGCGCGCTGCCAACCTTAAAGGAAATGGATAATTAAACCATTGGGAAGGTGGGGTGTATTTGGGCCTCCGGATATCTCACTCACCGTACGCAGCAGCAAGCTGCTACTTTACATCGGTTTTCTGTAAGACAGACCAGACAGGCCCGCATGAGCCGGCCCATTCATGCTGTAGACAAAACTGTCTACAGCATGGCTCTACCACACATAAATTACGAGGCATTATGATACTTAACATCTTATATATCGGGTTAACGACTGCCGCCATTTACACTCCGAATCTATTGTTGCTTTTTGGCGCCAGCCAGAAACCTAAACGATACTGCAAAGCAATTACCTACGATTGATAAAACTATCCTGATTTCTTACTTTATTCTTAAACTACTAGATTGATAAACACAACTTCTAAACATTATTCAAAAACTACTTTAACAGATATAATGATGTACAAATAGAAACGTGAAATGTAAGCGTCAGCTAAGTGGGCGAGCGGCATTGAACAACAATTTTATAATGCCAATATTGTAATAGCGTGTTCAACGGTTCCAATTTATTTGATCGACTGACTTGAATCAACAATAGCTGTACGGTTTTTTAGGCTCCATTCAATCGAAAGGCTGGTCAGACGGTTCAACCGCATGCGATTTAGCATGTCAACTAAAATAGAACCGTGTGAAGCCGCTTTTATTACAATAAACACTAGCGTCTCTATCGAAGTCAGTATCAGCTAATTTTGTACAAAACAAATACTTTTAAAGTACGTATTATTAGAGTTCATAATCTTAGAAGAACGATTGATCTACAGATTTAAACTAGTAGCTTCTGGAATAGAACCCATGACCCAGTGATCGCATAGACAGTAACCCACTAAGCTTCGCGGCCCTTAAAAAATACAACGTAAGATATAAATATGAAAGTAATATCAAAACATCATTAATAACAACCACATGATTGCAAGTCTTTCTTCCACCTGTTTGTTAATCTGTCCGAAAAGACATTGACACATGCATAATTCAACAGGGTGCAGATGGTGGTGAACGGTGACCGTTAATGGTCGCCAGGTGGCACCTGCTACTTCCCTTTGTACTTAAATCCAGTCACAGATTGTGATAATTTTATTTGAAATGTATTTATGAATTAGGCACAGATAGCAGAACATTTGTTTGCGGCCGTTTGACAATCCATTATTGCAAGGCAGCAACATGAACTGCTTTGCAATTTCATATTTTGGTACATTGTTTTTATTGTTCAGGTAAATAAATGAGCATGAGGCCCGACTGATGGTAAGCCAGGGTACAGACATGCCGCTGCTTACTGTAAAGCCATGAACGAGGCGGAACCTACTCGCGCAACTGGTTTTGCCGTGAGAGGCTACCTGATTATTTTTCTACCCGAATGGATAGGGAGCACCGTACACTTAAAGTAACAGCTATAGTGGCTCGTTCAGGTGAATCGCATTCCAGGGTCAGTCAGTGTATATCCAGTAACTTTAGGCGGCATAATTCTGCCGTCCGTCGAGGTCGACTGCTGACTGTCAGTCAACATTATATTGCGCGTCATCCGTGGCCCGGCTCGCGCTGTCACGCGTGAATTAACGGCACCATGACACACGCTCTTATTGCCAGCCAGTCTAATACTATTGATCAAATAGTACCTGTACTTAAATGTAAGTAAAAGACTGTGTAGTTTTAAGTCAGTTAAGCAGTGGCTTGGAAACAGTATATTTGAACAACGCCAATGATCAGATGACATTGTAAACGTTGGAGTTAATGGATAAAATTCACACATGACTCAAAAAGCGTATCAAAAATGGTTTATTGGCATAGTGTGCAACAAAACAAAACAAAAAATGAGACATAATATACACCCAAAGATCAGTAGATGTGTTATAATGGTGACCACAGATCAATAAAATTACTTTGTGATTGATAGGATATAAAAATATGAGATTTATTATACGGACTGTACAGACTGTGTCGACAAATATTTTAAATAAATAAATAAGTAAACCCAATTTTATCCAATAATTGACCACGAACTATCAAAGTCTATCTTTTTAATTCCTTTAATCGTAAACTGCACACAAATAATAGGCAGTTTATAAAAATATCACATTATTTTGTTTGCACTGCAAAATACTCTAGTTGCACGTTCTACAGGAAATCTAAACAACCATCAGTTGCTATGCTGACCTACAATGATATAAAACTGGCAGATTTCCAAACGTGACTCACAGAAGTCGATATGAATGGATTTTCGCCATGAGTAATCCGCTAAGTTGTTATAATGATTAAAAATTTATTAATGATTAAAATTCCCTATGGTGTTACTGTTCATATATAATTGGAAAGGATATATCGATAAACATAATATTGGACAGACAAGGAAGCAACCCTGACAAAAATGCATATTTTTTTATTTAGTAAACAGCTGTTTGATCGCATTTGGCCGACCATCATATTATCTATATAATAAATACACTCACAGGCCACGACATAAAATAGCTTGTATTGTGGGGCTCAAGGACGACCGACTTACGTTCCTAGTACACTCAAAAAGTACAAGGATCGAACCCATAGCCCTCCACTTCACAGCCTACTACTACTCGCTCACTGCGCCACATGATACATGAATAACATATCTCACAAAATATACACATCGTAAAAACCACTTTCTCCCGTATCATAAAAAATGATCAATTACAATAAAAGTTACACGAGGCAAGCAAACAGACAGATCTGAAGATATACGGTTCCCTAAACTTGTAACAACGCTTCGTCGGCCTAAACCCTAATTAACATCTTATCTAAATTAGTATCAACAACGTTACTACTCGCTGTTCTTATAAAATAATTAGGACCATAATCTCGGTCGGCGTGAAATACGAGCGAGGAGCGATTACAATAATTTCGGGGCTTCGGTAGCGCTCTGGGGGATACAGCTGTAAAGTGGTTTACACTGTAAACCAAGAAGCGGCGTTCAATCTGGAGTACAAGACTTTAGAAATTAGATGTATTTATTTGATGATGAAATAATTCTCGTTCTCGTATTCACCAAATCCAAATGGAGCCACTAGATATATATATTCTGATATTAGAAACAATAAAGTTAGTTAATATTCTAATTTAATATAGAAAATTCGCTTAAAAACAAATCAGGGCTAGATGACCGCCAACATCTCCCCACATGGTCTGTAGTACGTAAGGAACATACCGGTGGTAAATTTACAGCGAGCACAGACACGTGATACTGCATCGTTTATCTACCGTCAGACGGACCACCCGCGCCCTTTATACCGTGATATATTGCAGATCAAGTGACCATCGCCCTCCGCACCATCTTACGAAGAGACGTGCGGTAATTGCTCTGTAGACTTCTGTTTTTTTATAGCAGAAGATCGACAAACAAAAGGACCACCTAAGTGATATCCACGGTCTATGAAGAATACTCGTAGAATCATGAATCAACTGTCGATCTTTAATTAAACTAATCGGGATGTGGCAGGCTGATTTTTAGGTTTTCGGAAATTTAATTAAAAGCCATTATTTCACGTTGGTTTTCTGTGAGACAGTAGTACCACCCTAGTAGAGCCAGTCCGTTCATGCTGTAAACAAAACTGGATTTGAGTACATATTAATTCCTTAAAAAGAGGAGTATAGTGATTTTTAAATCGGGAATAAAATTCATCTGCAGATCGATCTATCATTGTAAAACTCACCGAAGCGAAAAAAATTGTCAAAGTTGTAAAATTCTAAAAGGTTGCACAAGTCCATATTACTCAAGTTATAGACCACGCTATTTTTTTATCTTACAAATTCGGAGTCTCTAATGATGTTTACTTCACTTCCCCTTTCCGAGTTATATTAAGTACATAATTAGTCCAAATATAGCATGAAGAGAGCTTCCATAATAGATGCATAAGTAGCAAATAACGTTGCTAACTCGACTTTTACTGCTGTTTCCGGATTTCTTACTACTTACTATATATACTACTCATATTAAAGATTACAGATTACTCTCGTCATTTTAAGACTCTTAGAGATACGTAAGTGTAAGTATATTTTTTTTTACCAAATATATTTTTCACATTTGAAAAGAACAAGATAAACACACTTTATGAAAATAGATATTTAAAGAATATTCTAATAACCAATTCCGAAGAGTTATGAACAATTACATAACCTTGATAAATCGAACTTCTAACGTATTACGTCATACCTTTCTTTGCTACTTAGCAACCCAACTAACGTAGTTACCAGCTTCTGTTTCGTCTTCATGTAAATCAGTCGCCACCTGTGCCCTCCCTCGCGCGGGCGGTAGGGCGGCCGCGGCACGGCAAAGGATGCGCACGCGCACGCGCCGCGATCACCTTTCGTTTGTTATGATAACACTTGAGCGGGAACTCGCCTGGCTGCATATTAACTACCAGACCATTCACCATAGCGTTAATGTTGGAATATTTAGAAAAATAATTAATACTTTTACGTGAACAACTGAACGTTGAGAATTAAACAAAACCGAGAAGATAAAGAACTGCAATTGCTATAATTATGACATGAGAGATTTAAACTTCGAGTCTTCCCTTTAAAGGGTTTGTTCAGTAATATTAGCTGCTAACAGTTTAAGCCAAAACTTCGTCTGAGCTACTTCTTCTGACCCATGTCAATTGGGACTGATGATTTTCTCACTCAAAACCACTAGTCCTGGACTTTACAGCCACCACTATTGATACCACTGAAGTTATTTATGATGACAGCGTTCAATGTTGTAAAATGGAGCCGAATGATCGTCCAGGGTCCCGCGTGGCGCGTGGGTACGTAACGTTCTAATATTAACCGCCGATTGGTGCCGAGGTGAGCTGTTTGTTGACATCAGAGCCCAGCCCACGCCGCTGTGTTAACCAGTTAATGGACTGTCGCTACTGGTTAGAAAATTAAGAAGAATTACTTTACAACAATGGTTATAAATACTTTAATCAATCAATAGTTTCTCATCTCATAGGAATGTTTTTTTTAATGCATAGGCCGGCAAACGAGCCAGTGGAACACCTGATGATAAGTGATCTCCACCGCCCATGTACGCCCACAATACGAAAAGAATTATGGGCGCGTTGCCGACCTTATAGGAAAGGGATTAAGGGATCGGAAAGGGGAGGGGGATTTGGGCCTCCGGATATCTCACCGTACGAAACGCAGCAGCAAGCTGCTACTTTACGCCAGTTTTCTGTTAGATAGTGGTAACGTCTCGGACGAGCCGGCCCATTCATTCTGTAGACAAAACTGTCTCTACCACTCTTAAAAATAGTTTCCACACATCGGCCTGACCATGGGGTCATGTTGTATGGACAAGGCTAACTTATATCGTGAGTATCTAACTACGAAAGACTTACGGTCCCACAAAACGCTGCAAGTCCCCAAGTCCTTGTTCCCCATTGACATTTAGTTACTGTTTTGGCCGAAGATACTCGTATTGTCTCCAGGATTAGATGTTGCAGGTGTTGTATGAGAGAGAATGCAATATTATAGAGCTGATTACAGTACTAATAGAAATTGGGCAATATGGCATGTCTGCAGAGTCCAACAGAAGACTATAGCAGGAAAATTATAACAAAATTAACATAATGTTTCAGATTTACAAGTCTATAACTTTTTTAAATTAAAGAGAGCATTAACCCCATATCAGCTCCTTTAAAACATGTTTTTGAGTTAACTATCACAAATTATAATAATATGTTCCATAATGTTCTTTTTAGTAACAATAACTTATTATAAGAAGAAACGTTAGCGTATTATTCCATAACGATAACCAAACAATGTTTTAATTCACCATAAAGTCCATACACAGAGTCCATGAGCATAAAAATATTTAATCGTGTACACGTGTTTTCATAATTCATATATTTTGGTACGAGCTAAAAATAAACTTCAAACTTCCTTTAACGGTTAGTTCCTACAGTATTTAGATGTATTGCAACTGCCTGTTTTCATACATTTTTTCTTTCTTCTTTAAACGACTTCAAAAAAGTAGGAGGTTCTCAATTCAGCCCCTTTATTATTTTTTATTTTTTTTGCTTTCTTTTTTATTTATGTACATCGATTTCTCCGCCAATTGTGAACCGATTTTGTAGGAAAAAAATTCAATTCGATAGAGTTTAGCTGCGATGTGGTCTCATATAAATTTGGTTAAGATCTGATGACGGTACGGAGAAAAAAAAACTCCTCAACGGACAACAGTACCTACACTCGTCGCGATTGTGTTATTGTATTGGAATTAACATGCTATTGCTGTACATTGAAGTCGGTTTTTAAGTTTTGTTAAACGTTATATTATTTTATTTAAATTTTTATCCTGTCTCGGCATAGTGACTACGCTACACCTGATGGTAAGTTGCTTGGTGTTATGCCCTGTATTTATAAAAGAGGGGGCAAACGAGCAAGATGGTCACCGCCACCATGTTCCGTTTCTGCCTTCCTAAGACGCTTCGCCCATAAGCATTCAAAACATATCACTGATCAATATTCCAATTGTTATAGGTGACCTTTTCAAACAAACTCGCGCCGTGACTCCATTTAATATTTTCACACAAATTTAAGTGGTATGAAGGTAAATGGAGTAGGTCATTTTACTAGACAAACTTTACTACAGCCTAAGTACGTGTAGATTCTTTGAGCCCTTTTTTGTAATATTTTTATTTGTTTTTGGATACAATTTTCTCTTTTTAACCGAATGGGAAACAGGTGTGCGCCTATGTATGTATGCATACACAAGTTTATGTCACTACTTGACGAGTTGAACGACTGGAGAACTATTATATTGTAATGTAATCCGACCATTAGAACTACACTTTTGACTTTATTACATTTTTACAAGCCAATAATTCAAATAATTTATTTACTAATTATAGACCGCGAGGCCACCGGGAATGAAAAAGGAGAGAATATACCTAAGTCCAAGAATGGATCACAAATAGGACATAATAATGATGGTGATGAGCAACTAGACCATTATATACACTTTTACACCTCGACATTTTAAATACCTACCACGGGGAAGAGATTATAATACAGTCTCCGTGGCGTAGCGGGCGAGTAGCCGGCTGCAAAGCGAGAGGCCGTCGGATCGATTCCCGCACAGAGACAAATGTGTATGTGATCCACAAATAATTGGTTCGTGTCTGGGTGTTATGGGACTGCAAGTCCCTCGTATGTCCCACTTCCCACGATACAGGGTAACCTAGTGTGGGGTCAGAACTATGGGTGTGTATAATGGAGCCGTAATATTTTTACATGAGGTACTATTTTTGTTTACTTAAGACTCTTGACCGTTAAAACTACTTCTTTAACCAAACCCATGTAATATGCTATGGCAGAACCTAGTTACAGTTGTGAATTAGCACCTTTCACTGAGTTCATATCACACGTTAGCGAGGTGTGAAACCCTTTGTCTAATGTTACTAACATGTGAACTCAAACGGTATTTAGTACACTTTCTTTTTTATTGATAAATTCATATGTATAGGGTAGTTGACTAGATTATTTTATTATTTAAATAAATAAGTTACGTTACTCAAAATCTATTGCAGAAAGAATTTTATAAATCGGACCAAAAATAAATAACTTAGAGGCCATTCAAATCCTGTAGAAGGGGTAATTGTCAAATGACAGACGACGCAAACTTTGACGTCACTGTGTAAAATGTTCATTATGGTGCACGCGTGCAAGCGAGATAGTGCGATATCCCTACTACGCACCCACTTTTCCTCATACCAACATTTAAAGTCATAACTGCGGGCACATTTCAGAACCAATTTTGTATGTTTATTAATAAAAGGGTTTCTTTTGTGTATCATTTTTGGTTGCTTATAAAATAATGTATAAAATTCAATATAAGAAACTACCCTATTCCCCGATCGGGTTTTTCTAATGACTAGCTAGGAGTAAGTAGTAATAATCAATATCGTTCGGACTTTAACTTCTTCAAGAGTTAGTTTACAAGGTGGTAGGTCCCTCGTATGCGAGAGGCCGGCTGGGTTGGTACTACCGCTTGTGTTCCGGTTTGAAGGACATTGAAGCCAAAATTACTGGGCATTATGAGACTTAACAACTTATGTCTCGGGGTGACGAGCGCAGTGCAATGTCATGCAGTGCTTTGTTATTTAAAGTTCTGTGTGGCGTTGCTTTTGTTTATGAGCAGGCGTGGTTTCCTTTAAGGCCGGCAACGCACCCATGATTCTTTTGGTATTGTGGGCGTACTTGGGTGGTGGAGATCACTTACCATCAGGCGAGCGACCTGCTCGTCTCGTCATTCAATATAATAAAAAAAAAGTTAGACTGCTCGACAGCCAAAGAGAATCGGAGTTAAGAAGTTAATTAATAATCGATAGGATTGCACTAAAAACGTGTATTTTGTTCAAACCTATCCAACTATTATTAAAAATGTGAAAGTTTGGATGTTTATGAGTTTGTGAATTTCGATGTCTGTTAGTTAATTATGCCTCAACAGCTGAACGGTTTGGAATGAAATTTGGCACACAGGTAGACCATGACCGGGGTTGGGATATAGGCAAGTTTTTTTCCCGGAAAAGGCCTTTCACACGGGAGCAGCCGAGAGCAAAAGCTAGTTGGTTATTATTTCTTTAGCAGTTACTAGTTCTGGCTTAGGGTTAAGGTTAGAAAAGATAGACAGGGCATAAGAGTGTCATTTTTAAGGAAATTATCACACATTTATTGTTACAGCTAAACAAAAATAATAACAAATAGTATAAAACAAATGTATGTAAACTAATTTAAATGCGGAAACGTGTGTTCAAATGTGATATCTATTGCAAAACAGAGATAAGTGTCCATTGACACGAGTCTATCCTAATCTCTGTCGGTTCGGCCTAAATTAAGGTCTGGACTCTGGAAGCGTTACTTTTTTTTTATAACTGAACATATTTGTCACAATTATAAATAGGTGACTGCCTCGGAGGCGTAGTTATAATGCGTACGCGTTACGACCGAGGCCGACGCTGAAGTCTCAGGTTCGATCCCGGGTCGGGTAAAGTGGTATTGCGTTTTCCTATTACGAAATGCTAAGTATCAGCCCGGAGACTTGAATTTGTGCCCGGTATGGCGATAGGCTCTCCCCCTATCATATTATGGGACAGTGATACGCTCGGCGAAATGTGGGTGTACTGGTTACACCTCTGCCTACCCCTTCGGGGATTACAGGCGTGAGTGCGTACGTGCGTATGTATAACCCTGCACTAAGATATAATTTTAATATAGTGGGTATCAGGAACTACGAGGGGCTTTCGTTTCTCTAACACCCAGACCAGAAACAAATATTTGTAGATCACACATTCGTCATGGTGCCTTGATTAGTACACATGGCCTCGCGTTTCACAGCCGGCTACTCGCCCACAGAGCCACGGGAGTTGTTGATAATAAAAAATCATTAAAATAAATGTATCAGTGGCCCAGTTATAACGTCCTGGATTTGAGTCCAAAGTCGGACAATAACTCAGTTAGTGTTCGATACATGCAAACCGCAAACTTTTGGACACCATCAAAAAAGAAAAGATGCATATTTAGGACATGTACTAAGACATGATAGATACGAGCTCCTTCAACTCATAATGATCGGAAAAGTAGCGGGTAAAAGAAAAGTTGGTCAAAGGAAAAAGTCATGGCTGCGGAACATCCGAGAGTGGACAGGGATAGCGAGCGCTGCTGAACTATTTCGTCTTGCAAAGAACAAAAGACAGTATGATGAACTGACTGCCAACCTTTACTAGTTGGAGAGGTACTACAAGAAGATGAAAATTAAACATGATTTACCCAAGTTTGGATTTGTGCCCAATGTTTAAGCAAGGCTTAATCCTAATATATAACTCCAAAGTAACAAGAATCTTCCAAAGTAACAAGAATCTGAGTCTTAAGGAAATGTATTACATGGCAATAAGCTAGTCAACCACCAACGTGTGCAATATAAGGCCGCGTTAAGTGATGTTTACAAGATTCGAATCCGACCATATGGTCGAACGTCACGCGTGGGCGCGATAGCTCAGTGCTGCAACATTTCTTAGAACAACACCTTGGCACAGGCGTGGACCGAAGGGAATGGGGGCAGTAAAGTTTAAGGTCAGCAACTAACCATATCAATCGATCTTATAATAGTTTGAACTAGGCCTCATACTTATAAGGGATAAACTCAACATAAAATGGATCCGATTAGTTATTATAATGTTTAACCTTATTTTTTTATTTATCTAATAAATATCTTTCATCTCCATTGTTTAGTATGATTTTATAAAATTAAAATTAAATATGTGTTCTTTGATGAAATAAACATGAGATTACCGTTGACAGTGCCCGATATAGCGATAGGCTCGCCTCCCATCACATCATGGAACGAAGTAAGCTCGGCGAAATGTGGGCGTATTGGTTACACCTCTGCCTATCCCTTCAGAGATTACAGGCGTGAGTGCGAATGTATGATTATATTTTTTTAGAGCATTTATCCTGAAGTTTTATTTGGTTAATTGATAAAATAACATATTTTATATACTGGAGAAAACGTTTTTTCTCTTCGAAATGAAATGAAATAGTTTTATTAATCATGTAGGCAAATAAAATAGCGCTTATGACAAGTCAGTACAAAATAAAGACACTTATGTATAGAAATCATATCAACTAATATATACATAACATACATAGGCATCATCAAAATACACTGGGCAACTATAAATTTTACAATATTTTTACTATGGAATAGTCCAGAATTGTTAAGTATTATTATTATTTTATTTTTTCATCTTATTTATGGGTCGGTATGGACCATAGGCATTACTGAAACGGCACGTGTTTTAAAACTACCACCGGATCCAAAACTACCCAGCCCGAGAAGACCCGGCGAAACAAACTCAGTGAGCTTACTTTACCACTGGATTTTACGCGGCGCGACCCAGTCCTGAGAAGATCCAGCTAGATAAACTCAGTGGGCTTGTTTTTGGTCCGGTTTTTCAACCCAGAATGAGATTAGGGAAATACAAAGTCCTATTTTTATTTTAAGGGCGATTCATAGGGACCATGTGTATCTCCAACATTGTTATTTTAAAACTGCCACCGGATCAATTTTCCCCCAACACTTCCCCCAATAGCTCGTGCCTAATCCAGCCCTGCAGTCTAAAGGTGACGAATAATATTCGATCACGTTCGCTTACCGCAAGCAGATTCATTATTTGTTATTATTAACGTCACGCACCGGATTGTGGTCTGAGTGACAAAAGTTTTATTAATTGACTTTATATAGGCAACATTCATGAAATTATATTACCTCCTTTCATAAAAATTATCCTATGTTACTTCTTATACCTCCAAGAATATGTGTACAAAGTTTCATGATGATCGGTTAAGTTGTTTTCGCGTGAAAGCGTAACAAAAAAACTTACATTCACATTTATAATATTAGTATGATTTATGTGTACCTTCCCTCATGTAGTTATTCTCATGAAATTCGCCATTCTTCTGGTATTGTGAGCGTGCATGGGCGGTGGAAATCACTTCCCATCAGGTGGCCCACTTGATAATTAGCTGGTCTTTTTTTTTATTGCATAGGCCGGACAAACGAGCAAGTGGGTCACCCTGATGGTAAGTGATCACCATCGCCCATGTACGCCCACAATACCAAAAGAGTCATGGGCGCGTTGCCGACCTTAAAGGAAAGGGATAATTGAGGGATTGGGAAGGGGAGGGGATTTGGGCCTCCGGATATCTCACTCACCCTACGAAACGCAACAGCAATCTGCTACTTTACGTCGGTTTTCTGTGAGACAGTGGTAACGACCCGGATGAGCCGGCCCATTCATGCTGTAGACAAAATTGTCTACAGCGTGGCTCTACCACTCGTATAGGTCTATGCTATTAAAAACTCTCTTAGTGTCAATACTCCATATTTGGCCCGTTTTTTGAGAGAAGAGACTATAAAGCAATATTCACTATTATTTGCCACAGTACTTAGAATATAACGTTGTATATACGTCACTAATGGCCGTTCCCAATATTAATCTTCAATATCACGATAGATAGCTATCGTCAAACATCCGTATTGTTCTATCTACTGCTTGAATTCGTCCCTATTATTCAGTTATGTACGTCGGATACTATGATAGCAATAGATAGGCAGTTATCTGGGCCCTCTTTTGCGTTATGTTCGTATACAAGCTGAGAAAGAGGAATTGTGTATAAATTATATATTTAATAAAGTGAAGATATGATGTAGATTAGAAACATAATTTTGAATTTAACATTTATCTATAGTTCTCATTTTTACCCCTGTAAATGAAATAATAATAACGAAAACTATTTACTGTTGCAAAACACAATGTAATAACGAAACGTTATACTGTCAATACATTACGACTCTGGATATGACGTGATGATGGTGTTCGCATTATTAAGTACATAGATGAATGTCTCTTGAACATGATTTGATTATCAAACTGTGCATTATTATGATTTATGGGAATTTTAGATTTTTTTAATATTTTATTTTAGATTTTTACCTATTTTATTTAGTTTTTTGTATGTCAGTGCGAGTAACATCTAAGACTTGTATACGCATGGCTATTTCTTCAAAATTCGTTATTTATTTCGTTTTTTTACAGCCCCGGATATCTGTTTATCCGTCAAAATCCACCGATAAAGAAAAAACTAAATAACTTTATCGACAGATAGCACATAAAAAATATTGGTACGCTTGAACTGTCATTTTCATACTAACGTATATCTGTAGTTAGCTACCAGTCCTCTCATCGATAGACAGCAACGAAGAATAGGATTGACTGTCATTGGTAAGTTTATTGGGACGGTCAAACGGCAAATAGATAAAATTTTCTATCGCCGGTATAGCAAAACTAGAGACAGACAGAATATAGGGAACGGCCATAAGGTGTCAGTGTCCTCAACCTGCCCTAATGTGGATCGCCCACGCAGAACCTTGTGTCCTACAGAAAGACAGACAGACGGGCCGGACGGATTTCTACATTCAGCACACGTGTAGTAGGCCGTAGTTGGGATTGAATGGATGACGTCACGATTGTAGGCGCACGCGCAAGCCATATGGTCGACCGCATAAATCTATTTGAAGTTTTGTTGGTGGGAGGGTATCTAATATTTTTTGTACTCGACTGGATAGCGACCACCGTACAAATGGTGGAAAATAGGCGTATAGATGAGTCGCATACCAGGGTCAGCCAGTGGATATACAGTAACTTCAAGCCAGCACAATTCTAACGACCGCGACCGTCGAATAAGACACAATTTTTATTAGGTGGTAGGTCCCTCGTATGCGAGACGCCGCCTGGGTAGGAACCACCGCTTTGTCTATTTCTGCCGCCAAGTAGCAATGTGTAAACACTGTTATGTTCCGGTTCGAAGGACAGAGAAGCCAGTGAAATTACTGAGCATTATGAGACTTAACACCTTATGTCTCAGGGTGACGAGCGCAGTTCAGTGCCACGTAGTACTTCATAATTTGAAGTTCTGATTGGTGTTGCTTCTGTTTACGGGCAGTCGTGACGCTTACCATCAGGCGAGCGACCTGCTCGTCTCGGAATCTAAAGGTACTTAAAAAAAATACTATGTACCTTTCTTGACAAGCAACTTTTTTATATAATATAGGCCGGCAATCGAGCAAGTGGAAAACGTGATGGTAAGTGATGTCCACCGCCCATTAACGCCCAAAATAGCAGAAGGATAGGTACACGTTGCCGACGATTAAAGGGAATTAACGGATTGAGAAGTGGAGAGGAATTTGGACCTCGAGATATATCGCACACCGTACGAAACCGAAGCCGCTACTTTACGTCGGTTTTCTGTGAGACCTTAGTAATTCCCCAGTCGAGCCGGCTCATTCATACTGTATACAGCGTGGCTTTACAACTTTTTGTTTGGTCTGCATTGTAATTACCATCAAGTACAGTTCACAGTACAGTGTAGGCACATTGCCCTACCAGGATAAAAATAATCTTAATAATCAATACTACATAATTATGTATTTGTGGTTTCGTGTTATTAATTGTTCTGTACAGTAAATATTTTTTATTTAATAATAAAGTTGTGGTTAAAATGTAACGTAGGGATGGATAGATGGTAGACAACAAGGAAAGTCAGGAATGGAACCTCGGGTCATTGATTTGAGAATGGAATTATTAATTAATATGAAGATATTTTTTTTACTGCCTCGGTGGCGCAGTTGTAATGCGTACGCGTTACGACTGAGGTCTCGGGTTCGATCCCGGGTCGGGTATAAATGATGGGTTTTTCTATTATGAAATGCTCAGTATCAGCCCGTAGTCTGGAATTTGTGGCCGGTATGGCGATAGGCTATCACATCGCGGGATGGAGATACGCTCGGCGAAATGTACTGGTTACACCTCTGCTTAATGCCAGAATCCACCTTCTCGTATCATAGATTTTATGTTATTTGGTATTATATAGGGCGACCCGTCGTATAATCCCCACAACCCACAACGAGTACCAAGTTTCGCCATTGTCTCGTCCGTTAATCAGCAGATGTACCTCGCGCAGGGTAGGTTAGGTAGGCTTCGAGCCTAAGATGTTGGTGAGATACTATTGATTAAAAAAAACTAGGTATTTTAATCTATATACACACCTTCCACCTGCCCTTATCCCACTCGCAGTGGGGTCAGCACAACATATTTTTAACACGTAACTGAATCCATCCACTTCACTCATTCTTGTAAATTTAATCACATTTCCGTTGTTTTACCAACAGGAAAAATATTAACGTAAACAATAATGTAGGTATGTCTGGTAGGTATATCATTAACGACATCTATACGATAAGCCTCCGTGGCGCAGCGGGCGAGTAGCCGGCTGCGAAGCGAGAGGCCGTGGGTTCGATTCCCGCACCGAGACAAATGTTTGTGTGATCCACTAATATTTGTCTCGGGTCTGAGTGTTGTGGGACCGCAAGTCCCTCGTAGTTCCTGATACCCACGATACAGGTTAACCTAGTGTGGGGTTAGGACTATGTGTGTGACTGTTGGGTGTATTTATTTACAAAAACATAAAATCTTGTGGAAATTTTGTTTCTGGTTTTTGTTATTTTCGTATTCATACAACACTCCCTGCGGATTTTAAAACGTCAATAATATTTTTTAAAGTATATCTTATTACTTATTTTATTTTATTATAAAGCCCACGCGTGATTCTTCGATGGACTAGACAAAGATGTTACTAGTCCTAAAATGGTTTGTCGAACTTACTACCGACCCCTAGCCTCATCGCTCTAATCGAGCACATATCAATCCTGGCAATTAACGCATATTTTTCTAATAAAAACAACCACTTAATATTTTGATTACTCAATCTGTGGTTGAAGCCCCATTAATAAACGATTCATATACGACATCATATTATATCATATGGATTTTACATCTACATGTACACTAATATTATAAAGAGGAAAGATTTGTATTTTTGTATGTTACGAATAAACTTAAAACTGGACCGATTTAAAAATTCTTTTGCAGTTAGAAAGCTATATTATCACTGAGTAACATAGCCTACTTTTTCTCCCGGAAAAGGCCGTTCACGCGGGCGGAGTCGCGAGCAAAGGCTAGCATTTTATTATGTTTCCATCCATCACTTCAAAGTTGTTCGTAATGTAATTTTCAACTAAGTACCACTCACGTCTCAGACGGATGCACAAACAAATGACACTTTGTCACCAATTCAAATAGTGACCTAAGCTGACTGACCAAACGATTTCTAAGAACTAAAAACAATTTTAAAGTAATGAATCATTCCATAACCTCATTGGTTTAGTGACAGCGTACTAAAGCTGAGATCCGCGAGGTGCTGGGTTCAATTCCCAGTTCGGACAATCACAATTTATGTTAAATTTTTTCGATTGTAAAATCACACGTGAATTGAAATATGTGCTCGGTATGGTGATAGTGTCGCCTCCTATCATATCATGGAACGGAAGTAAGGTCGGCGAAACGTGGATGCCGCACTACTTGCACCTCTGCTGACCCCTTCGGAGATAAATGCATGAAATAACGTATACGTATAAATAAATAAATAAATACACCCAACAGTCACACACATAGTCCTGACCCCACACTAGGTAAAACCTGTATCGTGGGTATCAGGAACTACGAGGGACTTGCGGTCCCACAACACCCAGACCCGAAACAAATTTTTGTGGATCACACAAACATTTGTCTCAGTGCGGGAATCGAACCCACGGCCTCTCGCTTCGTAGCCGGCTACTCGCCCGCTGCGCCACGGAGGCTGACATATGTATGTATGTATGTATGACTTCATTGATTACATCATTTTCGTCTTTAGGCTAATTGAGACCATTCGTCAATGTGATTCAAAATGTAAAGACAACAACCTCCGACCTTCATGACGCAGCGGGCGAGTAGTTCATGAGAAACGAAAGGCCACAGGATCCATCACAACACCGAGAAATATTAAATACCTCAACACTTGCTCCCATTTAATTCATAATAAGATACAATACATACATAAATACATAGACTCAGGCCTGTTTCCCATAGGGGTAGGCAGAAACAACGAATTTCCACTTGCACACCTCTTTGGCCTCATTCACTCTCATTAAATAATAAGATACAATAGGTACTTCAAATAATTCCCCTATTCAAAAACCTAACCTTAAATAACCTAAGCGTTAAATCCCCCTGACATCAAGCTGGTGGGGGATACCTGATGATTTTTGTACCTGACTAGATACCGAGAAAATCCCACCATAGTGGCTCATTCAGGCGAGTCACGTTCCGGGGTTAACTAGGGTATATCCAGTAAGGTCAGGCCGGCATAATTTTGCCGACCTTTAAAGGGCGCAATGTCTCTTGAAGGTCGAAATTATATTTTGACTACATTGGACTTCAGGGCCGTAGGCACTTAGCCGCGCCAGGGTAAAAAAAACAAAAGGGCTAAAAAAACTTTGAACGTAGTTAGAAAACATCTCGATTAAACCAGCTTTAAAACAAAACTCCGCATCAAAATCGATACTTTCTTTACGCACTACTATGCTACAGACATTTACACAACAGATAAAGGGGTCAAACTTACAACACCCTTCTTTTTTGTCGGGGATGAAAAAGAAAAATATGGAATACACCATACAACAACTACCTTTATCAACAACAATTAGTAATGATTTCTTATGTTTATGCGAATATTATACATTGAAATAAAACTAGTTTATACGGATTTTCTCGCGGTTTAATATTTATTTTTGTCCCGACGTTTCGAAAGCTTTTCAGCCTTCGTGGTCACGGGAGAGACTGAGGTGTAGGTCGTCTCGAAAATTTAATGTTACATGCGATAAAATCCGTATAAACTAGTTTTATTTCAACAATCAGTAATTCATTGATCACTTGTTTCCGTCTAAATTACTATAAACTAGTAAACAAATGAGTAAAACACTACGCCCTCCATTGATCGATTGGATTCGTCACAGAAAATACCCGGGTTTGCGTGACCGAATGGCATCATAGGTGTATGACCGTCGGGTAATATCTTAAAAACAAGGTACATTTTACAGGAAATAGACATTTTCTAGAAATATATATTAATAACATCAAAATTAGTGAAGTTTAACTTAGTTTTTTACTTCTTAGCTACGAATGCTTAAGGGCGCATAAAAAAAAATATACAAAGTGGATTTTGTAGGAAATAAAGGAAAATGTTTGAAACAAATGTAGCTATAATTGTGTATACTTTCATTGTATATACAAGACCTCAGCGTCAGCCACAGTCGTAAATAGTACGCATTAGGTACAACTGCGCCACCGAGGCAGAAAGAAATACATTATATACAATAAGAATAATATTAAAGAGCTTCATGTTAAAGAAGAAGTTATGAGACTCAATGGTCTACAGAGTATGCTCAAAAGCGAGCAAAGTGGAAGCGTGTAATAGAAAGGTGAAGCCTAACACCAAGCTGGCCAACGCATATAATATATACAGCACGCAATAAAAACGCAAAAAAATAAAAAAAATATAAGAATAAGAGGCCTTGACATCAGATATGAGAAAGTAGAAAAAGAAGGAATAATATCAGTATCAGTTATTAAATATCTTCACTAATTTACTATAGTTACCACACTATGCATCAGATAATATATGGATTACTAGCTTTTGCCTTTTCTGGGATAGAAGTCAGTAAGGAGTAGGCCTCATCCAGGTCATGGTCTGCTTCAATTTCATCCAGAACCGTTCATCTGTTGAGGCGTCATTGACTAACAAACATCCAAATTCACAAACATCCACTTTTACATTTATAATAGTTATAGAAAGTAGTAGGATAAGAACCACAATATTCCCAATGTATTAAAGATAAATAATGTTGACGTTATATTCTAAATCAAGTATTAAATAGGACAAGAAAATAATTATATTAAGCTAGATAAGGTTATCGCACAAACATTGAACTTTTAATTGAAACGGGGTCGTCCGGTCGCTGGTCGCCAGTCGCCGCTAATCTATCACCGTTTGTGCTCTAATATGTCAATATCTTATGTACAAATTGCATTCAACTGTCAGGTCGATTCAACTATTTGAAATAGTTGAGTCAGTTTTTAGATTTCTGTACTCAAGGGTGGATCGTAACTTTATTACTAAGCCTACGCCCGCCGCGCGTCTGTCCGTCTGTCCTGTCTGTTAATGTATCGTAATACATAACTGGCAATGCAGGGAAAATTTATCAATTAATAGAGTATGTTTTTTATGGCATAGGTCGGTCACGTGTTGGTAAGTGATCTACACCGTACATGTACGCCCGCAATACCAAAATAATCATGACCGCGTTGCCGACCTTAATGGAAAGACATAATTAAGGGATTAGGAAGGGATGGGGAATTTGGGCCTGCGGATATCACACTCACCGCACGAAACGCAGCAGCAAGCTGCTACTTTACGTCGGTATTCTGTGGGACAGTGGTAACGACCCGGACGAGCCGGCCCATTCATGCTGTAGACAAAAGTGGCTACAGCGTGGCTCTACCACTCAAATATATCTGTTATTTAAGCAGCAATAGCTCAGCGGGCTATCGAGATGTAAATTGCAGGTTCGAAACCAGCCCCAGCCTCCGACTTTACTATGTTACGTTTGTATTCATTGTTAATTATCGCTTGCTTTAACGGTGAAAGAGACATCATGAGGAAGCCTAAGACTGTTACGATAATAATTTCGAGGGTATGTGAAGTCTGCCAACCTGAATTAGGTCAGTGTGGTGGATTAAGGCCTTACCCCTATCATTCAGTAGAAAAGGCCCGTGCCTAGCAGTGGGACGTATATAATACAGGGCTAGTACAATTATTATTATGTGTTACTACTACAGATATCCTAACAAATAATTAAATTTATATGTGTATGGGTTCGGAACCATCGTCGGTGGGCGAGTCCCGGACTTGACCTGTCTTTGAGAATACAGCCAAAGAGTGTTGTGGTCATATTTGCACTATACCTACTTCTTCTTCTTCTTTCACCTGCTTTTATCCCACTCGCAGTGGGTCGGTGCTACATGCTTTTAACATATGTTACAGAATGATTTGGCTAGTGGTTATAACGACTGCCTACCGATGTCAGCCCCTTTGGGGAAAGCATTTGCACTTACTTACTAAGAGATAAATTACCATGCCAGAGTAAAATAAATTTGTGATCCCTTAATGTATTAAATCTGTAGGTTCTAAAAACAGTTTACGAATCACATTTGTTAGTGATTGTTTTATTTAAAGAAGTCCGATAAAACGCAGTTGCAAATGTTTGATTAGTGAACAAGCTTTGTTTAAACTCTACATACTGCAGTCAATTACAATGTTTACTAGAAATATGTATATTATTATGTACATAATTAATCGGTTGATATAAATAAAATTGGTTTTTTAGTATACCGTTAATTCCAACAAAACTTGCATATCATTATAATAATATATATCGTAGAAATAACTATAGTACTGTATTTTTTTTTTTTTTTTTTTTATTCCATACAGTCACTCACATAGCTCTGACCCCACACTAGGTAAACCTGTGTCGTGGGTATCAGGAACTACGAGGGACTTGCGGTCCCACAACACCCAGACCCGAGACCAATATTTGTGGTTCACACAAACATTTGTCTCGGTGTGGGAATCGAACCCACGGCCTCTCGCTTCGCAGCCGACTACTCGCCCGCTGCGCCACGGTGTATCCTTACTGTATCAAATTATAGTGCAGTTATAGATCAGATACTTATGTTTATGAACAGATAATCTATTTATCACTCGCGTAGTTAAATATATATTGCAGGTAAATTATACTCAATATAGGATTAAGTATTTTTTTTATCCTTTATTCGTTTTCATAACCGACACAACTAGCTGCTAGAGATATGGTCAAAATACGCCACCATCTTCTAGATTCTTCTAGAGTGGACAATTCCTATATTTATGCAGGATTATGCCTCAAATGTAGAAAATTGTCATCGTAGAATAGGAAAAATCAGAACACACTTCGCACACGAACCTGTCGTATGTTCGAATCTGGCGGGGTACCACCGCTTCGTTCATTTTTGCCGTGAAGCATCGTCTGTAGAATAGAATAGAATAGAAATCATTTACTATCATGTGTTACGTTTCGGTATGAAGGACATTGAAGACGGTGAAATTATGAACATCGGGGGAAGAACAGTGCAGTGTAATGGAGCACTTTGTAACGCTACTATTTATAGTCAAGCGCGGCGCTTAGCATCGGACGAGCGACCTACTCATCTCGCTTTATAGGCGTTCAAAAACAATTAAAAAACATGGCATTAGCAATTTTCCACTTCAAAAGAGACCGTGTGTCAACTTTACTAATAAAAAATCCAGAGTACGAAAATAAAAACATTACTTATCTGTATTTTCCGTTTAGCTTAGTTTTAGTCATATGTTTGTGGTATTCATACTGCCGAAATACAATACAATAGACGTCAATCTATTCGACTGTATTTTCCATCGTATTTTCAAGCCGTTTGTTTGTTTGTGCCAATTGTTTCTGTATATGGGTCCTTACGTCAGTCCTATAGTCCAATGACATGGATACAAATTCTCTTGAAGAAGCGACAATGTTTAGTGGGTTCTCTCTGTAGTGCCCTCATGAGTATCGTGATCATCATCGGATGGTCCGCATTTCCATCGGATGATATTTCTCCATCGGCTTCTGTTCATCGCCTCTCTCACAACTTTATGGAACCCGGCGGCTGATGAGTCTCTGATCTGGTCCGTCCATCGTGTTGGGGATCGACCACGTGAGCGTTTTCCTTCTGTGTTCCCAACCACGATGAGTTTCTCCAATCATCGCCATATCATATTTAGTGGGTTAAAACCTCAAAAATCTGCTGTCCACTGTTCGGCCCCCATAGTAATAAGCGGGTTGTAAGTGCTCCTAGTCTTGGTAATCTTCAAAATATCTATCTCTATTTTTAGTAATCGGGGGCAGTAATTAATCTGGCCCAACTATCTACACATTTATTCATACGCTCCTAGCGAATCCAAACACTCATGCTCCAAACTAGCTACTAAAAACCGAATCCTTTTGATTAATATTAGTAAACAGTCCCAAGTCTCTCTAAACAAAGCATTTTTATCGAAGATCTGTACATCATTTAAAAACCCTACATTCTGATAACTTCACATCCACATGGTTATTTTAAATTCACAAAAATGACTAAAACATAATTGAAATATTTCTCAAGGTACCTGCCCATAACAGGCTAATGTAGGATCAACATGCCAGAGAGCTGAGGTCACCTTGCGCTTGCAGCTTAGACGATTGTGCATGGCAGAGTTAGGTTATAAAAATATTGCTATAGGGTCTCTATTAAGAAGGATGAATTCCATATTTGTTAAGATTTCTGCAAGAAAGTTAGATATCTCTTTTATCGCTCGCTAACTTTGACCATGTCGCACGAAGAACAGAATGGAAAAGCTAATAATAACAGGGAAAATAGAAGGCAAAAGACCAAGAGGATGGAGCCCGAAACGTTGGTCTGACCAGGTGTCAGAACAGCTGGAGAAACCAGTCAACGTCGCAATCCATCAAGCCGAAGACCGTAGCAAATGGAGAAAAACCATTGCTAGAATCCTGGCACGGAGTCACGATCATCAACAATGAGGGAACGACATAGGAGGAGGAACTTTGACCATTCATTTTAAATTTTTCACAAGAAGCGGATTGTTTGACTAAAAAGTGAAAAAGTGTGCTAAAAAGTGACGAATGTAAGGAAAATGCTCGTTCTCTTACATTGACGTCTTATTTAGCCAGTTACATGCCGCATTGGTTGACGAATGCCCAGTTACTGTCTCTTGTGTTTTTACACAAAACTTTTGGCTAAACTTCAGAATCATCAGATTACTATAAAAAAAATCAAGCTGAATGCATTTTATTTTTAAATCTAATAAGACTTTATGAAGTGACTAGCTTTTTCTCGCGGCTCCGCCCGCGTTATTGTTCTTTTTCGGAATATAAAGCTTATGTTCTAGTCCAGGTTATGGTCTAGCTGTGTGCCAAATTTCATCCAAAATCATTCAGTTATTAAAGCGTGATTGACTATCAAACATCCAAAGTTTCACATTTATAATAGTACTAGGAAGTATTATAGTAAAGGAGTTAATTATAGTATAGGAGGTCCCTGCACAGCAGTAACACAGTGTATAGATACGGGGCTGATACTATTATTATTTAACTAATCAGTTTTAGCACAAATTCTTATACAAACTAATAAGATCACCTTCCCACAATCACTCAAACAAACAACTACAATCTACAACCGTAGTTGACATAAATGACCGCTATGTCCTGGGTTCAAATCACAGGTCGGGCAATTACTTAATAAACCTTAAAAATACATGAGTTTACATTATCACATCATGGAACGGAAATAAGCCCAGCGAACCGTTGGTGCACTAGCTGTACTGCCTACCCCTTCAAGTGTGAACTTATGTTATACTTGACATAAATATAAACGGATACAACCAGCAACAAAAGAGCACCTCACATAATTAGCACATCCGATTGAACCACCGTTAGAAATTATCAAATTAACCCCTTTACGTAAGCAATGGAGGCGTCTGTAGTCGTGGTTCCATTTAAATATCAATTAATGTATAACTGGATGCAACTTCCGGCGCGCCGTCCGGTGACGTGCATGCTAGGCCTCGGCGCGGTGCACGGCGCCTCGCCTGCCATCCGGTCGAGCCTTTGTTCCAATAACTTAAGGGACAGGTCAGTTGTTCACTTCCAGGAGGTTGTGCGGGAAATGGAACAGACTTTCATCTACCTCATTATATTGTATTATACTTTTACCTTTTCCGACACCGATTTACCCTCAATCATCATGAGGTGAAATCTTCAATTTGAAAGGGCTGCCTCGATGGCGCAGTTGTAATGAAATGTATGTATGTATTTTGAATGGAGATAATTGGAAGAAGAATAAATTAGATAAATCAGCATAATTATGCTTGCAATCAAAGAAAAGAATAAAACAACAACATCCAAATCGAGTAATTGAGGACCTTCCTCCGTATTTTTTTCGGTTAGTAAAATATGATACTATATGATATTGTTTGAGCTGTTCAACCCGAAAATAACCTCAAATTCGTCATTGTTTTTCTACGGTCCTAACCGGTGCTAACGTATAAAACTGAATGACATTGGCAACGATCATTCCAATGACATAATACTAAGCCAAGCCAGCCAATTGTATCCAATCTCCTCTAATAAATCCTAAACAGGTTGTGGCAATGCCGAGCGTTTGCGTTGCTTTATTAATAAAACCATTAATGGAATTCTTATAACAATTTTTGAATTTTTATTCCATCTATGCCAACAACAGCAAGTTTTGGTTCAAAACTATTGTATACGTGAACGGACCACGTGAACAGCCTTTTCCGGGAGAAAAATAGCCTATGTATTTCCCAATCCAGGTCATGATCTACCTGTGCGTCAAATATCACAAAAAACGGTTCAGCTGTTAAGACGTGATTGACTAACAAACATCCAAATTCTGAAACTCGCAAACATACAAATACACATTTATAATAGTAGGACCGATATTGACGGGACTTTCACTGGCAGATAGCTGATGTAATAAGGAGTAACTTAGGCTACTTAGGTGCTTTTTTATCCCGGAAAAAAAGCCGCGAGTAAAAGCTAGTAATAAATATTATTACTTCTATCCATCTATATCAATAACCGATATAATGAAAAGATGTCACAACCTAAATCAATTTATAGAAGAACTTTTTAATTAATAACCCTTTTATTACTTAACCTACATTTTCATGTAGTACAAGTTGAAGTGACATGTAGAGTTTTTATATTTTAAAAACATGTGGCACCTGCGCCGCGCCGCGCCGTGCCGTGTCGTGCGGCGTGCCACCTTGCCTCTCACCTTGACTCATCTACTTGTGTCATTACAACCTCTACATGACATAATGCTTCCTCGTGTGGGCTGTGTTTGCTAATCTTTATTTTATAATGGTAGCTGAGTAATGTATATTCGCTAAGACTAAACTAAAGCGCAACACGTGACACAACATGTTTGGTTACATGAACTATTGCGCGTGGATTGTTGTTGGAAATATATTCCATGTGTATGCATGTAATCATGTGTGGTTTGAAGCGAATTATGCCAAAACTCTACTTTCTTATTTTATTAGTTCTGTGTTTTATGTCGTAATTCTAAAATTATGACAATCTATAGGGTCTCACTGCTAAATTCAACATCTCTACATACAATTTTAAAGTAAATGACTTAATTTGGCTATGCGCTTCACAAGCTAGCTCTTGCTCGTAGCTACGCTCGCGCAAACTTTTTCTTACTGAAAACTCACTAATTACAATGAAATGATTGCTTCTATCACTCAGTCATATGAAGACGCAGATAACTAATTCAGTTTTTTTTTTGGACCAGAACGGACTAGAAGTTTCAAAGATTTACCTACGCACAAACTCGGAAAGTCATAGACTTACACACTTCTCACCTCTTTGTATATTGTGAAGATAATATAAAACATAGGCACAAAAAATATATACAGAATCTTACATAAACAGGTGAATGTAAACATGAATATGTAATTCAGAGCATTATTGTGAAACTGATAATTTTAACCGATAGGTATTTATCGATTACGAAGAGAGAGAGAGGCAGTGTTGCTAGTGACATTTACAAAATACACCATTTTATTAATTGGCAACTAAAGCAATCAATTATGGCCATTAATAAGTTGCCAAAACATCGCATATGGGCATTGATAAAATTGAGATTGATTTTTAAAACGGTGAGAGGTAGAGTCGAAATCATTTATTCATGATCATCAAATATCATTTCGGTATATTTGTACCTAAACGATGTAAACCAGAAAAATTGATTTGAGCAGATTTTCTTCAAACGGGGCTAAGAACCATCTCGATTAAATTATCTTTCAAACAAAAAGCCGTATTCAAATCGTCCATTCGTTTAGGCGCTACGATGCCAAAGACGAATAAACTCGCATACACACAGTGACACACACACACACGCATGCACACACGGACGCACACGAAAGGTTATGTGTTCAAAGTTCTTATACCCACAAACGACTAAAATTAGGTACTCGTACATGATTATGCGTATGTTTTAACTTGTTAACTGGTAAAAAAAAAATACGAAAAAACCATAATCGTCGGCCACTAATATACGTCATAGTTTGACTCTAAGAAGCCTTATGTCAGATGAACGAGTCTATCATGGAGCCTTTTCTGTTATAAACTATTAAAATCTTGTTAAACAAAAAGGATAAAAAATACAGAGCAACATTTTGCTGTGCGGGCATATTAATGATGATATTCGGTCAAGGAGATCATTACTGGAAAGTTTAAAGGAAAATACACGTTCTCAACATTGACCCGATTTATAAAGACATCGAAGAATATCACATTCATAAGAATTTTGTGGCATATAACGAAAACACTTACGTCATGTATATTACTGTTTAAGGTATGATTG
Organism: Mimas tiliae; assembly: GCA_905332985.1. Lineage (NCBI taxonomy): Eukaryota > Metazoa > Arthropoda > Insecta > Lepidoptera > Sphingidae > Mimas > Mimas tiliae. Next base: position 2,124,713 of record HG995243.1, read on the forward strand.
TATTCGCGACTTCTACAAGGTTAATGTTAATTTACTTGTGAATTATTTATGTTATATTCGAATTCGTAATAAAGTTTTTAATATACGTACGCTAGTGTGGCACGAGGCCGGATCCAGGATTGACTATTTTTTTATTAGCTTTAGATGACGATTCGAGCAGGTCTCTTTTGTTTCCACCTGCCCTTATCCCACGCGCAGTGGGGTCGCCGCAACATGCTTTTAACACATGTAACAGAAAAATTTGGTTTGTAGTTTTTACGACCGGCCGCTTGCCTAACATCCGGCCCGCTAGGGTAACACCCTCTGCTGATATCATTATTAAATTAAAAAGTTACTAAAATACCCAGACAGTTAAAAAAATCTCCAAGCGAACATCAAAACAAATGCAAGGAATAATTCATCTGAATTTGTAATTTTGGCACAAGGTCAACGCGCACGGAGTTCATATCATAATTAACTACATTAATTGTGCAAAACACGTACAATTATCGTTTAAACGATCAATTTAGACGCCTTCACTCCCGCCATATGAATATTTGAACCTTATTCTCGCTACTTCGATATTGCTGTTTAGAGATTTTTTTAGCTTGAATGACAGATCAAGCAGGGCGCTTGCATGGTAAACGCCACGCCTGCTCATAAACAGAAGCAACACAACACAGAATTTTGAATTACAACACACTACATGGCATTGGACTGCGCTCGTCACCCTGAGACATAAGATGTTAAGTCTCATAATACCTAGTAATTTCCCTGGCTTCAATGTCCTTCAGACCGAAACACAACATTGTTTGACAGCAGAAATAGACAAAACGGTGGTACTAACCCAGACGGCATCTCACACCCAGTAAACTTTGATGGTAGATGGAAAAGCGAGGAAGTTGATCGTCCGACGAATCTACCATAACCCATTGGACCAACACGGTAGATCATTGCTCCAAACTCCTATCTTCAAAGGAAAATGAGCTTTTAACTCTGCAGTAGAACGTAAAAGGCTTATAAAACATGGTACGATTAGCATAATATATCTCTCATTGCTCGATACCTACGCCCTCACGCCTATAATCCCCGAAGGGGTAGGCAGAGGTGTAACCTACTCCCACATTTCGCCGAGCGTATCTCCATCCCATGATGTGATATGGGATAGGCTATCGCCATACCAGCCACAATTCTAGACTCCGTGCTGATACTGAGCATATCGTAATAGAAGAACCCAATATTACTTTTACCCGACCCAGGGATCGAACCCGAGACCTCAGTGTCAGCCTCAACCATAACGCGTACGCATTACAACTGCGCCACCGACGCAAAAGTAATCTTGACACTATTTACTATAGATATTAATGCACAAAAACCATTTAACTACATCCGATAATATCCAATTACATACTCTTGTGTTGAATAGGACACGATTTTAAATAAGCTTGTAAGAGATGCCTCTTTTTTGTATTGAGCTAGTACAAATGAGGTGAGGCTCAGTCGCTCGTTGTCACTCTTATACGCACGCAGCCCGCGTTATGGGAATAGTAACATAAGTACATGAAAGCAATTGAGTAGCTCTTACGTTATTTCGTCATGTACGGGACAAATTTAAGGCCTCTTGTAAGCCGTACTCAACACTAACATACTCATTCCTAAATATATATTCACTAACAAATATACTGTGTCATATTCAATAGCTAAAATAAGCGTATATTTTATGTTATCGTTGTATCCCATAAGTGCAAGGTCATATGTCACTAGAGGTCACTTTTTGTCGTAGTGATAAATGAAAATGTCGAATAGCTAAAGATAAAACCCAATGCGCGCGAAAGATTGATGAACCAAAATTGTAAGAGAACCATAAATTCATGTCAAGGCGAACTGAACGTATCGCTGGCCACGAACTGCGGTATACCATCGGAACAATTTTTTATTTACCACGCGTATGTGTTTTTTACAAAAAATGTATCGGTGTACCGAAAAAAAATAGTTATATCCAACGTCTGTCATTTGATGTCACTGCGTAATCGGTATGGTAGAGTCATTAACTGATATTTGTCGTGTTTGAATATACTTTAATGGGTTAAGGTATTAGGCTTCTTTAAATATTACATAATTTAGATAAGGAAGTAGTGTATACACGAGTTAAAATAAATGTCTAAAACACAATTTAGATGGAGACAGTTTCTCCTATAAAAGAACTGTGACAGGAAATGGTCATTGAACATTTGTCATGGCCATATCAAACAGCTTTTTTAATGTTCAACTCGCTAATCATTTTATTTATAAAGCATTTAGTCATCTGGTGGGTATAATGCACCTGTACTGCACCAAGGATCTGGAGACCAAATCTCGTATTTAACTGACACTGCGAATGAATTTTAACCGAACTGAGATTAGATTTTGATTTGGCTAAAAAATGATATTCTGCTCCTCTTTAAATTCAGTCCGGTATATAATCTCATATCGATGTCATTGTCATCTCAATTCAGTCACAACTTTGACGTTTATATAAGAGCATGTGTCATTTAAAAATGTTAACAGAATGCCGTTTTGGCTTCAGTCAACTTTTATTCTACTTTCGATCTCATTACGATCTATGTTCACATTGACGTTGATTATTGAGAGTACCATTTGCAACTTTCTTGACGCTAAGACTAGAGATCGGAATGATATTTTGAACATTTAAAATAACGAGAATTGGCCTCCTGACTAAAATAAAATACATACATACTCACTCACGCCTGCACTCCCCGAAGTAGTAGGCAGAGGTGTAACTAATACATCCACATTTCGCTGAGATTATAAAATAAAATATGTATTTGAATAACTAACTTTTGCTCGCGGCTTCGCCAGCTTAAATGACCTTTTCCGGGATAAGAAATAGCCGATGTTCTTATACAGATCAAGGTAAACCTGTGTGCCGAATTTTATCCAAAAGCGTTCAGATGTTATTGATTAATAAACATTCACATTTTTACATTTATAACAGTAGTAGTATTTCATTTGTCCACCGTTCACTCAATGCTTAGGTTCATGACTGTAGCGGTCCAAGGTTATAAGGGCCTTCCACCAATGTCAGTCATAAACGTTGCAAAAAGTTGTAATTAAATGTAATAATTACCAATTGTTGCAAAACTCCAATCTCATTATATCTTATGTAAAACCCAGATCTATCTTCCAATATATCTTGGCAGGGGGCGTCTTATATGTCATACATGTTGCAAAATAGCTAAATATATTATTTGAAGTGGGCTGGGCACGATCGGGGTCACGGGTACGCTCGGCGCCGGCGCCGCGACGTGCCCGCGTCCGTTCGTTCGATCACACATCATTTCTTACGGATGACTGACGCGCAGTAAGCACAATACTCGTAAAGCGTTTGATTTCTATCAACTTTCACACAGACTTCTTTTATAGTTTATATAACGTAGTAATCGTTATCTTTAAAACCTCAAATATGAGCCGAAATGATTACCCCTATTCCTACTATCTAGGTATAGCTTTTAAATTAAAGGTTGGCAATAAAAGTATAAGAATAAAATAAATTTTTGGTATTCATTGGTTATGGTGAACACTTCCTATCAGGTGACCCACTTGCTTGTTTGCCGGTATTTTAATATAAAATAAATCCTCCGACATAACCACTAAGAAATATATAGATCAACGTTTTTGAAAGTCCCGTACCCAAAGAGTGCCAGCAGAACCCTATCAATAAGCCTCGTCCTCTGTATTCGTCTGTCTACCCTACTTTTAAAATGCTCTATCTTTTGAAACTCAATAGTAGGTTAAAATGTGCACAAAACTCGTGTTATCATGGCGGATATCCCAACAAATAATAAAAAATACAAAAGGTAGCATTTAACTATTGACTCACAATTGTCCGGTTTTTTTTTCACATTCATTTTGATCACTCGTTTATTAAGAGCGATAAGATTGGTGACATCACTATTAATTATTATGAACGACACTCAAATTTTAATAAACTTGAATAAGTTGTACGTAATTCTACGAACATACGTACGTAACTTGTAATTTAAACACAAAATAACACCTGAAAGAGATTGTGTGCTGAAGACGATATTGGTACCATTCTCTAGAAGCATTTTAAAGACTTCATTCTCGTGTCTTCCATCTATGAATTTGGCTCAATACATTCGACGATCCTCTTAAAAGCTGTTATCAGTTACACCAACACAAAGTACCAATACATAATACTTATTTTTAGTTAAATACAACATATTTTTTGAACTCGTAAACATACTTCATAAAATCAGAAATTACCCAACTGACTGCGTCGAATAAATATTGACATTTGACAACTGTTTAATGTTTTTTTAATTATAAAATAATTAAATGAAAGGAGGTCTATATTATCATTGTTTATCTTTTAGTGTTGTCCAAAGTTGAAAGTCGATATCGATATGTTACTCATTCGATAAAAAAGAAAATTCTATAATTATTGTCCTAACAATGCAATCGGTTTTGGTACTATGGGAGGTAAAATACTTATACCCTACACTATACATTGCTTAAATTTGCCCGCCCCTTTCTATAACACGTTGTATATACGCACTAACGCCTGTTATCCTTGAAGGGGTAGGCAGAGGTATACAACAATTTTGCCGAGCTTATTTTCTTCCTATGATGTGATAGGGGGCAAGCCTGTCGTTATACAGGGCACAATTCTGAGCTGATAATAAGTATTTCGTGATAGAAAAACGCAATATGACTGGTACGGGGATCGAACCCGCGACCACAGCACAGCAGTCGTACCGTGCACGCATTACTACTGCACCATTCGGGCAAGCAGCTTTTTAATACTTTTACAATTAAAACTCCCCTCAAAATATAGACCGGAGTAAATTTAATTAAAGGGTGCTAGATATGCATTAGTGGAATTATCAACGTATTAGAAATAAGTTCATGCACCGACTGTGGTCTGTGGTGTAATATTATAATTAGTTAATTACTTTATTGCCATATGTATATTGTCTGGGAACGCGTCACTTATACGTACTCATTACGTTATTTCTTTATTCATCATTATATTAATATTTCGATGCATGACTTCCACACTGTATTTAATTTTATTTCTCAACTCATCACATTTTTTAAGCGATTCGAATTAAAAAGAATATTATATGCGCTATTTTATTGAAGCTATACATTTCGCCGAGCTTATCTCTGTCCCATGATGTGATAGAGCGCGATTCTATCGCCATACAGGGCACAAATCCAGACTCCGAACTGATACTGAGCATTTCGTAATAGTAAAACCCTATATCACTGTTACCCGACTCGGGGAACGAACCCGAGACCTCAGACATCAGCCCATGCCATCGAGGCAGTCGGAAGTGAAGATAGATTTTATGGGAGTAAAATGGGTAACAATCAAAGACTTTAATGTGTACTACTAGACGGGCTGTTTAAAAGTGAAATTGCGTCACATAATGCGGGGGTTTGACAGCTCACAGACAGGGAGCGCGAGAGGGGTTCTAGTTGAGAGTAAGCGAGATGGGAATACTGAGTTACGGTCAATTGACCGCAACTTAGTGGTACAATCTCTATGTACCGCGCAGTTTTTCTAGTGGTATACATTAAAGTCATTGGTAACAATATCTCCATTATCTTAGTTCCTACTAATACTATAAATGTGAAAGTTTGGATGTGTGTGACTTTTTAATTTAATTACATTTTAACGATAAAGGGATTTGAATACAGTTTGGCACACAAATAGATCATGAGCTAGATTAGGACCTTTTTATTCCGGAAAACGGGATTCAAACGGGTAGAGCCGCGAAAAGCACAATATTATGAAATTGTAGAGAAATGGCGATACAACTGATTGCATTTCTGCCTATCTCATCAAGTGTGAGCTTACGTTAGCACCGTGTAGAATTCTTAGCTTCAATAAAATAGCGCATATAATATTCTTTTTAATTCGAATCGCTTAAAAAATCTGATGAGTGAGAAATAAAATTAAATACAATGTGGAAGTCATGCATCGAAATATTAATACACCACAACAACTAGTACTAGTTACACCTGTGCCTAGCCGTTCGGGGATTATAGGCGTGAGTGTGTATGTATGTAATCTAACTTCACCGTGCATACCTACCTCACAAGAATGGCTCGTTATCAGGTTGGTGCCGGTGCCGGTGCCGGTGCAGAGTGATTCGTGCAGCGACTGATAACCCGCGACCTCGGCGTCTTCGCTTATCACTCGCCACATTTCTCATTACTTGTATTTTTAGACCTCGTGGAATTAATTGCACTCCGCGATTGGTTAAAAAGTTGAGCTTTGTTTTTGTAATATTGTGTTTATCGTGTAATTTTGCTGTTTAATGTAATTTTAAAGTGGTTTTACCGATTACAAGTAATAAGAATTGTACTTATTGCTTTTAATATTTTTCTACCGATATTAAGTATTAAAATAAGGATTGTTTATGAATCGCCAGATTTGGAGTTGCCATTTTACAAGAGATTTACTTATTTAAATTATTCACTAGACATTTACGATTCCCTCAAACATCAGAAAATTAAAGTTATGGGACCGTAAATTAAAGTAATTAATACAAGATGGTTTGGTCACCTTTTTAAGAAACCACAGGAGTACGTCGGTCGCAAGTGCCTGTGCCAGATCCCGCGGACGGCCCAAAAACGCTGGCTTGACGTATTAGAGGCAGATATGAGAGCCAACGGTCTTAGTACAGATGATGCTCAAGATCGGGCGGAGTGGAGGTGTCTCAGTAGGAACGCCGCCCCTAGCACTAGCCGGGATAACGCCAGGTAAAAAGAAGGAATATTAGATCACGTATGTACATGCAAAGGGTTAGGTAGAGGTGAAACTCGTTCCCCCACAGCTCGCCGAACTTAATAACCCATTGTATATTATACTTATGTTGATAGCCCGACCTGGGAACCGAACCCCAGACTCACAGGCTAAACTAGATATCGCTGGATCAATAAAGTAAGGACATTTAAATTTATTATTCAGTTTTTTAAACTCTTGGCGATAAAACCTCAGAGTCATCACACGACCGCTCCATTCCACAAAACCAGACACAGTTAAACGAATCAATAATTAAATCAATAAAGCAGAGAGCATCTGCATCACATGCGTCAGTGATCTGCGACATAAAGGCCCACTTGTGCAGCAATGACATACGAATAAAGGAGCCTGTGTAAACGAGTGTTGTAAATCAACCGGAAAGCATTTGCACCCCCGCTAGCCCCCGCGCACTAAAATAGCCCTCGTGACTAAATTGAACTGTGAAGTGACACCGCATACTGAGAGCTGAGGGTTCTGTACATCATCTTCATTATTATCATCAGCTTGTACTGACCCACTGTTAGATATAAGCCTCTAGCTATTTTTTGTACATATACATTATAACAATTGTTAAAGATTACCATTGATTAACCAGTAAGGTATTGGTTACTAAGTGGTAGGTCCATGGTATGCGAGAGGTTTGGTACCACCGCTTTGTCTATTTCTACCGCCAAGCAGCAGTGTGTAAGCACTATCCGTTTGAAGGATATTGAAGCCAGTAAAAATACTGGTCATTATGAGACTTATCATCTTATATCTTGGGGTGATGAGTGCAGTTCAATGGCTTGTAGTGCTTTGTAATTTAAAGTTCTGTGTGGTGTTGTTTCTGTCTATGGGCAGGCATGGCGCTTACCATCAGGCGAACGACCTGCTTATCTTGTCATTAACGCTATTATAAAAAATGATTTTTAACTTAGTCCACGGCTTATACAGTTCAAGATTCTACCATCAACTATGGGTTGTTAACCACACAGGATTGGAACTTGACAATAAAGTACAAATTCTATGCTATCAATTAAACTACAAGCTGAATCATCACTCAATTAGGTTATTGAATAGGGGCCTACCTTTCCATTAACTAAATTTCAAAGTAAATGTTGTAATTAAACTTCAAACAGTAACAATTGCAAGCAAACACACCACTACGAGTATAAAATTAGAAATACAAATTAACAAGGAATTTATGCAAGTAACGGCTGAACCCTAAACGAATTAAAAAAAGCTAAAAAGGCCCCAGAGCTGCGCCGGCGCATGTGTTGCGCACGTGACGCGCCCGGCATGTATTTCCGGTTGGTAAATCGAAATTTGCCATTGTCCATGGGGTTGGTGCCAAAGATAAAAGGTTCAAAGTCAAGTGAGATAAACATGCGCACGATTGGGTAATGTCTATGCATTACGGAATGCTTGTGGCGACATATTTCGAAATACCGGAAACAAGTTGACTCATTCTTATGGAGAAATGCTTCTACGTTCATGATAAACTAGTGACACCAACGAAGGCAAGTGACAAATACAAATTATACTACGATTTTAAAAATGCGCTTCGACAAACTTCGTCTATTTATAATGCAGGATGTGAATCAGTAAGTATGACAGCCTCCGTGACGCAGTGGGCGAGTAGCCGGCTATGAAGCGAAAGGCCGCGGGTTCAATTCCCGCAACGAGACAAATGTTTGTGTGATCCACAAAAAATTGTTTCTGGTTTGGGTGTTTTCTCCCCAGAAGGGTTGACGTTAGGCAGGTGGCCGGTCGTAAAAACTACCAGCCAAATCTTTCTGTAACTTGTGTTAAAAAGCGTGTTGCGCCGACCCCACTGCGAGTGGGATAAGGGTAGGTGAAAGGAAGGATGTGAATTAGTAAGTATATAAATTACTAGCCTTTGCTCGCGGTTCCACCCGCGTGAACGGTCTTTTCCGGAATAAAAAGTAGCCTACGTCACCCGGGGAACAGTAGCTTCCCAACAGTGAAAGAAATTTTCAAATCGATTTAGTAATTTCGGAGCCTGTTCAATGCAAACAAACAAACAATCAAATCTTTCCTCTTTATAATATTATTATACTAGTACATAGATACCTATGTATTTACTCCACCGTATAAGAATACAAGCTACATTGTATATTTCTGCAGTCACTTTGTACTAACTTTAATATGACTCAATACAAACAGATATGAAAAGAAAAACATTTCGATCCCCGCATGTGGTTGGAATTATTTCTGCATATTATAAATGTAGAACGACTTATTAAAACAATGTTTCTGAATCAATATGTATTTAACCTACATCAAATTATGTTTGATGCTATAAATTTATAAGAAATGTATGTGTATAATACATACATACGCACTCACGCCTGTAATACCCGAAGTAATATGGGGTGTAACCAGTACACCTACATTCGCCGAGCTTATCTCCGTCCCATGACGTGATTGGGTGTGAGCCCATCGCCATACCGGGCACAAATTCCAGACTCCGGGCTGATACTGAGCTTTTCGTAATAGAAAAACCCAATGTCACTTTTACCCGACCGGGGATCGAACCCGAGAGCTCAGCGTCAGCCTCAGTCGTAACGCGTAGCCATTACAACTGCGCCATCGAGGCATCGAAATACTTATATTGTATACTTAAAGTTGCTTAAATTTGAGTACACGTCTCTGTAATCTGTATATAATTACATCATCTAAAATATAAGTCACTAAATAAAAGAGCCGTGTGGAGCCGCGTGCAAAATATTCTAGTCTAGTCGCGTCTAGTACTATAAATGATCTAGGATTATTGCTCGTAAGCACATGTCATAACAAAACTTTGTCCATATACTTTGTCATTTATGATTAAAATAACAAACTCTATCGCATAACACCACTACGTATATTTTCGTAAACACTAAAATCCAGTATTCCAAGACCCAAACTGAATTCAAGGTTCCGCAAACAAAAGCAGTATAATGAAAACATGAATATTGGCGAGCGCTAAAAATCGCACTTGTAGCGATGATGTCATGATGTAACAGTGCATGAGATCTTGAACGTTAAACCTTGTCTTACATATATTTATATGGCGGCGGTTTGAGATGTCTTGTGAGATGAAATAGGTTCGATAAAATTTTGTTACGAGAAAAAATGTAGAGAACATTTCTTTCCAGTCGTCATTATGGGCCACGCGTTAGCGTAATCGTAACGCGTACGCATTACAACTGCGCCACCGAGGCAGTCAATTTAGTCTTCAGATTTAATGTTTTAAAGTGGTAAAGCCACGGTGTAGATAGTCTTGTCTACAGCTTGAATGGGACGACTCGTCTGTGTTGGTACCACTGTCTCACAGAAAGCCGAAGTAAAGTAACAGCTTGTTGCAGCATTTCGTACGGTGAGTGAGATGTCTGGAGGCCCAAACCCCCTACCCCTTCTCAATATTTAATTATCCCTTTACTTTAAAGTCAACAATGCATCCATGATTCTTTTGGTATTGTGGGCGTTCATGGGCGGTGGAGATCACTTACTATCATGTGATCCACTTACTCGTGTACCGGCACTCGAGTATGATATAAAAAAATCTAGAAGCTACAATCATAAGTGTGTATAAAACTCCAGAAAGTCTAAGCCCAATAAATTAATAGCTATATTTTTTTATTCCGTCCTACTTTTATATAAAATAACTTTATACGACATAAATACAGCTATTTTAAAGCCAATAGCTATTTAGAAACATCAATTAGGTGAGTAACTGGAATTTTTATTTTGATATTGATTAGATACAATTAGTAGCTAAGTTGTAAGTACTTTTGTAGCGGAATATCTCATTGACGAATAGTTGACCGTCACTATAACCCAAAGGTTAAATGGACGTCATATTTCAACCGGTCTCTTGGTGTTAATACCAGAAGAGTAATGTCAAGGCGGTTTGTAATAATTAATGTTTTATAAAAATATGTTTGATGTCAATTTTACAATTAGTCAGTCGATGGATATGAAATAAATATCTACAGGCATCATTAAAAGCTTCACTCTGCTTTTATATTTCACAAAATCGTAAACCGTAATGCAACTTTATGACTCTACGTCCTGGATTGTTTTGAGGTCAAGACTTACTTCATCCTTGTTTCGAGAAACTCATCGTTCATATATCAAAACAATCATATGCATGTCGATTTATCATAAAAAAACTGTATCCTCGTATTAAAATATGTGCTCTGATTTTTTAATATTTCGCAAGATCATAATGCATTTTTATGGTTCCACGTCTTGTTTAAATGGGGTCAAGACTCAATGCCTTCTCTCTCATACCAAAATTTCAATGGAGAATAAAAGTAAAGATTTGTTGGTGTCGCGAGTCAACCTCGCTGACTCAGACGTCGTCACCTTTTCTTAAGAACTCGTTACAATCGTGAATCGTGACGTAGCCATGCATTAATCATAATATTACACATAATCAATGTTTGTTACACACGTTCCTACAATTTATTCTATAGTTCTATGAATTGTAGAGCTCGTAACCCAGTCTGGAATTATAGAGAAATGGAAGGTCACAGGTTCAATTACTGTACCGTATGTTTGTTGATCCCTAAATATTTGTACAGGGTTTGAGTTTATTGGATTACGTTTTTGTATTTTCTGATACCCATGTATGAAAAAAGAGTGGAAAAATCTTAAAACCCCAAGCGCGGAATATGTAAAAAGAATTTCAAACTTCATTATTGGGTGTAATAATTTTTATATTAATTCAGTCCCTCAAAACAAATAAAAAGTTTTAAAAGAAGAAAAAAATATATTTTAAACAATAAATAAAAATTAATTAATATTAATAAACAAAAAATAAATTTTTTCAATTTTTTAAAAGGACGAAGCCTTTTCGGACCAGAAATAATAGCTGAAAAATTAAGCATTCAAAAAAATTAATAAAAACTTTCATATTTGGGTCTCGATACTTGAGGAACTAAATTATTTCTTACTTCATCGGCTTTTTTCAGGATTTCAGGTGGTGTGGATTCGTCGCTCGAACTTTCTGGAGTTTCCGGTATTATTTCCGACTCTATATTCATTTTTAAACTAATTTTAATTTAATTACAATTTTATTTATTAAATTAAACTGTCAGACGCGTCAACCTCAATTCAGTTTTAATATGTCGATTGTGTTTTTTTTTGTTATTATTTTTTTAATTTTAGCAATTTTATCTAAATTTGCGTGTGCCAAGAATAATTTACGTGCGACAAGTAAACTTGTCGCACTCAAATAACAGTTTTATTTATGAAAAAACTCACGCGTAATTTTAAAATGGGCAAACGGTTCTTTTTCAAACGTAACAGCGAGCGTCAAGATACTACTTTTCCCGCATGAGTAATACAAAAATAATTTATGACTTCGATCACGATTACAATGATTTCTGTCATGCTAGATGACTAAATCAGTGTATATTTTTTATAAAAAAAACTTACATTTTCTGGTCGCCTTCTACGTGCGACTGGACGGTGAATCCAAACATAGAATTTTCATTTCCCTTATAAACCACCCTTGATGGGATGTCCACATTGAACCCGGCGACATACGCGCACACGCACAAAAATACACACATAGACAACGCCATTGTCGATTACTCGTCACAACACAAACAGAAATTAATTATCATACACTATTTATATTATGTAATTCGTCCTCATGGTTCGTTCGAAAACTTTACGAGTTCGGAGTCGTAAAATGACGACCGGCGAAACGTTCTCCCCACACAACGGTCGACGCGGTACTGGCTACTGAGCTGTTCGAAATTCAAAGTTGACGCACAAGGCCGCGGTGAGGTAATGCCGTGAAAATAGGAAAATGGCCCGTGAGTATGGACGATGTTCCGCGCGTTTTTCTCAATAAAATATGAGCAGTTTGTATGTCTGCGTTAATATTCTAAATTAGTTAATGATTGCATGAATGAGGACTTGTTGACTGTCGATTCTGACGTTACTTGGGATTGTTATTCTTGGTTTATTATTTTATTGTATTTTTTTTATATCATAGGCCGGCAAACGAGCAAGTGGGTCGCCTAATGGTAAGTACCGCCCATGTACACCCACAATACCAAAAGAATTATGGGCGTGTTGCCGACCTTAAGAGAAAGGCATAATTAAGGGATTGGAAAGGGGAGGGGGATTTGGCCTTCTGGATATCTTATGTACCGTACGAAACCGCATCAGCAAGCTGCTACTTTATGTCGGTTTTCTGCGAGACAGAGTAGTAACGACCCGAGTGAGCCGGCCCATTCATGCTGTAGATCTACAGCGTGGCTCTAGCACTCAATTTTCAAACAATACCTAAGGGTGATATAGTAAGCTATATCTTTGGATATATATACAAAGATGTTATTTAAACGTGTAGAGATATACGAAGTCAATAAGGCTGACTCTACGGTAGAGTGCACTCTACCGTATATAATTATGGACGTAGGTTTTAGAGAGCCAGACGTGAAGTTTTTTTTATAGCCGGCCAACGAACAAGTGGGTCACCTGATGGTTAGTGACCTCCACCGTCCGTTAACATCCACAATACCAGAAAAAATAATAATGGTTGCCGATCTTATAATAGAAGAATGAGGATTAAGGGTAAGCGCCAAGTTTGCATGTAAACAGTAGCTATACCACTCAGAACTTTGAATGTACTGCGTGACTGCATTACGCTCGTCATTCTGATACAAAAGGTGTTAAGTCTTATAACAACCACTATTATAAACTGGCTTCAATGTCCTATATCTAAACTTTATATAACTATGTTGCGTGCTGGCTTGCGAAACGATAGCTTCGTGGTCACCTCCATCTCGGCTCGGACCAAGTGGTTCGCAAAATCCTACTTCTGTCGGACTATAAAGCTGTGAAATACTTTGCCGGCTTACGTATTTCCTCCTTCCTATAATGGGATCCTTTAAACGGAGAGAGAAGAAGCAATTAGGCAGGCCGGCACAATTCTGCTGACCTACGATAGATACAGTATTCTTGGATTGCGCTACACTTATCATCAGGTGTAGCGTAGTCACTTTGCCGAGCCAGGATGATAAAAACTGGTATCTGACCGAAATGAACAAAGATTATACTTTGTTTAATACAAAGCAATAATATACCCAGACGGACTCTCGTATACAACAGATCTTACCTATTTTAGACCTTTCAAGAGGTAGAGTCGTGCTGTACACAGTTTTGTCTACACCATGAAAAGCCCGACTTGACTGGGTGGTGCAGTAACAGCTTGCTGTTGCGTTATGTACTGTGAATGAGATATCCGGAGGCCCAAATCCCCCACACCTGCTCGTTTGCAGACCTATGTTATAACCAAAATAAAAAAAATGTGCTGCCGAGCAGTGTGCACTGTTCTGTAACGGTTTAAAAGACATTGAAGAAATTAGTGGACATTATAAGACTTAACATCTTATGTCTCAGAATGACCAGTGCAGTCTAGTGCTTTGTAAATCAGAGTTCCACCGACGCTTGACGCTTACCATCAGGCGAGCGGCCTGCTCGTCCCGTCATTCAAGCAAATAAAAAAATAGTTTTGGCCGGCTGCCGCGACACCCTAGGTCTACTATATTTTACGGCCGCGGCGTCGCATCGCGTCGTTGTCGCTTAGCATCGTACGCAGGGATTTTTACCACTTTTTCGTCCGATAATGAGATGGATTAGTACCTGCAGTACCTATCCATTATCAAACATCTATTTATGGCAATGAAAAGAAAAGATAAAATATTGTAATTAATAAAACTCGCTTCCTTTTAATTCCCATAACTCACCATCACAAATTGCAAAAGTGGTCAAATAATTAACCATTTGGTAATTACCGGCAGATTTTCCCGAAATATATTAATATAGTCATTAAATTAAATTACGCTGTAATCTACTTCTACAGCTTAATGATGTTTCCCAATATTATGCATCTTTAAAGCATTCTTATTTTTATACTGAACATAAAAAGATTAAATACGAATAAACAATTTGTTTCGACCACATAATCATCCTATCGCAACATTCGCGCCATTAGACAACAGTAAACTTATTACAAAACAATCCCATCAACCGATACGTTACGGTTTTACGAGTTGATTATTTTTTATTTAACTTTAGTCGTGCGGTATCGTAAAATGTGGAACGTCGAACAACTGGTTTCGGACGAAACAATACGCATAACTAATTCATTATTTTTTCAACATGGCAACGCAACGTGTGAATCGATAAAACAATTGTACGAAAAAAAATTATTTTTTTGTTTTGTTTTGTTGATTGTGATTTTGTAAGTATATGGCACTTGTGGTCCAATAGATACATACACACGCACTCATACCTGTAATCCCCGAAGGGGTAGGCAAATGTGTAACCAGCACACCCACATTTCTCCGAGCTTATTTTCGTCCCATTAAGTGATAGGGGGCGCCTATCGGCACACTGGGCACAATTCCAGGCATGTAATGGAATGATGCTAAGCATTTCGTGATAGATAAACCATATATCACTTTTTTTTAATTAGCTTGACGAGACGAGGAGGTCACTCGCCTGGTGGTAGTATTTCTAATTATGAAGTACTGAATGGTACTGAACTGCGCTCGTCACTCTGAGACATAAGTTATTAAGTCTCATAATGCCCAGTAATTTCACTGGCTTCAATGTCCTACAAATTGGAACACTAGTGTTTAAACACTGCTGCTTGACGGCAGAAATAGACTAAGTGGTGGTACCTACCCAGACGGCCTCTCGCATACGATATACGTACCTTGGAAATACATATCTATGCGTAATAGACACTGCATATCAGCCTACGGGTAACTCACCGCAACTTATATGAGATTTTTCGAATGGAAAGACTCGAAACACAAATTGTGATTGCCCGATCTGAGAGATTTGAAACCGGGATCTCACGGTTTCTCACCTAAATACATACCTACGCTCACAGCAGGCCCATGAGGAGATTACGACGAATCACCGAAAGTGTAGGCGGAGGCCCGAGCTCCTATATCATCGGCCACGTAATTATTTGCGGAACGAAGCATGTTTTTAAAATCTATGTAAAATATCTACATTAGTAGGCATCGAAATAAGATAACTAGAACGATAACTCTCATATGAATCTGCCAAATATACGGCTCCACTTACAAATGCAAAGGCAAAATCACACGTAACACTCATACACGCAACAAAAATTAATTAACGTTCAAAATCTACTTTATTTCATAAAAGTTAATGTCTAATTCTGCACCGCGCAAAAAATTAGACGTATTGAGTGTCAACTAGAAATCATGAATATTTTTTATGAATTGATGAATGAACGAGCTGCCCAGACTTTTCTAGCCCCACCCCCTTGCACAGAGTTTTGGTGGGGTTTTTTTTGCTTGAGTTACGTTTCTTGTCATCTTATTTCGATGACTGTAGGTCATAATTAAATAAACCCCAAATACCAATCCTCAAATGAATATTGCCAGGTTTCAATTAACATTAACAGTTTTTGTGCTATGAACAAACAATTACCAAAACTTTAAACTATTCTCCTGTAAGTTGGAATTTTGCAGATCCGCCGTTTTAGTATATGACAAGGTGTTACTTACCATACCGAGTCAAACTACAATTAAAGACAATTTTTTTGGAATCTTACTCTTTCGAAAAATTGTCCGACTCCAACCCACGATCTCAGTACTCAGTCGATGTTCGCTGTCACTAAGCTATTAATTAACATGCGGACAAATAAAACTCCATATACAATATGATAACATTTAATAAACACATCCGATTAAGAATTCCGTTACACCAGTGTACATACAAGCTTATAAAAATAGCAGGAATTGATATAAAATTTTCGCTTACCATAAGTCTTAAATTTACACAAGTAATGATTTTAAACCTGACCTGACGCAAAAATTAATACATTGCTGAAATCACAAAAAATATTATTTGACAAGGTCATTAACAGACCTTTGAAAGCATTTATTGCAATTATCAAGACGCTACAGAAGCAGACTTGAGAAAAATATGGGGGTGACAGCCCCCATTACCGACATGGGAATTGAACGCAAGACCTCACGGTTCTCAGCCTTAGTACGCTGCCATTAGACCAATAATGAGAAATGTAATAGACAGCTCCGTGGCGCAGTGGGCGAGTAGCCGGCTGTGAAGCGAGAGGCTGTGGGTTCGATTTCCACACCGAGACAAATGTTTGTGTGATCCACAAATATGTTGTGGGACCGCAAGTCCCTCGTAGTTCCTGATACCCACGATACAGGTTCACCTAGTTCACCTAGGACTATGTGTGTGACTGTTGGGTGTATAAATGGATGAATTAAAATTAAGTACCAAAGATACAAATTTTGTGTTTAAACAGCGGTTAATTTTGAGTTATCATTGCTAAAACATCAGGTCAGGCTAAACTATAAATAAAAATACTGAATGCAATATAAATATTTCACAGCATTAGGTACAAGCATATTAACTGACAATATACTTTATTTTGGATTAAATAAATAAATTATTTAACCTTATAAATTACACTTCGTCTTTAAATAGTCTTTTATTTAAAAGCAACAAACCCTTTGTATTCGTCTATTTATATTTTAATAGAAACTAAAATTATATTTTTGAAGTGGAGAAAAAGGATCAAATTCCGAAGAAAAATAGATGGATCGAAGCTTTGCTTGAAAAAAATAATATTAAAAGTATATGATTATTTTTAAATTGCACGGGTTTAATAATTACGGGCCCCATAACTTACTCTTGATATTGCTAAATCCGGCCTCGCAATAATATATTATTATATTATATTTTATTATTTTTTGAATGAAACTTTATTGTGTACCAAAACGCATTACAAAGTAATTTAAACAAAATCGCATTTATATTTAAATAATGAGTCCGTAAAGAGTCTAGGAATCAATTTAGGAAATAAACGTAGGCAAACAGTTAAATAATTGCATAAATATGTATTAGGTACGATTATAAAAAACTTCATGAATGAATACATAATGCGAAGCATTATTGTATAATCCATAAGTGTTGAAATTATATTTCAAATTAAAGAAGCAAAGAAAGTAAACAATTTGTTCTGATTCGACGTATAATTAAAATTAATTCAAAATCCGTATAAAACAAGCAAAAGCTAAAAAATAAATATAATAGTTGAGTAAAAACTTAAGCTGATATATACATGTTTAATCCTGCGGTTTGACTTTTGTAATTACAAGTCTATTAAGATATTTAATGAGCACCAATATATTAGTTTCTTTATATTTTATGTATTGGTATAAGCCTTATATAAAATGACGTGCGCTATTCATTAACCACTCAAAAATATAGACCTTAAGATTAAAAATTGAGTGACGGCGAGCTTCATTTTATATTAGACCGATGTTTAGTTATTAATAATGATTACATGAAAATTAATTACACTGTTGTTAGCTAAGCGAAGATATCGAATTTGATAGGGTATAAAGTTTTTAATAGGCATTCTACAAAATAGTCATTGGGATGCTACTGACTACAGTTGAACTACACTGAGTCTCGGTAATGGATCAAAAAAATATTTTCGAAGTGAGGAGCCTAGGGGCATCGAACTGAATTATTAGAAAAGATTCAAAATTTAAGATTTTGACGGAGAATAAAGCGGTCTCTCTGAATCCATTCTAAAAATCGAAAAGACAAATCTTACGAAGTATAATCGTGAACCGACTCTACAGAGTAAAATAAGAATAAGGAGTTTTAAGGAGATGAAAATTATTGCAAGGAAATCGTAGTTATTCTAGTCTGAACGTCTATATTTTTATCATTAATCTATATTTGATATCACAATAATAGAACTTCCTTTCATCGCGATTTATGGAAGAATTAATAAGAATGTCTTTGAATAAATTGAAATTAAAGTCTTTCTTCCGCTTTATTTTTAAAAACAGTACAAATGCCTAAACTTTAATCAACAACATTAACTTTATGCGAATTATATGAAATCTCACTCAAACGTTAATCTTTAAAACTTGATCTTTTAAACTTAAATGTTCGTACAAAAGTAACAGATCTTAGTACAATCGACATGGCTTCATTGTTCTTATATGACAAAACAACCATCAACTAAACATAAAATTCTATACACAGTATGTATGAGTGGTAGAGCCACGCTGTAAACACTTTTGTCTACAGCATGAATGGGCCGGCTCGTCCGGATCGTTACCACTGTCTCACAGAAAACCGGCGTAAAGTAGCAGCTTGCTGCTGCGTTTCGTACGGTGAGTGAGATATCCGGAGGCCCAAACCCCCTCCCCTTCCCAATTCCTTAATTATCCCTTTCCTTTAAGGTCGGCAACGCACCCATGATTCTTTTGGTATTGTGGGCGTACATGGGCGGTGGAGATCATTTACCATCAGGTGACCCACTTGCTCGTTTGCCGGCCTATGCAATAAAAAAAAAAGTATAAAACAAAGTCGCTTTCAACGTCTGTCTGTTTATCCACTAACTCCTAAACCAGGCAACGGATTTCGATGCGGTTTTCACTATCATTTAGACAATTTCTTCTGGAAGATTTATATGTATATCACGCTACGATTCAAGGGAGCAGGGCAGCATGTTTGCGGTGAAACCGCGAGGGACGGCGAGTTTAAACTAAATTTAAAAATAGACATTGGCTATCGCTGTATTAAAAATAAACTTGGTTAGAATAAGTACCCGCGTCATACGTCATACCGTTTGAGTAAGCGATAGATTTCACGTTCATTTACAGCAGCGTGATTCACTTAACTTTCACAATAAGTGTGAACGTACACTTAACATGCTCGCAAAAGCCACATGGCATCTGATCGCATGATGCGTGCGGTGCGACCCGGGGATCGAACCCGAGACCTCAGCACAGCTCTCGTAACGTGTACGCATTACAACTGCGCCACCGAGCTACACCCACATTTCGCCGAGCGTATCTCCGTCCCTTGATGTAATAGGGGGCGAGCCTATCGCCATAACGGATACATATTCCAGACTCCGGGCTGATACTGAGCTTTTCGTAATAGAAAAGCCCAATATCACTTTTACCCGACCCGGGGAGCGAACCCGAGACCTCAGCGTCAGCCTCAGTCGTAACGCGTACGCATTACAAATCACCGAGGCAGTTTTTCAATTATAAGACTTCAAATAAATTTAATTATACACATTCGTCATGAACGACACGTATGACCTACACATTTTTCCGCCTAAATAACAAACGCCACGCCTTCCCATATACAAAAGTAACATCAGAACTTTGAATCACAAAACACTACATAACTTTGTACTGCGCTCATCACCCCGAGACATATTAATTCACATAATGCCCAGTAATTTCACAAGCTTTTATTACCTTCAAACTTGAACACAACGATGCTTGCACACTGTTGAGTAGACGACGAAGTGGTACCCGTCACGTGCCGCGATTAAGTGCAACATTCAGTGCAACGAAACAACGCGCACTATAAAATACTAGCGTTTTGCTCCCGGCTCTGCCCGCGAATGGCCTTTTCCAGGATACAAAATTTACCTATGTCCTAATCAAGGACATGGTGTACCATGGCGTGTGGTCGTATGCGCACCTCTGTGACGATATCAACTACATTACTCTACATCATCGAAATAAGATAACTAGAACGATAACTCTCATATGAATCTGCCAAAAATACGGCTCCACTTACTTACACATGCAAGAATCACACGTAACACTCATACACGCAACAAAAACTAAATATTAAATTTTTAAATCGAGATACGACGTTCTGCACCGCGCAAAATTAGACGTATTAAGTGTCAACTAGAGATCATGAATAAATTTTTATGAATTGATGAATGAACGAGCTGCACAAACTTTTATAGTCCCGCCCCCTTGCACAGAGTTTTGGTGGGGTAATTTTTTGCTTGAGTTACGTTTCTTGCCATCTTATTTCGCTGCTCTACATAGTAAAATTGGTACGCTTGGTTCCTATACAAGTCAACATATAGGTCATAATACCTGCTCCATATCTTTGCCAATGCTTTGATTTATGACTACATCCTTGTCTTGGGTAAAGAACTTTTTTGTACACTTATAAACTTCAAAACCCTGATGCATTTGCTGTCAGTTGAGACTCCCATTTGACCTCGTACTTCGCCATCAGATCTTAACCAAATTTCATCAAAATCGGTCCACATTTGGCGGAGTTATGCATGGACATACATAAAAAAATCGACGAATTAAGAACCTCCTCATTTTATAACTACATGGTAAATAAGCCAAATTTGTCCTATTCGATATTAATCCCTAGTCCGATATTACGCAGTACGTCGTACAATGCAGGCGAATGTCTAAAGATTTTTTATTACAAGAAATTCTACCCTTCAATCCTGAGTATCAACATTTACCATTTTAGATGGTAAATGTTGATACAATACAAATCAATGGATGATTGGTAGAACATTTACCGACTAATGTCTTTTGATTACAAAATAGTTAGAAAATTTCAGTCATTATTGATAACCTTAAATTATCCGTTGGTTTTGTTATTTCTTCTGTTTACTAATTGGTTGTTATGATTTTGAAAACTTGAATACACTGGGCGTGCTTTTCTTTTGAGGTTTACTCTCGGCCACCTGTGAACAATGAGTAAAATAAGTAAATTCAAATTCAAATCATTTATTCTGTAAATTGGATCATAAATATCACTTTTACATGTCAATCATTTTTTATGCTACATTATATTTAAGACGGCATTTCGGGGCTAGCCTTGAGAAGAAATGCTGAAACAAACTCATGGGTAACGGCCTCTTTTAATGTCCAGGCATTGTTTTACAGAATTATGCGAGTGTAATGTACAGAAATTCCTGGATTGGCCTTTTTAAGAAATGGCCAAGAGTATAACCAGACATACTTGGCACTCGCACTCACAAAAAAAAAACAATAAATTAAATAAATGATATACAAATTTAAAAAATCAACATGTCAGTATTGCCTTAAATACTAATATTGCGCCAATAGAGCAGTCAATATTAAACAATATATTATATAAAAGAAGAGACCTAGGTACAGCCAATTTTGTAAGGAGTGAGCGGCTCAATTCCAAGCTCTTTTGTCTTCCAAGTAATCTTTCACATTATAATAACCTTTTTGGCAAAGCCTAAGTTTAATACATAATTTAAATTTATTAAGGCTTAATAGTTGAATATGGCTTGGAATTTTGTTGTAGAAACGTATACTTTGACACTTGAAAGAGTTACTAATTTTTTTAAGTCTGGTCATGGGCAATATCAGTTTATTCATATTTTTTTATTTTTGGTTATTCGCCTGTATGATGAGACGAGCAGGTCGTTCGGCTGATTGTAAACGCCACGCCTAATCATAAATAGAAATAGTACAATTCATTATTGAATTACACAGCACAGCAACATGTCACAGCATTGCGTTCGTTTCTGAATGATAATATAAGATGTTAAGTCTCATAATGCCCAGTAATTTCACTGGCTGCAATATCCTTCATATGAATACACTCAACAGTCATACACAATGGGCCTGTTGGGGGCGAACAAAATTCTGAGCAGTTAAGTTAGACACTTAAGCTTAAAGGTCTATGCCACTCTAAGCGACTCGTATAAGTACTTTTAAGTGACTGTTAACATTAGTAGTTTATTGGTTTGTAATACAAATACAAGTTATACATTCTAAGAGTAAATTAGATTACTCAGAACTTTGTTTGCTCGAACGCGCCCATTGTATCGCTGGAAATTTTGGAGATGCACTAGTTTATAGTTATCCGCAAACACTTTAATGTATGCTACGAGTGCTAACGGGCTGTATAGAAGTAAACTTGCGTCACATAATGCGGGAGTTTGACAGCTGACAGACAGGGAGCGGGTTTTTTTTTTTTGAAAATTCATCCACTAAACATGTGTATTTGTATGGAGAAAAATATTAAATAGACATTACGACTCGAAACTTCGTAGGAGTACTCCTAAAAAAAAATAGCAAACACGTATTTAGGGGGTGAAATGCTTTAAAAGGGCGGGGGTTGTTCCGGATAAAGACAAGACGGTCGGAGCCGCGAGTAAAAGCTAGTGTACATACATATGAGGTAAATGTATTGCCATTAATTTATACTCAAAATAAACATCTTAATATATCACAATTGTCAGCATCATTCCACATTATACATATATTCCTGGAATCCTTCATACTGATGTGTTGACGTACATGACTGGATCAAGGACTCTCTACTACATGACGTCGATGTGTCAGGTCGATGCTGACGTCACGATTATTGAACTAAATACTAATACAATACCCGTGTATTGTACAAGTTGCCGTGGCCTGATTCGAATTTACAAGGAATGTGACTTGTATTTACAGAAAAACCACTGTGTTGACCGCATTGCATTAGTAAACAGGAAAATCTTTTATTATTAAGGTTTTGTACCTCGAGGAAAAAAACTTCTAATGACCTAAATTGAAGTCGGCCAAGTTATTTTACTTACCGTCCTCTCGCCCAGCAGTAGCCGTGCTTTGTCTTCTTCATGTGGTTCCGGTGCAGCAGCAGCTCGCCGGTGCAGCTGCAGCTTCTGACGGATGGCTTGGGACAGGATCACTCTACAATACAATACATACACAGCAATATAAATGCTGGTCACCCATTACTATCGATCCTATTTTTGCCTTTGAAGGTAGCTGTCTGGATCAATAAGCTACCACACTGGTACTATGCTGGTGGTCGGCCTATAAATTAAAAGTCAGACAGACATCAGACCAACTGCCAGACCTCAAGACACCGTGAGCTCTTTCTGCGTAGATCGGACTAGTGTCAACTAACTTTTTTAAATAATAAAAAAAATAATAATTGCTTCGGTGGCGCAGTTGTAATGCGTACGCGTTACGACTGAGGGTGACGCGGAGGTCTCGGATTCATCCCCGGGTCGGGTAAAAGTGATATTGGGTTTTTCTATTACGAATTGCTCAGTATCAGCCTGGAGTCTGGAATTTATTTGTGCCCGGTATGGCGATAGGCTCGACCCCTATCACATCACGGGATGGAGATACGCTTGGTGAAATGTGGGTGAACTGGTTACACCTCTGCCTACCCCTTCGGCGATTACAGGCGTGAATGCGTATCTATCTAAAAAATAAATGTATAATTTTAAAATGAAGGTAGGCAATGTAACATTAACTTTTCGAGACGACCTACACCTCAGTCTCTCCCGTGACCACGAAGGCTGAAAAGCTTTCGAAACGACGGGAAAAAAAATCAACCGCGATAAAATTCGTAGAAACTAGTTTTTTTTCAAAATCATAAATCGTTCGTATCTCAACAGGTACCAGGGACAAGTGAGGGTGTCTTGGATATCAAAAAATGTTAAGATCTAAAATACCCGCTCAAAATACGTAAATGATTCTTACTTCCTCGTGTCATTTTTGGTGGCAAGCAACAGATCCAGCCACGTCCACGTCACATTATGGTACTCCAGGGTCGGCAGCACCAGCGGCAGATCCCGTACATCTTCTAAATTCTTCTCTTTACTCCCTTTGTACGACACTCTTACTGGCACCTCGGGAATCTTTATGTATATGAATAGCTTGTTCTTTTCTGCTCGCTCCTGTTATAGTAAATTATTAAAATATGTATCAGACACCCTCTCAGTTCTTTTTTTTATGGCATAGCCCGGTAAACGAGCAAATGGGTCACCTGATGGTAAGTGATCTCCACTGCCCATGTACGCCCACAATACCAAAAGAATCATGGGTGCATTGCCGACCTTAAAGGAAAGGGATAATTAAGGGATTGGGAAGGGGAGGGGGTTGGTCTTCCGGATATCTCACTCACCGTACGACACGCAGCAACAAGCTGCTACTTTACGCCGGTTTACTGTGAAACAGTGGTAACGACCCGGACGAACCAGCCCATTCATGCTGTAGACAAGTGCTACAGCGTGGCTCTACCACTCATAAACTACTTACTCTTACTAGCCTCTTCGACCGGTAGTATCGCAGGGCATACGGTGGGCTTTTTAAGCTGAAATCAACCTTATTGAATGTCAATAAGGTTGAATTCTACTTGGAGCTGTCGTATGCCCTGCAATCTGTAATCTTTGTTGCACCATACCTTCATCTTCTCGACATCATCCTTGTCCCTCTTATCCCTCTTCACGTAGAAGTTGGAGTTGGAGTCTTTGCTCTTCTTCTTCACTTTCTTAGAGCCTGTGGACACGAGGCTGGCGGAGGATGAGGGTCGGAGTGTGCCGTCTGCTTCATCCTCGGCATCGTCGATGGCATCCGGATCACGCTCAGGGAAGCAGAACTTTAACATTGTGTTAAAGAACTTCTTTGTTAGACCTGGGATGTGGACATAATATATTACAACGAAAATTAGCATGACGTATTAGAGCTAAATGTCGCTGCCTATATGAATAGACGTGAGTTTTTATATGTACACGTATGAAATCACAATCTGTGTTAAAATTTTCATTATGAAGAATCACACATGAGTAACACCGGATTGGAATTTGTGCAGAGTATGGCGATAGGCTCATCCTCTATCACATCATAGGACGAAGATAAACTAAACGAAAGGTGGGTGCAGCGTTAGTTAGAACTCTGCCTACCCTTTCAAGGATACAGGCGTGAGATTATGTCTGAGAACCCAAGTTCTCCCTACACTCAAAGCCGTGACAGATGATTAAATATAATTCTATTATTACAAACCTTTGTTGTGCAATGTTAAACATAAGTTTTTTAATATTTTTTTTAATGTAATCAGCACATGACCACATAAATAGTAATTGTGACGACCCTAATTCAAGTAATAGGCACAAACAAATATTGCATACCGACTTTATTATACGATATTTATTCAAGTGGTACATGAAGTTTATATCCAGTTGATATAATTTAGTTCACGTTTAACCACATGTTATATGTTACACAGCGACCCAAATCAAATTCGACGTTTCCTTTCCTTTTTTACGAGTGTCGATTATTAACAATAGTAGAACAATATTATAAGTATAGCGAAACTGGGTTCCCGTTACGAATTGTATGGGCCAGACAGCGTGTCGACCTGCATAATACCAAACCCACCGTTCCATCATGATGGGAAGGCGGACCTTGGCATTAAGCCGGGATAACATCAGGCAGAACGCAAGACTGATCTAAAAAGCATACTTTTGCTTTTTTTTTCGTATTTCTGTCGGACCATAAAGCTGTGGAATAGCTTGCCGGCGCACGTGTTTCCTCCTTCCTATAACTTGGGATCCTTTAAACGGAGTGTGAAGAAGCAACTAAGCAGGCCGGCATAATTCTGACGATCTGCGATAGATTCAGTGTCTATCGTTGGTCGACAGTATTCATGGATTGCGCTATACTTACCATCAGGTGTAGCGTAGTCACTTTGCCGAAACAGGATAAAAAAAAAAAAAAAAAAACTGTCTCACTATTGGATACGGCTTTCCTCTAATATGAAGGGTCAGGTTTTTTGCCCATCACGCTGACTTAATTCGGGTTGGTAGTATGTCCGAAGTATTTATGAAATTAGTGACTGGTATGTTGATTTCTTCACAATGTTTTCTTTCGATGTTTACAATGATGATGTCATTAGGCCGGGACCGAAACCGTTTCATCTGTCTCAGCAGTTAATTTTACTCTCCGCTAGGCTATCACTGTATAAAATAACTGCTTTTCTAAACCAAAATTCAGTAAAAAAGCAAAAAACTGTAGAGCCCTCACCGATCCGTATAGGCACGATGTTGACCTCGAAGTGTTCCTTGACGGCGATCCCTCCGACGGGAGGCCGGTCTCTACAGAACACACGCAACGCCGCGCGCCGAGCTAGTGGCGCACGACCTGATGGCTCCTGCGGGACTAGCACCTGCACACCAACACACCATCACATTACATTCATTATTGGCACTAAAGAAATGACTAGGTCAATCGAGATTTTCTGGTCAATGTAATTTTTTTTTTATAGTCTCGCTTAGTCCGTTAGACGAAAAAGTTGGTCCATTGATGGTAAGTAATTTCTACCGCCCATGAACATCCATAATAACCGAAGAATCATTAACGCGGTGCGAACCATACTGAAGACCAATGGGATAATAAATCGTACCCACAACTGTTTTGTCCATGGTCAATTGTAACTGGGGCTAATGGTCCAATTTTTTTTAAGACGCTGAACCTAGCTTTTAAAAAATCTTATGAAATTACTCCTCAATTATAATATCGATCTTTCTTTGCCATATTCAAGGTCGATATTTCTTTAGACTTATTCTCTTTAAATAACCAATAGTGTTTACCAACTCGTACAAAGCCAGCGTGGTTTTATCCCATGTACCCTCAACGTAGTGGTTTCCCTGCGCCTAGCAATGGAACTAACACAAGCTGATAATGTCATAAAGTCAGCTAATATATGTTCCACTACGCGGCAAGTTCAGAGCGCGGTGACGTCATCGGGGTATGAGCTTAAACCACACTGGTTAAAAGAGTTTATAGCATTAACAATATAAGTTTAAAAATCAAAAATCTGAAGCACTCTTTATCCATTAATAATGAGTGCATGATTTTTTTAAATAACATACTAGTATAGTAATAAATATTTACATAAGATATGGGCTTGTTTGTCACAGAAAATCGATATTTACGAGGCAGTATCAAACG
Source organism: Mimas tiliae (assembly GCA_905332985.1). Lineage (NCBI taxonomy): Eukaryota > Metazoa > Arthropoda > Insecta > Lepidoptera > Sphingidae > Mimas > Mimas tiliae. Next base: position 2,152,145 of record HG995243.1, read on the forward strand.
AGACACTGTATGTGTTTGTATGTATACTTAGTGTCGGATAGTTATGTTTTAAGAACTAATTAATTGACTCATGCATTACTCAATACCTTACGGCAATCTACATAATTAGTCACGTGGTCGTTCTACACTCAGAACCTCTAAGCTGTGAACTAGTGTATGTCTTACGCTCCATTACATATTACAGAATTATTATATTCCATTCTGAGTACAGAAAACGCCTTGGTCAGTTACTTTCTGAACGAAAGCATCTTAATTGACGTCTTTGAGAAATGGTCGAGCTCTAGGATATGGACAATGAATATTTCAACCTGATTCACGTCTCTGAGTGCGGTAGTTAGCCACAAATTCCTATTTTTTTGTATGTTTTCTTTTAAAACGAATAAATAAATAAAACTTTTATTGGTAGCGTTTGTATTGTTTTAGTAGATTGCTGTAGACAATTTTGTCTACAGCATGAATGGGCCGGCTCGTCCGGGTCGTTACCACTGTCTCACAGAAAATCGGCGTAAAGTAGCAGCTTGCTGCTGCGTTTCGTACAGTGAGTGTGATATCCGGAGGCCCAAATCCCCCTCCCGTTCCCAATTCCTTATTATCCCTTTCCTTTAAGGTCGGCAACGCGCCCATAATTTTGTCTTATGGGCGTACATGGGCGGTGGAGATCGCTTACCATCACGTGACCCACTTGCCCGTTTGCCGGCCTATGCTACAAAAAAAATGTTTTCTATTATATTCCTGTCTCTGTCACACGATAAACTCTTCATCTAAAATGGGGATTTAGTCATATTATTATAAATATGAAATAAATACTGTAATCGATGTGTAAAGCATTCACATACCTCTGGGAAGGGTTCGTTGGGCAGTAAGTTCTTGACACTCACATACCCTACCTCCAGCTGATGTTCTACAGAGTCGTCAGACCTCGACGTTTTTGTGTACCTGTACACAAAAATTTACTACTTTATATCAAAAGTCATTGGTTTAAGTCAGGGGCATGGCTTTTTATTTGTTAGTATTTGATTTATGTTTATTTATAGTATCACTGGGATCGTAATTATAACAGTATTAACAGTAATCCTAACTGGCAGTTTCGACTGGTATTCGGCTAAAGTGATCAATGTATTTAAAGATGCAGTATGTATGTAAGATGTTACAGGAAGTTGGTGAGCAGCAGATCAGCGATGCCCAGTTGTCCGTCGGCGTCGGTGAGTCTCCAGCGCGCGCTCTTGAAGCAGATCTCGTTGTATCGATGCGGCGAGGCCCTGGAGGCGGCGGCATGTCCGCGCGCCGCCTCGCGCCACGTGTCGCGCCACGCCTCGCGCCACACCTCGCGCCACGCGCGCACCATCGCGTCCAGCTCCTCGCCCAGCGACCACACGCACTCCTTGCACTCGTTCACCTGACGCATTCACACATTGATACATATCGACACATAAAATGTTACACAAAACTGTGCTCATTACATACATCTTACAGTAAATGCATGTGTACCGGATCATTTCAACACGTTAATTTTAAGCACTCGTTTATTAAGATCGATAAGAATGATCACATCACTATTAATTATTAATGTCGACACTCATTTTTAATAAACGTAAATAACGTGTACGTAATTCTACGGAAATATTAGAAAGAAAGAAAAAATATTTATTCGTAACAAGCTAAAATTATAAGGACAACGAGAATACAAAAAAAAAACACTAAGGCCCGTATTAATAAACCGATCTCAGTTTAGTTCTCAAGTACGTTATCAGCTGATACGTTCTCAAGATGAGGTCAGCTTCTTAAGATCATCGTTAATTAATAAACAAGTATCAACATCATCTCAAATGATAACGTTCTCAAGAACAGCGCCACAAATTACGTCATTTGAGAGTCTGCTCTTACGTCAATTTAAACTAAGAACATGCCAGTTTTTTAGTATAATCTATGGAAGAATGCCTATTATTCATCTACGTTTTTTTTGCGTAAATTAAAGTTATTGAAATGTCATAACGAAGTTGAAATTGTAACAAAATGAGGATATTATTAAACTATACATCTTTTTTATGTAAGACACAATGAATCAAATAAAATGTGGTAATAAATTCATGAACATATACTACTACAAAATATAATAAAACGCAATCGCGGACCACGCGGGTCCTCGGGGGAAAACGTGGCGGGAGTGACGACCAGTGTTGCCAAAGCGTTACTTTTATTACATTTTGTGTAGTTTTTGGCCCTGTTGCGTTACTGCCGTATTACAGACATGATGATAGTTTTCCGCTACTTTTCGTAATTAAATATATTATTTTATAATTACATGAACGTAATATGTAATATGTAATACTTTAAAGGTGGCATACACAAAAGTAATTCTAGAGGGCCGTATCCATCCAAAATTGTTGGATTGGATCAATATCGAGGTATGTGAATAGATCCAGGTAAGTTGATTAAGCGTAATATTCAACGTGCTCTTTAAAGTATATGCACACAGTATACTATTAGTCGCGTGACCGTATATTATAATATCCATTTAATCAGTGTGTATGCTTTAAAGAATAAAAACGAATCATCAAAATCGGATAGCTCTGTGGAAATACATTCTTCATTCGTGTATATACACAAAAACTACACAAACAAATGAGAACCTCCTCTTTTTTGCATTGGTTAACACTAATGACGAAGATCGTAACTTGTATGTTTTTTAAAGTTTTCTTGTTGTAACTCAAAGGAATTTATAGCATCCTTTTATATATGAGTAATTTTTTTTCAAACAATATTTTAGTGTATTAACATATTATCATAATAGTACATTTCAGCAATAATTATTTAAAACTCCATAATTCCGGTTAATACAACTTCACAGTTCACGTTCTTAAGTCACCAATTTATTGTACTCAAGAATCGGCATCTTACTACACATGTCAAGAAAGTTCTTGAGACCTGAGTCTAGTTTATTAAACAACATGAACTCAGCTGATAACGGGTACTCAATCAATAGCTCAAGTGTGGTTTATTGTATAGTTCAGCATATTGAGTATTTACTTATGGTCCGTCTCAACACTGAGATCGGTTTATTAATACGGCCCTTAGATTAGATGTGCTTGTCACAAAAACGACACCAACTCAGCATAAGCTGGTAATAAAACCAGCGTTGGTCTTCCGTTGGGCCGCTTACGTGAAGTCACGGGCGCCAAACGCAAGAATAGTACTTACACACTATACAATATAACTAACGTAACCATGAACTAAAAGCAAAACGTTTATACAAGTGCGAGATTCAGATGGAAACATATCTTATATATAAAAATCAATTGCTGTTCGTTAGTCTCGCTAAAACTTAAAGACGGTTGGACCTATTTTGATGAAACTTTTACGAACGTAACTTCAATTTGAACACAAAATAACACCTGAAAGAACCGTTGTGCTGAAGATGATTATCGTCATCTTCTAGAAGCACTTTAAAGACTTCTTATCTTCTCGGGTCTGCCATCTATGAACTTGGCTTAAAACAACCGATGAGCCTCTTATTAATTGTTATCAGCTGCTCCAACATAAAACACCAATTGGTGTTTTAAATAAATAATACGTGATTTTAGTTAAATAGAACATAATATTTTAAAAATATACTAGTAATCATACTTTAGAAATTACCGAACTGACTGCGTTAAATAAATGTTGACATTTGAGAACTATTTTCTAATTTTAAATAATACAAAATTTAAATGAAAATTGTTTGAAGTATTACTGTTTTTCATTTAGTGTCGTCCAAAGTTGAAAGTCGATATCGACATGTTACTAATTCGATAAAAAAGAAAATTCTATATAATGTTCTTACAATGCAATGGGATTTGGCACTATGGGGGATAAAAGACTTATATCGTACACTATACATTGCTTAAAACTATCCACACCTTTCGGTAGCACGTTGTATATGTTCTTATACATACCAAAACTTTTCGAAATATTGATCGAAAACCTAAGCTTTGATTATTATTAATCCAAAACTTCTATAATTTTCCAATAAAAAAACAACTTTTTATAACGCAACTTAAAGAAATAATTCAAAAACAGGGCATAAGAATGACGAGTATCAAGAAACACACATCAGTAATATTTCACCGTAACCAAAGAGAATGACATTACATACCATAACTTTATTAATATTTAAGTACATACAAATCGATAGAACAAGTTACCTGATCATCAAGACTCTTCAACTCTGCTAAAGCAACAGGATCGTTGCCAGTAATCGATCTGTTCTTCAAGTAGTATTCTTTTTCCAAACGTCGTAGTCTCGCCAAAGACTCTCTGACCTAATAACCACATTGGACAGTTATAATATAAAGTGAAATATAATTTCGAAAGCTATTTAGGTATCTTAGATAATACATGTCGAAAACTGAGCATAAACAGAAGCTTAATTATTTTTTTTATAACCTTAGGGTATTATGTTATGACAATGTATACTATAGATAGGTATACAAAATTGCGCACTTTCTCACGTGTCTGGGTGACAGCGTACGCGTTATTGTAAATTGTTACAATATCGGTTATGTATACTTTAATGTTGCCTAACATACGCTGAGCCTGATACGTCGCAAGGACTACATGCATATGAGACCTGCGTCTGCAGCTTGTGTATGAGATGTCTGGGGTCCTGGTCCTGGTGCAGCTGCAGCTGGAACCGCATCCGCGCGCGCCGCTCCAGCGTGCGACGACGTTCCGGCTCCACGTGCAGCACCACGTTGTTCACTACGTCTAGTAACATCGCGTACTGTACGGAAATACAAATACTATCGTAAATAATAGTTATTGTATCGATAATCGCATCTGCCAAATTACCTATCTGTGAAGATAGCGGGCTTGCGTGGACTCACTGAAAAACATTGGAACGATCTAATGAGTGTCCGTAATGAGAGTAACCGCGCGGTAGTTAGAGCTTCTGCTGTGTTATTCACATAACAGGTGGGAGGTATCAGGGTGGAGAGCCCGTCGCACAAACCTCGAATACTTTAGCAGTACGAGGGTATAGTTACTATAGTGATGAAATTATTTGACATAACCACCCATACGCGATAGTAAGCGAACATCTTCCGCTTAACAAAGCGCAGGACCTAAGAATTAAGAAATAAGTTGTTTTGACACATCCGTGCTACACTAGCTAGGAGTTAAGAGTCGATCATCACGATGTTAATTTGAAGAGGCATGAATATCGATAAATATGAACTCCATTGACCTGCAGTGAGTTGGTGCAGACGTCGAGGTCGTGGTGCATGAGTGTGAAGGAGTCGTACGGCGGATGCGCTTGCGGCCAGCCCGCGCCGCCGCCGCCCACCGGCTCCGCCTCCTCGTGCGACACGTAGTGGAACTCACACGCACAGCGGGACACGATGCGTTGTAACTGCACACATACCACTTACTACTCAACATGCATTTCAATAAAGTCACCTGAATCAGTAAACGTTGCGTTGAGCAGCTATCGATCATTATGAATACAGATTCCATGCAAGCTGATAGGTCTAAGCGATCCTGAGAATGACTCAAAAATTATAATCAGGTACTGTGAACCACCTCGCACTAGCTCTTTTGAGACCCATCCAAGGTCCGTTGCTCAACCATAAACTTCAGTGCACTCTATTCTGTATACTAACCATCCACACGCGGAAGGACTTAGTTTCAACTGTTATAAAAAAAACCATCCCCGCCACGTCATGTGTCTGCGCTAAACTTAGTAAATCAAGCTACTGCCTTTAATCTTGTGGACAATAATGAATATAATTTACTATAATTTAATACCCAATATGGAATTACTACCTTTACAGTAAATTTATCGATAAAAAACCATCGATTTGCCACTAGAATAAATAATTCATCATTAAAAAAATGAGCTGACCTGAGCTAGCCCAGTATCAGCACTAGGTCCAACGGTACGTCCAATTACACCGCCAGCTGAATGTCCACTACCAACGAGTCGCGGTACATCTGGTAGTGTACTAATCTCGGTGCCTTGCCATCGCTCTTCAATCTCCTCCACTGATACCCATTGAATGTTTTCTATTGACAGAAATTTATATTTGGTAGTTTACCCGAAAATTTTATGGAGTTGAAGATGACTAGATTTAAAAGTTATGTCATAGGGATAGGGAGGACAAAGTTAGGTCGATATTATTCAACATTGTATCCTTGTAAAGAACCTAAAAAACTTGTATATGTTAATATAATATTTCTTTCTTTCTTTCTGAAGTATCGATACCGATACAAACATGTAATTATTTCGATGATTGAAACTGATCTAAAAATACGGCCGGGTTTATTAATAAGAACAAGAGCAAGTGACGGGGTGATGATATTACGAGAATCTACAAAATATTTTTTTAGTCATTTTCAATAAACAGTCTTAGTTTAATTAACCGGATAGATCCCGGAAACCAATAAATAAAATTAATTTGTACACGTGATCTTCAAACCGTATTTTAATTAGCTCATTTGTGCGACCTATTTGGTGAACCCCAACCTGGCCCCAACCAGGGGGTTGGGGCCAGGTTAACCGACGGGGAGGGCCCCTTCTCAATTCCTTAATTATCCCTTTCCTTTAAGGTCGGCAACGCACCCATGATTCTTTTGGTATTGTGAGATCACTTACCATCAGGTGACCTACTTGCTCGTTTGCCGGTCTATGCCATAAAAAAAAGAGAAATGAAAATGGTTTGTATACACCATTACAGGTTTGTTGTATGTAGAGTAGTAGTAGTAGTACCGTGCAGTCGCCTCGCGTCCGCCGCGAGCGCGAGCGCGGAGACGGTCGCGTAGTACTGCATGGCGGTGAGCGCGCCCGACCACGCGCTGGCGGGCGGCGCGCGGCGCACGCGCTGCCGCACCTCCGCGCGCGCCGCGCACACCACCACGTACCCGCCGCTCTCACTGCCGCGCAGCGCCACTTGCGAGTTCACCAGCTCGACTGCAGCGCACCAACACACGCACGTGCACATACCATTCATATAAACATTATCTAAATAACCACAACGTTTCAATTATAACTATTAATATATGTTTGGGAACCACAAGGATTCCCAAATATCGATTTTAAAGACAACTGGCGTTAAAGTCAAAAACATTATACACAACACCAAACTACCTAAAAACTACAAGAAATACAAGTCTATGTATAGACTTGTATTATATAGTCATAAAACTACAAGTCGAAAAGAGCCAACAAATGACGTCTACACACATCTTGACATACAAGCCGTCAATATACCGTAAGTGTACTTGACACTCTTTTACAAACAATCACTTCAGACTAGGCAAGTGTTTAATGCGTATTGTATCAATAATTAAAATTAATCAGCATCTCACTAAGGCAGGCAGTATGTGAGTTGTCATCGTCCAGCAGATGCCTGTTGTTATGTTGATGTGGTGCAGCAGGCTCGGCGCCACTCAGTTCGTCGCTGAACACGACGGGTGCTTCGCCCCCCGCCTCCGCCACCAGCGCCGCCAACATGCCGCCGCCGCACGAACCGGGACCCGCGTTTATCTACAGGACATGCATAGCATTTCATTACTACTGCGTATACGCTCGATATCAATCTCAAGATATACTTAGTAACACTAGCTTACTAAAGTTACTACATAGGATGTAACATGAAACACAGTGCAGTTTGACAATTACGACTAATAAAATCAGTAAAACATTACAATATCGATACGGCAGACCCTTGGAGATTAATTACCACCAGGAACAACTTCTCGTTTGACGGTCTATGCTAAAAAAAAGTATAGTCTGAACCCTCCCAAAATATATCATTAAATAAAGTGTCACATATGATTATTAAACAAAATTGAATTAAGTATGTTACCTGAGATGACGATGGCGGTGGTGATATGACATCAGCTTCACGCTGATGCTTGGGTGATGTGTCTGGTTGCTCTTCCTCCTTCAAAGCTTTGGTTGACAAGTTTTTCTTTAATTGCTGCAAAATAGAATTGTAGTACGAGTACGTTTATAATTTTTCATAATATTGATTCTAATTTAAATGTTTTTTTTTATAGTTTTAAAAGTCGATAAAAATAATAATTTAATGTCGATAAATTGTCTCTATTAGAATAATTAGTAACCTGAAATCTCCTCATATATTATAAGTATGCCCTTGTAAACACAAGTGAAAAGAATAATAAGAGTCCAAGCGAACTCTATTACACAGCAACCTCAACTAATACTGTGAATAGAGGCCTGTACCTTGCACCAAGCAGTGCATAATATACCGAACTAACATGTCAATATCATGTAACTCAATAGATGTAGTGCGTGAATACCTGTGTCTTAATATAAGTGTCGATGAGTGCAAACGCTAGATCCCTGTTGAGTTTGGTCCATGCTCCACGCAGATCATGTACAGCGAGTCGATGCGCCACGCCGCCGCACGCCTCACGACCGTACGACACGCGACGCACAGACAAACAGTAACACTTCTCCATTGTCGCTGGAGTTAAAGCAGTTAGCTGGAGACAACAATAAACAGCAAATAGATATTAAATTAAATCAAAGGTACATTATCCGTATATTAATAAAAATCGAAATTTATAAAATAGACCAAGTAGCTAATAATTTTCGAAAAAATAAACATAGCAATAACAATTTTTTTTATTTTATTTTATTTTATTTTATTTGAAATAGGTACAAAAACATTTAACAAAATTAAACTTAACTAACTTAATATATCTTATGCTAATAACAGTGATAAATTTGTTAAACTAAATATTGTACACAACATTTTAAAAGTAGAATAGGTAATAAATATAATGAAGGAACAACTTAAAACGAATGTGATTGTTTATAGATCAATACAATCTATCTTATTGATATTATTATAAACGAGATTCTTTTTAAAACTATTAAAATTTTGGTGAAAAATATCAATTTCATTAGTGGCAATATTGTTGTAAAGTTGACACATTCGATGCAGAGGATTATTATATGCAATGTTGTTATTAGAATGCGGAATACTAAATAGTCGTGGGTTGCGAGCTATGCGCTTAGGAGTAGCAATATTTAATTGTGATAGCAATTTGTCTGTCATTATTCCATTAGCAATCTTATGGAGCTGATACAGATCAGTGAGTTTGCGTCTCAAATTTAAATTAACAATATTGAAATATTTAAGACGATCATTATACTCCGGAAGGGAGTGTCGGAGACCAAATTTTACACACATCGATCTTAAAAATCTCTTTTGTGTCGATTCGATTCTAGTAATGTGCGTCTTGTAAATAGGGGACCATATGGAGGAGCAATATTCAAGCTGTGATCTTACTAGAGATTTATATAATATAGTAAATGATTGAACTTGCTTAAAAGGCTTTGCTGTACGCATGATGAAACCAAACATTTTCCTAGCTTTAGCAATGATGGTGTTGTAGTGGTGCTTAAAACTAAGAGACGTGTCAAACCAAACACCCAAATCGCGAACAACAGTAACTTGCTCTAAGTTTGATCCAGCTATAGTATATTGAAATCTGTGATGTTGTAATGATTCTGTCAGCAAAAAAATATGCCCTACAATTCTGCACGCAAACTCTATAATATTGTTAAACTTGGAACACTCTGGTAAATTCGATATTGTCGATACCTAATATATCGATAAAACAACCCTCACTTACCTCATCGCCCTCCTTGTCATCATTAACAGAGGCCAGCGTCTTAAGCCATATTTCGGCGTCATTAATGTCGCAGTTCATGTACACAGTGGTCCAGTTGGCGCGAGGTCGACGCACGAGACCATCCGTAGTGGGGACTAAGGTCAGTTTGTGTTTGGACCCACAGTTTACCCTGGCGCCTAGAACTTCAATGCCACGTTGAAGTGATGATGATGACCAGTAGCACACCTAGAGGATAAATTATTATAATTTACTCTTCATAATATGTTTATGGAGAAGTAATAAATAAGGATTAACGTAGTCAATATTTAAAACCTTTATCACAACTAGCTTTTGTTCGCGGCTCCGCCCTCGTAAATGATTTTTCTAGGATGAAAAGTAGCTATGTCATGATCTACCTATGGGCCAAATTTCATCTAAAACTATTTAGCCGTAAAAGGATAATTGATTAACAAATATCCAAATACACAATCATTCAAACTTTTATACAAGTATGATAACCAGATTCAGTAATAAGTCGATATCAGTCAATATTTACCTAGAGATTTGTAAGTCAGTATATTGATTACAAATTACACTAAATAAGTAAGTGTTGTTGATGTTTAATTACACTGGACTTAAGATCAGTTTACCGTCATGATTTTATTTGTTTCACAGTGTGAAATAAAATTTACCTTTTTTATTAAATTACAAAATGTTAGTTATTAATACATTTTTCAAATCCAAATAATCACACCTGAAGATTATGAAGTGTAACAGAGACGCTGACACTACGGTAATGCCGTGAGAGCTGCGGCTTGCGCGGGCGCACGTTACTGAACAGACGACCGCGACGTGTCGGACGAGTGATGCCTGACAGGATCAGCTTTAGACTCTCGAACCATCTGCCATCCATAATAAATTTATACGGGTACGGGTAGTTAGTACAAGTAATGGCTTCAACACATTATTTAAATACTCCAATTACCTGAGAGTACTTCCATACAACAGCACAACAGGCCCGTGAGCGTCTTTATCTGTAGGCTTCGTTTCTATACTCAAGTGTAGATCAAGTCCTTGAGATCGAAACGCTCGATATGAATCGTGCTCCTGTAAATAAGAATCGATTTATAAAAAAGTTATTACCAGTTAAATTAAAATTACATGCCATACATGTTGACTGTTGGGGTGTTATTTATCGTCCAGATATTACGAATAATATCGTATGTTATACTACTTCGCGTACTGACATTTAGTGCATTTTATTGTATCGCGCCAACGCTCTGTATATAACAGCTAGGAGTACCGTGATTTTAATATCAATGAAAGTAGTAAAAGTTGGTGTCCCTACGGATTGCAGTACCTATGTACCTAAACTGAAACACAAAAGTGTGTGGGTGACATATTACCACTCAACAAGTAACACGAAAACACAAAACAAAAATCATAACACAAATAAATAAATAAACTATTCAACACACAGACAGAAAAACATTGAACAACAAACATTATTTTATATAGATAAAGAACCTGTGTTTTATCTTTTATGTAGTTCGCAGTTCTATTATTCCTACGACTACCTGAGCGTGTGACGTCATTTTGGGTTCGATTCGTAATGAGTGCGGCCGGCGCATACGCAACGATCAGTCGCAATTGAACATTATGACGAGTAGCCTCTGCATATCAATGCTTATGTATATGTAATTTACGTTTAGCTTTAGCTTCGCCTTATACGGTATACCTATCTGTTCTGTGCTCAAGACTTCCTTCTTAACTTTCTCCTTCTATATGTATGTAGTGTTTTGTGTAGTGCAAGTAAAACAGTTTTCTGGACTTTGGACTTTTACTATTACCTTCTTTCCAAACCTACCACAACTCACTATAAGTGCTTACACACTGCTGCTCAATAGCAAAAAATGTAAAAGCGGTGGTACAAATCCAGACGGCCTCTCGCATAGGAGAGGCCCACCATCGTGCACTAATTAGTGGTGAGGAATCAATACCTGATTGCTAGAGTACTCTGGCAGCCTGGTGGGTGCACACGGTGCTACAGCGAGATGGTCGCGTGCGTCTGCCACGGTGAGCCAGCCGAGCTTGACCGCGAGGCGCAGTGCCGGCACCACCAGCACGCGGCAGTCGTCGTACTTGCTGGCGGTACGCACCAACACCTCCAGCGAACCCAGGAAACCTAACTTGCCTGGACGACAATAACGACAACGGAATTTCATATTACATTTTATTAAAACAGACTACATTAATAAATGAAAACAAAAGAGGGGTAACTGAAGATCTGAAGTCACAGGAACGAGCACTGCATCGCTCGCCAGAATTATGCCAGCCTGACGTTACTGGATGAGCCTGGATCGCAGTTCGCCTGAACGACAACCCTGGCGGTTTTTCACCATGTGTATTATGTACGTTGGGCACAAAGATATCCGATACACTCCCTACAACAAAAGAGCTTTCCTTCTGACATTAGGCGGCGAGCCTATTGTTATATCGTACATAAATTCCATTTTCGGGCAATCAGGTGTAATTTACGAATCAAAGAACTTAATTGTGTGAATGCATTAGAAGTACTACAAAGGGTTTCGCGTAAATTCAATCAATACAATCTATTGATTCCCAGACCCCAAGCCTCCTTGAAATACTATCGACAATTAGCCTAGAGACTATCCCGCCCACACACCCGCCACTGTAACTCGTGTAATCCCGGATCGACAGTGGCATTCATATTTCGCCACTAAGCAATGAAGCTCGAAGAGTATCTAGGAGTGCGAAGCTGATTTTATCCCACAAGGAAATTAATCAATTAGAAAGATAGAGAGGAGTTGGTTTTTTTTTTAATTAGCCTGTGACACATCCTTGATGATGCTAGGTACTTGTGCCATATATCTAACTCACCATTAGTCCAGTCCAGCACCAGGTCTGTCCAGGTGACCTCCATCTCCTCGGTGGTGTTGTAAGGGTCGAGTGACACATGCAGCAGACACGTGAACTTGGCGCAGTTGACAGTGAGTCGTCCGTGCATCAGCAGACGAACCTTGTCCCACCACGCCAGCGGGGCGGAAGGGTCCAGCGACGGTCGGGATACTTGATCGAATGCTGGGAGACAAAATAATGGTATCAAACCCCCAAATAAATGGGTAAGCAGAGGTGCAACGAGTGGACTCACGCTTCGCCGAGCTTATTTCGTCCCATGATGTGGTAAATGGTGAGCCTACCGCGATACCGGGCCCATATTCCAATCTTGGGCAACTTGTGTGATTTTATTCAAACGCAAAGTCAAAGACAAGTTATGACAACTCGACCTGGGGTTTTGAACTTAGAACCTCATTGATTTTTTAGGCTATGTACATTCTTATTGAACCAAAGAGGCGATAAAATTCTAAAATGATTTGTCATAAGGTCAAATTTCAATAGTTATGCTACATTAGCAATTATTTGACAGTAACTGTCATTTGAGTATGTACTGTACAAGTACAAAAACTATCACGATTCTCTGCTTCACTGTACACTGATAGACATAATATAGACATATACAACGTGTTATAGAAAGGGGCGGGCAAATTTAAGCAATGTATAGTATAGCGTATAAGTATTTTATCACCCATAGCACCAAATGCGATTGCATTGCTAGTACAATTATTATAGAATTTTCTTTTTTATCGAATGAGTAACATGTCGATATCGACTTTTAACTTTGGACAACACTAAATGATAAACAATGATACTATAGACCTCCTTTCATTTAATTATTTTATAATTAAAAAAACATTAATGAGTTGTCAAATGTCAATATTTATTTGACGCAGTCAGTTCGGTAATTTCTGATTTTATGAAGTATGTTTACGAGTTCAAAAAATATGTTGTATTTAACTAAAAATAAGTATTTTGTATTGGTACTTTGTGTTGATGTAACTGATAACAGCTTTTAAGAGGATCGTCGAATGTTTTAAGCCAAATTCATAAATGGAAGACCCGAGAATGAAGTCTTTAAAATACTTCTTGAGGATGGGACCAATATCGTCTTCAGCACACAATCTCTTTCAGGTGTTATTTTGTGTTTAAATTACAAGTTACGTACGTATGTTCGTAGAATTACGTACAACTTATTCAAGTTTATTAAAAAGTGAGTGTCGTTCATAATAATTAATAGTGATGTCACCAATCTTATCGATCTTAATAAAGGAGTGATGAAAATTAATGTAAATTTTTTGGATGTCTTGGTATTGAAAAGGTCCGATACATAAGTACTAATTGTAAGGTGTATGTAATGACCCTAAAATATGACCACACCTTTCTGTAACACGTTGTATATAAACTACATATTACCATTGAATTAATTAACTCTGGTCTTCATAGACAAGATCTTTCAAGCCTATGAGCTCTAATATATGCAAATAACTAGAAAAAAATAATCGACTTACATAGGTTACAATGCGCTATGACCGGTTCCCAACAAGGTCCAAACGCGTAGCTGTACTCCGCCATCTCACAGCACAAGTCATAGTACCACTTGAGCGGCATCATACTACGCTCCAACTCAACCTCACCCCACGGCGAGCCCAGGTTGATCACTACCGTTCTTACCGCTGTACACAAAATACTAATGTTGACTTGACGGTATTTTTTTTTGCCTTACTAACGAAACGAGCGGGTCGCTCATCTGATAGGAAGCAACACAGGACTTTGAATTACAAAGCACATGGACTGCGCTCGTCAACTGGAGCGACACACACTCGACATTTAAGATGTTAAGTCACACAATGCCCAGTAGTGTTACTGGCTTCAATGTCCTTCAAACCGAAACACAAGAATACTTATATATTGCAGCTTGACGCCAGAAATCGACAATACGGTTGTACTAACTCAGGCGGCCTCTCGCATATGAGCGATTTTACCACCTAGTATTAATAATTTCAAAAAACAATATTAATCGACAACCACAGATCGATCTATATAACTTGTAGGTGCGATATTCAAACTTTCTTACTGGCTCATTCACTTAATTAGTCACAGGTTTTTTTGGGCCTGTTCAATGTACGAAACACAGCAGTAATCTGTCACTTTCCGTCTACAGTGTAACTCTTATACTTACAAAGCTTCTGCTTAATTCAGTGTTAAATTTGGTTTTCGATTCTAAAATTTGTATTTAACAAAGTTTTCTATCTAATATTAATTTTGTCGTTACCTCTCGGCGGCGGCATCTCCTCTGCGCCCATGAGTGTGCCCCACATGCGCAGGTCGCTCATGTTCAGTAACGGCTGCGGGAAGTCCCTCAGAAGCAGCTGCCACTGAGAACACGTCAGGTTTATGCTTCTGCACCATAGAGTCGAAAACTCCACGCCATCTTCTGGCCACGGACTGGAACAATGATCGGTTAGGTTCTTAAATATTGTACAAAATGAAATGATACTATGAATGAAACTAAACTTATCGATATGTTTTTTAAATCGAATTTTAACTTTTCAATAAATACTAGAACCAAACCTATATAGGCATAAGCTATTTTTTGCATGTTGTAAGTATGTAGTATGTAGTACCGACCTGTCGACATCGATGTCTCTCAGCCGTCGCTTGGCATTGTCAGCGCCGTGCAGCACGGGGTCCGCCAGCGCCAGCAGCGTGAGCCTGCTGAGCGCGCAGGCGACGAGTCTGCTCCGCGGCGGCGGCGCGGCTCGACTGCGTTGTACGTATATCTGTGCGTCCTTGTGACGTAATGCTGCGTATAACTCCTCCACTTTACCCGCCGGTAGGAATAGCTGCGGCGCGCATAGCTCTGCCACCTGCCAAAATGGATTTTATGAACTTTGAATGATGACGCACGAAAGACGTATTTGCCGCGACCGAATTATCGATTCACCCATTTGAATCATATAATTTCATACCTACAAAAACATGATTAATGGTAACTTAATTCACATATGAAAAAAATAAAAATGGTTCATGATGTATCATATGTCCGTTAAATTACAATAACATCAAAAATAATATAGTTCCGAAAGTAAAAAATTATTGAACCTAAAAATCCTACGCAAGAAATTTTATCAGATGAATAAATGGAAACAATAAGTTACCTTAGCATCGAGCATACTTCGTCGTTTCTGACTCTCTTTGTATTCATCCTCCAACAGTTCATAATTATCACGCAACTTCACTTCAAACGGATCGTCGCTCATTTCTATCAACAGTTCTTCAATCTATAAAACGAACGCAATAATATTATTATTTAATACTTATCCAAACTAAATAATATATGCAGTCATTATATTCATAATATACAATTTGTTTTATCGCCATACACACAAAGAGCATTGATGTATACTATAAGATTTGTGGGCATTATATTATAGTATGTACTCGTACCTTTATATGCAAGTCACTCGGCAGTGGGCTGTCGGATGTAAACGGTTTCTTTTTGATTCCATGCACCATCTTGATCCATTTGAACAGCGATACGAAGTCCCCCTGCACCGCCTCCGCGAATCTGTGCTTGTACGGGAATATCACCCGGATTGACTCGATGTTCACGGCCCTTAAGAAGAGTATAGGAGAAATTACAGAATGACAAAGAGATAAAAATAGTATCAGCTTTTGTATTTAAATTATCAAACGGCTGGATAATTCTCTTTTGGTATTGAGGGGGCTGCTGAGGGCAAGCTGCCTGTCGTCCATCACATCTTCCTTCTTTCTTTCAAAAAGTATTAACATCATAATAATCACCAGGTACTTATGCATTCTGACAAATCCTACCGACAGGGTTCTTTTAGATTATGATTTGAATCGATTATCATGATATGCCCTAATCACGTTTTTTATCAAAATGAAAGACAACCTATTTGTTAAACTAATTTATTGTCTTTTAAAAGTGGACACCTATTATAAATACTATCGACTCAACAAATCTTATTTCACATAAAAAGAAAGTCATCATAGCCTTACCTTTCCACCCGTATTTCATGGTCATTTGTTGCCCGCTCCATGGAGTACCTATCGATGTCGATCACCTCATCCCCATTAATCATGTATGCTCAATAGAGTGTGTTGGCTCATGAATAAATATATCGATGTTAGCTTTATTTAACAATCTAATTTCTCGACTGTTAAACCTTATATTATAAGCTTTTTAAGATTTAAAAAGCGCCTATTATTCGTTGTATCGTATTCGGGTTGTTGTCGGGCTTGTATTGAAATACGGTGGTCACCGTCTACCATCAGAAGTTCCACTGACTCTAGCCTTCCTCTAAAAAAAATCCATCACTAATTCTATCGACTCACCAAACTTTATTCCATGTAAGTTGGAAGCCCTCATTGGCTTTTCTTTCTACCCGCACCTCGTGGTCATCAGTCGCCCGCTCCATGGAGTATCCATCAAAGCTGATCATCTCGTCACCATTCAGCACCATGTGCAGTTTACTCCACATTATCGATAAACCGGCTTCGTGATCATACGATATTGTCATGTCATCTGAGAAAAATATTAGGTTCAGTAAGACCGTAGTACTGTTTTTTTTCTGGAATACCTAATTTTTTACTTAGTTGTCATGGTTAACACACATAAAGATAAGTAATGAATATATCTGGAAAGTGGCCAAAAATAATTCTGAGGTAATTAGGTTCATCTGTTTCCCTTGTGGATGTATATAATGTATAAATAATCGATATGTTTATTAACAGAGAGTCCCGTTGAATTTTATTAATTTAAATAAAATACTACTCACCAGTCCCAAAAAGCATATTATTCTGTTCCGATAGTATCAATCCTAAATTAGTTTCACCTTTGAACGAAACTCGCCAATCTAACGCTCTCTTTCTAAGTGGCTGCGTTCCGATATTTCTGTCTCTTTTCATCTCTCTCAATTGGTCTCTGAAGCCCATTATGGCTCTCACAAAGGTCAAAATTTTAAGATGCAGGTTCGCACTCCATTCAAAGTCGACATTTTCCATGAACTGAAAGTCGAGGAGTGCCGAATGCCTCTCTTTTGACGGTACATGTTCTATTCTAGCCAGTTTGACGTGGAAGAACGTGGTTGGTATCTCGTCTGATCTTTGGCATTGCATGTTACCTATAAACAAGGAATATCCTTGAAAATTACATAATGTTGATAATATGCAACGAATTTAATAGATAAGAGGACTTTTTAGAACATTTTTGCAGTAGCGCCCGACGCTGTGATAATGTCTATCAGATATTTTCTTTATTATGACTGCTATGAGAGGAATTACACATATTATTATGTAGAGTCTAAAGTTCTTCGGACTCGTTTAAGAAATTTTAAAAGATGAAACAAAGTGTTACCCATTTGAATTAATCGAATAATAATTTAAGTTACGTTAATATGAAACATTACTAAAACACAAACACCTGATATCGATTAGAAAAAGATCTTTAATTTGTCAAGGGCTGAACAGATTCTTTAAGCACAGCTAAAAACCATTTCGATTAAACCAGTTTTAAAATAAAATACCATATTCATTATCGGTCAATAAACAACGCCTAGCTACGATGCCACAGGCAGATACACAAATAAAAAAGGGTCAAACTTAAACACCTCTCTTTCCGTAGGGGGCTAAAGAAGGCATCTATTTCACATTACCATTTATTATTTACTATAACTCTTACCTCTATAAGGCACCATATCGACGACCTTCAGCCCTGACACGACAGCCCCAGACTTGCTAACAGTCTTCTCTAGCGTCACAGCGTCGATCCTGGTCATCAAGCACATGTTCTCATTTACAATCAGAAAGAGATTTATATGAGACAGCGCTACATTCACCGATATGTTGAGAGGGGAGTCGATAGAGTCTATGGGTGATTCTGGTTTATGGGCAGGAGTGATCTTGTACTGGTTTAGACACTCGACTAATGATATCATTGTTTCTGCGATTGTAGAGCTCCATTCGAGACGGAGGCAGTCCATCATTGCTTCCACCTGTAAACAAATTAATTGTAATGTAATATTTTTATCTTGACACGTGACACACTGTACCTAATGGTATGTATAGTCCAGTCCAAATATAATGACGACTATGGAAAGTTATTGCATCCCTCGACGGTCGCTAAAATTATATCGGATTGATGCTACTGGACTTATACACTGCCTGATCCCGGAATGAGCCACTATTGGGGTTACCGTGTGTACGTACTGTCGTAGCTATTCTAACCCAACCACCAGCTGAAAATGACATAATAAAAATATGGACAAGACTTTTCTTAGTCTTTACTATATCAAAATATACATACACCGAAATTATATTTTCAACAGAGTCAACTCATTATCAACTGTTAAATTTGATGGTGCGTCCTTCATCTGCAAACACCCTGGACTCACCAGCAGACGAGCCATCATCACGACGCACCTTAGAATCCCTGGGTCCGTGGCTGCCCCACTTGACAAGCGCCACGGCCAGCAGCGCGGAGCCCCACGCATGCTGTCTCCGTGGTGGAGCGTCCTTCAGCTGCAGACACCCTGGACCGGTGGCCATCCATCCGCCATCCACCAGCAGCTCCGTGCTCCAGTGACGTGATCCCACGACAAGGCGGGCCATCGAAGACTTGTATGCCTCTTCTGAACATATATCAGATCAATGGTGTTAGATAGGAATTTAATTGTTGAGAACTGAAATCCATACTCATACATAAAAATGCAAAAGTAACTCTGTCTGATACCTGAACCGAATAAAGTGACATAGGGGATGAAAGTTTATATGGGGAGATAAGAAACTTATGTCTCAAGTTAGAGATATAAAAACACATATTTAGTTTTTTGATAGCAAAAAAAGGATTGTTTTTTTTTGGAAAATCTCCCCTTAAGGGGGTAGTACAGGGAATGAAAGCGCGCATAGCGAATCTATAATTTCTTAAAATGCATGTATTAGTTCTATACCTCCTTTCGTTTAATCAAATCAGGATAGTGAGTCGGTGACTCACCCCTTGTATCTAGCAGCTGGTCGAGTTTAACCTTGACCCCCGCGCAGCCCGCCGCCAGCGTGCGCTCTGTACGCCCCGGCGTGAGCGTCGCGTGCAGCGTCACGTGGCGCAGCTCAGCGCAGCCCTGCACCACGCATGACGACACCACACGCGCGCCCCATACTGACAGACCGCCACCACCGCCACCCACGCCTGGACATCATGATATACTATGGTTAGCTCTATCACATAATTTTGCCAACTTAGCAATCCTATAGATAGCTTCTGGTCTGGGTGGTGTGGGACCGCAAGTCCCTAGTAGTTACTGACACCCACGATACAGGTTTACCTAGTGTGGGATCTGAGGGGCTAGCACGGAAACTTGCGAAAAGTTATTCGAGCTGTCATCGACAACAATTTCTATGAGATTTTAGTACAGCGCCTCTATCGTACGTAAAATAAACTAATATATATGGAATATAGACCAATGATATTTAAGGAATTATCTATCGAGCCCTTTACATTACGATTTCGATAGTTTTCCGTGCTAGCCCCTCAGGACTATGTGTGTGACTGTTCGGTGTATTTATTTTTATTATTTATGAATAAATATCAACAATAAATCATGTATAGTTACGTGCGGGCGTTTCTTTGACTTGCATCGGTTTACTCCTCGCCATCTTCTCTCTAACTGTCGTGTACCATTTGAACACACTCTTGTGATTGTATGTGATGTTCAATGTACTTATTATTAAGTACAGGTTCAATACGGCCTTCTCCAGCTAAAAATAATTCAATCATTTTTACAAATTACAGGCAAAAGACGTATCATCTATCGAATTAAAACTAGTTTATACGGATTTTGTCGCGATTTAATTTTTATTTTAGTCCCGACGTTTCGAAAGCTTTTCAGCCTTCGTGGTCACTAAAATAAAAATTAAACCGCGATAAAATCCGTATAAACTAGTTTTATTTTAATGTGTAATATTCGCGTAAACCTTAGAAATCACTATGTATCATCTATCGTATAATAATCGCGAGGAGCAAATCCTAGACGATTCCATACGCCTTACTTTTGAATTAATACTCAAAAAAATCGAATTGTAATAAATCAATACACAAAATCGCTAAAAGTCTATATACTTAAATCGATTTTCATAAAAGTAGAATCGTCATGTGCATGCTTTATGACGTGTATCGACGTCCAATCAAACTTGAATAGCTAGTTATCCCACCTTAGCGTCAAGTTTGAGCTTGTTCAAGAACAATAGCGTATCATCATCGGTTAACAACTGATACTGGTCCATCTGGAATGCGACATACAACTGTGGTACACTTAATACGTGAAAGCGACCGTCATCGACGTGTACAGACGCCGCGCTGAACCGGGAGTTTACCTAAAAAAAAACAGATAAATATAATAGATCAGCTGATACTAGGTGGTAGGTTGCCCATATACGGGACCGTCTGGATTGGTACCAAACATAAACGCACTTACTTGTAAACTCTGTAGCGACATTTCAAAATTTGTGCGTGTAATTTTGTCGCAACATGCAATTTTTGTCGTATCTATCCTTAAACTAAAGATCTGAAACAAAAATAATATGGCAGAAATATATTAAAAAAAGTGTTTATTTTAGGTGAGTACTTCCTTCATTTTGTTTTGGGCTTTGAAATAAAACTAGTTTATACGGATTTTATCGCGGTTTAATTTTTATTTTAGTCCCGACGTTTCGAAAGCTTTTCAGCCTTCGTGGTCACGGGAGAGACTGAGGTGTAGGTCGTCTCGAAAAGTTAATGTTACAATAGCTACCTTCATTTTAAAATTATACATTTATTTTTAATTATTTAAAAAGTTAGTTGACACTAGTCCGATCTACGCAGAAAGAGCTCACGGTATCTTGAGGTCTGGCAGTTGGTCTCAAGATACCGTGAGCTCTTTCTGCGTAGATCGGACTAGTGTCAACTAACTTTTTTAAATAATTAAAAATAAATGTATAATTTTAAAATGAAGGTAGCTATTGTAACATTAACTTTTCGAGACGACCTACACCTCAGTCTCTCCCGTGACCACGAAGGCTGAAAAGCTTTCGAAACGTCGGGACTAAAATAAAAATTAAACCGCGATAAAATCCGTATAAACTAGTTTTATTTCAATGTGTAATATTCGCGTAAACCTAAGAAATCACTATTGTTTTGGGCTGTTAAAAATGATATACCATAGCCTTTTAAGTGTTCTTTCGCGTATCCTGCATGTTTATGTTTTTTTTTTAATACGACGAGGACGACCAAGAACACTATTATACATTACTAGACCTCTCGTAGTCGTATGCGACTACTAGGTCCGTCAGGCCAAGCAAGCAGTGTTGTATTCCAGTTTGAAGAATATTGAAGGCAAAGAAATTACTGAGCATTATGGAACTTAACATCGTATGTTTCAGGATGACGACCGCAGTGCAGTGCCATTACTTTATAATTCAAAGCTCTGGATGGTGTTGCTACTGTTTATTGACATTGTGTAGCGCTTGATTTCAAGCGAGCGACCTGCACGTTTCATCATTCACATTTTTTTTCTACTGTGACGATTCTTTTTGTATACTACTAGCTCTGTGTTATACACGTCCGACTGCTGGGCACGGGTTTCTTCTACTGAGTGAGAGGGGTTAGGCTTTAGTCCACCACACTGGCATAATTCGGGTTGGTAGACTTTACATACCTTCGAAGTTCTTATGGGAATCTTTTTGGGTATGCAGGTTTTGTCACGATGATTCCTTTACCGTTAAAGTAGGCGATAATGAACAATATACACACATAACTTAGGAAAGTTTTTTATATAAAATACTAGCAGTGGCCCGCGGCTCCGCCCGCGTGAATGCCTATTTCCAGGATTAAAGTAGCCTAGTGGGCGCATCAAGCGAGTCCCGGTGAGAAACGCGCTTGACAAAAATACTAATATCGCTATTAAAAAAAAAGAGTTGCTCGTAGAGGGGTGAAAATTTAGGGTTGTATGTATTTTTTAATGCTGTATCATAAAAAAATAAAAACATAAAATTTTGCCTAAAAAATAAAAAATTGGGTTGGACCACCCTTAACATTTAGGGGGATGAAAAATAGATAGTAGCCGATTCTCAGACCTACTGAATAAGCATATAAAATTTCATAAAAATCGGTCCAGCCGTTTCGGAGGAGTATGGGAACGAACATTGTGACACAAGAATTTTATATATTAGAAGATATAAAATCCATACCTTTGGTATGACAGGCGACAGTCTCGGTATGAGAGTGGCGATGTGGTCCTCAACGTGATGCGGCACTGGTTCACTCCTGCCTCTACCGCCTTTCACCATCAAGTGGTACAACTCATCTTGGAATGTTATTACAGTGTTACTGATCGATGCATGGATTTTCTGAAACGAATATTTAACGCATTGACTGCGGCGATCAATTCAACTGCCTTTCAGTTATTGCCATATCGATCCTTTTCGACACTACTCATTACCTTTCCTAGGCACGTTTTCGCGTTGAATCGATTCGTAAAAAGTTATATCGATATTATAATTAAAAAATATTTTTTTTTGTTTGTTTTAATAGTCTGAATAATAATACTAATTAGTTATTGTTCATTTCAGGACTATACAGATTATGAAATATATGGCCAGTACTAGGAGTACTATAATATATATATTTATTTATTGTAAATCACTCAACATGATATCAGTAACATCAAGTTGCATTTGACAAAAAACTAATTAAACTAATAAATAATTATAATGCGGTTATCGGGTCGTCAGCTTCAAGTCCCTTAGACCCGATACATGCTCCTATGGGATACTTTTTATAATTACATCTTAAAATACAATAATTATTATTATCATGTATTACTTTCTAACTCAAAGACATTACATTGTAATTGTCAACATCTTACCTCAACATTTAATGGTCCATCAGCCTTAACTGTCCCTTCAATGAGGAGACTACAGGCAGCCTCGCCTAGACATTCTCCACTTCTCACGACCCTGGCAGTGGCTTCTACGAGCTTAGTGCTAAAGACGAGGGCTCGAGCTGGCCCACCAGCAGCGCCGTCCGCATGGACTTCCGATGCCATAGCGTGGATGGAGAAAGGATCCTCAGGATCACCATTGTGTATGGTGACTGATGCGTTGAATATATGTACACCCATGAACTGGTTGAAAAGGGATATACATTCTTAAAACTCAGATCACCGATGATAATAAATAATTATGGGCAATTTCGGTACAAACGTCTGCCACGAACGAGACTTCAATAGTAAATATAAAGTAACTTTTACTAAGACAGTAACAAAAAAATATTCTGTCAGAAAAAACATACAGCCAAATTATTATCCAATCTAAAAATAGCCCTTGGTGAATTAGTTTATTTCTGTACAACAATTTGTAATCGAAAATAACAAATTAATATAATGGGAACAAAGCAAGTTTATCCTTACTTGTTTGTGAATTTTCGCTAATTATATTATTTGTTGTACACAGATATAACTCATGTTATAGTTATTTAGTAATATGCAGTACGCCATGAAAAAAAATATGAGAACACAATAATATGCCTAGTTACCTAATAATAATAATAATAATAAATACACCCAACAATCACACACATAGTCCTGCAGGCCAATTCTCGTAATTTTAAAGATTCAAAATATCATTCCGATCTAGTCTCAGCGGCAAGAAAGTTGCAAATGGCATTCTCTTAAACCAATAATCAACGTCAAATGTAAACATAGATCGTAATGAGATTGAATGTAGAATAAAAGTTGACTGAAGCCAAAACGGTATAATGCTACTGCTAATGCTAGGTGCATTTGAAGTTGATTATTGGTTTAAGAGAATGCCATTTGCAACTTTCTTGACGCTGAGACTAGATCAGAATGATATTTTGAACATTTAAAATTACAAGAATTGGCCTTCTGATCCCACACTAGGTTAACCTGTATCGTGGGTATCAGGAACTACGAAGGACTTGCGGTCCCACAACACCCAGAAATATTTGTGGATCGCACAAACATTTGTCTCTGTGCGGGAATCGAACCCACGGCCTCTCGCTTCGCAGCCGGCTACTCGCTCGCAGCGCCATGGAGGCTGTCATTAAGCATTAAGCATCTTAACTTTAGCAGTTTTTTTTGGGAAATTGGTTCTCCCGATTATAAGATATCTCCACCACTTATGAACACTCATATTACCAGAAGAACCATGGATGTGTTGCCAATCTTAATGAGGTTGTCTGGGTAATTTCCACAGTCTCACAGAAAATCGGCGTGATTGGCAGCTTGCTGCTGCGTTTCGTACGGTGAGTGAGATATCCGGAGGCCCCTTACCAATCACTTAATTATCCCTTTCCTTTAAGGTCGGCAATTAGCCTATGATTCTTTGATATTGTGGGTGTATATTTACGGTGATCACTTATCATCAGGTGACCCACTTGCTTGCTTCCGACCTATGCCGTAAAAATAATTGAGTAACCTTACTAACCGTACACAACGCAACACCAAGCTGCTACTAGACCTTATGACACAACTGATTACATATAATAATATTACTTTTAATGTACCACATACCTGAGCAAACATAATCAGGCTTGGGGGCAATTTTTTATCTCTAAAATCCAACAGCTTCTTTTGTGCTAAGACATTTAGGTCTTTATAAATCATCCTGGAGGAAATTTCTTCCTCAATCCCCTCCCTGGAGAGTGAATTTTGCTTAGACAGTAGGGGTTTGAGGATAGTCTCCACAACAACACTCCGTCTCTCCTCCACATTGTTGGTAACTTCAACGCCTCTGATCACAACTGACACAAGCTTGTTGATTTCAGAATTGAAACAACTGCTTTGGAATGATATTTCATCTATATGCTGTAAATATTGTCAGAGTTATAAATAAATAAATACACCCAACAGTCACACATATAGTTCTGATCCAACACTAGATTAACATATATTGTGGATATCAGG
The DNA here is from genome assembly GCA_905332985.1 of Mimas tiliae. Taxonomy (NCBI): domain Eukaryota; kingdom Metazoa; phylum Arthropoda; class Insecta; order Lepidoptera; family Sphingidae; genus Mimas; species Mimas tiliae. Next base: position 2,177,665 of record HG995243.1, read on the forward strand.
AACCACGAGGGTCTTGGTTCCACAACACTCAGACCTGATATCTCACTCACCATACGAAACGCAGCAGCAAGCTGCTACTTTACACCGGTTTTCTGTGACGGTGGTAACGACCAGGACAAGCCGGCCCATTCATGCTGTAGACCGAACTGTCTACAGTGTGTCTCTACCACTAAGAAAAAGTGGTTAAGTGGCCACTTAGTGAAGTCAAGTTTAGTAGTAGGTGGGACCTAATTACAATTAATGGAAAGAAAATTAATGGGTTCCACTTCAGTTCATAATATAGCCTGTTAAACAAAAGTACAGTTAACTTTGTTTTTTTTTATAGTATAGGCAGGCAAATGAGCAGAAGGGTCACCTGATGGTAAGTATCTCCACCGCCCATGTACACCCACAATACTAAAATAATCATGGGGGCATTGCCAACCTTAAAGGAAAGGGATACTTTAGGGATTGGGAAGGGAAGGGGAATTATGGCCTCCGGATATCTCACTCACCGTACGAAACGCAGCAGCAAGCTGCTACAGACAGAACTGTCTACAGCGTGGCTACCACTCAAGCAAATCAAATTGTATTTAATTTTCTTTCCTATTCTCAATCTTGTTTCAGTCTTTTTAGTACATTAGATTTATTTAATAACCTGTACTAGTTCAAAGAGAACTACTTCTGCCCACGAGATATCTATATAACATTATAGTACACATTATTTCCATAAAATTAAGGATATGCTCTGATAAAGGATATTAATTTTGTGCCAACATTATGTACATTACACCAAAATATTACAAAATAAAAGCACTATGATATACTGCCGTTAAAACTGTAAATACTTGTCATTATGTATGTATAGTTTTTTTTTGTTGCCCTAGATAGACAGACGAGCGGGCGGCTCACCTGATGGTAAGTGGTTACCGCCGCCCATGGACCTCAGCAATGCCAGAGCACAGCCAGGCCGCTGCCTACCGTTATGTATAGTGTGTACCGTAAGTGTATTATCAAATTCACCACTACTTACAACAGAGTATCTATCTTTGGACAAGCTTACATCCCTCAATATCAATTTCGGCAAGGCAATCCTTCCTATCCTCAACTTTATATGGTACTTTCTCTTGAATAACCATGCCAACCATGTCGGCAACAGCCTATAAATAAACACCACCAAAATAAATAGTAAACAAAACAAAAACAATAATAGAAATTAGCGATGCCATTCTATCAGCGGCCCTTACCACGATACAATAAAGTATACTACTACAAAAATCAAAAACAGTATCAACAACACGTTCATTTTCGTACTCCCATAAAATATCGATTGGTATTTCGCTAATTAATTGAGTAAATATGTTTCATTGTGTACTATAAACTGTATCTTGAAACTTAACCTAAAAATTGAGATAAACTGTCAGCAGCAAAGTGACCAACTTTAAATTAGAGACCTACCAATTACCTATATATATTATGTATCAGTTCATTCTCCTCCCAGTCCCGTAGAAAAATTGCCAAGAAACTTTTCACCAAGGCCGCAAAGTCTAATCAGGAATGTCGATCAGTTGAAATATTATATTCAAAATATTAAATATTACACAGATAGTGATGAGACCACCAGATATTACGAGACATATTAACAGAGATTAGATCGTACATATTTTTATCATAGTTTGGGGTCCTTATTAAGTAAAGATAAATCCTTATTTTTTTATTATCGCCAAAATTCCTGTGAAATAAATAGTGAATTGTTTTTGCTATGTATAAAAGCGAAGAGCGAAAAGCGCTTGCCATATGCAGCACATTAAAATTTAACGCTTAAGACTTCACGTGTTTGACGTCAGGCGCCAGTTGTTCGCAAGCATACACATATGTATATATAATTATGCATACGTGTAATCTGTGGAAAAGTGGTAGCTTACCTTAGTAACCTGTACTCTGAAACTACCGCCTTATTCTAAATTTGGACTAATTAACCAATAAAAAAATTATCGCTTTACTGCTAAACTTCATAAAACGTAAAAACAATTCCAAAGGAAAACATTATCCTAAATCCGGGGCAGTCAAATAAAATAAGGGACCAAAACTGCCAAAAAGTCAGGGAACTTCCACAATTGGCCACACTGACTGTCAAGTCGAGACCTTGATTTTTTTATAATAAATTGTTTTACGATTCTGGCTACTTGTACTTTGAGCCCATCTTAGATTTTTTTGCTATATTTATTTTCCTAAAACGATGAAACATACGTGTGGTCGATTTCAACCGACCGACCTTAAAGAAAAGGAATAATTTAGGGATTGGGAAGGGGAGTGTAATTTAATTTGGTCCTCCGGATACCTCACTCACCGTACGAAACGCAGCAGCAAACTGCTACTTTACGCCGCTTTCCTGTGAGACAGTGGTAACGACCCGGACGAGCCATTCATGCTGTAGGCCGAACTGTCTACAGAGTGGCTCTACCACTAAAATGTACTTTGTAATTGTACCTTTGTGGTTTGTTATAATCTCGAAAGGGAATAATAATATTTTTTTTATTTACATATTTTATTATAAACTACATAACTATACTAAAACATTAAAAACGAAATAATAAATTATGGCCAGGATCTTTTGGCGTTGTATCCCTCGTACTTCTTGCGCGTCTTCAAACCGGTCACAATGGTGGAACTCTTTGGGAACGCCGACTTGCCATTGAACAGAGGATCTTTATCTGAAAAAAAAACATTATTATATTAAATACAACATAATATTATGTATTAAAACTTACATACCCACTCACGCCTGTAATCCCCGAAGGGGTAGGCAGAGGTGTAACCAGCCCACCCACATTTGGCCGAGCGTATATCCGTCCCACAATGTGATAGGGGGCGAGCCTATCGCCATACCGGGCACAAATTCCAGACTCTGGGCTGATACTGAGCATTTCGTAATAGAAAACCCAATACCACTTTATCCGACCCGGGGATCGAACCCGAGACCTCAGCGTTAGCCTCAATCGTAACGCGTACGCATTACAACAGCGCCACCGAGGCAGTATTAAAACTTATTATGGAAAAAGAGAGGAAACTGTACTCGATACTGTGACCATGACATCCATTTGTTCTAGCAGAAACTAGTTTCTAGGGAATATTACAATGGATAAACATAGGAAGTGATAAGTCAAGAAATTACGTTTCATGTAATGATATTATAAGTTTAATACAAGCTTAAAATGTAACTTTGCTAGTGGTTTACTTTTTAACCGACTTAAAAAAAGGATAAGATGCTCGCCTCGTCTGTATATTTTTTATGTATATGCATGCACCGATTTGGATGATTATTTATTTGTAAGTTTTTCCGAGAAGGCCCCCATATAAATTTGGTATAAATTTGACAATGGATTATGAAAAAAAATAAAAACTCCAATGGATACCAGCAAAACGCATCGTGATTCGGGTTTCGAAATCGATATTTTGACTTATAATAATTTCTATTATATTATTTCTAAAAGGTGTTTTTGTCGGTACGCCATAACTTCAATAATTCTTTTTCAAATTTAATGATATTAAGATACAGAAGACGGTCCTTAGCTATGAGTTTAGGAACTACCATGGAACTTGGCACCTGTTCAGATCTTAACTCTTTTATCGTCAACCCCAAATGCCGTTTGTGCTGAACTTAGGCCAAGTTACTTGGCCCTCTGTTCCACAAAAAACATAATCTTTGGTGTAATATCATTAATATTTGAATAGTTTCAACCGTTTAACCTATAATCTAAATAAATATATGACTGAATTCTTGCGTTAATTTGAAGTTTTCAGATTTCTTCCTTTGTTTGTACACTTTGAGCCACCTTGATACCTAACTGTTATAGCCTCCGAAATTAATTAAACATTTTATACAGAATACTAACCAGGATGGAACCTAACATAATCTTCCTGTACATGCAGATTTTTTGGAAGGTCCATCTGCTTGAGGGCATCAAACGGTGTTCTTGTATCCACAGGAGTCATGTAGAACTCTTTAAGATCATCTGTAAATTAATAACAATATTTTCTAATCAAATTATCCAAACAATTGTTTCGTCCATTTAGCAATAGGTAATTTATTCAAGGTAAAAGTTACATTCCTAGTATTAAAATGTAGTCATTGTTTATGCATTTTACAAAGGGTGCCTACTCATGCACAAACTATAATTGATTTGAAATATTATTTCAATAATATAAGTAAGAAATTTTAAAATTATACTAATACAGCAAGAGACTTGGCCAGTTTATAGAACAACACCAATTTGCTAATTGTCGATTTCTGTACACGTGATTCCGTCCGTGATGACGTCCGTTTTTGTTTGGCGCCAAAAATAGACCAATCACGTGTACTGAAATCGACACTTAGCAAAGAGCTCACTAGAGTGTTGGTCTATAATACGGGCCTAAATGACTATTTATTAGGTTAATTTAAGTACGACTTGACAACACATTTAACACAGACCTGACATACATAAGTATAAATTTTTCTTTTGAGCAACTGACCACTGACCCGGTTCAGATCAGACATTAATTGCATATTTATGAATACTAAAATTATCATTGCCATAGTGCACAACTTTAACCATAATTGAATGAAAACCATTCAAATGTGAGTTGGACTCGCGCACAGAGGTTTCCGTACCTATACCCTTTAATTTAAACTTTTCATTGTTTGTCAAGAAATGTGCCATAATTAAACATACTCAGTGTAAATTTCAGCCATCTGTCTATTATAGTTTAAAAGATAGATTCCTTTAAATTTTGAACAGACAGACAGATGGCATAGGCTGGGTAATAGGGTTCTAATAAAATACCGTTTCAACTTACTGACTGACTCAATAGTGCATAACAGTGAATTTGGGACACTGTGACCTGTTTCTTCATAACATGCTTTCAGCACTTGAAACTTGGTGTCGAGCCCTTCAAACTCAGAGTCTACTGTGAGACCATTGGCTGTGCATATCTTCAGGATTGTTTCTTCAATGTCAGCTGGTGGAGCCCATGGTTTGTTTGGGCGGAGAAATCTAGAATCAGTAAAAATAGAAGATGTAGTAAAAAATCAAAACAAGTTAGTTCATCAGTAACATCAGACCAGAAAAAGACCAGTGAGCAAACAAGTAGATAAACAAATATTTGTTAAAACTGCACTATCTTTACTGCCCTTCATTGGTATCTCACAATACCACAGAAATACTGGGATATGGTGACCTTTAAAATTTAAATTAGAAATATTGAATTATTAGTCACATATTTGTAGGATTTTCAATTGATTGGTGTTTAAAACTAAGAAATTTTATCACACATCTTCCATACCTATGATGTGAGGATCAGATATTTAAATAAAATGAAAATGAATACAACAGATAAATTGATTGTCAAAAACAATTCCAAAAATGCTGGCATGGTATTAGAGACATGAGGGCCAATGGTCTCACTATGGATGATGCTCAAGATCGGCAAAGTGGAATCTCAGTACGAAGGCAGACCAGGCGACCAGGTAGAAAAAAAGAAAGAGAGATAAATCGATTGTCAGCAATTTTTTTTAATTATAATAATACTTGATTGAGACAATCATTTTACTAAAACTCATGGACTTGAACATATTTAATAATTTTATTTATTAGTATAAACCACATTGGACAAAGTATAAAATTATCAATGGAAAAGTATAAACAGCTGCATCAGACAGGTCATGCAATCATAAAGAATCAATAAACTGTAAATAGACAAACAGACCAGCAAACTGCCTCTGTGGCGCAGTTGTAATGCTCACATGTTACAACTGAGGTCTTGGGTTCAATCCCCTGGTGGAGTAAAAGTGGTATTAGGTTTTTCTATAACAAAATATTTAGTATAGCTCACACCCTATCACATTATAGGACGGAGATACGCTAGGTGTACCTTTGCCTACTCTTTCGGCGATTTCAAGCGTGACCAGCAAAAATAACAAAATAATAATTTATTACACAAAGGACTTCCAATTAAACTTTCGAACCAATTAGGCATTCTATCTGCAAAATGCCTGTAGCTACCGTTAAAAAGGTGATATATAATCCTACACCCAATTGAAGAAACTAAATTGTAGTCTTAGAAAATCACTACTGAAGACGTTAAACCTTACCCTCTGGCCGCTAGGGACTCCGCAGCGGCTTGAAGCTTCTTGCCTACTTTAGGATACTTCTTCTGAGCATTTCTCACAGAAATCACCTGTAAAGTTACAAATAATCAATAAATTTAATAAATACATTCACTGAAAAACGTCAAAATAACATAACCAAACTTAACCTGTATAGTTGTACGCTGCAAAGGTAACAATACGTTTCTAAACATATTATATTAAATTAAAGCTAAAATTTAAAAATATATTCAGTTAAATTATTAAATATTACAACTTTTTATATGTATGTTTTGAATAGTTTGACGATTTCCTTTCATGTACCGTATTTGACTGTTGACAGCCATTATACAAGACTTCACTGATCACTCTTCGTTGCACGGAGTACATATTCATTTTAAATGTTTGGTAAAGTATGAATACAATTTAAGATAACGATAACTTTAAAGAAAACGTTTTGTTATAATATTAAAAATATATTTCACGGTGTTCAAAGTTGCTATTTATATTTCAGGTTAACATTTGTTATACATATTTATTTATTTTTATTAGTTAATGTTACGTAACTAAAAAGTAAATCGCGTAAAATGGAATGTACCAACATTTCTGGACGAAACTAGTTTTGCGCTATTGCCGTTGAGTGCAGCACTGTCGGCTTGGGTTGTTGTTTCCTATCCGCCATTTTCCAGTCGCCATTGAAAGGTGAAAACTACACTAAATGTCGGTGATGATTTTAAGATTTTGAGTGGTTTCTTTAAGATTACACCAGTTCTTAGTGTTGTGAAATGAAAATGAAGTGTCCGGGACTACCATGACGCATCAAAATCACCAAACAAACGGTGCAAGTCTCGAGGATTGCCATACAAACTTCTTCGCCTTGGTAAGTCACTTTTACATTGATGAAAGAACTCGTATGTACTTTTCTTTCGAAATCATTACGTTTTCCGTGATACCTACGCCACGCGCTGATGTTCAGAGTTGATTGGTAGTTCATTTAGGAATTCGTAAATAATGAGACCACGACGTCTAAGTGGATGATCTGATTATCGTCATCGGACCCTGATATACAAAATTCACCCTATTGCGATTCGGCTGCCAAATCGATCAATTGCGTTAAAGTTTTCGTACGGGACTATTTACGTTGAATCAAACGAAGACGCTCAATCGTTAGTCATCCTGGCATCATCCTCGCCTCAACACACAGTCATGTCGAGTTGCTAACCCACAAAATGTCAACGCATTCGGGCGGCGAGGCCGCAAGAAGCCATCGGCCCATAGAGGTCATTTTGAATTCACCTGGCCGAAGCGCGAACAGTAATGCGTTCGCAAGACTAGTTTCGCCAGGTCGAGGAAATAACTTTCTTATTACATTTTTTGAACGTGCCGATCGGTTCGATAATGCGACACGACGCCGACACGGAACCGCAGTGTTTATGTACGAGCATGTCAAAGAAATCGTCGGGGTCATTCATTATCGGCGTGTTGTAGTGTCGAGTAGGTTTGCGTAATGTTCATAGCTGGCGCGAATTTTATCAGATTGTGTTCGGGTGAGGATTAGCGGGCGCGCGGGGTGGTGCGCGGCGCGCCGGGGGCGGTCGCTCGTCCTCGGCGAGAAGTGAGAACGGAACGGGCGCCACTTCCACCTGACGCGTTGCCATATCTCCGCGCCGCGGCGGCGCGCGCCTGCCTGCACCCGTCTCCCTCTGCGCTCCGCCTATCTCGATGCAATACAAATTACCGATTTCTTGCCCTGCCTGCTTATTGTCTAATTATTTATGCGTCGTTTGCGGACACCGCGGCTTTGTCGCGTGGAATGTTACTGGTTCAAGTCGCGCGGGCTGCGGCCGTAGTGACGCATCAGAGGCTACTTACTAGTCGACGAGTTCATTACACCGCCGTAGTCATCAGTTTGTAACACTACAGTCAAACATTGGAACGCTAAGGTTTATTTTTGCTTTCCACCGGCATGTGGCAGTGTGTCCCGACTGTTTACTCCGGTTTATTTAGCCGTGTGTTCAAGTTTAGCGCGCGGCATTTTCGCGGCGACAGCACAGATGTCGCGGGGCGGCTGCGCGCGCGCACCGTGCCGCCTTCTTGCGCTCATTCAACCGTTTATGAATGGTTGTAATGATCGTAACATTCCCATAAGCGGGCCTCCGCCTCCGCCTTGCCGTCACTCACGTGCACAGATTATCTACTTGCACTCACCTTTGTTCTCTTTTACCTGCTAAGGCTCACAAAGCAGTCGAAACCATTGCTAAGATTTGACTATTGGTGTCTCTCAACGAGTGAGTTTTTGTAGCTTTGCGACTAAGGTTTTTTTCCATTATGTATCTGTATTCCCATCTGTAAACTTTTTAGCTTATCGTTATTAAAAAGTCTATATATATAACTTTAGTAATTTAAAGAAACGTCTTCTACTTTCGCTGGCAATTTGTCCGTGGCTCCTGCGACGTAGATGGACGGCTAGATGTCCATTGAGTGTTGAAATTCATCACTAAGTTATTCATGGTATCCGAGGCGCAGGGCCCGGCCCGCGTGACCCGCCACGGCCTCCAACACCCCTTATCGCCCTCTATGCATACAGAGCACGACTTCAATTTTGCCCTGAATGTGTTCATTTCCCCAGTGTTTATGAATCCTTGGTGTTGTAGGTCACGAGTCATAAAGGCGCGGGCGGGACGTGTGCGCGCGCCGTACCATCTCGCTTGTTTATAAAGTTTTCCTCTTTAACCATGGAAGTGAAATTGCCCGACTAATTGCCGAGCGGTCGCTTCTCGTCGAGAACTGGCTAATTGTAATAAACTGTTCGCTTTGACTGCTAATTTCGAGACACGTGCTGTTTTCGTATTTTTCCTACAATGCCTTGCATAGCGCAACTCGTTACGTTCTTGTATACTTACAAGCGTGTTTAGAATTTTATTTTTTGACGATATGTCGCATAATATTTGCCAAATAAAAACGTTTCTCGTAAGTCGTATGTATTGAAAGGAAGCATGTCAACCATTAAATAAAGTAGTTATGGATTAACACAGAAGTTTCGTCTCGTTAATAAATAAGCAATTATGGCCAAGAACACGAGGAACTTGCTTTCGTCGCTTGCTTCAAGGTCGTTAAAAAACGTCTACCTGGCTTTACGAAATCTGTGCCTTACTTGTGATTCGATGTTGGGTGATTTTATACCCTACGGCCAGCGTGTTTAGGTCGCATTTGGTTCGGTCCCTTCGGTATATGATAAGTGAGGTCGCTGTAATGACCTCTCGACAGTTAAACGGTTGATCTGCGTCGGCACAGGTCACTTGTCGAATGTACGATATAGTTTGTGGCCACCATTGTTCCGATACAAACACGACAGCACACTAAACTCTGTGTTCTACACATATATTACCATTCCGTTTTTTTTTTATTTAAGCCCAAAAGTACACATATTTACTTTGTAAGAATAACAATGTCAAACAGGTCATTAATGTTTATTGATTATATTTTACCATAAATTATAGCTTCTTATCTCCGAGTCGGCGAAATTATTGCAGCATTGTTTTAATTGTAATTCCCGCGATTCCATTCTGTTTGCATTAACAAACTAGTACTATGAATGTGATAGAATCGATGCAGACTCTTTAATATTAACGTTTTTAATTTAAATATGAACCAGAAATTGTATAACACTGGTTCATTGGCATGACGTAATGCATCCGAAATGTTGACGTTTGTTACGTTTAAAGACTGCCGAGTTAATCGAATAATTTAAATATTTGATTTAATTAATTGGTATTTAAAAAAATCATAATATAATATGGAAACTTGGCGTGGCAAGTTTGTTATGTCGCGGGGGTTCTTATCCGTCAGCTGATAACGTTATCACTGACAGTATAAATATCAAGGTTTGAACCACAGCGGCTGGCTATCGTTTATCAAAATCACACTACATTACTACTAGAATATTTATAAATTTGAATAAAAATTTAAATTGAAATTTTTATTGTCGATAAGTAAGCGGTAGTAGTTGTAGTAGGATAATGGCCGTTCCCAATATTCTATCTATCGACAGATTTACTTCTGGAAGTAAAATTGTGTCAATTTTTGTATGGAAGATCTGTCAAAACAATACTGATAGTAAGCAAATGTGTCGATAGACAATATAGGGAACGGCCATAAATCTAAACTAGTTGATATACTAAACAGACCGTTAAAAGAGTTTGAAGGTAAACCCTATTTCCCGCGACGTTCCACTAACTTTCCCCTCTTTTATTTCTGATCCCAAACGTAAGTTTTCAACTTCCCAAGATTCTATCACACATGTTAACGTTTCGTTGAAATTGGTACATTCGTTTGAAAACTGACATACAAGTAAAGGAAGTAAAGCCAAAATCGTCTCGTCGCAATTATGGTTTTGGTATACGAATTACATTCGTTTAATCACGCGATGCGCAGTGACATAAACGCGAGTTGTGTAACTGGAGAGATAGAACACGTATCGGTGCTGTCGCCGACACGTGACTTGCATCACGTAGCGTGATGATGGGGGTTCCAGGAATCTGGCGGTGACTCGGCTCCAGGCGTATAAGATTCATTTTGTCGGCCAATCATTGCACAGCGACTTCTGTGTCATCAGAAAATAATGGATGCATTTAGTCTTCACATTTTATGATTGATTGATGTGTGTAATTATTTATGGACAAATATAATGAATGATTTCATATTCTAAATTCAGGAAAGTACAAAACAAAGACTATCAAGGAAGGGTTTACATTCATTGGTCACAATTATGATACTTATGTGCATATTTATAAGTTTTATTTCCATATAAACATTAATCCGCCAAAGGCTGCGCAATATGAAGCAGTATGACATTCCAACGATTACGAATAGGTATTTGCGATATAAGATAATGTTCAATATGATGAAATGATAGAATATTTCCCGTCTAACCCATGGTTCATCAATCCCTAATCGGACAATCGATAAGCAATAAACTATTGTTTTAAAACATGATGATTGGGCCAACATTGAGAAGCTTTAGCTATTTACTTACAATATTTAATTGCTACAATAGAATATAGGAAAAGGTAAAATAAAGCATTATGTATGTCATATAGGATGCTTCGGTGGCGCAGTTGTAATGTGTACGCGTTACGACTGAGGCTGACGCTAAGGTCTCGGGTTGCATCCCTGGGTCGGATAAGTGATATTGAGTTTTTCTATTACGAATTGCTCAATATCAGCCCGGAGTCTGTAATTATGCCCGGTATGACGACGGGCTCGCCCCCCTATCACATCATGGTGCAGAGATACGCTCGGCAAAATGGGGGTATACTGGTTACACCTCTGCCTACAGGCGTGAGTGCGTATTTCTATCGCTGGCTTTAACGGTGAAGGAAACATTGTGAGGAAACCTGCATACTTGAGTTCTCCATAATAATTTCGAAGGTGTGTGAAGTAAGGTGTCTGATCTGAAGGTGTCTGCAGTCAGCCAGCGTGGTGGACTAGGGCCTAACCCCTTTCATTCAGTAGAGGCCCCTGACCAGCAGTGAGCCGTGTATAATAATAAATATAATAATAAGAACGGGAAGCGTATAAAACATAACCGGTGACATTATTGACGGTGGAGTGGTGTTCGTTGGTAAGCGGTCTGCGATCACGTCACGCTTTATCACTAAACTGATAAACATCACGTTTGTCGAGTCGAGTATCTAGCTCGCCGCGCTTCTTCAAAACTATGATGTTTGTGATATGTTTCTTATTACGCATCTTTGTATGATTAAAGTTAATAATTCAAGAAGCAAAAATATTATTGAAACAAAAATAGTTTTTACGGATTTTATGGCGGTTTAATTTGAAAAAATATTACTAAACTAAATTAAAATATTCACCGTGTCTTATGTACTGTCGTAATAATGTATATGGCATATTCTACGAATGAGGGGGGGGGGGGGTCTAGGCATTTCTCCACCACGCTGGTTTAATGTGGGTTGGCAGTCTTCACATACCTTAAAAATTCTTATGATTTTTTAATTGTATTTTGGGACGACTTACAGACTAATAACAATATTGTTTAAGTCAACAACAATTTTCAATGTTGCTAAAAATTAGTGACCACATAATTCTCAGGTATGCTGATTTCCTCAAGATGTTTTCCTTCACATTTAAGGCCTAATTCATTAAGAACAAATACACACATAACTTCGAAAAGTCAGGTTTGTGCTCTTTCTTACAGTTGGGATGAGATTTGCGACTTCGGTTTCAGCAGTCGTTCCGCACATTGCTATACCATCGCCGCTTATTTTATTAACACTGTAGTGACAGGCCCGGATCTGGGGGCGTGGGGCAACCGCTTAAACAAATGAGGCGATTTAAATGCGGTCTTTTATTATTTAAAAAGCGGTTTAATCGAGATGGTTTTAAGCTATGTTTGAAGTATTTTTAATTGTTAGTTATAAATCTTTTGAATTAGTTATGATATCTGAGTTAATAATGAAATATGACGTAAATAAGTCTCAAATATAAATTGACCTCCATGGCATAGCGGGCGAGTCTGTTCAGACTATAGGTCTTAATGACGTCACTGCTCTTGGAAATATATGCAATAAAAAATTCACAAGGTGAATGATCCCGCGTATGCGAAACGCTGTCTGAGCTGGTACCACCGCTTTGTCTATTTCTGCCGCCAAACATCAGTATGTAAGCACTGCTGTGTTTCGTCTCAGGGTGACCAACGCAGTCCAGTCCCATGTAGTGCTTTGTAATTCAAAGTTCTGTGTGGTGTTGTGTCTGTTTATGTGCAGGCGTGTCGTTTACCAGGTGAACGACCTGCTCGTATCGTCATTCAGACTAATAAAAAAAGTAGAAATACATATTCTTAGAAAGTAATGAGCACCGACTTTAATTATATCTATACAGTTGCTTTCATAATAAGAGTACGAATAAAAGTTTCATCAAAATCTCAACTTCCTGCCGACTATTCAAAAATTATAAAGCTATTTTACCTAATCTAAAATTTGGTAGTAAAATTATCCGACATTTAGTGCAAAAAAATATTACTGATCGTAAATGTCAGTTTAAATTCTAACTAAATCCTGGTTTTTGGAATAACCAAAATGTATAATAATTTGGATATCCTCATGTATTCCATGAAATTCTATGTATAAAACCAAAGTTGCAGTTCTACACTAAATAAATAAATAAATAAATAGATATTGTTGATTTATTTTCCGTAATATCATGGTATCGAGGAAAACGAGTATTTTCCTGGGGAACTTGTATGACGTGTATGCTTATATGACGCACTTGTTACTTTAACGCCATTGCAAGTAAACCGGTTATATTTTTTTTGTTAAGAGAATGATCAACATTTTAGCGAAACATTATTCCTATGGAGTAGCAGTATGTTAATAATTATAACTATGAATAATTCGCACCGATAGTGGTCAGTTAAACAAATACAACAAATTAATTGATTATACTGTCAACAGATGGCATTGTTAATTTTCTTTTTTTTAGCAAAACTAACAATTTTGAAAACATTTGTCTATTTTAAGACAATAGTGGCAAACATAACCTTTAAAATGGTGTTAGAATCATTACATTTGGTGAAGAACTATGGAAGTTATCACGTACCGTTCAAAAACACCTTTGAGTAATAATATATCGAGATTGTCATATTGTCCCCCCGCTACACTACCCGTTATAATAATATAATATTATAATAATATATCGAGATTGTCATATTGTCCCCCCGCTACACTACCCGTTATAATAATATAATATTATAATAATATATCGAGATTGTCATATTGTCCCCCCGCTACACTACCCGTTATAATAATATAATATTATAATAATATATCGAGATTGTCATATTGTCCCCCCGCTGCACTACCCGTTATAAAGTATCACGTGACATTCAAAGATTTTCCAGTGAGTTTATGGGTTTTGTATAGCTTCTTTCGAATGGCTTCATATTTTGTACTAAATCCAAATTGTGCTTACATATTGTGTTTATTAAATTAGCATATTGAAAATCTATAGGAATCAATACAACAATACCATTAGTATTGTTACACGAGCACTTAAACATAAATAAGTATTGAGGTCGTGCGATCCTTGAAAGTTGCAAGCACTTGGCTGTGTCCTTCGCCCATCGTCCTTCTCGCTATCGTCGATAAGTGCTTTCGTTTAACCCACTTTCAATGGAAGAATGTATGTTTACTTTTATTATAACAATGTTGTGATTGGAATAGTTTTTAAACAAACTATCTTGGTACAATTGATAATAATGTTCAAAACAAATTAAGTTGTTAGCTATTTCTGTTTATGGGCAGGCGTGACGTTTAACGTCAGCCGAGCGACCGGCGCGTCTCGTCATTCAAGCAAATAAAAATAATAATTTAGAAACAGCACTGTCATGTGACTAGAATGTGTCCAGAACGCTGGGTAAAGTTAGTAACTGAAAGGGTACGGGATGGTCGGCGACGATGCGGCCCTCCTACGAAATGGTGGCGAGACGATCTGGACGCACTTGAGCCACAATTACTTGTAGTGGCAGTGGATCGTGATATATGGAAAGAGAGGGGGCAGACCTTTGCCCATCAGATATAGGTTAATGAACAAAAACTATAATATATTTTGGTTTTAGTTTAGATGTAACTGGACCAATATTTATTCACCAAGATTTGTGGAATCCTTCTGTATAGATAGGAACTTGGAATGTGCATGTGGCGTTTGGATGTCATTTAATCTTATCCGTAACTCTTATAAAATACTTAGCAATTAATTGAGGAACTGTTTGAGTATTCGAATGAAGATGTGATTAGAAGAAGAAAGAAAATAAATTTATTACTGCACACATAAACTAGAGACAACAAACAAAAAAAAAGACAGAAAAATAAATTAAAAATGTAACTATAAAAATATACGAAATATTATTTATAAAAAAGAAAAAAATAACAATAATAAAACCCATGTATAGCTGGAAAACCGTTAAACCCCTCGCCAAGTGTCAAGTGTAACCAACATGACGATTATTGTAATCAATTGAAGGTTGGCAAGTCAACATCTCTGGATGGCAAGAATAAGCAATATTTTATATTCTGTTATCCCGATTCATGATATACTTGGATGCGGGAACGTGACACAGCGCCGTGTCGATCGGCGAACTGTTCGGTTGACGCCTTGCATCCTTTCCTCGTTTTATTACGAATCGCACATACCGGGTCAAGGTTCTGTTTTGATGAGCAACGTCTCGAGGAAAAACGCCCGTTCGCTTTCTCGAAGCGGTCCGTTCATTTTTGTACATTAGATCTGACACAACACAACCTGTTCCGTTATCGCTGTTACGCGAGGTTGACAAGGATGTGGTTATGACTGTTGTAATATTTTTATTATCGCGAAAAAACTGTCTAAAAACTGCACAATTGTGCTCTTTTATATATCACTGTTTCTGACACAGCGTGTCGCGTCCGTCAGTGCTGTTTTTATATGATTTTCACAGCTATTTTATTTATTTGAACTTTATTTCATTTAAAATCTTAATTCAGTCAAATGTTTGTCAGTACAATATCAGTGGATACGATATTAATTTGATGTTTAGTATATCTCGGTGCCGTCGGGCGTATTCCATCGGTGAGCAATTATCTTCCGCTACAAGAGCGACAGCGGCGGCCGCCAGCGCGGTCACGATATGTGGGTCAAGATAACAGAAAGAGTGCTCGGTGCCCGCAGTCCGTCCCTCATTCGATGCCGCCTGCCCCTGTCGGCCAGCACACTCTACGACGCATACAACGTTTTGTTCAACTATACGATTTTTTTTAAACATTTGCTTTATAAACATGTTGATTGTATGTACATATTTAAGAAGTAATAATATAGTTATAGAGCATACAAATGTTGCGTTGGGTTTTGTAATTCTGCCATTAAACTTGACTGTGCTGTGTAAACTTTGAAGTCGTATTGGTACTTTGCTTGATAATATCCATTTAGGAATTGTAATTAATAACATTATTTGTAGCCGTCGCTGAATTGTGGTAACGCCACACGTCGCATGACGAACTTTGACATTTCAACCTTCAACCATATCGAATATAGACGAGTTCGTAGCTTAGGTATTTACAATGTTCATTAGTACGATTAAAAATGCCTCATTTAGGTTTATGCCATATCAATCGGCGCGAACGAGGCTTCGGTAGCCTTGTGCTCCACTTTCGCTTTTGGCGGCTAAAGGTTGTTCTATACGCTTGTTACATTGTTTTCAGGGATGGTCGGTCGGTTCGTAAGGAGTGTTGTGTGCGAAAACTCACAAGTGTACGTCTAATGGGATTATATTTTGTTATGTAAACATGTTTACGTGGTCCTGTTGCCTGTCCGGCGTTGTGCGAACGTGTGACCGATTTGTTTCGAGGTTTAACGTGTTGTAATGATATCGGAAAACCTCGTCGTCGCGACCCTTCGCTCGACAAAACGAGTTTCACTCGTCGCAGTGCGTCGCTTCGTTTACGTACAACTACAGGCCAAGCAATAATACGAGCTCGCGCCGAACAGAGGCCCGACTTTGTTGAGGACATTATGTGGGTCAAAATTATTTCATTTCGACTTGTATATCTCTATTTTTCTGTCTACGTTAATTGTTTGCTTTCACCGCATCGGCGAATTGGTATCGCGTGGTAATTGCTATTTTTCTACGCTGTTTGTGATTTGTATTATTAATAATTTTAATTATTTTGCCATTAGCATGAAACTTGTTTTATTTTTCGAATGTTTCGATGATTTAATAGTAATATTTTTTTTTATGTGTCTGCGTCAGCCAAATACTATCCAATCGTTATTACATATTAATATACTACATATAACATTTTTTTTATCCGACTCGAAGCAGAATCATATCATATTCAAAGAAATAGATAAGCCACGAACCGATGAAGCTAGCTAGCATTGCTTGTGTTTCAGTTGTGTAATTCGGCCAATTAATGTATGTATTACATAACTCCATTTACATAGTGATGTATCGGTTTACATGCTTGACCCCATTTACTGAACCACCAACATAATATGAAATGTTGAAGGCGACGCGACAGCGCAACATTAAACTTTCTTCCAACGCATGAAAATGCGTGTCTCTTTTAAATCACTTAATCGGTAAGTCATATGCGTCAAACAAATATTTAGGTTTCGCAATGCAAAGCATTAGATGTTCGGTAAACAAGGGACTCTCGTCCACGCCGACAGTTCGAATGCAGTCTCTGAGGGCGTACTATTAAATTTAAAACGCTTTCACTCAATGTAATCCCCCCTCCTCCCGCCCAGAGCGCCTCCCTCCGCCGCAATGACGCCGAGGTGCGAACTCGTTCATGCCGAGTGCTGACGCTCGACGAATTCGGCTAAACTGTGTTTCGAAGCAAATCTCTGGTCGAGTATTAAATTAATACATAAACCATGTCGCAATTGAGCAGACCTTCGATTGAATATAAAGTAGAATGACGCATGTTGTGAAGGACACTCGATTTTGGTGAAGACTGGCATTTTTATAATAGTTATTAACGTAGACGACGGTGTCTTGCTTAGGCTGTTTGTTGATATGTGTAATTGGTAAAGTTTGCCGGTATGTAGTCGCTAGTATGTTGTCGCACGAGTCGGAGTCGCGTTCCACTTAGTAAATAGTGCACGACGCGGCGCGGGGGAGTGCTGGTGCCGCGGGGCGCGGGTTACGTGTCGCGCCGGCCACTGAGGCTGCGGTCTCGAGACCCGCCCGAGAAACTATGCGTCGCACACAAATGGATGCAATTCATACAGAAAATTTAAATACACCACACATCATCTGGGCGATTTGGAAAACTTTCTGGAAATTAGTGTTGCGAACGTTGCCAATGTTCAACATTTTAACAAAATATTCTATAAATCCACCGAAGTACACCCAGTGTCATCATCGGTTTCCTGGTATGCAGCTAGTCGGTCGTATTTGCTCAAGGCGAGTTCGGCGCAATTTTCCAGCATCCTTTGTATGCATAGAGCTTTGCAACCGCGAGCCGAAATCTGCATTCTGTCAGCTCGCAGCCACAGAGACGACGCTCCTAATCTCCAAACTCAATTGCTTATAGCCATTCTGACATAATGTTGATTGTACACTTGCAAAGTTTTAACTATTGTTTTAAGTTTAAAGAATACTGCGTATTCGATCGAAACACTGTTGTCTGTTACACAATATGTTTGTTTAAAAAAAAACTAGGCCAGACCCTCAAATTTCTAGGCTAGACGTAAGGTCGCGGAGTTCGTTGACCGCTGCCGGCGCGCGCCTTTACCGTTAGCTGCGTGTTGTACCGCCACGCCGCCTGCCTGACGCACTACCCTTTACCCTCCATAACCAATAAAATCTACGGGATTTATAGATCACACAACTTAACAAACTATAGTAATATTTGTTCTAATTTAGTGACAATAAAACCATTTCTTTAGGCATTTGTTTATAAACATTTTGAACTTTATTTAGCCATAAAATCTTAACATACAATTTATAGTATCATAAAATGTTAATATACATGGTTAATAATTTCTTATACGCATACGGTCAGGTATTGTGTTCGAATCTGGTATAGTCTCGTTTCTGGTATTAAAGCTACTTTCGAAAACCAGTTGAAAATATAACGCCCTCGTATTTATTGGCTGTTGATATTTTTCAACAGTTCCAAATTTTTTCGTGCTATAATGTACTTGTACATGTTTGTGTCGACCTTCCAGAGGTTGCTCAACGCTTGGGTGTGCGGCTGCGGGTGACCTCGAGCTTATCTCGCTTTGTTATCATAACGCCGTGCCCCCGTGAGGGTGTATAGGGATGACACGTTTTCCACGGTGGGCAGCGGTTGGGCTGTGACCCTGGCGTTGCTTATGTCTATGGGAGACGGTAACTACCACTTGCCATCAGGTGGGCTGTCGAGCTCGTCTGCCTTCCTAGGCCAATAAAAAAAAAGGAAAGGGGCTCAACAATTTAGAATGAGCTCATTTTAATTTTTTTGTCTTGTCAATCAGTTGTATAGGAAAAAAATGCATATGATGTTATTCTACTTATTACACGTGTGTACCTCTTGCACACATTACGTCACATGTAAACGTCATATACTATAGACTGGAATCGTATCGTGGCAAAACCATAAGAAGCCGCCGAACAATGGCCGATCCGATGCCAATAGAAAAATTCTTACGCGGACACCATACGCCTGATGTCATCTCTATAGTTGACTCTAGTTACCGGTTTACGGAGAGCCTCCGTGGCGCAGCGGGCCAGTAGCCGGCTGCGAAGCGAGAGGCCGTGGGTTCGATTCCCGCACCGAGACAAATGTTTATGCGATCCACAAATATCTGTTTCGGGTCTGGGTGTTGTGGGACCGCAAGTCCTTCGTAGTTCCTGATACCCACGACACAGGTTAACCTAGTGTGGGGTCATGACTATGTGTGTGACTGCTGGGTGTATTTATTTATTATTTATTATGTGATTAATATGGGGCTTTATCTCCTCTTTTATTATACAGTATTGGTACCTGAATACTTGAAACCAACGCGTCACGCTGGTCTAGTTTAGGGTACTGGGTTTTCTAGTCTATCTCTTAGGATAAAGAGGGTTAATCATTAACTCGACAGTGTTCGTTTAGAGTTCAAATAGAGAGCAAACACTTTTAGTATCGGAAGGAGTTATCAAATATCCATAGCCTGAAAGAATACGGCATGGTATCAATCCCAGTTGTTGATTGATTTTATTAAAGATAAATGAATGAATATTACACATTGGAATAAAACTAGTGTATACGGATTTTGACTGTTGACTGCCTCGGTGGCGCAGTGGGCGAGTAGCCGGCTGCGAAGCGAGAGGCCGTGGGTTCGATTCCCAAACCGAGACAAATGTTGGTGTAATCCACAAATAATTGTTTCGGGTCTGGGTGTTGTGGGACCGCAAGTCCCTCATGGTTCCTGATATCTACGATACAGGTTTACCTAGTGTGTGGTCAAGTCTATGTGTGTGACTGATGGGTGTATTTATTTATTATATAAGCGTTATAATTAGGATTTTTTTGTTACTGTAGCATGCCTGCGCTAGCCTAGTTTTCAAAAAAGCCTTATGTCTACCAGCACTAATTATAAGAGTTGAAAGGGGAACAGCTCTTCTTATATTTATGTAAAAACATAAGTTGCACGTATACATACAATTGTAATTGTTGCTGGTAATAAAAAAAAAACCATAAAGCATACATCTTTGTGAGGTGTTTGTGAAAGTTTTTAATATGTGTTTTTTTACTTTACTTAAGTGTCCCGTGATGAATAAACTTAATGATGCGTTAAAAATAACCTCGAATTATTTTTGCACCATGTTTCTGCTTATTGATTATTGATTGGTTATTGATAATCGTTCGGCTTTTGCACTGATTCAGTTTTTAAATTATGTAATTTAATAGTACAATACTCGAGTAATATTTTTATCATTCATTAGCTGCATAATGTTAGCAATACTTTATCCATTAGAGACATGCTTATGGTCCTATTTTATTTCTGTCATTGTAGTTTTTTTGTCAGTTTTATTTTTTGGGAGTTTAACCGATACAGTAAGACACTCCTGCCTGTCTGTCAGATACTGGCACGCAACACAAACGGTATTTTCATTTTTTTATTGTATGGCGACACGTAATGTTTATTGAGCCAATGGCGTATACATGCGCCGGCGCGGCGCGTGCCTGATGAAAGCATTTGACGCATAACAATAGGGCGCATACTGAGGACAGGCAACAGTCGCAGATATAACCGTAGTATGGTTCAAAATTGTAGTATGTATTACAAATAAATTAATAAATACGCCCAACAGTCACACACATAGTCCTGACCCCACACTAGGTTATCCTGTATGATGTGTATAAAAAAGTACGGGGATTTCGGTCTTATAACACCCATAATAGAAACAAATATTTGTGGATAACATTTGTTAATAAAATATGGACGAATTATGAACGCCCTTAAAGTCGGTTGAAAATACCGGATCAGTTTGATAGCACTTTGTAAATTCTGTTGGTAAAGTATAAAAAAATAGTGTTTCCTAATTTCAAACAGTTCTTCTAGTTCTGGCGATAGGCTCGCCCCCTATAACATCTAGAGATGGAAATAAGCTCGACAATACTTGGTTATACTTTTACACCTCTGCCTACCCCTTGGGGGAATACAGGCGTGCGTACACATATGTATTGAGTTTATAAACGGTATTAAATTCATTTGAAATGTATAGTAATGAAAGAACTCATATGTCAAGATATGTATTACCCGTCCTTTTGTTCAACTCGCACATTATACCATACAGCGTACAAAGATCTAGAAACTAACCGCAACGAGTACTGTCGTCATACACAGCTTTACATATGACATGTTTATCATTACATTATTCACTTGTCCTCGCCCTTGACGACTGGATGCGGCGACTGTGCCGCGGGGAATATAAATCTTTTTTTAAACATTTTTTCCTACCGTTTTGTTTTGTTGTAACGCGTGTTTTGGTGGCGGAATTAACGTACAGAGTACTATAATAAAAGTTTGCGTTTCGGTAATTTTCGTATTTCACGAATACGCAATCTATGTACGGCCAATCGACTCATATCGATAACTCAATATAAAATAAGAATATAATCTAATGTAACACTTGTGACGTTTATTAGGTCATAATCACGCAATTGTATTTCCGAAATAGACTTAGATTACCGAAGCGCATATTATGTTTTTAATCATAGTAGTGTATTGTGGTTGGTTCACCCGAGTATAGTATTTAATGGTGTAATTGTACAGGTATGCTGAAAGGAATCTATGTTTTATTCTCGAAAGTGTAGCCGATATGTACCTATAGGATCAACGAAATCACACATTTCTATTTTTTACTAAGTCTAGTTGCGTACGTACTGACTTCCATATAAACTACAGCTGACAAGACATTGAACTTACTACCTTAGAATTCTTACACGGCCTGTAATCAATGAGGCAGTACGAGGCAAATTCTAGTTTAAATAATAAATAGATTTCAATAATAAAAACAGCCCAAACGTCCGTTCGCAAGCTACAATATGATAGCATAAAACAAAATAACTTAGAAGTTTTTTGTTTCGCGTTGTATGCTAATTTCTGCGAATCTACGACATCCTATTACCACCATTCCAGAAGTAATCATTTTAGCATTCAGCTCCTACGACGGTCACTGTCCACATCCCACTCGCACGTGTGTACCGTTAATACGACAGAGTGAGAGGCATCATGTTCCATTTGCCACCGCCCACACATGCTTGCAGTTAAACATGCCCGTGTAGTACAGTTTTGTGCGGCGGTGTGTGTACTATGGTTGAAGTTATGGCGAATAACTGTTTTGTATGCGCACGTTGATATTTCATGGTAACTGCTAATCTCACGAAAGTGGCGATTGTACGGTATGTAGGTTTCATCTCAGCAGATTCTTCGCGGAATTTGAATTGTCTCATTGAAATTCTGAATCATGACTTCTTGATTGTTTACTAAGAAAACACGCATCAATCTGTTACTTGTGTTACATTAAATTTATAAAACCTAACCAGATTCCCAAAGATATAAATTTCAAAGTTTTCCTTCATATTGCATACCGATTAAAATCTCTGAAATTGAGTAGAAATTGGTGTTTCATCATTATTACACATTTAATTATCTTAGAACACACGGCCTTAGAAGCTCTCAACCACAAAGCTGACCACTCATACACAAAGCTAGCCCGATGATGATCGGTAGTTAAATTTAAGGAAATTTACCGTAGATAAGCCGTTGATAAAGGTGTTTGTTGATGCCACCGCGCGTTGTGTATGCGTCCGATTAGATACCGGGATTCGCGACATGGAGATAGATATGTTAGATATGTTTGTCAACAAAGAATTCTACAATCGTAACAAAGTCGCCCTCTGACAATCTTTTGTAGCTTTACTGATAGTTTGACTAGTGACAATGACAATACTAAGGTGTGTCCATACACGTACGTTTAGCTTGTTTGAGGTACGTACAAGTTCGTTTTCCTTCAATTCGAATTATTTATTGAATCCATAAAATATTATACATCATTTAGATTCAGTCAAATTTTAACTCTACCGCCAGTTCGGAATGCTGTTTCGCTAGAGAAGAACAGACAAGAAACTCTAACGTTGCTCTTTTCAAAACTGATATATTATTATTGATACTATATTTATACAATTTATATTCGCTAACTTAATGTATGTTCATATGACTATAGAGAAATTTCCAAAAAAAAATGTGAGTCATGGCATAAATACTAGAAATAAAAATAACCTTGTTAGTCTTAAAACCAGGCTCTACAAAATTGGCAATTCTTTTAAGGGTCTTTGTATACGCTTTTGCGTAAATTGCATGCATCTACTGGTTTGTCGCATGCGAAAGCGTACGTGTCAAAACTATAAAATTGAACGACAACGGCGCGCGCCCGTTGATTAATTTATATTTCTAAGAACAATACAACATGCAAGATGAAACCGCACGAGTGTGGGCTCACTTTGATTTCTTTTGACGTGAAAAACAATAGGCCTCGGAATCCTATGATCTAGTAAGTGAATGCAACGCTTATTGAACAAAAAGTAAAAAAATGCTGTCATCTGTTTGATTCCAGAGTTGAAAACTAGGTTTTGATTCGAAACGTTCTTGTTCAGGTTCATATTTCAGTATGGAGTACAGTCCTCAATAGATCCAATTGCATGATCAATGTAAAAAAGCACATAGTCTGGTGCCGTTGCATAACTTCCACAATTCGAGTATTTTACACTGAGTCCTGTATAACAGATTTAATGGTTTAGCTGTTGCCCGCGTGTATATCTTTTCTCTCTCCCAATTAACCTTTCCCTTTAAGGTCGACAACGCGTCCATGATTCTTTTGCTATTATGAGTGTTCATGGGCGATGGAGATCATTTACTATCATCAGATGACCCACTTGCTCGTCGCCGGCCTATGCTATAAAAAGTATAGGTACTACCTTATAGACTGCAGTCTTATAGACTTAGATGATACAATATAGTCAATGTTGTTGTAGATAGTGAACGGTATTATTTTGGTTATTTCTCGGTACGTGTCTAGTTTTGAATATTCCATTGTTTCACCGCACACGGACGGACAGTCATGGCAACAGTACTAATATGACATAAGGTGCACGTAATACATAATAATGATGACGATGGAGGAAGTGGCCTGTACGACACGAGCGAGACGCGACGGTCGGTAGGGGGGTAGGGGGGTGAGGGGTACGCGCGATACATTGTACTGACTTTGTATACACCACTAATATTGTTTATAAGGTCCTTTGTAGGCAACTAAAAGAAATTTGGTAGGTCCCTCGTATACGAGAAGCCGTCTGGGTTGATACGGTGGTGGTGGCTTTGTCTATTTCTGCCGTCAAACAGCAGTGTCAAGCAACATTGGATCGAAGGACTTTAAAGCTAGTGAAATTACTGGGCATAATGAGACTTAACTTCTTATGTCTCTGAGTTAGTCGAATGCTATGCAGTGCTTTGTAATTTAAAGTTCTGTGTGGTTTTGCTTCTGTTTATGGGCAGGTGTTAGTTGTGCTTACCATCAGGCGAGCGACATGCTCGTTTCATCACTCAAGCAAATAAAAAAAACATGTTAGCGTGTCCTAACAGTAAAAAGCGTACGAGTGTATATAATTACATTAACACAGCTATAGGCAATAGTCTCTCGCTAATCGATTTGTCGATTTGTGTTTAGTTTTCCGGAAAATTAGTGGAACATTAATTTTTGCCTTTTTAATGGATGTTACGTTGTTTGTCAATTTAATTTACACTTTAAATTCCAAACATCAAACGATATATATATATTGCTATATTTATACATGTTACATATCTCACATACAACCTTGTACAATTGAATAATGTAGGCATATATTTCGTTGAATAACTTGACCTACTTTAACATAACATGCTTGTAAGTTGTGTACATGCCAATTGCTATAAACATTGTTAAATATTTGTATCAAACTCGCATGCCACGGAAAACTGCAACGTATCGTGCGCCAATCGGCATGTGTGTGTGTTTACAAACAAGGTTTAGTTAAACACTGGTACGAATTCATCCATCATTTATGTGCCGTGAAGGGCGTGTATAAATATAACCGCGATTGCAGCGTGGATACACAACCCCTCTGCGTGCTCGGTGCGAACCACAAACGAATCGAGTGACGTCACACGTCAAAAATGCAGTAGCGAAGTGCAGGGCCGCGCGCGGTACCGGGGCGCACGCCGCACGCGCACCGCACAGCACCGCGTCGCGTCGTGTCGTGTCGAGCGCGCGCCGTCACATCATCCTCGATTGTTTACCCCGCTCGTAACGTAACCACGCGCGACGTTGCCGCTTCGCGCCTCGCCTCCTCTCACTTTCGTGCGTCCCGCCGCCACAGCCCCGCCGACACCTCCCGCGATGTTGGCGTCTCGCTCGCACGTCTAGCGGTGCTCGACTTTTTTGGACGTGCAGTTTTTTCCGTTCTAGGCTATGATCGCTTTACGGGATCGTTGTTTACGGGTAGAGCTAATTATTGAGTTGCGTAAGGTTTTTCCGAAACGATGCGAAAATGTAGAGCGCAAAACTGCCTTTATTTATTATATTTATATGCACTTTAAACGCTGTGGTGCGGCATTGACGAGTGCATTGTGCGAGTCGATAACGGTTTAATTATTGCCAGCGGTTCCTGCGTATGTCCGAATATAGCGATGCAAAAGACATCAACGTGAGGATGCGGCCGTGTATCGATCGTGAGAGTGGGCGGCCGCGATAAAGGGACCCGCCCGGGAAACCATTCGGATCATCACTAATTCTGTACGTTGCTCATTCTTTACAATTGCACTGTAACGTTTGATATTGAAGTATTAAAAATTCAAAGCCACGCAGTACGGCCGCCGCGCTAAGCTCTACATTCATACTTATGAACTTTATAAGCTTACGTCAAGTGACGTAACGGTACTCGGAAGGCGCGCGGAGGGCGGAAAAGGCTCGAGTTTGGGCTTTATCCGGGTGTTATCGCGTCCAACCGCCGCGCCGATGTGGGTCGGCTCTCATTTTAAATTCAAATAGGCGCAGATTTCGCCCCATCGCACCGTCACGACAGTGTCGGCGATGTTGGTGGACTCGTTCACACCAGGCCAGTCTTGTGGCTGAATAATTTTGCTTAATTAATGGATCTGGTGATAGTTCGCCGCATCAAGGTGCAGACACTTGAATTTTGATCGCGATCCATTGACCTCGCCGTGTGGGTGTATTAAGTCGGGTAGTTTAATGTATAATTAAACTACCCGACTTTTTCGTAAACATTTTATTAACCACCGTCTTGGTTATTTAATGTTTTGTCACTCTCTGTCTTACCCTGATTAATGATATAATGATAGAGACAACATATTATAATTTGATGACATTTATTTATTGCCGTATAATAGTTGATTTTTTATTAGACTTCCTGCTTAATAAGCGCAAAAAAATCTACTAATGTATTCATATTTCTAGCTTCATATATAACTTTATATAGCTTTTGCTCGCGACACCGCACGCATGAATGTATTTTTCCGAGTTGAAACGTAGCTTATATCCTAATCTACGTCATGGTCCATCTGTGTACCAAATTTCATCCAAATCCGTTCAGCCGTAAAGGCGTGATTTATAACCAACATTGAAATTCACAAACTTAATACTAAATGTTTGTAAAGTCTTGAATAGATTTGAATTATTTAAATTAACTAACAGAAAATAGTTAATGTCCTTGTAAAATGACCGTTATTCCGGAAAATTACGTATATTGCGTTTAGGATAATAATCGATGGTTCGATATATAGAGGATGGATAAATCGAACGCTTTTAGATCGTTGTTAGGTTTGTCAGACTTCGCATACCTTCACAAGTTACTGTTGAGTACTCACATGTAAGCAGAGTTCCTCTTCATGTCCCACGCTGTTGAAGCGTGCGATAATATAATTGCTAAGTATTCAAAGCTTCCAACATGCTTAAAATATAGTGGATAAAACGGCCTCTTCACGGACTCTACATCATTTTGTGCGTCATTTAGACAGCGCAGGCCGGACCAAACCTATTTCAGCCTCGGCCTCATCGGAACAACTCCGGCAATGAAAATTCAATACATAATAGGAGCCGAGAGTGGGGCGACTTCTAAACTCCCCTTCTTCTTCCACCTGCCCTTATCCCACTCGCAGTGGGGTCAGCGCAACATGCTTAAACACATGTTACAGAAAGATTTGGCTTGCAGTTTTTACGAGTGGCCGTCTGTCTGTCTGTCGTCAACCTCTGTGGAGAAAAGGCCCAGACACGAAACAAATATTTGCAGATCACACAAACATTTGTCTCGGTGCGGGAATCGAACCAGCGGCCTCTCGCTTCACAGCCGGCTATTTGCCCACTTCGCCACGGAGGCTGACTACTAAACTCTACGATTTGACCAACTTTTTCTATTAACTTACAAAAACCTTACCTGCTTATTTTTGTATCCATCCTGATGATATCTGATTATTTTTGTATCCATCCTGATGATACCTGATTATTTTTGTATCCATCCTGATGATACCTGATTATTTTTGTATCCATCCTGATGATACCTGATTATTTTTGTATCCATCCTGATGCTATCTGATTATTTTTGTATCCGTCTCGATAGTGACTACCGTACACATGGTGAAAACCCCACCACAGTGGCTCGTTCAGGCGAGTCGCGGTCCGAAGTCAGTCAGTGTACTTCCAGTAACTTCAGGCCGGCATGATTCCGTCGACCGTCGTGGGAAGCACCGTCTCTTGACGGTCATCATTATATTTGGACTGCACTGTACTTAAAACTAGGTCCAGTGTAGTCATATTGCCGTGCCACGATTAAGAAAAAGTGGTGTGACGACGCAATGCAATAATTGTCTGACGTCACACAGGTCAACGTAACCATAGATCAATGAAAACGAACACAAAGTTTCTTCCGGCTTTATTCCAAATGTCTTCTCGTTAAATGGCTATAATTATAAAAATGTTTGTAGTCTCTCAAGACTGCCTCGGTGTAATGCGTACGCGTTACGATTGAGGCTAACGCTGACGTCTCGGGTTCGATCCCCGGGTCGGGTAAAGTGGTATTGGGTTTTTCTATTACGAAATGCTCAGTATCAGCCCGGAGTCTGGAATTTATGCCCGGTATGGCGATAAGCTCGCCCCCTATCACATCGTGGGACGGAGATACGCTCGGCGAAATGTGGGTGTACATTACCTTCGGGGATTACAGGCGTGAGTGCGTATGTAGTCTCTCAAGTGTTCTTTAGTCACCTTCTACCTCTTAGCAAATATAACGAAGACTCTTCTGGTCTGTCAATCACAGATTATGTACTAAATCGTAATGAGTATGTTTGTTTTGGTGTAGTGGAGCGCACTCAGAGCCGTCACGTCGCATAATAGAAAGTGAAGCGATCAGCGCGGGCGCATCGGCCGTTAGAAAGCGGACGCGCACGCTGTTACTGCCACGGAGACAGACGTACGCTGTTTAGGGGGGTATGGGGATGGTCATTAAGAACATACCACATGTGCCAAATAACTTGTACAATAATAAACTAGGTGGTAGAACCCTCGTGTGCGAGAGGCCGTCTGGCCTACCACCTAGGTACTACCGCTATGTCTATTTCTACCGCCAAGCAACAGTGTGTAAGCACTTTTGTGCTCCAATTTGAAGGACATTGAAGCCAGCGAAATTAATGGTCTCTTGTTCGCGGCGCCGCCCGCTTAAACAGCCTTTACCAGGATAAAATAAAGACTAAAACCGTCTCTATCTCTAAACCAAAATTCATCAAAATCAGTTCAGCGATTTACGCGTGAAAGCGTTACAAACAAACTCACTTTTGCATTTATAATATTAGTTCGGATTATAAGACTTAACATCTTATGTCTCGGCGGCGGGACGAGCGCAGTCCAGTGCGACGCAGTACTTCATAATAGAAGATTTATTGATGTATATATTTTTTATGTATTTAACTTTACATACAAATGTTTAAAGGCCGATTTAATGTCAAAGGCATTCTCTACCAGTCGACCTTGGGTAATGCAGAAAAAACTAAAGTAGATGTATATAACATACTTAAAAAAAAAAATAAAAAAAAAATCTTGAATTGTCATCGGTCCTTGATAAGTATGCCAAATTTCGAGTTAATCCGACGTTTTGAAGGGGGTCAAAATCATGTTCAAAGTTTCCGTTACATACATACGTATGAAGCGAATAAAAGCGTGTTAAAAAATATATACCGAATATACAGTAATATCTTTTCTTTCTACCTGGCGTTATCCCGGCTAGTGCCAGGGTGCGCCTTCCTACTAAGACGCCTCCACTTCACCCGATCTTGTGCATCCTCTGTAGTAAGACCGTTGGCTCTCATATCCCTCTAATACGTCAAGCCAGCGTTTTTTGGGCCGTCCGCGGGATCGTACTCCTAGTACGTTCTGGCACAGGCACTTGCGACGGACGTACTCCTGTGGTTTCCTCAAAACGTGACTAAACCATCTTAAGGTTTCGGGTACGATCGGCGGGTCGTGTAAAAGGGGTTTTTCTATTACGAAACGCTCAGTACCAGCCCGGAGTCTGGAAGTGTGCCCGAAATGTGGTTGTACTAGTTAAACCTCTGCCTACCCCTTCGGGGATCACAGGCGTGAATGCATATGTATGTATATATACTTACGAAATTGGTAAAGCGGTCGCTTCTAGATTTCGACTTCTTAAAAATTTCAGATATTTTGCTTAGTTTCTAGACTAGTTACGAGTATGCTGGAATTGTTTATTATTATCTTATCTTCTGATTTACGTAGATGGTTTGAAAGTGCGAAAAAATATTTTAATGGTATAACATGATCAGTGCCTAATTGATTCTTGCTGAACTCGCATCGTCTACACCAGTGACTTAATATCTTTCATGTTTGTAATAACCAAACAAACTTTATTCTTTTACGTAACAGTATGAGGTCAATGCACTTTGTATTAAATAATCCAGCCTCCAAAATATTCAAATGAAAAGTAAAAGTTTATTTTGACATTAGATCATTGACTTGGGGGCTGTGTCTGTTTGTAATTCGGTGCCCTCTTTTCTTAATGACCGTGCGTGTATTTTTACTGCAGTACTCTATTCAAAATAATTCAAACATGCAAAGTACCGTTCTCAGATCAAATATACAACGTGTTACAGAAAGGTGTGGTCAAATTTAAGCAACCGTATAGTACGATATACTTATTTCACACCCCCTAGTACCAAATTTGATGGCATTGCTAGGACTTAAAGCATATTCTTTTTTTCGAATGAGTAAAATATCGATATTTTTCTTGCAACTTTGAACAACACTAAATGATAAACGGCTGAGCTTTTGTCTCACTCTAGCATTATTTCTCTCGCTCACGCACTTCACTTTATTAATAGGGATCTGAACGATAGTAATAAACGAGTGATTAGTGTGAGATTTTGATAAGATCCATTACATAAACACTCACTGTCAGATTCATGAAAATGACCACACATTTCTGCAACACGTATATGCTCTGATATTATTTTATCTGTTTACAATTTAATAACTTGAAAACGGTTGCACATCGTTAAGGTAACCCGTAAACACTCCGGCGAGCAATTGAATGGACAATAAAATTACCAGCATCCCCGCGCACACATCTAACTCTAATAAACAGTCGCGAGTCGTAATAAAACATTTCCAATAAACCTCCATAATAAAACCACAAACGACAATATACTTCTTGTAACGTCTAAATATCGGTTCGACACGTTATCGAAAGCGAGCAATAACCCCACGTTTGAAAGTTAATACTGAACTCGTTTGGAGGTTGGACAGGGGACGCGACGACCCTACGGTGCGGCCAGGTGTGTGCCGCCCTTCCGCCGCAGATGCCTCGCGGATGCCATGCCGTGTGCTGAATTAGTGTTACACTGGCTATTGAGGAGCACATTATACCCGAGAGATTGGCTTTTCATTGTAAACGTATTGATTTCTGCAGGGTTAGTGTTGATTATTTATATATTTATCTATACTATTGGTCGTGTACCTAGTGGTCGAAACTCAGGTCGAGTTTTTGAATTTTGTTCTATTGCGTCAGCTGCGAGATTTGACATTCAGACATTGTCAGTGTGAGCGTAAACAATGAATTTATTATTTTATTCCATTAAATGTACATATTTGCTCTCATTAAGTAGAGGAGGCCCGTGACCGGCAGTGGGACATGTATAATACAGGGCTAGAAAAAATTTTACATATTTGTTACAGATGTATGTATATAAATAAATAGCTTTCTGCACCCCCCCCCCCCCCTCCTCCCAATTCTCCGTTCGCGCATATGCTTAAAAAGGGATCCATAGTTTTCCCTTCATGGAATATGTAGATATAGAAGATTCAGGTAACTTACCGATTTCAATAGTTAAAGTCAGTTATCAAAGAGCTCCAATTATAAGTAAATAT
This sequence comes from Mimas tiliae, assembly GCA_905332985.1. Taxonomy (NCBI): domain Eukaryota; kingdom Metazoa; phylum Arthropoda; class Insecta; order Lepidoptera; family Sphingidae; genus Mimas; species Mimas tiliae. The sequence continues at coordinate 2,209,284 of HG995243.1, forward strand.
TTTGTTTTGGAGTTATTTTTACCTCAGCGATATAAAATTAGCAATTTATTTTTGATATCTGGGTGCGATGTTTTAATTCCGTCCGAATCTGATTTGTATTCTGGGTACGTCACATTCGGTTATAAGTTTATTTGTACCGTTATTGAAATATTCAATACATCTGAACATTTGCATGAATGTCTGTTTTTACGTATTTGTATACGTTTGTATTTGAACAAACGAAACCGTTGTTGTGTTCAATCAGTAATTTAAACTTATGTTCTAGAGAGCTGCCTTGGTGGCGCAGTTGTAATGCGTACGCGTTACGATTAAGCTAACGCTGAGGTCTCGGGTTCGGTCCCCGGATCGGGTAAAGTGGTATTAGGTTTTTCTGTTACGAAATGCTCAGTATCAGCCCGGAGTCTGGAATTTGTGCCCGGTATGGCGATAGGCTCGCCCCATATCACATCTTGGGACAGAGATACGCTGGGCGAAATGTGGGTGTACTAGTTACACCTCTGCCTACCCCTTCGGGGATTACAGGCGTGAGTGCGTATGTAGGTATATGTATGTTCTAGAGAGCTTTGTGAAAATCGATAGATTCTCATAAAATTAATTGCCATGGATAATTTTCCACCATAAATCTAATAAATATATAGTTTGGTTTGACCGCGAAGTTTTCCCGCGGGCGGGCGAACATTCGCCGAGTGCACATGAGGGCCGATAGGTGATTGACCCGATAAAATATTTGCATGCCCAAGGTCGAACCGCCACCTGCCACATGTCGGCAATCTCGCACCCACTCCATCTACATCTACAAAACCTGTATGCGGTTGATCTATTGAAAAAAGAAATTATACGTTTTATGTAGACGCACAAACTAAAGAAATAAATAAATACACCCAACAGTCACACACATAGTCCTGACCCCACACTAGGTTAACCAGTGTCGTGGGTATCAGAAACTACGAGGGACTTGCGGTCCCACAACACCCAGACCTGAAACAAATAATTGTGGGCCACACAAACATTTGTCTCGGTGCGGCAATCGAACCCACGGCCTCACGCTTCGCAGCCGGTTACTCGCCCACTGCGCCACGGAGGCTGTCAATTGTTGATATCTTCCTATTTCTTTCAAGGGATGATCCATAATGTATTTGATTGACAAAACGAGCTTTTTCATTCATTCATTTTATGGTGACACTTGCAAACTGTTTTAAAACGAGTTTACCAATAATTTAATTGTTTATTGGGTATTTGTGCCCGTGGTCACTGTACGTCACAGAATGCTTGTGTCTGTCAAATAAACCGGAGACTAGAACAAGTAAGGAAACACTTTTTATTCACGTATTTTTGTGTTTTCATTCATAACCATCATTGAAGACGAGCAGGTCGCTCGCCTGGTGGTAAGCGCAACGCCTGCTCATAAACTGTACTAACGCCACACAGAAATTTGAATTACAAATCACTGCGTGGCACTCGACTGCGCTCGTTACCCCGACACATAATATGCTAAGTCACATAATGCCCAGTAATTTCACTGGGTTCAATGACCTTCAAACCGAAACACAACAGTACTTACACACTGTTGCTTGGCGGCAGAAATAGAAAAAGCGGTGGTGCCAACCCAGGCGGCCTCTCGCATACGAGGGACCTACAACCTTGTAGACTGTGATCATTACTATCCATAATCTTTACTCTGATACAATAGTCCAAAAATGTTAGGACGCCCCAATAACAACTGTGTATATGTAATTATAATTGTGTAATTCACGCGCGCAGATCATTGACCTCATGACCTGTATTGAGAGGGTAACATCGACTATCTCAGACGCGTCTATGTTTACTAATGTTGATATTGAGAGGCTTCGTTATTTCATTAATAGAATAACTGACATAGTAATGAATGTGTACCCGAAGAAAAGGTTAACATTGTCTTATAAAGGGCCGACATATTATTTTTATAGTATCATTGTGAATTGTCGTATTAACGACTACCTCATTGGCGTTTAACTCGGATTGTAAGAAATAATTTAATGACAATTAAAGTTGATCGACGTCTCTGAGTGCTGCATTTATAATCAACTGTTTACGTGTTTGTAAACAACACCGCTTATTAACGCTTATTAAACTGGCTAAGTGCGAGTTGGACACGCGCATCGAGGGTTCCGTACCATACTAAAAAAAACTTTTTACTATTAGTTTGGATATTTAGTGTTAACAATGAATAAATTATTATATCCTCCATCTTCCTCTACCTATTACGGTACAAAATATAGACACCTTTGATGCTAGGACAGACGGCGCGGCGTGGGTTCTCTAATAGGATACAGTTGTACACTTTATTTACGGAACCCTAAAAACTGATATTATATATATGTATAAAATATTTTGTATAAAGCAGCAGTTACTCATTTTACCCGCCCTACGCTTCCCGTCTCCTTTCTACGCCGATCATGGCTCACTCCAGACTGAACAATTATTTCGCGCATTGTATCGATGGTATCGTATATGGTAGAGAGCTCGTGCTTATTGTACTAACCAAGAGGACAAGATACCCACAACAAAATGTCAAAAAAAAAGGATAACTTTAAATTATATTTGTCCACATTTGCGCTTCCACGATTCACTTGCTTCTTCCTTTGACGTATGCCTATCGGATCAATGAGCATGCTGTATGTGCTGTAAACCGTCAATCTAATCCATAATTTTCACAAGTAAGCTATTTATACGCGACATTTCGTTACTTGCGCACAACAGCGGAAGACGCAACTTAACAAAGTTGAAACTGCACGAGTACAGACAGTCTTATTAAAACTTTAAAACAACATAGTTACTTTGCGAATACTATTTCAGGACCTACATTACATTCGACCTTAATCTTGAAACCATTGTACCAAACAAATCTTTGTGTAAAAAAATCCAAATAGATATGTCGACACTCAAACACTCTGTTAGCTTTTATGTGACGTATTTACAATCTCAACATTCGCGTAAAATTAGACAATAACGTCAGTGGTACACTCTTTGTACACCGAACTACAAAGAGCGCGTGTTTTAAAATATTTAACGGCATTTCGTACGGATCGCAGATGGGCCCCTAATGTATGAGCCCACTAGGATGAACTTTGCATTCGCCATTCGCGGAAAGTTTAGGGTGCGTTTGCACGACACGGACGGAATGGGGCAAAATGGAACTGTGTAAAGAGATAGATTCAAAGGTCTAAAAATAGTGTTTCCACAGTAATAAAAGTTGAAGTTTCGAAATGAATATTCCACTGGAGCGGAGAGATGTGGTATTTCAAATGGATCTGATTGGTACATTCCAGCGTGTCCCGTCTCCGCGCTGTCATTTCTCCTTATAGTATAGGTCGGGGTAAAATCAGTTTCCCTAATACGTCATAGGACTAACAATGTGGAGAAGTTTTGGAACCACTGCCTTATAAACTTCTCCTTATTTCCCCTCGAAGACTCGAAGGCTGTCTCCACAGCGCACCGTATTCAATGGGAATGCGCCCTTAAGCAATGCTCCCGGCGTCTACAGAGATGTATCCGGATGGCTCGATTCATTCTGCTCTTGAATTTGCACCTCCATGCTCCTGGATAAGTGCCAAAAACACTTTTAGAACAATTTCGAGGTCTCCGTGCAATTTTGGTCCTGTTTGAATCACTTCGTTGATGTTCATGATCTCTGTTTAACGACTTGCAATAAATTGGCTGGCGACTACCGTACCCGATCCTTGTAGTGACATCATTGTTGGATAACTAACTATGATTCACGCGTATGATTGTTGCATTGTCCATCTCGGGTTTGGTTGAAATGTTGGGATATGTCAATGGAAACCTAAAGTAAACATGTCATAAATTTCTTTTAAGATAATGTTTAAAAATTTGCTCTGCATCTTCTTTTTTGTTGTAACATAATCTTGCCATCTTACAATACGTCGACCTTAGTTGCATATAAATGGCTGAGATGATGGCATCTTATATACTCCTATCCCCGTCTGGACCTGAACGGTCGAGAATGCTAGTTAAGCGTTTTGATTTATTATTTATGTGCATTTCTCCTTTTTACAGACGGAGTTGTATGGCATAAAATGGCGTAAGTTAGTGTGGGGCGAGACTAGCGGCGGTGGTGGCGGCGGCGCGGATGACGAGGAGGGTTCAGCGCCGCTCGCCGACCCCGTCATCAGCAGCTACGCACGCTGCCTGGCCGGTGACATACTGTGCGTGTGGCGGAGGGTACCCTCCCCGCAGCCGGTGGACACGCTCGATTACATGGCAATACCCGCGCCACCCGCACCGCCGCCGCTCTCGCTCCGCGCCGCCAAGGAACTATGGATCTTCTGGTACGGCGAAGAGCCCGACCTGAACGGGCTCGTCGCTCCCGAACTTATCACCAGCCGTGAGTATTATGATTCTATATTTAAAATTAAATTATCTTTAAGTGTTGAATTTAAAATTAACAAGATGTATGATATGTGTAGTCCAGTAATTTGAATTATGATGAAGGAACGTCTAACCAAGTACATTGTCTCATAAACTAATTTAAAATGTTATTACCGTGGAATTTTTATCAAACGTAAATGCTTCGATCATTGGTGATCCGTTTACTAATATTGTAACATTTCAATAAGCACAACTTAAGTAATGAGCATAACACACAGTCACAATTACACAAACCGCGCAGATTAACTCTAGTACGAAGAAAAACGTCAGATGTCGAGTGACGGCTCAACACAATGGACTCTACTTAACAACTCGTTAAGCAGCCGACGATGTGCGCCAACAATTAGCTTAAAGATTAAGATTGCGAAGTGCGACTACGCGACGGCATCACAAGTCGCGACACTCCGTCTACAATGGCCACGAATCGACGTTGTAAAAGAGTAATCATACTAATGTACAAGAACTCAGCTTTCAGCGATTGTTCTCAGCGGCGCGCGGACCGAAATTAAGGCGGACTTTTGGGGCGTCTTTTGTGCGTTTTTATCTGTCGTTGTTTACAAGCATTTTCGCGATTTGAATTTTTGTACTAAATGTCTACGTATTTTTTTAAAAAAGAATGTAGTGTAATTAAAAGTTTAAACAACTGGATTCCGCCGGCGGAAAAGAAGTGAACATTCAAATGTTTTATGAACTGTAAATCATTTTGTGACGTGGTACGTACTTGTACGAAAATTATAATTTGAACGTTATTGTTTTGAACATTGTTCGTAAAATTAAATAATAATGTACCCGGTTACTGTGATTATACGGTTGAAATCTCTGTATAGTTGGCCCCTCATGACTGAGGATCGTGGTCATCATCGGGTTGTCCGTATTTCGATCGGATGATATCTCTCCATCGGCTTCTGTTTCAAATTCATGCCTTTAATATTTTGAGCGTAAAACAATAGGAAGTCTAATTTCGTAGAAAACGCACAGGCTACGACGCGATGCGATGCCAAAAATCAGACGAGTGTGTGGCAGCATCCTAGTATACCTACCATCCAGTATTCCTGCAAGTCACTGCCTTAAATCACCATCTAGTAATTGTGATGTTCAATAATCAGCACTTTTAATTGCTGCACTTTTACTAACAAACTTATTGATTTGTCAAAGGAACGCGTTAGGTATAATTGCTAGACATAACTATCGTTGGATTTTGGGGTTTCGACTGTATATTTTATAGTTCAAATGTACCTTGATCCAAATAGATTTTGTGTAATTGTCACTCGATATTATTTCGTGATCTTGTATATTAAACTCGACTGTAACCAATTATAAAATTTAAACGATTGTCTATGAGCCGAATGCTGTTTCCAAACGAGATAATTATCTCCAAAAAGAAACAAGATCGTAATCAATTCAAATATGTATATTAATCAGTACAACAATAACCGCGCTAGTACTCCCGTGGCGATAAAAACTCTTACTTTTCGTCGGCCCATTTGCTAAAGGAGTTATCATAAAATTTCATTACTCCGCTCCGACAATCTGAGAGAAGATCTTCGTTTATGTCCACCCCCACCGCCCTTTCATGCGACACTCCACCCGTACAGCGTACTGTAGAACCGCCTACGTTATAAAACGGCGTATCTGACTAAACAACATTGCAGATGCGATCTTTTTTATTGGCGGCAGCTTTTTAAAAACATTTAGCTGTCGAATGCTGTTCATCATTCGCGTAAAGTTCCGATGAATTCGAAACACCCCTTTAAATTGCACTTTAACGCGGTACGACTGCTGTTCTGAGGTCTCAGGTTCGATCCCCGGGTCAGGTAAAAGTGATATTGTTTTTTTTTCTATCACGAAATGTCTGGAATTGTGCAAGGTATGGCGACAGGCTCGCCCTATATCAGATTATGGAACGAAAATAAGCTCGGCGAAATGTGGGTGTACCTACTGGCTACACCTCTGCCGACTTCTTCGGGGAATACAGACCTGAGTCCGTCTGTCTGTATATATCTCGAACGTGTAGTTCAAATACATGTGCAATGCGCCACGCCTTTGCCATAATTGTGTCTAAAAACTGTACGGTAGGTGTTTCTCAAAAATAAAAACAAAATTTGAAGTGTACGAGAAGATGCGCGCCGCCTTCCAAAATACGAGCGAGGCGGGCGTCGCGTCGAGTCGTCGGCCTCTTTAGAGGACCGCCTAGTGCATACCACGTTTAGATTCATAGATGAAAATTCATAACGTCTTTATTGCTGTGTCGTTTTGCATGAAACGAATCTCATAATGTTCCAATAGTTGTACACATCCTGTATGAGTTGAATGTTAGCGTGTCAGTTTTCAATGTTTACTATTGTATTTTTATTTACTTTCACGCGTTGAGTATGTGGACAATATCGGAACAGTGAACTGGGTCGTTAGGTAGAATTGTTTTATTATTCTTGGATGCCATTGTTTTTGATTTTCACTGAACTTTGATTCTTTTTAAACTGACACATAAAAAAAAATCTGGGAAGTTCCTCAAAGTTTCGAATACTTTTTATTCCCTTATGTGTATCACGCAGTGGTATAATTTTTCGCGGTTAACTACATTCGTATTCTAGCGTTACTTAAAGTAAAATTCTTCTATTGAAGCGTCTGTTGCGGCCAGAAACTCACTCGCATTGTGCAGACGAAAGCCTGAGGCAACATGATTGTGAATGAAGGCATGAATAAGCCACTCATGTGTGTCAGTTTATTTGATGAATTATTAAGACAATTAAATTGAATAAGTACGCCATCTATCGCTGTAATGATGACTGAAAATTGTAACAATACGGTAGCGTTATTAAATATGACAGAAGCAGGAACAAAGACTCCGTTTTGTTCCCCACTCCCGACAACGTGGAATAATTTATGTTGCGCAATTTTGATTCAAGTTTTGTACGCGTATTTAACACTATTCACTCTATAATTAACGGCACAAATCTTTCTATTCTAAAAAAAAGTAACGAGCGCCGCCGCCGCCGCTGCCAAAAGCTTGTCACGCCATCTCCTCCGAAACCGCTGGGGGTATGAGGTCGAGAGAGAGAGAGAGAATAATGTGGGGAAGAAAGTAAGATATGTCTCTACCAACTCACCAGATAAAAGTGTCAACCTTCGATAAAATAACGTCGTCATGTTAAAGTTCATAGACAAAATACCATAGCGAAATAGAAAGTACTATTTTCTCTACTTTTGACATAATCAGTCGAGTCTTCTATGCAACCATGTTGGCTTCGATAGACATACTTATAGAGATAACAAGATAAAACAGTTTTTCACGGCAAATCAAGTCGGGCAGGTAGTGGTTGAAAGTTAAATTTATTTCATCGTCAGAATATATGGGGTAATTCTAGTATAAATTGGTGCATTCCCTTTAAAAATATTCTTACGACCCGCATTGCCCCATTGTATATTACAGATAGGACTAGATAACACGGACAAGTCTATGAGACCATACGTCTATGTCTACTATCAAATTACAACTAAATAGTACACTTCAGCGAATCAATTTCAGTAGAAATTACAAAGCTTCCTTATCTGTTTGGAACTGAACTAACGCGTTGTAGGCTCTACCTCCTTTGAAGTAGAGGTTTCTTGGTAAAAACACATAGTCTAGTTACGTAACATGTTTTACAAAGAAGTTTTCTATCTTATCATACATACATAGATTCACGCCAGTGTCTCCTATCTTATCTCATTTAAATAAAATCTATTTCACATTTAATTTACGATCCTATCATAGATCTGGTTGCTTATGGTGTACAATTTAATCCGTCATTTTGCTTTTCACTAATTATATTTTTATTGTGAATTTGTGCATAGAGACTCGACGTACTGTTTTTTAAATTTTGTGTAATAAAAATTCAAAATTCTCGCTGCGACGGGGCGCCTAGTGAGTCGAAGTGTGGCGGTAGTCGAGGCCCCTTAGTATTGTGTATTAACTGTGAACTATAAAAATATAAATTCGATATTGTTGCCTTTTTCAATCCGCAAACGATAACAATCGAAAGTTATATAATCCAAACTCTGTTGACACAGTACTCTAATTGACTATTCCGTTAGTCAATTCCAGATCAATCTGTTTTTCAACAGGTGGTTCTGTGTCTGAAGTCTGAACAGAAACTTGAAGATCGCGCCGCGTTACAAATGTCTTAACTCGGGGCTTTGCTCCCACCGCCCCCGCTACCCGCTCTTTGCGTCGCGTCGCACCGCCTACGGATTGAGACGTTTCCATTCGCATTTCGTACTCTATTGATACTCACAGGATTTTATTTACTTATTTTAGACTTGAATTGAGAGCGGATTATATTTCCATACGAAGTGAATTTACATTGATTTTGAAGTCATACAAATGATAGATCTAATATTTTTTTGCGTAATCAAGTTGCGCGATCGAACACTATGACTGTTTGTTTTTCTGAACTGTGATGCATTTATATTGTGTGTTATGCACTAAAAAGTAATGATGCAAATTAGTCATCAGTAGCAACTCGGCGATGGTCTTCAATATGTTCCTTGAATCGTAAAGTTTTCCTCTTATTGAAATGTGGGCGCGTGCGCAGCGTCGCCGCGCGCCCTCTGGCGGGCAAGTTCACGCGCCACCGGCCGTGTACTAAAATAGATCGTGACATAAATCTACATAAACTGTCTTTATTTTTGTACGCAATCATTGTTTTCATCCTTTTGCCGTCCGATTTGCACGCAACACGCCCATAACTTTATAAGGAAATGTTTTATAACTTCATCGTAATGGTGTGCTAAACAGATGTTTTTTTATTAGATTGAATGACGAGACGAGCAGGTCGCTCGCCTGATGGTAAGCGCCACGCCTGCTCATAAACAGAAGACACACGAACAAGAACTGTAAATAAAGCACTGCATGACATTGGACTGCGCTCGTCACCCCGAGACATAAGGTGTTAAGTCTCATAATGCCTAGTAATTATACTGGCTTCAATGTCCTTCACACCGGAACACAACAGTGTTTACACACTGTTGCTTGGCGGCAGAAATAGACAAAGCGGTGGTACCAACCCAGCCGGTCTCTCGCAAACGAGGGACCTACCACCTTGTATGTGAAACAATTTTTAGTCTGACAAACGTGGCTGTACAAGCAGAAGTTATGTAAATCGTATATCTATCTGTCTAGACGTCTGTGGCACGTGTGCCCGTAGTTTGTACAGAGAATGTTTGAAATTCTCTCTGTGTCCAAAACAGATGTGTTCGTTCTGTCTAAATCGACAACTTCAGTGCAAATTTCCCGCAAATACTTGAGTTATTTATAAACTATATTTGCTTTTGATTATAAACGTGTATAACCTTGTGAAGATAGTTTAATTAACATTGGATGGCTGCAAGTGTGTGTAAAAAGGACGCATATCCGTATTATATCCACTCATAAGCGGAATACAAGTCCTTATTTACCTAAACCGTACCTTAGAATCTTTGATCAATTAAAAACATGTTTATTTAAACAGGACACTTGGATACCGTTATATACCTAAATATTGCAACTATATCTTACCAAAACTATTCTCCTACAGTCGTGAACACTGCATATACATACAATATTTAGCGCCTGTTTCACCATCTCACAGTAAACACTACTTAGCAAATGAAATATGACTCATTAAAAGGTAGGTTATTAAAATAACGTGTATGACAAATCAGTATAAAAATAAAAGAAACCTATTTAGGTATCAGAAACCATATTATTGATTGATTAAATCTTACTCGAATGTTGTTAAACAGGTCCTTATTTTAATGGCATTGTCTTACTTTAACCCACACAATAAATCCTTTATCACTGATGACTCTAATAGCCTAAGTAATAATTTTATGTGTCAGTGGAGTACACGGTTAGCGGATCATAAGGCGATTCCTGTCCGCTTGTCCGTTACAGTTGACATAATGATATCGATACCTTACCTTATTAATTACTCTCAAAGTATAGCTGATATTCTACCGTTATAATATATCATCAACCACAAGACGTCCACCGCTGAACATAGGCCTCCCCTAATGCCTTCCAGGCCGACTTGTTGGAAGCGGCTTGCATCCATCGGCTTCCTGCAACCCTTGTCAGGTCGTCGGTCCATCTTGTAGGTGGACGTCCTCTGTTGCGCTTGCCCGTACGTGGCCTCTATTTGGGAACTTTTCTGCCCCATCGGCTATCAGTTCTGCGAGCTATGTGGCCTGCCCACTGCCACTTCAACATGCTAATCCGCTGGGATATGTCGGTTATAATATATGCAAAAATATAATTTCAATTCGATAAGAGAAAGCATCATATCTAGAGAAGCATTAACATTAGTTTACAATTATACTGCACGTATTATAGACTCTCAATTTAAAATATCCTAAATAATATCGATGTTAATAAAGTACCCAGTATCGATAACGGAAATAATCACTACCGCCTGCAAGCGGTCGGAAGGTCGGTTTGTTGTCGACATTGACATTGCGTACGCTGTTGGTCTTCCCTCGGCTTGCGAATAAATGGTATAATTCCATAGCTATTAACACTAGACGACGACGTTTCTGTCTGTACATATTTACTACTCGACTGTAGGGCGTCTAATGACACGACGAATTACAATTTACTGCTGATTTATACAATATATTGTTGACAATTTATTAGCACGTGATGTTTGTTCTGTTTTATTCATTTTTGTGATTTTTTAACGGTTATTTCATATACTTGCTAAAGTAAAGTTATCAATGTCAAGTTTATTACATGACTTTCTTTGCGTACTGAATACTTCCGATCTTATAGTAATGGTATTTATACAATAATAGTATTTATAAACTCAAAATGCGCTAGTCAAAAACTTATCGACAAATAAAATTGACGAAAAAAAAACTGTAAAGCAAACAATAGAGCCACGCTGTAGACACTTTTGTCTACAGCATGAATGGGCCGGCTCGTCCGGGTCATTACCACTGTCTCACATATAGACATATATAGAGATAACCTGATAAAACTGGAGACGACAAAATACGAAATCATCTCGTGTTGCATATGCTAAACCCTATAAACACAACATCCTTCCTTTCTCCAAGTAAAAAGCGATGTGTACCGGCACACTCCGCGTCCCTGATTGCCACAATTACTTTAACCTTGCGATTCTATTAACTGGACGCTACTAGGTGATGGGTTGGCGACGTTCGACCAACAAATTTGATAATCGATGCACGACTGTCTTCCTACGAGAAACGTCCGCGGGGTCGACGACCTCGCGATAATGTACCGAAAGTGATAATGCGCATTCGGCTATGCAGTATGCGCCACCAGTATTCACGCGTTTGCTTATATTTCAGCAATGGAATGCGAGAGAAATATGTACTCATTTTAAATATACCCACAGTCACACACATAGTCCTGACCCCTCACTAGGTTAACCTGTATCGTGGGTATCAGGAACTACGAGGGACTTACGGTTTCACAACATCCAAACCCGAAACAAATATGATCCACAAAATCGAACCCACGGTCTCTTGCTTCGCAGCCGGCTATTCGCCCATTGCGCCACAGTTGATGTAATTTTTTTTGTTTATTTGGTGCCGGTGTATGATACAATGACATTGCGATCTATGCAGATAAAGAATACACTGAATCGATTGACGTCGCGTAAAAAGAGGTGTATCTCCAATAGTGGATAGAAAACATATAAATATGATAATGCAGATGATGTAGGCCTATCGAGACATTCAAAATTCGGTAACTGTTATTGTAGATTTCCTAAGGTGTCTACTCTTTTCGACCCAAGCACCGTCTGGTCTACTCAGTCTTGTGACTGCACACCTGCCGCTATATAATTAAAAAGAGCAGTATGAAGTTCTGTATGTATAAAGTACTGTACTGAGTTAATTGAGAAGCAATTTTAGAACCTGCCTTAGTCTGGTATGGGCAGCGGATGATAATGTTCTCAGGAATATATTTCTAAGTACTAGTTTAAGATTTGTTGATCATCAATAGAGGACGACAAATCCTTCGAAATCGAAGCCAACCTGACCTAATGTATAGTGACCTGAAATACAAATGAAGATATTAGTACGAACTTCGAACTCTTTCGTACAAAGAGAAGCGAAGTCCAACAATGGGCCATTAATAAAAGTCTTCAATAACGTGTATAATGACGTTTACATCAAACGTCGGTCATAATCTTCTATTATAATCCGTAATAAATATTCTAGTATTAAAAAATCTGCGAGTCGACTGCTCTCCTGCGACCGTGATGGGTGTGGTCGACCTTGAACTGGCATATTTAGCGGGCTCAGTCGAATGTACACGGCGACAACAAAATGTATCGAAAACAAACTGACTACTAGAGTTCCTTCTCGGTTACGAATAAATCATAGTAGATTTGTGCTTAATGAATGGTAATAAATATACTTCACAGTGTGCGTCACGCGTAGCCAAAATTTAGCACTTGACTTGTATTACTACAGTTTGTTTTTTTAGTACAGATCATTGTGCTGTGGCTCAAGCTCAGCTCAAGTAATAAAGTTAAAGGGATTGAAATAAAACTAGTTTATACGGATTTAACCGCGGTTAATTTTTTTAAATTAAACCGCGATAAAATCCGTATAAACTAGTTTTGTTTCAATGTGTAATATTCGCGTAAACCAAAGAAATCACTAAGTTAAAGGAAGCTGTAATAAAAAGGAGACCATAAGTGACGTTAGAACTACAAAATATAGTTTTATTGATGAATATAAGATGACTTACAAGTTATTTTAACCTTGATTTAAAAGACTTTTAATTAATATACCTGTCTATAAAGTACTGAAGAGCAATCCGCAGAAACTATAAACTAGATCACAATGCGGTACAATTTGTACTTATTATATATTTATATCATACATGGCGATAACCCGTCATAGGAAAAGTTGTGTAATATCGCACCTACGTGTTAAGTAGTCGTAAAAATGTTACGCACCCGCTTACTTACCTAGTATGCTAGTACGTAGCGTTTGTTGAATGACGGTATGCTATGCTTACCGCTCGTTTACACAGTTATGATCATAATTCACTCTTAATTAGCTGTAGATAAAGTATCATTTTGTAGCTCATTGTTTGGTTACTGGCTGTATACAGGGCGTTAGTTAGGTTTCCGTAAATCGTATAGCTGTAAGGTTAATCGAAAAAGATCTATTAAGCCGGAAGGGCATTAAAGTACTCGTAATTCTGACCAACTTGTGTACAACATTCTTCAACTTCACTTTCTTTAACGCATGCCTCTTGATCAACGTCGAATGCGCTGTGAGTTGTTATTCAATTCTATAGTTTTGAATTGCACATATTGATGTGCGTTATTGCATGCGCTGTAGATGTTTAAGCAGGCGTTAAATAAAGCTACAAGAGGAAACTGAAGGTACACTAGTGTGGGTCTTTTGAGTTTCTTCTTGGCTCGACAAAACCTGCTGCCTACGACTAGCTAGTCAGTCCAGTGTTCAGTCAATATTGTCTTATACTCTACTGAACTGATGGTCCTTAGGATTCCGTGTTTGCCTCAAAACATCCCGTAGTCTATTGCCGTCCAAGAGAACTATAAACTCGCAAAATAATCGTGTAAGCAATACGCATTCCCTTCAGCTTATTACTAGGTAAACATTTTACTAGTAAAATAACAGATCTATCGTACAATCGAGTTTGCGCGCCATTTGAAAACATTACAGTTTTTGGAGTAATATTTACAGAACTATTTATAAGCGTGCGTTATGACAGTTGTTACAGTTCGCGAGTTGTAACAACTAAAAACTCTTTTCTACCTATTTGACATACTTCTCAAACACTTGTTTTCTTGAAAACTAAAACGTTTAAAGAACATCGGGTGTTTACTAAATGTTGCCTAGATTTAGTCTGGAAATTTTCATTTTAATTTTGCCCTTGAATAGTAAGTTTGTACAGAAGCGGTATTTTGAATATAAACTTTGTATTTCGTAACATTGTGTTGTGTAACGCTTCGTGAAGAAGGCACGATAAGCCCGAGTATGGCCAAATTATAGTAATTGTTAAGAGCATAGTCAAGAATGTTGTTTAATATTCTGCTACTAGTAACATACAATGAACCAGACCTTCAGCTTGATGATGGCTTAGATAATACAATAGGAGCCATCAGATGATAATGAATTTCAGAGGCGCCTTGGATGGTGTGAACAAGTGAATACCTGCCTATTGTAGGTGCATGCAAGCTTGTTAAATAGATATATTGATACAATAAGCTTCACGGAGCAATGTGCACGGTGGTGAAGGCACAAATCGCTAGTCAGATCGGAGGAGCGTCGCTGTTGCGTGTCCAAAGATAGGAACAATCGGCGCGGCGAGCGTGGGAATAACGTGCTATCTGCTACTGTTCCTATATCGTCTTAAGTCGAGTAGCCAACACCCTTCGATGATTGCATGTCGTAATGACAGATTAGATTAAAAAGCAGTGATAGCTCAGCGGGGAGTGGTATGGACTGTCGAGACGAAAGTCGCAGGTTCGAAACCAGCCTCAAGTGCATACACCTCTGACTTTTATAAGTTATGTGTGTATTAATTGTTAATTATTACTTGCTTTAACGGTGAAAGAAACATCGTGAGGAAACCTGCATACCTAAGAAGTTCTTCATAAGAATTTCGAAGGTATGTGAAGTCTGCCGACCCGCATTAGGCCAGCGTGGTGGACTAAGGCCTAACCCCTCTCATTCAGTAGAGGAGGCCCGTGCCCAGCAGTGGGACATGTATAATACAGGGCTAGTATTATTATATTATTATTAATGACAGATTATACTCGATATTGATTCTTATTCGATACATCCTTGCTAGCATAAGAGACAGCAACGTTTGTGTTTGCGTCTCTGTAGCGTGTCCGATTATACTCGTAGCTACAATCGTCGCGGTGAGCTTGGAACAACGCCTTATCTTCAACCGTTCCCATATCGTCTATTATAAACAAAATTACGATTCTTCGAAACTGTGCAAGGAATTATTTAACGAAGGGCGGCAACCGAGCAAGTAGGTCACCTGATATCCACCGCCCATGAACGTCTATACCAGAAGAATTATGGACGCGTTACCAACCTGAAATGAAAGGGATGATAAAATTAAGGAATAAGATTAGGGGGATAAGTTGATACTTTACGTTGTTTTTCTGTAAGACAGTGCTAACAAAACCCGGTCGAGCCGGCCGGCTCATGCATTCGTTTTTTTGTTTCGGTACCTAGCCCCGTATTTTAAAAATATACAACCCCCTATAACTAATAACTTTCCTGTATGATTTTATTACCGCAAAAGTTAATTTCAGCAAAATGATTCAATTCCAAAAAAAAAAACAACTAAAACTCGTTTCAAAATGTTCATTTTCAGCGTTAAACACACATTTGACATTTTTATAGAGTGTAATAGCACGCTATGCCATTCAAAAGAAGTGTTGATTACACAGATATCACTTTCTAAAATGTTCATCAAGTTAAGTGACGATCATTTGACCGCGGCGGAGTGTTTACTGCTCAGATGAGTGCGCTGTAATTGTTACAAAATTTATGTAATGTCAAACGATTCGTTACAGGCAACTGAATGTAGCCGTTTCAGATATATTTCTATACAATTAGTATACATACGCACTCACGTCTATAATCCCCGAAGGGGTAGGCAGAGGTATAACTCGTACACCCACATTTCGCCGAGCGTATCTCCGTCCCACGATGTGATAGGTGGCGAGCCTATCGCCATACCGGGCACAAATTCCAGACTCCGGGTTGATACTGAGCTTTTTCGTAATAGAAAAACCCAATATCACTTTTAACCGACCCGGGGATCGAGCCCGAGACCTCAGCGTCAGCCTCAGTCGTAACGCATACGCATTACAACTGCGCCACCGAGGCAGACTATTTTACTATAGTGATTTCTTATGTTTACGTGAATATTACACATTGAAATAAAGCTTTTGAAACGTCGGGACTAAAATAAAATTGAACCGCGATCATATCCGTATAAATTAGTTATATTTCAATGGATTTCACTAGTATTTAGACGAATCAGGCGAGCGACTTGCTCGTCTCGTCATTTGAGCAAATAAAAATAATAATTGTCTGAGATAGACGTATGCAAGGATCGTAGCAATTGGAAATCCGTTGTCTCTGCCTACCCCTATGGGAAACAGGCGTGAGTCTGTGTATGTATGTATGTAATTGTCTCGAAGAAATTATGGTCCACTGTCATTATACCTTTAAACTCGAGGCTCAATTGAGCAAGACTCAATGTGCTTACGGAGTATTCATTTATGGTACTAATATAATTATTGTTGTATTTCAACTTTTCTTTCTTTCTGCCTGGCTATATCCCTGGCTTATATGTCTTAATGCCAGGGTCCGCCTTATCGTACCGTAGATTTGACGGTGTTTGGTATTACATGAGGCGTTCCGCCATCTGACCCCTCCCACAAGCCGCAACGGGAACAAATTTTCGCCTCGCCATTGCTTCGTCCTGCTGCAGAATATACCACGTGCAGATGAGGTTGACTTTGGCCTAAGATGGGTGGCACACTTCACTCCAAATTTGTAATTTACTGTTGTATAAATATTGCATACAAGTTTTCAATGTCGTCGGTTGTTCGTTCACACAGCGCAGCGTGACGTCATGTCCGCGAATCGCATCGCGCTCTAAATATAGTCCGACTCGCGAATACGATAAATCTTTCCCGGTCACCCAGTTTCCGCTTATATGGTAACGGTCACCGTAAGGGCACCTCCCTGTTGATGTGAACATTTGTCTGGTATGTACAAAATAGGTTACATTTATACGCACTCGCGCCTATAATCCCCGAATGGGTAGGCACAGGTGTAACCAGTACACCCACATTTAGCCGAGCGTATCTCCGTCCCATGATGTGATAGGGGGCGAACCTATCGCCATATCGGGCACAATTCCAGACTCCGAGCAGATCTGATACTCAGCGTTTCGTAATTGAAAAACCCAATATCACTTTTACCCAACCCGAGACCTCAGCGCAGTAGTCATACCGCATACGCATTACAACTGTGCCATCGAGGCAGTCATTCATGCTTTAAACAAATTGTCTACAGCGTGCCTATGTCATTAAAAAAAAATACTTTTCATATATCTATTCCCTAACAACTAGTAGGTTGCAAGGATGGATTTTATATTAGCCGAATTGATTGTAGTTTTCTTCATTAAGGATGGTTAAATTTTGAGGGTTTAGGCGCATGAAGTCCATTTCTCGAAATGTCCTTTTCTCAAAATGACCTTTTGTCGAAATTTGCCTCGTAACGTAATACTGAATCGAATATTTTGAGAAAAGGACATTATGCGTCTAAACCGTTTTGAGAATTAACTTTTACTCTGTTGTATAAACATGAGTGTTAATAATATCTCGTCGGCCTCTCATTGACATATTGCATGTGGCATTTACGAGTGAAAGCCTCTTATTTCATATTATATAACTTTAAATATTCTACTCTATAATTACATGTCATTTTACCTATTGCCTCGAAGAAATAATAAATAACAACTAGTAATTTAATTAAAACATACAACTATCTCGTTATTCACTATTTTAAATGCTTTAAGTCTCCTTAAATTATTCGTGAATAAGAATAACAAATAGGAAATAATAAGTATTTCAATAAAAAATAAATAAATAACCCTTGTATATGATTTTGTTCGCATTAACCTTACTATTAAGTGATTGGTAATTGATCGATTAGAAGCTTCTTCCATAGAGTGATATTTTTGTAGTCGCTTGTCTTTACAAGACAGGAAGATATTCTCTTAAGTAACTATGAACTCAACTATAAAAGATACTATATTACTAGTCGATAAAATAAATAAATAGACCCAACGCTCACACACATAGTCTCAGGACTGCCACACACTAGGTGAACCTATATCGTGGGTCTCAGGGACTACAAAGATCTTATGGTCTTACAACACTCAGAATCTATATTTGTGGATCATATAAAGATTTGCCTCTGTCCGGGATAGAACCTGCGGCCTCTCGTTTTGCAGCCGGCTACCTTCCCGCTGTGCCACGAAGGCTGTCAACAATAAAATAAAATAGCGTACACATCAAGTCAAACATGTTAGTTGTCAGTTCCGGTCCGGTTTTCATAACTAGCCGTCGACCGGGGCTGGTGGCGCGACTGAGTCGAAGGTCGCCCTCGGCGGACACTCGGAAATAGCATCATACGTATTGCAATTTCCCGTACACACTGCACACTGCATACAGCACATAGTGCGCATTATTGCTTATTCATGCGCTAATTGATCGAATTGTGGAACTGTCTTGTCTTAGTTTGGTTGAGCGCGCGGATTTTATTTGTGTAGATTTTGAATTGAAATGTTATTTTTATAATACTAACCCTGTATTATATACGGGCCTCCCCTACTGTATAAGAGGGGTTAGGCCTCAGTACATCACGCTGCATGGCCAAATGTTCTTTATATTGACGTTAAATGGACTTGTCTAATGAATGGGCTAATGGTCTCACCTTTAATTAATTATTACGACTTGATAATTAACGTTTTAAACTATATGAATATATAAAATAGTACAGCCACAATGCATTTCCGTATACAATAAAAACTTGATTTTTCTATTAAAAAAAAACTAAGCTCTTATATTATTCAACTTCACAATGAATTCATGCGAATATCTGATTTGACTAATGTCGAGCGGTGCAACTTTCCAATTTCCGCCGTCCTCGTCGCGTGTAGTCGAGTTTGCGAAACTTGTTCGTTTTGTATCACATTTCGATTACCGAATATCGGAGAACCGGATGCCAATTACTGACCAACCGGTACGCGATGCAAGTGTTCCCTAATAAAATAAAAGATTAACACATCTCCAACCCCTAATGATGCGATCTCGGTCGGCGTTTAACCGACAGCCTCCGGTTATAATTTGAGCTCCTCGCCCCGTCGCCGCCGCCGCAGTACGTGCGCCTATTTGCGCGCAGATTAACGGCTGACCCGCCGGCGCTGCGGACGCGACGCCGTGTAATCTGTTTAGGCCGACGCTGGTCGTGCTCGGTGGGAGGCGAAGGGTTTGCCCACTGCGCCACGCCATGCCTTCCACACCACGCCACTGGAAAAGGGGGATCACAACGATTTGTTTGCAGTTCGCTAGACCGTGTTCTTTGTCTTGATTAATTGTTACGCATTTGGCAGTCTCTTGTTTCTCTTAGCTCTTAGTATGTATTAAAATTTAAGCATGGTCAGCTACAATTTTGAGCTATTACGTCAAATGTAAAAATGTGATGCAGAAAAGGAAGGTTTATGGCTTCTGAGATCATATTGTTATTTTAAATGTCACAAAGAAGTGCACGAATCAATTCACGTTATTGTAAGAAATTATATTCCCGTGCAATCGTATCAGGAGCGGAAACAAAAAATATTCGCGACGTAATGCGATTTTCTCGTCGCGGAGGGATGGAGGTGTTTCAAGTAAAAGGTTGCATGGGAGTGGTCGATGTTCTTCCCATACGTTTTTCCTTTCTCGAACCTTCAAGGCTTAAAGAAATGCTCGTATTTTCATGTATACACGGTCATAAGCCGCCGCACCACGAGACGTTTCCCGCTTACGCGAAATCATTATTTGTAGCTTACATTTGTTTACTACGAAATTCAGCGGAATTGTCGGCTGTTCGCCGAAGATCGGTCGACACACGTTCGGGCGAGACACGTGGGTCGTAGGGCGCGAGGGTGAGGACGCCGGTGCAGGGCGCGGGGAGGATGCCCGAGGTGGTGGAGGAAGGGTGCGAGGGTTTAATGTCACGTTCCCCACCCCGCGTGGGTGTGGGCACGCTCGCGGCTCAGATACAAGTCAACCTTATCGCTTCACTACTGAAATTAATAAAGGTCATAGTTTAACATCTAGATTTTGTCGACCGCAGACCTCATAAATATCATTCGAAACAAATTACGCGATTTTTCCTTGCAAAGGTCATGCGTGATTGCATATTTAGCTGGCGGAAAGGTCAACCCTTTGAGCGATAATTAATTTTGTCGATATGTATTAAGTTTGTACACGAACAGAAACCACTTTCGATATATTACGACACATGTATCTCCAAACGGTTTGGGTGATATTGTAATATCGGCCCTGTTATACTGTCCCACTGCTGGGCACAGGCCTCCTCAAGTAATGAGAGTGGTTAGGTTTGCTGTTCTCTATAGTACGGTTGGTGAAATAGAAAATAATGTCTGCACCACCTATTATGGGTCAGTCTGGGAGCCTTTGGATTATATCTCACACAAAATTTCTAGTGAATCTACATATCGATTGAAATGAATCCTTCCTTCCACTTGCCCTTATCCCACTCACATTGGGGTCGCCGCATCATGCTTTTTAACACATGTTACAGAAAGATTTGGCTTGAAGTTTTTACGACCGGCCGGTCGTAAACCCCTCTGGGGAGAAAACACGCAGAGCCGAAACATATATTTGTGGATCACACAAACATTTGTCTCGGGGAATCGAATCCTCAGCCTCTCGCTTCACAGCCTGCTACTCGCCCACGGCGCCACGGAGACTATCATTAAAGTGAATCCTTTGCCAAAATAATCGTCATGATCGAATACCAATACGCGACGTATTACTTTTACCACACTATTGAACAATTAGATGTAATGATCATTAAATAAAAACTGTTAAAAACACTGCCGCCACGCTGCATTTCGGTTGCGCGAAACCTCAATTCTTCTGGTAGATTTTTGTATAGCATTTCCGTAGACAAACGGAATCTACTATTTACTAAGCCTTCGCTGCGCCGCGCCGCGCCGTCTGTCTGTGTTGCCTTGTAAGGGCTCTATATTTTAAACCGTAATAGATAGTCGGCTGAATTTTTGGCAATATATTAGTGTTATTCCTAACATATAATAAAAAGAAAATAATATATAAAGTTTAATGTGCATGTACGGAATTCTACATGCAAGAGTCTGTCATGCACTTGACCGGGTTTGTAAAATGTATCCGCCCAACCCAAAAGCGGTGAGTCAAAGCTTTCTTAGTGTTGCGGTATCGGATATTTGTTCAACTCACATTAGCCACGAGTAGACGCAATGGGCTGTTGAACCTCGACCCACGCTCTGTGGCCCACAATGCCGGAATTACGATCACACCGATCGCACCCATAACCGTTTCTAATCGATATTGACCGACTAAATGTGACGTCATCTAAGAACTTATTTTATGGGCTTCAGCCTTGCCTCTTTTAACGTTAGTTTGGCACGTTTGGTCTTTTGTCAAACTTGTTGCACTCCATGATTATTATTTACAAGGGTAACATACAACACAAAGTATGTGCATTCCCTTGGACCCTTTCGAATACGATATTAAAGAAGGAAAAGCTTATTTAAACCCGTAATTAAATATAATAATACTAGCCCTATATTATACACGTCCCACCGTTGGACACGGGCCTCCTCTACTGAATGAGAGGCATTAGGCCTTAATCCACCTTATTAGGCCTAATGCGGGTTGGCAGACTCGTAAGTTTATGAATTGAAAATGAATTTAATTCACTTTATACATATCATGTATCATATATAAGTCATGTAATTTCTGCCGCCAAGCAACAGTGTGTAAGCACTGTTGTGTTCCGGTGTGAAGGACATTGAAGCCAGTGTAATTACTGGGCATTATGAGACTTAATTTCTTCTGTCTCGGGGTGACGAGCGCAGTCCAGTGTCATGCAGTGCTTTATTTAAAGTTCTGTGTGGCGTTGCTTCTGTTTATGAGCAGGCGTGGCGCTTACCATCAGGCGACCGACCTGCTCGTCTCGTCATTCAATCTAATAAAAAAAAAAAAAATGTAAATTAACACTTACAGTTTTTACCCGGCAATTTGTAGAGACAAAAGTTTTAAGTATTTACAAAAAGTTATAACTTTGTAAAAAGATCACGCAACTTTTGAAACATTTAATTACTCTGTCTTTTTCATTTTCGAACAAATTATACCATAAAAACTAACACTTAATAAAATTGCCGCTATACATTTTAATAGATCGATACTTGATATAATTATGTTATCGGAATATATACTGGTACTTTAATTAGAATACTAATAATTCATAAGTGGGTCGAGGTGTACTACAAAATGTATTAATTTAGGACTTTTCTTATAGCATCCATAACAATCTTTTACAATACAAATACTCCAGATTATTTTACAACCTTTTAACCCTATTACGCTATGGAAGATAAATGCGCGACAGCATTCTTCCGCGACGATACCTATCGCGCCGCGGCTTAACCCTTCGCGAATACTTAACTTCGCGATAATCGCAAGCACTGCCTCTGCAGCTCCACGGGTTTAAGCTAGTCATACGGTGCGAGCGGATGCTGACGCGGAGGCGGGAGCGTGCGATCGCTATCGTTCCGCGCTCGCCACCTGCGGATTGGTCGGCAGACTGCCGCGTCCACACGCCCCCACGCAAACATTCCAATTTACGCGCCGGCCACGTGTCCTGCGACCTTCACGCACCCGTGTGAACATTTGTAAAACCTTATAAATAAATACTTACATGCTTTGAGACTCACCAGTCACCACATCGTTTCACGCAGTTAATTTTTAATGAGACATTTTATACGCCTATAGTTGGTTTAAAATTCACTTTCTCCATCAATTTGTGTATGTTAGTTTTATAATAGTTTTGAGAAAGTTCGTATAATGGATGCGGCGTACCTGCGGATTTTTTTAATATAGCGTATTAGGCGTAACTATGCTGTAAAAAGTAGCACGTTACTTAAATAATAACAATGATGTAATTGTTATCGCCGAGACGCGATAAAAGAGCATAAAAATATGTACGCAAAGGCGGGGAGGCATCATAAGCGCTGTATACAAACATCGGCGTCGATTGCGACACGCGATAAATTAGGTGTGAAGACGGCGATAAGTGGCACATAGCAGGGCGGCGCGGCGCGCGCTTCCCGCTCCGTCGCACGCCGCCTGCTGATCGATACGGCCCCCGCGCGGCCACACCGCGATTTGTGTACCGAGTTCCAAGTGCCGACCCGCGCCCACAACAACCCTCTCGCCACTCGTCTTCAGATTACGTGCCCTTCCAATTCCTATGCCACCCAAACTGCCATTTCAGGCACTGTGCTATGCAGCTTTTTTCACTACGTTGTCATTTCTTCTGAACGTCACGTCGCCGCTGTAGTTTTTTGTCATGAATAATGCGACCTTGAGTTAGATGCAAATTTATTTAGATTTTACATTCATACTGAAAATTATTGCGGACAATTTCGAACGCAAAATGACTGTATGAAACGGCGGCAACTCGATTATGTGGGACGTCGACGAGCAATAATTGATAGGCACGCACTTGGATATGGCCGTAACATCCTCATTTGTGATCGTTCCGTGTCACCGTTGACCAATAGAGTTCGCCATCTGGCGGCGCGAGTCTCGTGCGCTTTGGATCCATGCCAGCTTCTAGTAAAATGTCCCAAGTTCATTGAGCACCTCATCGAACACTACTTTTAGTGTTATTATTCGAAACTTTCTACTACATACGTATTTTTATATCACATGTGCGCTCGTTTCGCGTGTTTCTCTTGTTTTGCGTACTGACTTTCGATTATAGGTTTTTGATGTTACGCATAAGTTGTCTTAATAGAACCTATATTGGTATTAGGTTATATATGTATTTTGATTTGCAATGCTGATGTTATCTATGGCTTTGGTATTTCTTTTAGATTCATAACTTCTTTAAACGTCTTTAGTTCTAGACATACATACATCGGTCAGTGAGATGCTTGCATTCATAATAAAGATTTCAATTAGGTTTTCCTGAATGTTAGGGACATGATTGTAGCTTGTAATTGAGTGTAAGGACAATAAACAAATGAGTGTACAACAATTTGTTCCCCGTAAAATGTATTTCACTTGACGCGATCGAAACAAATAAGTTCAGATAAAATTCAACGGACAACATTTACTTGCAACGTAACTTTTGACTTTCAGACATAGAACGTGCACACGTACAGTTCGTAGTTTGTTATCTTATTACCATGAAGCCGGAATAAGTCTAGACAATGAAATCCGTCGTTTGCGAGACGCAGACAGCTAATTAGCCGATTAATACTCCCTGGCAAATGACTATAGTCCCAAACCATAAATGACGCGCGAAATCAATTCTCGCACCACTCAATTTTGTTTGCAGTAAGATTCAGAATACAGTGGCGACGGCCGTCAATTCAGATAAGACAATGTCTACTAGCGAACAAACGCTGACGTCGACACGCGTTGTTTTAATACCCCGGGATAATGTAGGCTTACGTCTTACACACGAGTCATTGCTACATACTTGTACAGGGTTAAATGTGTCATTACAAATGGCTAATCTAGGCGTAAGTAGAGAACAACGCTGAGTGGGAAACTTGGGGCAATCACCAGTTCAGTTCAGTTTTGTTATTTTTTCTTGGGGTGTATCTTTGTTTTAAAAGCTATGACATTGTATGTATCATGAGTATCACTGAGTAACCAAGTCCGAAGTTCACGGACGTGCGACGTTGTATTCGGAGTAGTATATCAGCGGACGATCCCAGCGGTCCGTATAAATCACAGGTTGTTTCTCTCTTTTAAACGGTTCAGTAATGCAAACGCAACAGGTCGTTTTGTGGGCTAATTGTGGACGCAATTAAATCGTTTCTTTTCGCCTTCGCCTCGGAGGACTGCTCGTTATCCGTAACGACCCTCACTCTACATCTTTTTGTTCATGCAACATTGTTCACTTTAATTCTAATTGTATCGTCGATGTCGTCCGCTTGTCGTGTTTTTCCTTCGTTTCCGCTTTTATCGCGATCAGCGATCTCTAAATCGGCCCCGTAATTGGCGCGCGATTTTCGGTGGCGTTTGATGATACAAATATTTAGTTTTTACTTTCTGGTGTCGGTGGCCGGCGGCGCGGTGGGCGCGGGCCGCGGTACCGGCTCGGTAACCCGTCGCGCCAGGTTTGTCCGCGGTCAGTGCGTCGCGACACCTGATCCTCGTTGCACATGTCCCCGTGCACCATTATGTCGACAGATGTCCAAGGACTGCAAGCCAACTGGTTCCAGACGGTAACAATATCGTAACAAATACTAAAACGCTGTTGTAAAGCACCTTCAGAGTCGATACAAATGTTCGGGTGATAAACGATGCGCGCGCGGCTCGGCGGGACGGTCGCCCGAATTCCTCACAATGGGTTCGTTTGATGGCCGTTTACGTGCCGCTGTCACTGAACTCTACTGTTTTAAACATTAACCGATGTGCTTCAACTGGTTTACATTCTATTGAAAACATTTTAAGTTTCTTAACTATCTATGTTTAGTAAATTTATGTCATTCTACATGCAATGGGTATAGACTGCCTCGGTGGCGCAATTGTATTGCGTACGCGTTACGATTGAGGCTAACGCTGAGGTCTCTCGGGTTCGAACCCCGGGTCGGGAAAGTGGTATTGGGTTTTTCTATTACGAAATGCTCAGTATCAGCCCGGAGTCTGGAATTTGTGCCCGGTATGGCGATAGGCTCGCCTCCTATCACATCGTGGGACGGAGATACATTCACATTTATAATATTAGTAAGTATGTACGTAACTATCCTATGTTTTGTAAATATATTTCATGCAACGGCATACTACGAGTTTACATGTTGTAATCAACAATTAAATATATAATTTTGAACTCCTGTCGGTATTGATTTCGCGTTAAACATAAATCTGGTGTCGTCTGACCGATGTTCGGGGCTCCCTGTCCGTGTCGAGACTAGATGGATGGGTATGCCGCGTGCCGCAGGCCCGACGGGTACAGTCGTTGACCTGGCGTCCGCCGATGCCCCTGTATGCCCCCTGCACAGGGGTACTTTTACTGTAGTACACCCTTCAATGACTTCATCTTAAACCCGTAATCCTAATACTATTATAAATGTGAAAGTTTTGATGTTTGTGAGTTTGTATGTTTGTTAGTCAATCACGCCTTAACGGCTGAACAGTTTTGGATGAAATTTGGCATGCAGGTAGACCATGACCTGAATTTTTAGCCTGGAAAAATTCAGGTCATGCTTTTAGCTTTTTACGTGGGCGGAGCCGCGAGGAAAAGCTAGTGTTTCAATAAATTTAATGTATTGCTGTTAACGCATTCATTGTTTGTATTAAAGTTGTATCACCACAGTTTAGTTGTACTTTATTTTTGTACTTTATTGGATTCTTAATAGTATTGTTAGTGTTTGTTATTCATGTTTGTTGTATATGACTTTTAACCAACGAAAAAAGTGTAGTTTTCAATTGGACGAGCTTTTTGGTCGCACAAGGGCCGATTTTCAATCTCCAAATAAACCATATTTATCAGATAAAGTATAAAGCGCCGAAATAAGAAAATATCACGCTGTCCGTATATAAAAAGAAAGTAATTAGATTAATAATGCAGGTATCTTAAAAATAATACTACAGACAAAACAAAAAAAAAATATGTCAAAAGGACATGGCTCAGGTGATGCTGCCTAGGGCGGGAATCCTAAGCAGCGCTGATTTTCAGCCATTCCTGACACCCTCAAAAGTGCGGGGTGCTAAATTGTAAATTGTAAGTTATATTTAAATTTGCAGTTTTATGCGTAATATGGCGGTTACAATTTATTCGAATATTGAAAAGTCGGCACTGAATAGACTAAAAATGCTGTTTAAATAGCAAAACGTCATAACTTTTACGTAATATCACGTATCCAAAATATTTGTATACGTATTGTTTTTTTATCATGTATGTTTGCGTACAATTTCCATGACAGTGCATTTCGTGTGCGTTATCTATCGCAAACATTATCTCAACGCGGGTTATGTTCGTAATGCTGATAACGCGGACATCTTCCGCTGCCTGCTATGTAACATTAGATGATGACAGACTTGACGGTATTATGGGTATGCAGGTGTAGTAACATGGAGATATGTTGACCAGTTTGTTTAAATTATAAGCTCCTTTATATACTTATTTATTTTGACAGCCTCCGTGGCGCAGCGGGCGAGTAACCGGCTGCGAAGCGAGAGGCCGTGGGTTCGATTCCCGCACCGAGACAAATGTTTGTGTGATCCACAAATATTTGCTTCTAGTCTGGGTGTTGTGGGACCGCAAGTCCCTCGTAGTTCCTGATACCCACGATACAGGTTAACCTAGTGTGGGGTCAGGACTATGTGTGTGACTGTTGGGTGTATTTATTCATTTAATTTATTAGCTGTTGTCCATGGCCTTTTCCAGGATAAAAAGCCTATGTCCGAATTCAGGTCATGGACTACCTGTATGCCAAATTTCATTCAAAACCGTTCAGCTGTTAAGGCTTGATTGACTAACAAACATCCAAATTCACAAACATCTGTTAGGGTATTCTCTTTTTATTGGTGGATTGAGGATGTCTGAGAAAGCAACGTTGGGTACACTGTAATAATAATAATAATGGTGCGATATAGTTGTGGCAGGGTAGTTGAATGGTATAAAAGAGGTTGTCGCCATAACTGGAGGTCTATTGCCCGCAGTCAGTCGGTCAGCCTCCAATTCAGTAAGATCAGTGGTCAGTCGATAGTCCAAGAGTTCATTACGCAGTAGCTATGCTGGTTTACTTTTCGGTCCTAGTTGTCTTAGATATAATTAGAGAACGGTATCTAGAGAATCCTGAAACGGGGTTGTTGTCTGTAAAGTAGTAACATTGTAAAAGTAACCAATAAACTATGAGTTAAAGTGATTATTGTCGTTTGGTATTAATAAAATAATACTCGTCTCACGTAACTTGTAACACATCTAAACTTTCACACTTATAATAGTAGTAGGAAGTAGAATTTTGCAAATAGATTGCTTTACTCACTTTTACGGCTCTTAAGATACTGATAACACAAACATGTATGCTTGCATTTGGAACATATGCCTTTCTTTTTTTATGACGAAGCTTCAGCGCACTACATTACGCCGGTCTTGGCGGATTGATCAATATCTTTGATTATTTTAATAACTTTCGGCTATCCTATTTTATTTTTTGAGGAAAATTAATTAGTTATCTTTATTACTACTTAAAATGAGCCAAAGGGCTCTACAATTTATGCGTTTGGGTGGCAACTGTCCAGTCTACTAGAACTACGAAGCCACTAAAGCTTCACTCCAATTTCGCCATCACCACCACACAGTTCCGCTCAACTGGACACACGTAGAGTGTACCAACCCGTTAGGTTTATTAATTAGTAGCCAAGGCGGTGCGGGTCGAACGCGTGGAACATCGCCCGTCGCACTCATTGTGGGCGACTCGGTCGCGCCGACCCGCCCGCCCGGTGAAACACCACTCCACCGCGTCGCTTCACCGCTCGCTGCTTTCTACACAACGCTATATTTTGATGGTGTATCAGAGATAGCGTTGTGTCAACCCGTAATGTACGTAATATACTGTTTACTACAGTATGTACGTGACAAGCTGCCTAGCAATGTGTGGACGTGTCGTAGTTTAGAGTTAACTATCGTCTTAGCGTCAATCGAACAATGAGAGTAATAACATCAAACCGACTCCAGTTGCAATAAACATTATCTAGTTGCATCTCTATTACATGTACATACGCACTCACGCCTGTAATCCCCGAAGGTAGGCAGAGGTGTAACCACCTATATTCCGCCGAGCGTGTCTCCGTCCCATGATGTGATAGGTGGCGCCATTCCGGGCACAATTCCAGACTCCGGGCTGATACTGAGCACTTCGTAATACAAAAACCCAATACCACTTTACCCGACCCGGGGATCGAACCCGAGACCTCAGCGTCAGCCTCAGTCGTAACGCGTACGCATTACAACTGCGCCAACGAGGCATCTCTATTACCAATACTGCAATCTCGTCATTCGACACAATAATTGCGCGTCTTCAGAAGTCAATTAAAAACTAGCGCAATAATAACTAATGGCATCTCTATTAACACTTCGCAAACAAAACGGCGTCAATATAATAACAATATTGGTGTCGTCGAATTTTGCAATTGGCGGGGCCGGGCGCGGTGGTTGCGGGGCCGTGGGAAAGATCGCCTACTCGCTTCCGAGCCGACCGGCGCGGCGCGGTGCGGCGATGTTGTGTTGTCGCCGAGTAACGGTGCCTCCGACGACGATGTTGACTGCCAGTGCTATCAGGATGGATTTTCTTTTTTTTTTAAGTATTCGAAAATGGAAGATTCTCATTATGTTTTATTGCATACGGTTCATGGATCCAGATGAAGTGGAATTAATGGGCATTATGAGATTTAACGTCCTATTTCTCAGGATGACGACCGCACAGTGCCATGTATGCCATGCAGTACTTTTTATACAACTTTCTGATGAGGTTTCTTCTGTTGAGGGTAATCATGGCGCCATCAAGCAAGCGACCTGCACGTCACGTCGTTCAAGCGTATTTTTTTTTTTAACCCCATGACAATCTCATACCCGTGGTATAAACCCTGGAAACATACGAACGAGGTTGGGATCCACAACCCCACACTGGAACCAATCCTTTTTCCTGTAATGGAATATAACATAATTAAAAAAAGCATATATTCAAAGTGACTGGTAGTACTTGGATGAGTAGAGCCGATGTTAGAAACCTGTGTAGAACACTTTTTTTATGTCTAGGGTCAGCAAAGTGACTACGCTACACCTGATGTTAAGTGTAGCGCAATCCATGAATACTGTCGACAAACGATAGACACTGAATCTATCGCAGATCGGCAGAATTACGCCGGCCTGCTTAGAAGCTTGTTCACACTCCGTTTAAAGGATCCCATGATATAAGAAGGAGGAAACACGTGCGCCGGCAAGCTATTCCACAGCTTTATGGTGCAGCTAACTTATAGTCGATGTTAGAGTTCTTGAAGATGCCTATGTAGAACACTTATAAAGGGTTTCATGTCGATAAGTTGTATTGAGTGTTTAACCTTCTTTGAATCAATAAACTGAGCAAAAGAAATATTCAAAATGTAAGCGTGCTCATTGCATTTTTCTGCTTGAGTAACAATATTTGTGAGCAATGCGCCTCACGTAGTGTCAGTAATGGCTCCCATTATCTTGTTGAGCGTTTTATTTTAATCGTTTTATAGATCTGCTGTTCGATTATTCACAATAAGTAAAACTTTTCTGAACAACGCAAGTCGGGTTTATATCTCTGATTTGTACAAATATTTTGTTTAAATACAGTGATTTTTGGCGGAAATGTGCACATTGTGATTTGACTTATTACAGCAAATTTTCTTAAGTGTATCTAAGTTCTACAAACATTTGTTTCTCTCTAAATCACCAACAATTGGACAATTTACTGTTGAAAATATTATGACACTAAACATATTCCTAATATATATATATCCTTCAGTGATTCATGTTCGCAATAAAACTATTGGTAATTATTTTAAATTGCCTAACATATCAATAGAGTACAACACTAATTGCACAAAATAACAAGTTGTTTTGCAAAATTGTTATTTTCGTTCGTTGTATACACTAACGTACGCCTACGTAAGCGTTTGTTTCATTATTGCGTGCGTTTACTTTTGAATTATTTTCAAACCTCCCATTTAACCTTTATGAAATTTCAATATAATATACTCGTACGTATACATTTATTTGCTAGTCATTCTGTAGTTATTAATCAAATGTCACCGTGAAATAAATCATCAGCTGACCTTGTGTTTTGGAATTGAAAGGAACTTGCAAATTCGAGCCATTGAGGTACAAGACAAGTTTAAGATTGTCAGAGATCGCGGTTAAATATTATAGATATAGTATTGTATACTAAATAGCGTACCAACATTTACCCCAACTGCGATAACGACGTCAGTGTACGTAGTAAAAATTGGCACGCTTGGTTAACAGATTATAATACTGCGTGATCTATTATATTATCCGTGACCCGTGATTGTCACCAAATAATAAGGGATCAAAACTGACAGATAAAAACTGACAGTATAAGACGTAGAGACGACCGACTCGAAACTAAATAATATGATGCGAAACTGTCTTTATCCCGCTACGAAATTAATCGAATATACACATAGTAAGGAATTAGAAATATAGTTGATAAGTGAAGTGTTAACAGCCACCGTGGCGCAGTGGGTGAGTAGCCGGTTGAAACGGGAGGCGTTTGTGTGTGATCCACAAATATTAAAAAAACTCTCGTAAATCCTGAGATACCCACGACACAAGACACGTATGTTACTGTGGGGTCAGAACTATGTGTGTGACTGTTGGGTGTATTTATTTTATAATTATTATAGATTTTGCCAATGTAGAGCCGGCAGGCGGCGCGTACGCCGCTATGCGCGTGATGTAACCGTTGCAGCGTGCGATGCGGCGCGCGTAAAGTGCTGTCGTGGGGTTGTTGCCCGTGGTGCGGGCGCGGGCGCGGGCGCGGGTCGGACGGTCTGTTCGCGGTTTTATTAATAACGCGCGTCGTGACGTGTATCGATGGATCGAGCTATTTATCGACGCGGCACGCGCGTGCGCACCTACCACCACACTGTGCTATGGTGATGCCGTTAACTATAGATCTATACTATAGGTGAACAATCACATTTGTAGGATTACCCTTTTTTGTAGAGAATTTCAAATATCTATTAGATAATTAATTTGTTGATTATTTTTTGTATCACTTTGAAAAATAGATATTATCTTTTGTGAAATTGAATCAAGGAGAGCGTCGTCACTACTCTGCCTACAATTTTTTATAGCATAGGCCGGCAAACAAGCATGTGGGTCACCTGATGGTAAATGGTCTCCACCGCCCATGCATGCCCACAATATCAGAAGAATAATGGGCGCATTGCTGGCCTTCTTAGGAATAATTAAGGGATTGGGGATTTTGGCCATCGCAAATCACTCACCTTAAGAAATGTAGCAGGAAGCCGCAACTTTACTACTGTGAGACAGTGGTAACAACCCGGTCAAGACGGCCCATTCACACTGTAGACAAGACAGCCTACAGCGTGACTACCATTTACAAAACTACCACTAGTCATTTACAGCTTCGTTAGCAACAATATTTAATAGGAGTTAGTTTTAACATGGCTGCCAAGTGCCAACACAATCAATCCATTGCATTATACATTCGATTCGGCTATGTACGCCCGGCACCATGGTTGCGTTACTCGAGTCGTGACGGTTGCGAAAACACCGTTGTTCAAGAACTTCATACACCTTCGTTCAGTTGTGTAATGTCGCTGCTATTAAAAACGTTTACTTTAAAGGTTGCCTATGATTGTGTGGTAGAGCCACGCTGTAGACAGTCGTATCTACAGCACGAATGAGTCGATGGTTACCACTGTCTCACCGAATACCTACGTAAAATAGCGACTTGCTGCTGCGTTTCGAACGGTGAGTGAGATATCCGGAGGCCCAAAACACCCTCCCCTTCCATTGGGAAGGGATTGCCCTTAATTATCACTTGCCTTTAAGGTCAGTAACTCGTCCATGATTCTTCTGGTAGAGGTCATCAACATCTTAGATCCAAAGGCAGTCTCACACGTCAGAAGCCTAACATTCGTAGATATACTGCCTGGATGTCAGTTTATTTTAAGTATTGATTAGCCGCCACTGTGACTCCTGTGCACCAGGATCGACAGTGGCACGCATTGCACGCATTTTGTTGACACAGAGCAGTGAAGCTCGGCGAGTCACTGGGAGTGATGAATTGTCTTTGTCCCATAAAATTAATCCAGGGAGGGGTTGGAAATAATAATTGTCTACCATATTATACATACAATCAAATTGTATTAGCGTATTCTTAATATTGGTATATTGAGGGTGTCTGAGAAAGCAACGTTGGGTACACTGTAATAATAATGATGCGATATATTTGTGGAGGTGTAGTTAAATGGTATAAAAGGGGTTGTCGGATAGTCCCAGTGTTCATTACGCAGTAGCTATGCTGGTTTACTATTCGATCCTAGTTGGTTGTTATAATAATTAGAGAACGGTCTATTGAGAATCCTGACATGGGGTTGTGATCTGTAAAGCAGTGATATTGTAAATGTAACCAATAAACTATTGAGTTGAAGTGATTACTGTCGTTTGGTATTAATATAATAATACTCGTCTCACGTGACTTCTAGCAATTGAGAATATTTTAATGCATTCACCTCAGCGGCATAGCGAGTGGCCGACGACTGACGTTCAACCTTGAATTTACCGCCCCCTTGTTACCCGACGCGGAGTTTGTTTATTTTGAGCTCGAATGCTACACTGTTATAATAAACCTATCATTGTTGGTTCGTAGTTTTTAGGGTTCCGTATTCAAATGGTACTCAGATGGCAGGCCCCTCGTATGCAAGAGTGGTGCCACCAGAGTCCTATTACAGACGGTAGTTCTCTAGTATGCGAGAGGCCGTCTTGGTTGTCTTTGTCTATTTCTGCCGCCAAGCTGCAGTGTCTAAGCACGGTGTTTCGGTTTCAAGAACATTGAAGGCAATGACATAACCAGCGCATTATGAGACATAAGATGTATGTCTCGAGGTGACGAGCGCAGTCCAGCGTCACGCAGTGCTTTGTAATAAAAGGTTATATGTGGTGTTATGGGCACGCGTGACGCTTACCATCAGGCGAGCTTCTCTGTCTTCTGAACCCTAATAGGTAGCTGGGTGACATTTTCACAGAATATGTGTAATTATGGCGGATATCTCAATAGATTTCTCTTCCACCTGTCCTTATCCCACTCGAGTTGGGGTCGGCCGCAACATGCTTTTTAACACATGTTACATACAGGCTTTGGCATTCAGCTTGTAGTTTTTACGACCAGCCGCCTGTCTGACGAGGATCGTTCTGGGGAGAAAACACCTAGACCCGAAACAAATATTTGTAGATCACACAAAACATTTTGTCTCGGTTCAAGAATCGAACCCGTGGCATCTCGCTTCACTGGTACTCACCCACTGCGCCACGGAGGCAGTCGAATATGTCAATAAATACTAAAAGAAAAATTTAATAAGGGTGGTACGGGACACTCCGTGCGCGAGGCCGATTCGCACTTAGCTGTCGTTTATTTATACCACACCTGATGGTAACCACAGTGTAAAGTTAAATGTCCACTAACGAGAGGCGTGATGGTCTCTACACTTGTTATAATTTGTTATAATTATGTCTTCTTTACACTTGTTGTAAAGTGCAATGTACAATAAATAAATGTACTTAATTCCTGCACTTTTGTTTTGTTAGTTAGATCTCCGACGTTGTAGTCTTTCTTCGGCTCGCGCCATATTACCGTGATGTAGTCCCATTTTTTTATAAATTTTCTCATACAAATGGAACTCGGAATTGGTCGATTTTTCGGTATCGCAGATCGATTATTGAAATCGGCCATAAAAGGAATGGTTTTCAATCTAAAAGTGATAATACTTTATTAAAACTGTAACCCAATAAACCATGTGTCACATGACAGTTATTTCGCTATGAGCCTGTAGTTAACTAAAACAAAAGTGTTTGAGAGGGTGGCGCGCGGCGTCGAGGCGGGCAGCTGCGAGTCTCGGGCCGCGCAGATGGTCGTCGGAACCACCCCGCGCGTCATACCGCCGCACCGTGCCAGGACCGTACCTGACCGAGATGTGGGGACTATACGCCCACCACTCACATGTAGCCCTGACCCCACAGTAAGATACGACTCTTGTGTCGATAATGCTCTAAAAAAACTAGCTCCTTTATTGCTTATCCGGACTGCTTCAAATATTACTACTACTCTTACTCTTATCCCCGTTTTAACCATCAATCTCTTAGTTTAGGTGAGCACTTAAGACATTTTAATTGTTAATTTTGTTTTCACCATCACTTAGGGGACACCTATGTTTCTAAGGTGGCCCTTAACTACGTAAAACAAACTTAGGTATGGCATAGATTTAAGGAGTTCCTTAGGTTAAGGGACCCCTAGTTAGGAAGTGTTTGAGAGTACGTTGGCGAAAGCGGGCATTAAACACGTATTTACAATGTATTAACTACTGCCTGTTATAATTGTTATACTATGATATGGTTCTTCTACTATACTACCGTTTTTCGGTTATGCGACCGAGGGCAATAAGGGAACTAAAATGCTGGTAATAAGTTGTAGATCCCTCTTGTGCGAGAGGTCGTTAGAGTTCGTATCAACGCTTTGTCTGTATCTGCCGCTAAACCGTGTGTAAGCACTATTGTGTTTCAGCTTGAAGGCCATTGAAGATCGATTACTAGGCTTATGAATCTTAATATCTTATAATTCAAAGTTCTGTGTGGTGTTGCTTCTACTTATGGGCAGGCATTACGCTTACCATCAGACGAGCGAAGTGCTCGTTTTGTCATTCAGGCTAGTATTAAAATCAAGGACAGCCACCGTGGCGCAGCGGGCGAGTAGCCGGCTGGGTTCAATTCCCACAAAAAAATGTTTCGGGTATGGGTGTTGTGGGACCGAAGTTCGTGATACCCACGATACGGGTTTACCTAGTATGGGGTCAGAACTTTGTGTGTGGCTGTTGGGTGTATTTTATTATATAGTTGTTTTAATTACTTTTAACAGTTCTAGATAAGTAGACAAAAACATTATCATGAATGTAATAAACCATCGCTCTATGGATCTAGTAGGAAAAGTGTACCCAATTCTCTGAATTTCTTTCAGTCAAGTTTCTAAAGAGTTTAACCCCCAAAGCAATAAACATGTGAACAAGTTGCAAATAAACTTTGATTCGGATTACTTTCTTTCTGCCCTTTTCACAGTGACTGTGTCAAGCCCTGCTTATATTTGATGCTCCACTTCAGAGTTTAGTTCGCCCCTGTGCACAATATTGCCTTGCCTTAAATGCGAGGGCAGACTTTATGCGCAATATTGATAATGAAATAAATGGCGATAAACTGAGGGTCGCGGTCTATCAATTGCACGTTCAAACGACATTTTTTGTATACTAAAAACATTGTGTCTTCGGGTCTTAAAAACACTCATTAAAAAGTTATTACGACCATCAAAACACATTCATGTTTGATTCTTGGGTTTGTTTACATTCGTATTTTCATCATAATGTAAAAGGTTTCAATTACGCGCTGGTTGTTATTAAATAATATTTCAAAGTTATGAAATAATCACTAAGATAAACTACCCGTATGAGATAGTTTCGAGTTTTGAAGTGTTCCCTCTCGTGCTCATCCGCCCCGCACTCCCCCTTGCGTCTCACCGCGTCAGCCCCAAACAAGCGGGAAGGGCTCGGAGGCGAGGCTCTCGGGCGGTCCGTGACGTTGGCGTGACGTCATACGCACGTGGGCGGTGGGTGCGCGCGACTGAGACGGAACGATCCGTTGCAGATGGCGCGCGCGAATTCAATACAATCTTGTATTACATTATCAGACGGCGCCGAATCAGGTTAAATACCCCGAGTTCGTCTTTATTAATAAGAGCTTTTGCCATTATAATGATGTTGCCGAAATAATGTCGTTCTGCAATGTGGTGTAACTATATTTATTTACAGCATGACCATTGACTGTCTGACAGAAAACTAACGTGAAGTATCAGTTTGCAGTTAAGCTTCGTACGGCCAGTGAGATCCGGAGACCCAAGAATGCCCATCACCGTTCAGGCTAAAATTAATTAAATCGACGCAACTTCGACCACTTTATAGGAGATGATCACTTACCAAGTGATGACAGACATGCTCGTAACCAACCCTCGAAAGAATGTCGGCACTGTGTCGTGATACCCGTCAAATGTTACCGCATCGACGCGGCGCGGCGCGTTGTAAACAAACCGCGCATTCTCGCGACGCGACGTTGCCGTGTTACCGTGTCGCCACTCTACATCTACTTGTTTCAATTGTCTAGCAATGTTTACTATTCTAAGCTTGTTTTTTATTAGCTTGAATGACGAGACGAGCAGGTTGATCGCCTGATGGTAAGCCCACGCCTGCTCATAAACTGAAGCAACGCCACACAGAACTTTAAATAACAAAGCACTGTATGACACTGGACTGCGCTCATCACCCCGAGATATAAAGTGTTAAGTCTCATAATGCCCAGTAATTTCACCGGCTGCAATGCCCTTCAAACCGGAACACAACAGTGCTTACACACTGTTGCCTGGCGGCAGAAATAGACAAAGCGGTGGTACCAACCCAGCCGGCCTCTCGCAAACGAAGGACCTACCACCTTGTAAAGCTACATATATTTCCTGCAAGTTCCTAATTATATACCCCACATAGTGATGGGACTGGTGGGGTCATCCTTCCTGTTCTTTATTTCTTCGCTCTGACGTAAACATTGCATGCCAGTAGCACGTATTCGCTGTTATGTAATTTCTACGACAATTTCCATCCCATCTTGTGTATGTGTACGTTCTAGGACAGAAAGCTACTGTACCCAGTTTCTCACATAGCTGTAGGTGGCAGCCTCTAATATTTATGCATTATAAACGCAAATTTATTTAACGAATGTATAATTTATGTCAATGTAAATAAATGAGCTTCTTATGGGCTAGTTATGTATCTTTCGACCACAGCGATTGCGTTCGGAGCATAATAATTCCGAGCATCAGTGAACGTCCAAAAAAGGCAAAGCACGACCACTGATTGAATATTAAAATTAAACATTGTCTGAGATTATTCTCCGTCTGGCGTTTTAAATAACGTAACTAGTTTTAAATTCATAATTTATATGGGAACAGTCAGTTTACTGATTATTTTTAACCGACTTCAAAAAGGAAGAGGTTCTCAATTCGGCGCGTATTTTTTTTATATGTGTACGTCGATTTCTCTGCCTGTTTTATTGAAAAAATCGATGGATATAGCTGAGATATGATCCCATATAAAGGTTAAGTTCGGGTCACCGGCAGCGACACAGGTACCGACACCAAAAATACTTATAGTAATGACGGATACTTACAGTCCTTTATTGACATCTATAAAACAAATTGACATCGCATAGCGACAGCCAAAGCTGTGTCGATACCTAGCCTTCGTTTTCAACATGGTGTATCTTGGCGTCAATAACGCGAGGCATTCCCTCCAACCACACTAACCCCCGGTTTCTGAAAGGCTGATCAACTCAACATTCAACTAACAGAACTTTGAGTTGACATCGCTGTCAAATCAATTCGAGTTGCTGAAACGTTATTTAGTGAAAAAAATAATATTTGCTGTCTCTTTAGTTCCGTTTGACATACGATTTTTCATATTAATTTGAATGTTATGTTAGTAACATGTGTGTCAAATCAAAGGTGTTGATCACGCTTCTAGCAACTCAATTTCGACTTGACATGAGATTTGACATTTGATTAGTTAATTTAACATTGATCAGCCTTTCGGAAACCGGGCGTAAGTATTCAGTTCTAAGGAATGAGAATGCACTCGTCCGCGTCAGCCACAAATCAATACGTCTGTATCCGGTATTCCGGTGGCGGGCCGCGTTTGGGGTGCATTTATTTGTTATGTACTAGCTATGCTAGCTATGTCTTATTATGTAGCAGCGAAAGCTCAGTGGGGAGTGGTAGAGACAGCTGAGATGAAAGTCGCAGGTTCCAAAACAGCCCCAAAAGCATGCACGTCTTTACTTTTCTGAGTTACGTGTGTATTAATCGTATATTATCGCTTGCTTTGAGGAAATATGCATGTCTGAGCGGCTTCATAAGAATTAATGTGTTGACTGTACTTCAGCAGAAAAGCGTATTTAAAATCTGTATCCAGACCCGGATCTAGATCACGTAGTCGTAGATAGATGAATATCAACTGAAGCCAATAAATAAATTATAGTAAAAATAAAATTTATTGAAGTCGTAATTAACGAAGGTATAGACCATAAAATATATTTGTCAAAAATTATGACGATAAAAAAGTAAATAATTATTCAATGATTTTAATATTTCTCATATGTACAAACGACGAATGTTCTCACACTCGGAATTGAAGTATCACAACATATTCAATTATCATCGGGCGTGTAATAGCGTCGGGTCGTTATCAACGTGTTATCGGCGACATTAACCGCAGCGTTCGCTACAAACAAACAATAGTGGGTGATAATCGGGCGCGATCGCAGCGTTCACGCCACCCGCGCCGCGCCGCGCCGCAACGCCCGCAACGTACGGAGAGGGCGCGGCGGCGCGCGGAGACTACACGCTATCGATCCCGGCGCAAGCCGCAAGGTGGTGCCGTCACC
Source organism: Mimas tiliae (assembly GCA_905332985.1). Taxonomy (NCBI): domain Eukaryota; kingdom Metazoa; phylum Arthropoda; class Insecta; order Lepidoptera; family Sphingidae; genus Mimas; species Mimas tiliae. Next base: position 2,248,845 of record HG995243.1, read on the forward strand.
GTCGCGGCACCGCCACCGACGCCACACCGCCACCGACACCGCCACCACACCGCCGCACACACCGACCTTGAACCATAAACTATTGTCATATTTAATTGAGCACTGAAGGATGCGCCCGCAACCACCACTTTGTGTTGACTAATCTGCACCCCAGTTTATATACTTATTAAAAACTTTTACTTTCTTTTTCGTAACAGGAAAATTCGTGTTATTCGTGACTTTGAAATTAAAGTTTTGAAAAATTACACCAAAAGTTAAACAAAATAAAGTGTTGAACATAGAGTTGGTATGTTGAATGCATCATGCACGGTTTGTCTAAGAACCGACATTAACTACATCCAAATTAGCATTTGAATGTACGCCCGTGTAACTCGAGAATGTGAACATAATATCAGCTCGACTGGTTTAACTACAGTGGCACAAACCAGTACGTAAAATTAATACGATCTCTGTATAAAACAGAGGCTGTTTATGTACTCGTTACCGTCGAAGGGAGTAACCGGTTGTGAAATAAAACAGGCAATGCAAATCGGAGCAGTGTCGAAATAATTTCGTCGTCGCGCAAAACCTCACAATCGTCTTAACCCGCGGCCCGTGAGATGGCTACCATTCGTCGTCCAATGCGTCCTGTGACCGATGCGCGGTGGTGGTCGGCCGCGATGGTGCTGCGATCGATGGGTAGCCGGCGAAGTGGTCGCGATGATACGGCTCGGGTCGCCTCGTGACTTGCCCTAGGTGTCGGCATCCGAGTGTATCGGTACTGTAGTACGGTACGGTTACCGTTGTTGCGCTAACGACCTTGGCTGATGGAGCCGACTGCCGATGCCGCCTGAACGGTCTAGTAATTGTGTGATAGTGTACTTCTTTAATGCACTACGTAAATTATTGTACAGGTCGAGTTAATGTCTACTAGTAAAGACGCTCTCGGCTCTACCCTAGAGTACATGCACCGTACAAATGGATATGTGAAAACGTCTTATATGAATACTGTATTTTTAACCGACGCAAAAAACCAAAGAGGTTCTCAATTCGCCCATATACTATTTTTTATGTATGTTGTTTTATATAGTAGTGGCTGCCAAACGAACAAGTGGGTAACCTGATGGTACGTGATCTACACCGCCCATGAATATCCACAATACCCAAAGAATCCTGGATGCGTTGGCGACCTTAAAGAAAAGGGATAATCAAGAGTGGAAAGGGAGGGGATTTCGAGTCTCTGAATATTTCACTTACCGTACGAAACGCAACAGCGAGCTGTTACTTCACCTCAGTTTTCTGTGAAACAGTGGTAACAACCCGATCGAGCCGTTCCATTTGTGCTGTAGACAAAACTGTCTACAGCGTGGCTCTACCACATGTGAACCGTTTCGGATTATTTTTTCCTGATACCACTTCGGTCGTTCTTGAGACTCTTCCATAGTGAGTCCATATTGCTATTATTTTTATTTATGGTGTACGGTGCAACCGCACATGATAGCTTAGTCAGCAAATAGTTTCTTATTTATACGTCAAATGGCCGAATTTATGGTTAGTAGCTACATAATCAGCAACACCGCGCATGCTCCCTCGCTCCTTGGAAAAAACGTAATTTTGGTCGTGTAATAAACAAGTTTATGTTATCGATCGCACTATCATTTAATTATCATAGAGAACTCTCTACAAATGGTTAAAAGAACCATTTAAGGGCAACTACCAAATGACACGAATGCCTGAGGATAAAACTAGGGCACAATTTTCTTTTGACCTTTTGACCATTTAATACGAGCGTCAGTAAAAATTTAGAAAAAAATATAATGAGCCTGCTTTACCCCAAAGTGTGATTAATCCTAATTCAAGACTGACGCATCTGATGGATCTTCAATGTATATTTTCATATTAGAAACAGATAGCGACATATCGGTGTTATTAATCATATCAACGTTCGATAAGATTAATATTGAATACTAGTCGTGTCATGTTGTCAAACGATAAAAGTAATTAGTATGTAAGTTTAATTATTGGGAGCACTGGTAGAGACTGGTTGATAGCCGCCGTGGTGTAGCCAGCTGTAAAGCGAGAGTTCATAGGTTGCGGATTCAATTCCTGCACCAAGGCAAAATGTTTGAGTGAGTCACAAAATATTTGTTTCGGGTCTGAGTATTTTCTCCCCACGGAAGATGACATCAGACACGGCTGCTTATCGTAAGCAGTATAAGCCAAACCATTCTGTAACATATGCTGCGCCGACCCCACCCCGAGTGGGATAAGGGCAAGCGGAACGAAAAGATTAGTAGAGTCTTGTTAATTACAATCATCATCACATAATAAATGCACTGCGATCCATAATCATTGCTCTGTGAATTTATTTTAATTTAAGGAACCTACATTTAAATATGTATATGTAAACTATTTTTCATTAGAACTTGCAGCCTCTGTAAACAAGCATTATACGCAATGTTGTTCATGATATTTAATAACATGTACGTTTGCAAACATTTTAATCTATATGGATTTGAAATCCGTTATCCAGAACCGCACAATCTTCAAATTATTTACACAATATTGAGAGTGGTAGAGTCACGGTGTAGACAATTTTATACAGCATGAATGGGCCGACTCGATCAGGCCAGAACAGTTTGCATACACTGTCTACAAGTAAAAATGAAAACTCTACAAAACTATACTGAAGTTCTTAATTAGATGTAATTGATGTGGTACATCATAAGAATAAAATTACATCTAATTAAGAATACCAGTAGGTATACTGGCTGACAAATTCTTCGATATCTTGTTTGTGATGACCAAAAGACTCCCACGTCCTATTCCTGTAAACTAGATAATAACATTAATTAGTGGTTCTAATATGATGGTGTGCGCGTGCCTCGGTCGGCGTTGCACACCCGTGTCCGAGAGATGTCGTACCTGAAGCTAATGTCAAGGCTGATCGCTTGGAACCGCTCCAGCGTGGCGTGGCAGTCGTCTTTGTGCGATCGATGCGCTCCACAGATATTATGTTGTGGAAAGCGTCAAGTCATTCTATCCATCATTCATATGTACCTAATGATTGGACATCGGTCATAATGATGGTCGCAGGATTTGGTCACATACTTGTTAATATTTTTTGTGTACAGCGTATTTAGACTGTTTTAAAATTGCCTTATTCGAGATTGCAATCATACTAATATTATAAATGTGAATGTAAGTTTGTTTGTTACGCTTTCACGCGAAAACGAGTTAACCGATCATCATGAAACTTTGTACACATATTTTTGGAGGTATAAGAAGTAACAGGATACTTTTTTATGAAAAAAAAATATATATATTTGTTTGTTACGCTTTCACGCCTAAATCACTGAACCGAGTTTGATGAATTTTGATGTAGAGATAGATGGGACCCTGGAGACGGTTATAGGCTACGTTTTATTTCGGAAACGTTTATTCACACGGGCAACAGCTAGTAGACTATATTATCATATTAGTATATTTACTATACGCGAGTTATAAGAATCCTATTATTTATAATTGTATTTCAGAGTTTACCACACGTTTACTGTGACGACTAAATGTAAATCTGCTAGGCTTAGCATTCACCGCGGACGCGGCAATTATAAAAATATGGTTTTGGTTGCGATTTTTTTACAACACCCACCAGACCTGGAAATATTTGGGGATCACATAAACATCTGTCTCAGTGCGAAGATCGATCCGCAGCCCCTTTCGTTTCACAAACTGTTACTCGCCCGATGCACTGAGGCGGTCAAATTGATAATAATTAATAGCTATTTTTCAACAAAACTATTCAGAGACCTAGAACGTGTTGTACACAAGCACAGCTTTCATAATACGATTTCGAACGGTTACCGCACAAGTGAGCTATAAACATTCCAACGCCGCGCCGCACCGCGCTCGCCGCACCGCGCTCGCCGCACCGCGCTCGCCGCCCTGTACTGGAGCTGTTCGAACACATATATTAAACTACCATCATACTGATAATGAGCAAGACTTTATCAGCGATTAGAAAATCAACAACCGCGTCGTCGCCTCGCATTACGATAATGTGTGGAAAATTCAATGTCAATTTAAGGCTGTTGGCCGCGTCAATCACCTTCATAATTTGAACTCTGTTTGATATTTTAGGTACGTCGAAAATGTATCAAGACTTCTTTTTTAAGATGTCATAGTACTTTTTCATCGCTTGAATAGAATGAGTAGTTTTAAAAACAATTTGCATAAAAAACAGTGCTTTTTGTTTTATTTATTAAAGATTTTTCTACTTCGACTACATTTAACGACTGCCTCGGTGGCGCAGTTGTAATGTGTACGCGTTACGATTGCGTACAATGCTGAGGTATCGGGTTCGATCCCCGGGTCGGGTAAAGTGGTATTGGGTTTTTCTATAACGAAATTCTCACTATCAACCCGGAATCTGGAATTTGTGCCCGGTATGGCAATAGGCTCGCCCCCTATCACATCGTGGGACGGAGATACGCTCGGCGAAATGTGGGTGTACTAGTTACACCTCTGCCTACCTCTTCGGGGATTACAGGCGTGAGTGCGTATGTATGTACTACATTTAAATAAATTTTATCAAAACTTAAAGTATTATTAATGAAGTTATTTTTCATGACTCACGTTAATATTATTATCATTCGGCAATAGATTGAAAATGCTATCCAGGAAATTATTGCACTCATTATCCAACATAAATTTTGCAAATGAGGCTGTGTCACAGCCTTAAAGTAGTGATCGCGGGCGCTTACGCTGCCGCCGATCACCGCTGCTCACCACCGTGCCCCGCTCGCATGTGTGCGGTGTCACGGCGGTGGTGTGCGGCGGTGCGGGATACAAACACAAGCACGTGCGGGCTGCGGCACGGTCGGCACCGCGTGACGTCACTCAACACATCGGTGATCGGTTCGTGACGGCGAGTGTGAGCGGGACAGTACGACCGCGCGCCGGAGCGGCAGCGACGGCCGCGCGCGCTGCCTTGTTTTGAGTTTTCGCATCTAGCATTGTTGATACGGCGCGGCGCGGCGCGGCGAGTTTATCTCGTGATGCGAATGCAACTAACTACAGCTATTTGTAGCGTTACTTGCCGCCGTGCATCCAGCCAAGATTTTATCGTTCCTCCATTCCGCTTTATTGTGCACATTTTCATTGTCATAACGACCTTGAACGGGAGGCAGTGCAGTGGGCGCTGCACTCGGTGGCTGCCTATATTGTAAAATTCACTAAGAATAAAAATGTCTAGAGAAATGCAGTCATTGCCAAGGTGACATAGCGTATAATAGGACGAAACGTTCAATGTTATTATTGGTCGAGACCATTGGAATAAGTACAGATAAGATTTAGTTTGATCAATATTGAATGAAAACAATATTACTGTCGTATACACGACTCTTTTGTAGAGTACCTACTGGTTTATCATACTTAATAATGAATGACAAATAAAAATATTCAATGTATGAGTGTAACGTTACGTTTCTTTCTTTACAGAAGGCGAGCAGGGGTCCTGGGAGAGTGGACTGTCGTACGAGTGTCGGTCGCTGCTGTTCAAAGCACTCCATAACCTGATAGAAAGGTAAATAATTGCTGAAAAATAGCCATAAACCATCCATTGAAGTCAAATTTACAAGTAATCCGGAAATTATATGGCGCCACAGAAATTCGCCGTACAAACAAATTTCAAACCGCTCGACTCCACCGCAAACCGTATCGATTGTCTATTAACGATGAGCGATCGAAAACACAATTTGAAATCGGTGAAGCGTCACGTTTGACGTCTCATGCGCAGTATGTTTCAATACGTCCTGCGAATCAATTGACCGTGCTCGGTTTAGAAATCTTCGATTATCGATAGTTAATCAATCACACCGTGGTCGATAGTTCCTGTCGTGTGTAATGCTGCTGGTGTGTTTAGCGAAAATCGTCATGTGTACTCCTACACTACTTAAATGAGGTTTCGGACTTCGGTGAATGTTGATTAACAAAAATCTATGTACTAGGTCTATACTGAGGCGTTTGGTGGTTCCAACTTCCAGCTTAGTTTGATTACAGACTTGTTATTATCTTTATTCTAAATAGGATATACATACATACTTTATATCAAAATAAACAAGATATAAATGTCTCTACAATTTGAGTCTGCCATTCACCTTGACTCAGTAAAGATTACAGCAAAATGTAGGTCATCTTAAATAAAAGCGACTTCGCTAAGTTTAATAATTACGTGTTTGTTTCAATTGCCTACCAATACATCTTACGGGAAAAAGGTTTTAGTGTAATAAATTCGACTCTACATTAATTATAGTTTAGCAATTTTGTTTATTACGATTATTGTGATGGTGCTCTAGTACTCTAATTTGGATGAAACTATTTTATTTAGTATTGATGCGATTAGTTATAAGTAGTTGAGAGCCTGGCGGAATCGCGCAAGTAGGATCTGACCGGTGCGCAAGCGCATCGGCTACGACGCGACGTGACCATATCATGAAGGTCGCCGCTCGCCGGGACGTTCTAATGTCGTTTTTTGCCATGCCGCCCTCCGCTCCAAGCCTCTGGCGAGGCCCGCCTCTGGTTAAACTGAACGATTCTTGTAACATGTCATTGTGTGCCGATAATTGAGGTGCGCACTGCCGATGATGGTGATTGAGTTTGCCCGTTCTTGTAACGTATCTCGGACTGAATTTCGACCGGTTTTCATCATGCGAATAATATCCGCTCCATTTATTGCGCATATTTATGAGTTCAACTTGAGGTTTATTTAAGCTAGAGAAAAATATCTCGATGATTATAATATGTTTGCATATAATTTGCAACAATTGCATTCGTTTGTTTCATAAAATACTTTTGCGAAGTTAAAGAATGCGGAAAGCAAGTGAGATAACTTGCGAAAATCGGCCTACCAGCTGTGACGCAATACTTGAGCACACAACAAAAAAAGTTTATACACATGTCAGTTTATCAATTCATAAAAACTCTCAAACTAGCTGTTATTGTTATGCTTTAATATACATCAAACACCCATTCAAATAAAGTAACACGCATAAATCAAACTAGAAACTAGTCTCGTCAAAGTCGGTTAATTAAAATCCGCGTATAATGAGAGCCGCTAACAGTCGTTAAAATAAGTCGTCTAATCAATTGTAGAGCATGACGCAACGGGCGCAGCACTGCACCGGCGGCGGCGGCGGCCGTCCCGCGCCACAGCGCCATGCATCTCAGCGCCAGAGAATCTCGGAATATGAACGAAATCCAGACGAGTCGTTGACCCCGCCGTCGGCTGGCGGCATGTCAAAGAAACAATGCGTTCCGTCGACGCGATCCCGCCACCACTTACGATACGCACACGCCGCGCGCTGCGACGCGACGATACACTACAAAAGCATTTCCAAAAAGGATACCATATCCTTCGGAAAGGCTCGTTAATCTCCGCCGTTTGATTGAGTTAATATTTTTATGGTCGGTTTTATAGTTTAACGATTTGTTTGTTGTTAACTAACTGCCGCATTATTGTTTGTGAGTTGGAATAAATTAGATACTCAATATATAAATGTTTATTTCTCTATCGAGTTGCGGTAAGAGAATTATTTGTTCTCAATACGAGTGTGTAAACTGTTGTCCCGACTTGATATGACCTATAACAATGCAAAGAAATTCAAACAAATGTTAATATCCCATTAATAGAACTCGAATTAAACTAAGTAATAATATAATCCATGTTTTATACTTGAGATAATTAGAATATACGTATTTTTAGTAATGTTCTAAAATATAGAAGAAATAACTTTATTTGGTTACTAACATAACAGTTAGAAATCAACAAGTTACTGAGAAACTTTAAAACTGGGTATAAAGGGTAGTGGAATAGAGATATACCACTACTACTATAAATATTTTAGTCTATTCGAATCATAAAAAGTAGAAATATGTAGGTATATAATATATTTTCTTTCAAAAGTACAATATTATTATGTGCATACTTGTACAAATAATTCTAAGTAGCAGCAAATAATATGCAACGCGATGGAGGCGCAAGCGCGACACGGGTTCACACCTGTTTAGTATATTGAGTGCGTTTGCGCACACATTCCGCAGAATGCTCTAGCACCTGCGCTTGCGCACCCCCCGGCCCCGGTAATGTGCGGGCAGTTTGCATGCGCGCTCGCCGCTCGGTACATCGCTCGCGAACGGCGCGGCGGTAGGTGCGCATGCACTTACAATAAGTTCATCACTACTCAAGGCAGATTACAAAACGTGCAAAAGAAAATTATGTGCAGCAGAATCATGTATTGTAGCCCTGTATTATACATGCATACTGCTGGGCACGGGCCTCTTCTACTAAACGAGAGGCATTAGGTCTTAGTTCACCACGCTGGCCTAATGTGGGTTCTTAGATTTCACATACCTTCGAAATTCTTATGATGAACTTCTCAGGTATGCAGGATTCCTCACGATGTTTCCTTCGCCGTTCAAGAATAATAATATTTATTAAGCCGTATAAGGTCTTTTTTTAAATAATTAGTTTGAGGCTTCTTTCTATAAGTCATTGACATGTGTGCTATGCGCTTAATATTTTCTCTAAGAATCCTCGATGATTATCAGATAGTCCTAAAGTTTTACTTAATTAAATATTGGATTACCACATCCAGGCAGTGCTTACAGTATTTATATTGGGAGTGCGCTTAGAATTCAGATGCTTATGGAATATTCAGAAGGCAGATCCATGTTTCGTTACAATACAGTAAATTTAAAAAGCGAGTTCATAAAATATATAAATACTATTTATCTTCCGGGAAAAAAGTCTTATATAGCCTATAGCCTTCCACGATAAATGGGCTATCTAACACTGATAGAATTTTTCAAATCGGACCAGTAGTTCCTGAGATTAGCGCGTACAACCAAACAAACAAACTCTTCAGCTTTATAATATAAGTATAGATAATAGCCACCACGTTAAAGATCACCGGATTAACTATAAAACTGGAACCAAACTGGTTACCGAATAATTAACAAAGAAACATAACAACTTAAAACTTTGGAACAGAAAATGTCTTAACACAATAAAATAAGTTCTGCAAAGCTTGAGGTCAAAATGTGAAAGTTTTCGTTAAACTGTCGTCGACATAGAGTTATGTAACGGCTTTATTGTTTTAATTATTTTTTTTAAACGTAAAATATCACGTATAGTGTTATGTATATTTGTTTGTATGTAAGAGAGTTGCATACTAGGTGGCAGGCCCATCATATATGACAGGCCGCCTGGGTTTGTAAGTAATAGTACTGCCGCCAAGCAACACCACTGTTTCCGATGAAAGGGCATTGAAGCCAGTGAAATTACTGGACATTATGAGACTAGACATCTTATATATCGGGATGATCAGCGCAGTCCAATGCCATGCAGTGCTTTGTAATTCAATTGTGTCGTGTTTCTAGGCAGGCGTGGCGCTTACCATCAGGCAAACGACTTGCTCGTCTCGTCATTTATGCAAATAAAAAAATATATGTTAAATGAGATATACCTCGCATAATGACAGTTGACGTCGCACAATTGACAGTGTCCATGGCGCAGTGGGCGAGTAGTCGGCTGCGAAGCGAGAGGCCGTGGGTTCGATTCCTGCACTGAGACAAGAGTTTGTGTGATCCACAAATATTAGTTTCGGGTCTGGGTGTTGTGGGACCGCAAATCCCTCGTAGTTCCTGATACCCACCATACAGGTTAACCTAGTGTGGGGTCAGGACTATGTGTGTGACTGTCGGGTGTATTTATTTATTATTTATTTATAATGGAGCCTACTCCTAAATATGTATAAACAATAAACATTGTACACCTAATGACTTAATAAGCGTTTACAATAGTTTACATAATATTATGTAGGTTTGATTTCCCACAATAATTCCTTATATAACGGGTGTACGAATATAACAAGTATCCTCTATTATATAATAATATGTAATTTCAGTTTTTAACCCGACACAAAAAAAACAACGAGGTTCTCATTTTTTTTTGGATATATGAATATATCTCTGCTTACGTGGACAGAATTATGTTTAAAAATATTAGTAATGAAAAACAAATAATTCAATTGCGAATGAAAAACAAATAATTCAATTGCGAATGAAATATTTGTAATGAAAAACAAATAATTCAATTGCGAATGAAAAACAAATAATTCAATTGCGAATGAAATATTTTAATAAATACAATTATATTAAGTGGCGAATATTACATTATTACGAACTTTGGCTTATAAGGAAAAAAGTTTAACCGGTTCAAGTTCAAGGTTAACAGGACGAAGTTTATCCACTTATCACGGGAAGGAGTTATAATCAAATACAAGTCGATCTGTGTCGGTGGTCGAATGCTTGTAGAGACCGACCAATCTAAAATGAGCCACGCCGCCACTGTATTTTGAATCATATTGCACACAAATTAGAGTGGTACACGAACATTCATAGAGCGCGTTTTCTTTTATAGCGTAGGCTGGCAAACGAGCAAGTGAGTCACCTGATGGTTAATGATGTCCACTGCCCGTGTACGCCCACAATACCAGAACAATTATGGGCGCGTTGCCGACCTTAAAGGAAAGGGATAGTTAAGGGATTGGGAAGTGGAGGGGATTTGGTTTTCCGGATATCTCACTCACCGTACGAAATGCAGCAGCAAACTGCTACTTTACGTTGGTTTTCTGTGCAACAGTGGTAACAAAATATATTCAAATATATACAGGCAAATTAAGAACTTGCTCTCTTTTTTTCGCCGGTTAAGAAGAGCTGTAAGTTGTAACTACTTACTGGAAAAAAGTTAACATTGTAATCATATAGAATATCTGAATGCGTAGAGTCCTCAGGGTCTCTGGTTTATAATTCTCTGGACTAGGATTCTATTCATTGTAATAGTGGTCGCATACTCAGCTGTGAGATCATTGACGTCATTGGGTTCGATGCCCAAGATTTGTATGGGTTATTCGATTCGGAAAATACACATTAACTGCCCGAAATGAGTGTAGAGTCGTTTGACAAGCCTCAACGAACCGTAGTTGCACCTCCGCCTCCGCTTCCATTTGTAGAGACGAGGTTAAGTTATACTAGCTTTCATTTGAATATACATTATTATAATACCAACCCTGTATTATACACGTCCCACTGCTGGGTACGGACTTCCTCTCTACTATATGAGCGGGTTAGACCTTAATCCACCACGTCGGCCTCATGCGGGTTGGCAGACTTCACACACCTTCAAAACTCTTATGGAGAACTTCTCAGATATGCAGGTGATTCTTTCACCGTTAAAGCAAGCGACAATAGTTAACAATGAATTCACACGTAAAGTAGCTTAGAAAAGTCAGTGGTGCGTGCTCTTGGGGTTGATTTCGAACCTGCGACTTTCGTCTCGGCAGTCCGTACCACTCCCCGCTAAACTATCGCTGATATTATACATTAGTAGAAAGAAAGAAAGACAATTTATTTGTCACAGATCACAATAAATTTGAATACAGTAAGTAAAACAATACTAACTAAAAACCATCAATATGGTTTTGACAATTGCTGACTGTGACAGGTAGGTGACCAATCAGCGTGTTGCTGTGCTGTGGCGTGGACCAGAACACAGCGCTGATTTTCAGTGGTCACCTTAGTAGAATATACATTAGTAATCATTTTAAGAATACGAACAGAATGATTCAGCGTGCGCGGTGCGGTTTGTTTACGGCGGGCGTGCGGCGTGCGGCGATAGCGCGAAGTGTAAGTTAAAGATAGTACTGCGCTTGCCGTCCTGCCCGAAATATACACCGTGCATAGATTACATCGGTCTTTGTTTACACCGGTTCGTACGGTGCGGCGCAGCGTGGCGACTGTGGGAAGCGCTTTTGTTTTTTGGACTATGCTGATAGCCTGACGAGAGGTCGGCTTTTGTCAGCGTCACCGGACTTTCGGGTGAATGCTTTAGGCACTCCAACCCTGAGATTAAAGTGACCTTCGCTGAGGGCAACCCCCCTAATGGGGGATACGGACCTTGGCTCAGGACGGGCACTGGAGAGGGCAAAGACATTATCTATCCCGCTATATAATGCGTGATAGATACATGCAAGAATTGCGAGGTTTTTTTTAGTAGAGACATAAAAAACAAGTGCATCACCTGATGTTAAATGATATCCTGATGTTAATGGACGCGTTGTCGACCTTAAAGAAAAGGGTCGCGAAGGAGAGCGCGATTTGGGCCTCCGGAAATCTTACTCACCGTACGAAACAGCAGTGTTCCAAAGAACATGTCTATTGCATGAACGACAATTGTCAGTTTTAATAAACTGCGGCGTTTGGGATTAAGGAAAATGCATTGAGGAAATTCAGACGTCACTGAGTTTGTGAGTAATTTGTTGTGAATCCAGTTATAGATTGAACATTATGAAATTACCAAAGTTCAATTACAGGATAATACAATAGCTTTGTTTCTATATCAATAAATAAATACACCCAATAGTCACACACATAGTCCTGACCCCACACTACGTAAACCTGTATCGTGGGTATCAGGAACTACGAGGGACTTGCGTTCCCATAACACCCAGACCCGAAACAAATATTTGTGGATTAGACAAACATTTGTCTCTGTGTGGGAATCGAACCCACGGCCTCTCGCTTCACAGCCGGCTACTCGCTCACTCTAGAATGTCGCATTTAGTTGTAAGTTTATTAATTTGTATCACGATCACACAGACCCGATAACCGTGTCGGCGACTCAGCCGCTTGCAGCTTTGTTATTGTGCTACATGTTTAATACGACCGGTGGCGGGACGTCCTCACGCCATTTGAAAAGTAAATTTTATCTCGACTTTCTAGCTCTATTCAATATAATATATCGCATACGAATCGATTGTAACGTATGCACGTGAGCAGCCGATCGGCGTCGGCGTCGGTTTAAAGATATAATCAGAAATCGTTCTATTAATACGCGTTATATACTTAGAGTCGGTTCAATAGTGTGCAACAACAACACGTACTGTACATGTTACCTATGAACACGCTTTAAATAGTACGTGCGGTAACGAAGCATTCGATGTTATTATATGCCATACACACGGTTGTTTAGTGAAAGTTTTAATGTTGAATATTTTTTTATGGAAATGCACGTAGCGTTAATTGGGCACATTGAAATAACTGGAACAATGTTAAACATGATGAAATCACACTATTTTTGTTACATTTGTGCCTTTTAATAACTTCAAAACTTTTCAAGACTCATAAGTAGGTATAAACGACAAAGAATACAATCTTATTATGGCAACTGGGTAACGTTATAAATGTCCCATTACGCAATGTGTTCGCATACGATCGACCGTCGGCATAAAGGCGATTATTCATGGAAGTGTTGCGCGCGAGATTATTGTGGCTTGAACGAGTTGTTCGACGACACAATGGCGCAACTGCTCTTGTTAATCCTTGCACTTCAACTGACTTGAATCGATACGTGTTGGTCACACTTTTATGTTCGTTTGCACTGTTCGAAATGATAATCAAAATCAGTTTATTAAGATAGAGTATTTTTAATAGAATTTGCGGACAGTATAAACAGACAGTAGACAGTGTGACTGCCTCGGTGGCGCAGTTGTTATGCGTACGCGTTACGATTAAGGTCAACCCTGAGGTCTCGGATTCGATCCCCGGGTCGGGTAAAGTGGTATTGGGTTTTTCTATTACGAAATGATCAGTATCAGCCCGGAGTCTGTAATTTGTGCCCAGTATGGCTATAGGCTCGCCCCCTATCACATAAGGGACGGAAATACGCTCGGCGAAATGTGGGTGTACTGGTTACACCTCTGCCTACCCCTTCGGGGATTACAGGCGTGAGTGCGTATGTATGTATGTAGACAGTGTTTGAAAGCTGATGGCAGGGTTTATGATACGTATTTGTACTCGAGTGGGTAGCGACCATGTACTCATGTTGAAAACCCCTCTATGATAGCAATTTAGGCAAGTCAGGTTCCGAGCTCAACCTGTATAGCTTCCGTTACTTCAGGTTGGCATAAAATGGCATATTTTGACATCATATTTGTATTGTACTGCACTTACCATCAGGCGCAGTGTAGTCCTTTTAAAAACAATATTTTATTCTGCCTGGCGTTATCCCAGATTAATGTCCGGGTCCGCCTTCTAGTACCATAGATTTGACGGTATTTGATATTATATGGGGCGACCCGCCATCTGACTCCCACAATCTGCAACGGGAACCCAGTTTCGCCATTGCCTCGTCCGTTAATCAGCAGAGAGTATCACGTGCAAGTGAGGTTGGATTTGGCCCTACGATGTTGGTGACCCACTTACACTCCGAAATAATCAAAAACAATCTTTTAATATTCAACATATATGACCACGAGCTTTTATAGAATAATCAAAAGGTAAATTATTTACCTTATCCAAGAAGGCACATTTAACTTGATATTTACGCAGAACCTATGTTGTAAAACTATAAAATAATACACGATCTGCCAGTCCTGTTGACAATAAATGCTGTAGTAGATAGAGCTTTAACTGCATTGCAACTTGTTAGGCCTAATTGTATTAAAATTCGTGTACCAAGTGTGTGTAAGTAGTGTAGTGGCCACGGGCCCAGCAGTGGGACATGTATAATACAGGGCTAGTAAAAAAACAAAATATCAAATTATTAAAATGTTTCTATATAAGTTGAAAAGCTTTTAGGTATCTTCCTTTTTTATTGTACTAACTTACCATAAGAGCTATTGCCTACTTGATTAATATACTACTTTGATTAATACTTTGGCACTTTCCTTAAACATCTAATGCACCGAGCATTGTGTAAACTGCCTCCTACGATGAAGAACTCTATCAATTCTCATACGATGATAACGTGGATCTACACAAAGCTGTCTAGTTCAGATTGCCGGCACAGAGTTTCTTTATCAGTATGCATTTATTGTATAGAAATGCATCAAAATATAAAATAAAGCATCCTTTGATCTAGATATTACGATCCGCTGAGGATAGGATACGCTGCTACTTACTGTCAGAAGTTTAAGCCGCTTAGCCGCCTATCCCAGGGCTTATTGAGATTTAAAACTTTCACGTGTAGTGAACGTCCACAGTTTGGTCGTAATTTAGCTTTCAAAGTGTATTATGCTAATAAAACAGTTAAACTACTTTTATATAAGAGAAATATCACTAAATTGCCACGACATTTTAAGAACTTCTGAATTCTTTTGTATTGTGGGCGTACATGGGCGGTGGAGATCGCTTACCATCAGGTGACCCACTTGCTCGTTTGCCGGCCTATACTATAAAAAAAAAACTATATATCGTGTAAACTTGAAATTTCATAGATCCTATTGGCGGATGGCAAGAAAGCATTTTAAGAAAATCCATCCATAAAGAGGTTACTGGAGTATTCGTGCTGGCAGACGACTACTTAAGCTTGTAGTTTTCTAAATTATTGATTGGAAAGAAACGGCATGATCTGTATAAACTATAAGTACTTAGAATTATACACAACCCGGTATGCGGCACATACGATACGCCAATAAAAGGAACATGATACTCAGTCGTAAAGTCGGAAAATGTTTCCCAGCTCTCGTGTCATTGCTTGTAGTGAAGACCAGTGAAATGATATAGTTTATTGAACACTTTCGAGTCTTCATGGCTGCATGTGCAAGCTTCTTACGTTACTTTGCATCGGTTAAAAATAGACTGCTAAAAGAAGACATAGTACGTTACCGATCCGGCTCGAAGGACCGTTCGAGCATTCTTGAACGGGGAATTGAAATTCAATTGCCCTTGTAATGTTATTTTTATGAAAGAGGGGGGCAATGGCGTGTCACATGGTGGTGAACATTCACTATGCCATACAAATCGTAGATGACTTGTCCACCTTTGGCAAAGGATTGAGTTTCCGGAAAAATTACTGTTACGGCGCGTTGATGAAACAATGGTACGACCACAGTCGAGCCGACCCTGAATGGGTAAACAAACCAATCTACATATCGTCTCTACCACTTTAATAAATAATAATCGATGGATGCGTTGCATTAACACTATTATGTTTTAATTTCAGATGTCTCCTATCTCGGGATTTCGTGAGGCTCGGCAAATGGTTTGTGCAGCCGTACGATGGCGACGAGGAGGATGTTGGGAAAAGGTGTGTATTCATGGTGGCAGTATGTAAAGAGTGGGGGAGGAGGTAGCGCCGATTACGACGCTCTCCCTCCTGCTGCCTTCAAACCGAGTTGTCTCCATCCCTGTCAATAACACCACAGGAGTTGATTTGATTTATGCTCGGTATATAGTAGAAATTGGGTAATATTAAAATAGTATTTATATTTTGTTATATTACAAAGATAAATATACACAAAACATAATTAGTTTGGCATCATTGTGACTTATAAATATGATTATCATTATATACAACGTGTTATAGAAAGGGGCGGGCAAATTTAAGCAATGTATAGTGTAGTGTATAAGTATTTTATCTCCCATAGTACCAATTCCTATTGCATTGCTAGGACAATAATTATAAGAGTTTTCTTTTTTATCGAATGAGTAACAATGTCGATATCGACTTTCAACTTTGGACAACACTAAATGATAAACAATGATACAATATACCTCCTTTCATTTAATTATTTTATAATTAAATAAACATTAAACAGTTGTCAAATGTCAATATTTATTTGACGCAGTCGGTTCGGCAATTTCTTATAATTGATTACGAGTTCATATGTTGTATTTGACTAAAAACAAGTATTATGTATTGGTACTTTATGTTGGTGTAATTAATAACAGCTTGAGGATCGTCGACTGTATTAAGCCCAATTCATAGATGGAAGACACGAGAATGAAGTCTGTAAAATGCTTCAAGAGGATGGTACCTATATCGTATTTAGCACACAGTCTCTTTCAAGTGTTTATTTGTGTTTAAATTACAAGTTACGTACGTATGTCCGTAGAATTACGTACATCTTATTCAAGTTTATTAAAAAGTGAGTGTCGTTCATAATAATTAATAGGGATGCCATCAATCTTATCGATCTTAATAAACGAGTGATTAAAATAAACGTGAAATTATTGGATGTCTTGGTTTTGAAAAGATCCGGTACACAAGTACGAATTGTAAGGTGTATGTAATGACCCTAAAATATGACCACACCTTTCTGTAACACGTTGTATATATGATTGTCACTTACCACCAGGTGACTCACTTGCTTGTTTGCTGGCTTACGCTATGAAAAAAAAACATATTCAGTTTTATATAAGAACATAATTTCATTTTGATTCGTAAACAATATCACACGGAAGATAAGTTTGTGACAATTCTCTCAATGGATTGTTGTCAAACGTCGTCTGTGGCAACACAGGCTGCTCTTCCTATATTGACATGAAGGTATCTGTGTTGTGCTCGTTAAGACATAAGAGCGTAACTTCGTTCCCCTTCATACATTTATATCTATTCTAAAAAAAGTAACTGGCGCCGCCGCTGCCAAAAGCTTGTCACGCTATCTCCTCCGAAACCGCTGGGGGTATGGGGTCGAGACCGATACCAATCGATGCAGAATAATGTGGGGAAGAAAGTAAGATATGTCTCATGTATTTATTGTATGTATTTTATGTTTTGTGGAAAAACATAGGCAACTCCCTAGTTTATTAAATAATATTAAATCCATTTAAAATGCGTAGTAGTGTATTCGCAACACATTTTTTTAAATACTTGTCTTACATAGGCTTATCCCTTTTTAACACGTTTGCTCTAAGGCGAAAGTGCACACTCTTAGTATATTTAAAACTCTACCTACCATATTAGAGACAGAAGCGATATTGAAGAGCTTGTCTCCAGTGTAGAGTAAGATTCAAAATACATTACCAACACGCGTTATTTTACATTAGTTGATTTCTACATTCTAAATAAATACACCCAACAGTCACACACATAGTCCTGACCCCACACTAGGTTAACCTGTATCGTAGGTATCAGGAACTACGAGGGACTTGCGGTCCCACAACACCCAGACCCGAGACAAATATTAGTGGATCACACAAACATTTGTCTCGGTGCGGGAATCGAACCAAGGGCCTCTCGCTTCGCAGCCGGCTACTCGCCTGCTGCGCCACGGAGGCTGTCCTTCTTCTTCTTCTTCTGTGTTCTTCCACCTTACCCCAGTGAGTAAGGTCAGCGCAGCATGCTAACACATGTTACAGAAAGATTTGGTTCGCAATTTTTACGACCGGCCGGCTGCCTGACGTCAACCCCTTTGATGAGCAGATCTCTACATTCACTACATCATTATAAACCCATAAGTAATTTGGTCATATTGTTTTATGTTGCAGTCCATGGCACCTGTCCTTCTCGTTCGCATTCTTCCTACACGGCGAGAGTACAGTGTGCGCGTCCGTGGACGTGCGTCAGCATCCGCCCGTGCGTACGCTCACAGCCAAGCGACTCGCCAAGATCAACTCGCCGGACCACAACGGAGATGCTAAGGGTTAGATTATGCAACTGAATAGTATTCACCAGGATAATTGTATTATTTGTGAGTGGTAGAGCCACGCTGTAGACACTTTTGTCTACAGCATGTATGGGCCGACTCGTCCGGGTCATTGCCACTGTCTCACAGAAAACCGGCGTAAAGTAGCAGCTTGCTGCTGCGTTTCGTACGGTGAGTGAGATATCCGGAGGCCCAAATTCTTCTCCTCTTCCCAATCCCTTACTTATCCCTTTCCTTTAAGGTCGGCAACGCGCCCATGATTATTTTAGTATTGTGGGCCTACATGGGCGGTGGAGATCACTTACCATCAGGTGACCCACTTGCTCGTTTGCCGGCCTATATTATAAAAAGAAAAAAATACGGAGTGGAGAAGATGGTGTTTTCTGAGGATTAGGTCGATTCATCAGCTAAACATGACCGTAAATATCGACGTTTTTAGAATCAGAATTACACTGACCTCGTGAAATAGTATGGATTATTATATTATTATTATTATACACCCAACAGTCACACACATAGTCCTGACCCCTCATTAGGTTAACCTGTATCGTGGGTATCAGGTACTACGAGGGACTTGCGGTCCCACAACACCCAGACCAGAAACAATTATTTGTCGATAACACCAACATTTTCTCGGTGTGAGAATCGAACCCACAGACTCACCATTCGCAGCCGGCTACTTGCCGACTGCGTCACGGAGGCTGTCAAATAAGATAAATAATAAAGCAATTGTTTAGCTTTAGGGTACTCAAGACTTAATGTATTTATAGATTAATTGCCAGTGCGATCCGTCAGGCGCTTACGATGCGAACAAACCACACTGTGTTTATTTAAACAGGTGGTACTAATCAACGAATTATTTGTTATTAATTTTTAATATACACCTATCTATTTATTAAATTTTAGAAAGCAGTGATAGTCCAGCGGGGAGTGGTATGGACTGTCGAGACGAAAGTCGCAGGTTCGAAACCAGCCCCAAGTGCATACACCTCTGACTTTTCTAAGTTATGTGTATTAATTGTTAATTATTATCACTTGCTTTAGCGGTGAAGGAAACGTGGTGGGAAACCTGCATACCTGAAGAGTTCTTCATAAGAATTTCGAAGGTATGTGAAGTCTGCCAACCCGCATTAGGCCAGCGTGGTGGACTAAGGCCTAACCCCTTTCATACAGTAGATGAGGCCCGTGCCCAGCAGTGGGACGTGTATAATACAGGGCTAGTATTATTATTATCTATTTGAATGTTTTGAAGTTGTTTATTTTTAGTGATATTGAAACTTGATGTTTGTGTTACAGTGATCCTGGCTCCGTTCGGTCTGGAGGGTCGGCTGACGGGTCGCGGATGGGGCGAGGCGGACGCCGCCACCGCTTGTCTCCTCGACGCGTGGCGACATCTGTACCCACTCGAGCAGGGATGTGGCGCTGTTGAGGTACAAACTATACATTATATTAGCTTATACAACGTGTTACAGAAAGGTGTGGTCATAACGTAAACCTGACAGTGGGTGCTTATTTACCGGACCTTAACAAAATCTAAAATTTCACGCTAATATTCATTACTCCTTAGTTATGATCGATAATATCGAACACATCTCTATAAATTAAGTGCAGTGCGTGAGCGAGAATAACAATGCTGATCGCTGGAGTGAGACAAAAGTTCAGTTGTTTATCATTTAGTGTTGTCCAAAGTTGCAAGTCGAATATCGACATGTTACTCATTCGATAAAAATAGAACATGCTTTATTTATGTCCTAGCAATGCAATTGGGTTTGGTGGTTGAAACACTTGAATCGTATACTATACGCTCCTTAAATTTGACCACACCTTTCTGTAACACGTTGTTTAGTATACAACACACACTTGAAATGTGACAAAAAGTTGTTTAAAGATGAAATTATTTACTTTATAATTTACAACAGATTAGTATAATATTGATAGTTGGTTACAGTACACTTGATATAAATATTTGTAATCGATTGTATTGCGACCGTCCCGTTCTGGTGATTCGTGTTCTGGGGTCAGTCTGTATCCAGTAATATCAAATCGACAATTCTGGCGTTCCTCTATGGACGGCATAACTCTTGACTGTCTACATTATATTTGGACTGCACTGTGTTCATCATCAAACTCGGCGAAATGTAAGTGTACTGGTTACACCTCTGTCTACCCCTTCCGAGATTATAGGCGTTAGTGCGTATGTATGTATTTAACACCAGGTATAGTATAGTCGCAATGCCGTGTCTGTATTTAAAATATGGTCAATGAATGGTAACATAAGTTTTGATTGCGAATGTTTTTAGATGTGTGAACATATAATAAGCATGATAATATGAGTATATGCGTGTATATTGTGGTTGTGCAGGTGGTGTGCGGCGGGTCTCGCATGCGTTACCCGGCTCCGTACGCGCTGGTGACGGACATGGAGGTGTGCGCGCGACCGCCGGCGCCGCGCATGGCGCCGCGCGCGCTCAACGCGCTCACCACGCCCGCGCCGCACCAGGTACGCACGCACACATACATACCCACAATCCGCCCCTTCCGCCCCCTCTCCGCCACTTCCGCCCCCGCCTCTTTCCATCGCTTTCCACCCCTCTGCCTCTTTCCACCGCTTTCCGCCCCTTCCGCCTCTTTCCACTCCTTTCCGCCTCTTTTCCCCTCTTTCTACTCCTTTCCGCCCCTTCCGCCTCTTTCCACACCTTTCCGCCCTTCCGCCTCTTTCCACGCCTTTCCGCCCCTTCCGCCTATTCCGTCAACACCGCAACACCGCTCGTCTCCACCACATCCAACAGTATCCGCCACCTCCAATGGCGTAGCCAGGATTTATCTCAGAGTTGAGCGAGATTTGCTTCCAATGGGGTATAGCCATGGTAAGCAAATTAAAGAATCACCCAGTGACGAAGCAGGAACAATGTCAACATCACGCGCTACGCAGAGGTATTTCAAATTAGACGTGGTAATATTAGAATAATATTGATGTTCAGTTACTCACAAAGGTATCTAGAATGTAGCAAGCGCCACCTTGCCCCACCATAGCTACGCCTATGGCCACATCCACCATCTATACCTACCGCTTCGCCACAGACCTACTTCCACAACTCCGCACATTTCGTCATTAGACTACATTCTCAATTATGTAATCTCCGTCATTTACATGCAATCCGCTTACTTTACCACGAACTTCCTACAATGACGACAAAGACACCGATAAATCCCTACTTCAATAGTAACACCGGACCAACATAATTCTGGGAATCGTCGAGAGACGCCATACCTATCGACTGGACATTATATTTGGAGTGCAATGCGCCATCACATTGTGTGGTCGCCGTGCTCAAAACAATCAAAACTCTAATTTTCGACACGATCTGGAAGTTGGAAACGGAATTGTTACAAATATGGAACAATTTCGAGTATACTTCCAACATTAATGAAGAACATTTTTCATGTATCATTTTTATTGAGTTAAAAAAAGTAATACACAACTTTCTTCGTACATAACTTTTATATGATGGATATTTACCTTGTAAATTATTACGCATTGTGTAATATTAATATATTTTATAATCTAAAATGCCTAAAAAGAAGTACAGTGTAATATTAAAATGTATTTTTGTTTCACTTTGCAGAGCGCGGAGTTGTGTTTCGGCGACCCGGCCGCCGACAAGAACGAGGACTTCGTCGATCCCACCCGCAAAACACCCTGTACCTGTACCAAGTGAGTACTCAACCGAGCGGGCCCGTTACAGACGGCCTGCCAATTATATATTAGTATGGAAACGTTCACCATGCCAACGCTATGGAAACTATCTATTATAAATATTCTCTTATCGTCACATGATATGGAAAAATTACTGTCTTGGTTATAAATAAAACACTCTGTAACTTACCATACTGTTTGGAATAATCAGAAACTACACGAGTTTTTTCTACAATTCGCGAAGAATAAAATGTTGCATAGACAATTATAAAATACACTGTCCGTTTGTTAATGTGTTCATGTTGTCATGTTTGGAACAATAAAAATAAAGTACATGATACATGATCTAGTAAGGACCATAAAAAGGTAATATAAACTGTACAGATGTATGACATTGTAATAAAGTCGTGCAAACATTAGTATGACACAATATACATAGTTTCCGTAGCGTGCGCACGAACGGCCTATATACAATTTATATAGAAACATTTAAAATATAATGTAGATAGGAAGCAGTACGAATAGATGTAGTTGTGTTTGTGCTACCGTATCTATGTATTATATGTATGAGACGAGTTTATTTAATTATTTTTCCTCAATGGACATGCATATCTGTATGATCACAGTCAATATCGAACTCTATTCCAACGACATAAGTTTCATAATGACTGTGATCTGACTCTAACAGGGTTTAGAAGCCGTGTAGATTTGATAGGTAGATGTTATGTATGCGAATGTGTTTTTTTTCTAATTTACCTTTATATATTTTTTTAGTTTCTATTATGTAGTTTTAAGCTGTAGAGGGTTGAAGCTTCACCAACCTACATGTAGACATGTATGTTGGTATGTAAAGATTCGTCGAAGGAAACTAAATGTGAAAAATAAAGTATTTAGATTCCTTCGTCGTGGACGACGCAGACTCTTGTCACACTTTGATATCTCATAGCTGTCACGATTTTCGAATTCGTTTCGTTGTCGATTTGTAAATGTTACATTGAACAAGTTACGCAATATCGTTTTGCGCGCGGTAAATGTAGTAATTTAAATTGCACGAAAATTCCGCTTTAGAATATCGCTTTAAACGCTGACCGGGTTAAAAAAAACACTCGTCAGTCAGTAGTGAGTCCGTCTCTGAGCTACCGGGCGGCGGTTGGGGACGGTTGCGTAACTTTGGGTAAACCTCCTAGTACGTTGATCGAGGAGGCACGCCGCACGTGAGATGTCGGGCTAAAGTAAAGTTGGTCTGGTTCGGTTCGGTGCGTGCGGTACGTGCGGTACGTGTGGTGCGGTTGCGGTGCGTGCGGTACATGCGGTTCGTGCACGGAGAGTTAAAGTGTGAACAGCTGATGCTGTGGCGTGGCGTGTGGGCGGCGGGGCTAGCGTTGTGTGGGTGCAGGTGGCGGCGGCGCCGCGTCCCCCGCGTCCCCCGCGCGCCTCCCTTCCATCGCCGCGCGCAACTCTCGCGACACAGACACGCCGCGCCGCCACCGCCGCCCGCGCACGCGACCGCGACCGCGACCGACCCCGCCCGGTGAGTATACACACACACACACACACACACACACCACCGCACACATACACAACAAAATACACTTTGTGCTTCTCCACACATCATAATACATAATATGTCTAACGCTTCAAACAATGCGCCCTGGTATCACTTTCACTACTACCGACTTTTGTAAATATTTTTTCTCGCTTAAGCACAGTTTCTAATGTCATTCCACAGTATCGATTGTAAAATTAAAAATCTTTAAATAAAATCTCATAAAACAAAAGGCTGTAATGAAACAATAATGCTCATAAACATAACATCGATGTATAAAACGCACACATATAACACACAATTACACACGGAGCCGAGTCACAAATAATGCAATGCTTGTTTAGTGCATGATGTGATGTCTATGTTATATATTGCATTGTAGATTAAATTGTGCATGAAATTATATGTGAATGGATATGTCATGTAAACTTGCATGTTTTGTGTCTTCTATACAACTTAATATATGTTTAACTGTGTACCTCTGTATCGATATTTATATACGTCTGATAACTTGTTTATCGATATATCGATCTTTATTATTATTTTTTATCGATGAATAAACGAGTTATCACTTGGTCAAATATCATGGTAATACGTTTGGATCCATGCCACAAATGTTTTATATTTCTCACGATCATCTGCAAAATTGTCCAATCATATCGACCGACACCTCGTAGACGGGGGCCGTCGAGCCTTCACGTTTCGATCGCTGTACATTCGCTGCTTATAATGTTTATTTTTTTTTATAAGCGACGAACTAGTACGTTAAAATTATCAACAGTCACGTATAACATCTACCTTTCATCTCTATCGATCATAATTGGAGTATCGTGAACATTGTTTCATAAAATCACGAGAATCACGAATTCAGACATTCATCTTGGTAATTTTTTGTTATATTTGTTTTGGGATTTACAGGTCGAAATTGATCGATTGGTGTGTACTGTGTATGCAAAATTAATTGAATTTTCCAGTATATATATATATATATTGACAATTTAATTTGCGACTATGGTAAAGTTTTTGGGCGTGGTGCGCGTTCAATTGTTAGTCGCTATCCACGTTATTTGGTCAGTGATGCAAATGGTGTTTTTATGTTCCTTTCGCGTTTATTCCTCGTGTTTAGTAATATGGTGATTAGTTATTGTGCCCGGATTATATTCAAATCGATACATTTAAAAACATTATGTCGATAGAAGCTGTATTAGGTTCAATATGATCTGGATCGTTCAGTTTCGTCCTGTAATGTGGGTATTGTGGGTAGTATGGGTGTATATAGAGTAGTATTGAGTAATGTGTGTGTGGCGCAGAGGTCCGCTGTGCGCGGGCTCGCTGGCGGGCGCGGGCGGCGCGGCGTCGCCGGGCTCGTGCGCCGGCTCGCCCGCGCCGGGTGCGTCGGCGCCGCCCTCCGCCGGCCCGCCGCCGCCCTCGCCTGCGCATCACGCACCGCACCATCATCACCAGGTAACACAACCGTTCAATTATAATACTATCTTATTTATATAGCTACCAATTTTAAACGCTGACATCGAATGCACAGGAGGAAATTTCTACAGTTTCGTTATTCATCAGCAAGAATACGATATTCTCAGCAAAAGGAGATATATTTTTTGTGTGTTACACTGCTGTTGGTTTGATAGTCTTGTATGTATACAGCATGAATGGCCTGGCTCGTTACCACTATCTCACAGAAAACCGACGTAAAGTACCAGCTTGCTGTTGCGTTTCGTACAGCGTGTTGAATATCTAGAGACACAAATCTCGCTCCCCTTTCCAATGCCTTAATCATCCGTTTCCTTTAAGGTCGGTAACGCGGCCATAAATGTTCAGGTATTGTGGAGATCACATACCATCAGGTGACCCTCTTGCTCGTTTGCCGTGTACTGCTATAAAAAAGTATTAACATTGTTAATTGTAGCAAATGTATTTGTATATTGTATTGATGTATGTGTGACGTAGACGGCGGGTGCGGTGCCTACCACGCTGCACACTCCCGCGCCCACGCCGGACCCTCACGCGCCTCCCACGCCGGCGCCGCCCTCCTTGCCGCCTCCCAAACTGTACAACCAGGTACATACCAACTACATACATACTTATACACTAACTTCTACTACTGCTCACTAAACTATTTCACTCTTCTTGCATATAACTAAAATAAAATCTCTTCAATAATTCATTTCATTGCGCGAGATTACCAACAGATCTTCTGCTTGGAAACCTGGGCAAGTTATATAACTGTACATGAAGGATTATCATAGATATCGGTATGTTATAGTTCAATTACGTGTCGACATTGAACATAACGCGGGCTATATAATGTATTTAGTTGATGTATCATAGCATCCATGGTGTGTGTGTATGTATGTATATATATGTGTTGTGTCTGGCAGGGCGAGTCCCCCGGCTGGTCGGGCTGGTCGGGCTGGTCGGGCTGGGGCGGCGGCGAGGCCCCGGAGGCGGCGCGCCGGCCCGTGCTGCCGCGCGCGCCGCGCCGACCCGACCCGCTCGAGGACGAGACGGCGCTGCGCATGCTCTACGACTACACCACCGTCTACGCGTGGTCAGTATACACTAGACCACTATACCACTATACACTATACACGCATTACGCATCACAACGTCACAAGGTCACAAGTTGAGATTCCATCCACACCATCTGGATGGCTGGCGTTCCTCAACGGTGCGATTTACGCGAAGTTTTCTTCTCCGTACGGCATCCTTAGGCAATCAGCTATCACCAGACCGATACGACTTAGGAACCATCAAGAAAAGAGCCTACTCTTTCCTCAAAGGCCGGCAACGCACCCACAAATCCCCTGGTATTGACGGTGTCCATTGGCAGCGGTGATCACTCACCATCAGGTGACCCGCTTACTCCGTTGCCCCCTCTTTCTTAAAAAAAACACGTCACACGGTCAGATCAGAAAATAAAATACTAAAATGTATTGATAATGAGGACGATTTTAAATCACCCGTCGACGTTAACAATAAACTATATGCTCACAGTATAATGTGCTACCGTCGTAATATACCACATGTGTACTCATAATAATGATTTAGTTGCGGCATGTGTTTAGCAAGTTATCTGATTCTATATCAATGGACAAAATTTAATAAATATAAATTCAAATTGAAAATTAATACTTACGAATGTCCGCGAGAGTACCGGCCACGTCAACACGATCTTACGTTGACGTGTATCTTCTAACTCGCTACATAAATAAACACAACCAATTTGCGCAACAACTAACTTGCAGTACAGTTGTGTTGTGTTCAATGTTTGGTTACAAAAAAAAAACGAATTTTAAACCACCTGATTGGTCTATTGCTCCATGTGTCCACTTCTTACTTATCCCTTGTATTATTGAAAATGCACCAGCTTTTTGCATTTAAAACTCAGGGTTATTCACAAAAACTAGCTTAGCGAATAAAAAAATACATCTGTTTATCGTTTTCCAGGTTGGAACATCCTGTAAAGCGTTTCAAGAGTGAAGAGAACTGCTTTCGCGAGGAGTTAGCGCTGGGTGTGGCGTCCGGTGAGGATCTGTACGCTGGACACGACCACACCAGCATGGCGGTGATGCTCGACCATACCAAAGTCGAGATCAAGCAGGAGAGGCACGACCATACGGTGAGCAATCATTGAATATAAACCAATGAAGATCTTCGAGTCAAGCATAAAAATTGATTTTTAATATTATTCCACACATTCAAAGTCAGTATTACGATATAATTTTTCAATATCTTTTATATCGATATAACATCGATATTAATTTCAGTAACATCGACGTCTATATATGATTGATTTAGACATCAATTTTGCATTTTAATAAATTTGTATTGTAATCAACAGGAAGACACCAAGGAGTACAAGAACCTGTTCACGTCAGACGGCCTTTGTCCGACGATTAAAGATCTCGATCAGATATTCGATAATTCTGATGACGCGGCCAGCGGTGATGAGACGGTAAGACTTGTGAGTGTACACCCTTCTTTTTATATACCATACGTTTAGATCGATTATAGATATCGTTTGTCGTTTTAGCTTCTTTTTAACCGACTTCTCTTCATAATCGATAAAGTTTATGTTCACATTGATCTAGGAACAAATCCGGTATTTATATGCTAGTTTGTATATGTGATTGCTGTAATATTATTATAATCATCGGCTAGTTGACGTAATGTCATTGTGTGATAACAATAATATTTTAGTTTTCAAGCACCAACATTATATTTTTTTGTGCGTTGAGATAAGACATTCAAATGTCAGGTCGATATATCGATATTTTTA
Source organism: Mimas tiliae (assembly GCA_905332985.1). Taxonomy (NCBI): domain Eukaryota; kingdom Metazoa; phylum Arthropoda; class Insecta; order Lepidoptera; family Sphingidae; genus Mimas; species Mimas tiliae. The sequence continues at coordinate 2,276,846 of HG995243.1, forward strand.
TGGATTAGTCATACACAACATTTATGTTGTAGTACTCGAAAACCTTATTTTGTAACAGTAGAGTGTGTAGATAATTCTTCCTAGAGGGGTTGACATTGGGGAGGTGGCCGGTCGTAAGAACTATATCCCAAATCTTTTTTCAACATGTGTAAAGGCAAGATATGTCGATCCCACTGGGGGTGGGATAAGGACAGGTGGAAATAGAAGGAGAATGTAGATAATTGAATTCATTTGTGCACGTTTTGTTATATGTGTGTGATGTTTTTATAAACACTGTGTGCCTTTCAATAAATATAGGTTATGACTGATGCGTCACACAAATAAAAACCTACATATACAATGTGTTACAGAAAGATGTGGTCAAACTTAACTACTTATAATATATAAGCCATTTATAATATGTGATATAAATATTTTAATTTTCACTGTTAGGTGTAACGAATTTTAAATAGGAGCACAGTTTTCTGTAACATGTTGTATACAAGCTCACAGTGTGTACATGATTGAGTCAGTTGTATGTATAATAGTTGATGACTCGCATAGAAGTCCTTATAGTTGATACGTAGATGTATAATCTGTTTGTAGATATTTGAATGATTAGTGTGCGTGTGCGTGTGCGTGTGTGCAGATGCAGGTGTCGTGCGGCGAGGAGTCGCGCTGGGCGGGGCGCTGCGTGCGCGCCGAGGAGCTCAGCAAGATGTTCCCCACGCCGCCCAGCATGGAGGCGCACGCGCAGCCCTCGCCGGGCTTCAGCCTGCCCGACGAGCCCCCGCCCGCCAGACTCCTGCCGCCTGCTGGCTCGCCGCCGCCCGACGCAGCCATCGAGGTGCCAGTAACCCACTCATACCACCCACCGTGCCAGTTGCCACACACAAACGCAATCAGCACATCTTTACTGTTGCATCTTAGCCGATCAATCAAATTGCAGAGCCACAAGAAAATACTTGCTCAATTTCCTATTCCTCAATACACCTATGATTCCTCTTGTATATTGGTATTCATAGGTATAATCCAATCCAATGTGACTATCCAATAATAACCCTACTATCTCTACTATTATTATAAATATAAAAAATTGTATGTTTGTAAGTTCGTGATTTTATATGGTTGTTAGACAATTACGCCTTAACGGCTGAAAGATTTTAGATGAAATTTGACACACAGGTAGACCTGGATTATGACTTGAATTACGAAATAAGGCCGTTCACTCTGACGGAGCCATGAGCAAAAACTTCTAATAAATAAAAACCATATAAAATCTTCTAATTGTATCATCAATCACTCAAACAGCATTTATGTGACATACCACAGGACTGGTCGTTCGTGTTCAAACCACCTACTGTATACAAATACGTGGGTTCATCAAAATACGCGCCGCTGACGACGTTACCGAGTCAGATGATGCCGCCAGTGACGCTGCCGTCGCAAGCTGTGTACCGACCACGCTGCCATCGAGACCAGAACAAACGAGACGCGGAGACCGACACGGACGAACATCGGACGGGTCAGTTACTATAGCGATATAACAGTACAGTCTACATACCCAGTAGAATAATGTATGCCATAATATTGCAGAAATAGCTGGTGCCCATGGAAGTTTAATTCTGTTGCTATACACAATGACGGATTTGCAGCCTCTGCCGCCCTAGGTCCCGGGCCATGTAGTAATTATCAACCACACCTTTCTCAGCACACATCACATAGACTCTTGTTATCATCAGTGAATTTTTTATCACATTTGGCCGCCCCTAATATCTGGCCGTCCTAGGCCTATTGAGTCTTAGGGCGAATCCGACACCGGTTGTACATTTCTCTTACATCGACTACTTATCAACGCGAGCACAGTCTGTCTGAAGGACATTGAAGTTAGTGAAATTACTGGGCATCATGAAACTTTACATTTTGTATTGGGGTAACAAGATCAGTTCAGTGCCATGCAGTGCTTTGTATTTCAAAGTTCTGTGTGCTGTTGTTTTTGATGTAGCTGACGTAGCTGACGCGTGACGCTTACCATCATCATCATAATACTCGTTACATCATTCACGCTAATGAGAGCTTGTACAGTACCTTTGAAGTTATAGCCCCGAGACGATTACGAGGAGCCACTTGGCGCGGTAAGTCGGAGTGAATTTATCCATACTAAACAGTGTGAAGTCAGCATCAATCGATTTGGTGATGTTTGCAGGCGTGAAACGATCAGCGTCGCCCGCGAGCGAGTCCCGCGAGTCCCGCGAGGGTCGAGCGCGGCGAGCATGCTCCGGCAGTGCGCGGGGCTCCCCGGCGCCGAGACGGACCGGCTCCCCCGGGCCCGGCACCGGCACCGGCACCGGCACCGGCACGGTCGCACTACCCTCCGCCGTCTCTACCAACACCACACCACGAGCCGCACACTCCGCCTGCCCGCTGCTGCTCAACGTGCTGCTGGCTGACACCGTGCTCAATGTCTTCCGAGACCACAACTTCGACAGCTGCACGCTGTGCGTCTGCAACGCGGGACCCAAGGTATCTTACAGATCATGTTTTATTTCTCGACTCTGTTTTAGACATTTGAAATAAAGCACCATCATCATCATCAGCTTGAATTCGTTAGATATAGGCCTTTCCAAGTTGGCGCCACCCTTGACGGTCTTCCGCCTTCCTTATCCAGCCGCTTCCCGCTACGTCTATAAGATCGTCGGTCCAATGGGCTTGAGGTTGGCCCACACTGCGTTTGGATAGACGTGGATTTGAAATAAATAATATTACTATAATATACTGCACCTAATAGCGAGTGCAGTCGTCGTTATTTGCTATATCATAATGATTATATTGCTTATATCGAAATATGCCTGCCTAATTATGTTTTCATAAACAAAAGTAGTTTTTTATTAATCTGAAGCAAGTAGGTTTAGTGTGTGACACAAGGTTTTGCTAAAATGAAATAATGTTAGGTGGTGGGCAACATCCGCGGCGGCGACGCGTCCACGTACCTGAGCCCGCGCACCAGCAGCGCCGGCGACGACGCCGACACCGCAGCAGTCGACGATGAGCCCGCTCGCTGCACCTGCGGGTTCAGTGCTGTGGTCAACCGACGACTCGCGCACCGAGCCGGACTCTTCTACGAGGTCAGTCACAACCGCACACGACCTGACAATGCAACCACCGGGGACCCGGCTCAACCGAAACACTACTATTGTTATGTGTTACTCTGTTACACACTATCAGTATTCATGGATTGCGCTATACTTACCATCAGGTGTAGCGTAGTCACTTTGCAGAGCCAGGAAAAAAAAAAAAAAAAAAAAAAACATTGTTGGAAGTCTGAAAATTATCAAATAATTAAAATACACATTTTTTTATGTTTATGTTGTGGATAAACCAAGAGGCTTGCATAAGCAACACGACATATCACGCGCACGAGAAATATAACTGTTGACGACAAATATTTCGTGTAAAAGTGTCTCTACATTCGATAAAATTACATCATGTTCATGTTCACGACTCATTATGTCAAAAATAGAGATAAAGTAGAAAAAATTGTACTTTCAACCTGTCTGTGGTATTTTATCTACGTAGGGTACGTATTTTAGGCAAGCATGTTAATTTCGATAAATATATAGAGATAGCCATATAAAAGTGTTATTTTTCATGACAAAACAAGTTGACAATGTTATAGTGTGTTATGTGTATCGTTTTGCAGTTTGCATATCTCAAACCGTACAATAATGGTACTGTGTTACAGGATGAGATGGAGATCACGGGCGTGGCTGCGGCGCCGTCCGCGCTGGTGGACGGTGGGCTGGGCGACGTGGCGGCGCTGGTGGTGGCGCAGTGCGCGGCCACGGGCGGCGGCGCGGCGTCTGCACTGCACCGCGCCGCCGCACGAGCTGCGCAAGCGCACAACCACCACGACCTGCGGCTCAACCTGCTCGAGTTAGTCTCTCCCTGCTACTGCTACTGTTCATTGTACTACGACACTACTACTGTAGCCACACGCACCGTAAAATGTGAACACATTATACATAATGACTGCCTCGTTAGCGCAGTTGTAATGCATACGCGTTACAATTGAGACTAGCGCTGAGGTCTCGGGTTCGATCCCCGGGTCGGGTAAAGTGGTATTGGGTTTTTTTTATTACGAAAATGCTCAATATCAGCCCGGAATCTGGAATTTGTACCCGAAAATTTGTGAACCTCTGCCTACCCCTTCGGGGATTACAGGCGTGAGTGCGTATTTATATATATATTAAACATAATCCTGTCATGTGTTTTTGATATCAATCTCTCCATAAAACATTCATTTAATAGAAGTTAAATATTGGCTAAGCTTACTATTTTTATAGCAAATATAATTCGCGCAAAATTACTTGCGACAGTCTGAAATTAGTTACGATAGAGGTTGCATTATTTTTAGAGATTAAAAGGGTGGGAGACGTACGGGCCGAATGAGATAACTAATAATTGTGCTCGTTCATTATATAACTGACCGATATGAAAAGACGCACTATACGTACGCGAGTTATTGATAGAAGAAAATATCTTCTGTCAGTCCAGATGTACGTCAAATTCTTAAGACTATTTCAATGTTCCACTGCCAATGTATGACTGACCAATTTACTTCTATATCATAGCCTATGGCAGATATTGGTCCTTAAATTTAATATGTTCGTTTTGATTGTAATAATTTGTTGTTGGAAATGTTGATAACATAAATAACTTGAAAGTATTGTACAGGAAAACTGCAATCTATCATATAAGAGGTAAATATATAACGTGTTACAGAAAGGTGTGGTCATATTTTAGGGTCATAACACACTCCTTATAGTAAGTACCTATGTACCGGATCATTTCAAACCAAGACATCCTAAAATTTCACGTTAATTTTAATCACTCTTTTATTAAGATCGATAAGATTGATGAAACCACTATTAATTATTATGAATGACACTCACTTTTATAAACTTACGTAATCCTACGGACATACGTACGTAACTTGTAATTTAAACACAAAATAACACCTGCAAGAGACTGTTTGCTGAAGACGATATAGGTAGGTACCATCCTCTGAAGTATTTTAAAGATTTATTGTCGGGTCTTCCATCTATGAATTTGGCTTAATACAGTCGACGAGCCTCTTATAAGCCATTATCAGTTGCACCAACACAAAACACCAATACATAATACTTGTTTTAGTCAAATACAACATATTTTTTGAACTCGTAATCATACTTCATAACATCGGAAATTGTCGAACTGACTGCGTCAAATAAATATTGACATTTGACAACTGTTTAATGTTTTTTTAATTATAAAATAATTAAATGAAAGGAGGTCCATAGTATCATTATTTATGATTTAGTGTTGTACAAAGTTGAATATCGATATCGACATGTTACTCATTCGATAAAAAAGAAAATTCTATAATTATTGTACTAGTAATGGAATCAGATTTGGTACTATGGGAGATAAAATACTTATACGCTATACTATACATTGCTTAAATTTGCCCGACCCTTTTTATAACACGTTGTATATATACAACGTGTTACAGAAAGGTGTGGCCATATTTTAGGGTCATTACATACACCTTACAATGCGTACTTGTGTACCGGACCTTTTCAAAACCAAGACATCCAAAAAATTCACGTTAACTTTAATCACTCGTTTATTATTATCGATAAGATTGATGACATCACTATTAATTATTATGAAAGACACACACTAAACTGGAATAAGATTACGTAATTCTACGGACATACGTACATAACTTGTAATTTAAACACAAATTAACACTTGAAAGAGACTGTGTGCTGAAAACGATATAGGTACCATCATCTAAAAGCATGTTAAAGACTTCATTCTCGGGTCTTCCATCTATGAATTTGGCTTAATACAGTCGACGATCCTCTTAAGCTGTTATTAGTTACACCAACACAAAGTACCAATACATGATACTTGTTACTTGTTTTTAGTCAAATACAACATAATATGAACTCATAATCAGTTCTAAAAATCACAATTTGCCGAACTGACTGCGTCAAATAAATATGGACATTTGACAACTGTTTAATGTTTTACATTTTTAAAATAATTCAATGAAAGGAAGTCTATAGTATCATTGTTTATAATTTAGTGTTGTTCAAAGTTGAAAGTCGATATCGACATGTTATTCATACGATAAAAAAGAAAATTCTATAATTATTGTACTAGCAAAGTAATCGGATTTGGTACTATGGGAGTTAAAATACTTATACCCACATTATACATTGCTTAAATTTGCCCGCCCCTTTCTATAACACGTTGTATAAGTGCAATTGTTTTGTACAGATACTCTGACGGCGGCGCGGCTGCGGGGCGAGCGTTGCGTGCGTCTCGTACAGACACGCTGCCCGGCGCCGCATCACACCCACCATCTACCAACACCAACACCAACACCAACACCACCAACACAAACACCAACAGCAGCGCCGTGCACCGCTGGCCCTTCATCAGTGCACGGGCACCGCGGTCATCCAGAGACGTCGTCAGGTATGCGCTGACCTTTTTCTAGACTATTTGTAAACGCTTTACACACTCATCGAGCTGTTTTTCGAACGGATTACATTTAACTAAAACACCTTATTGTAGAAACATATTTGTCACTGTCCAATTTTAATAATATTATTAGTTATATTTAACTTCATACATGGTAGGCAATGACTCAGTTGCGCTTTGGTATTTTGAACGTTCAGGAGTCACGATAACTACTTACTACCAGTCAGATCACCTGCTCATCTAATTGCATATACAAAGAGAAAAAAATTGTGCTAAACACGGACAAATTAGAAATTCGATGAATGAATGTTTGGTTTTGCGTATGTATATAGAGCATAATAATAAGTGTGTTGATGTTGAAACAGATTGATGCGTCGATTGCGGCCGCTGCTCCAGGACGCGATCCAGAAGCGATGCTGCGGCGCGCGCATGTGGGACGGAGTCACCGGCCCGCTCACCTGGAGACAGTTCCACAGGCTGGCCGGCCGCGGCAACGAGGACCTGTGCGAGCCGCAGCCCGTGCCGCCGCTCCTCGTCGGACACGACCGCGACTGGGTCTCCTTGTCTCCGTACGCGCTGCGACATTGGGAGCGACTGGCGTTGGAGCCCTACTCGTATGCGCGCGACGTCGCGTTCGTGGTCGTCGGCGCAGACTGTGAAGCTCTTCAGGAACCGTTGCGGATGTTCTTCCGTGAACTGTCCACTTCGTACGAGGCGTGTCGACTCGGACGGCACAGGCCTGTCGGTCGCGTCGCAAGGGATGGCATCGTACGCGCCTCCACCTCGGCCACGTCCGCCACCGGCGGCGGTGGTGCGGGCACGCGCGACGAGTGGGCCGGGGAGCTACCGGGCGGACGACTCGGCGAGTACGTGCGCGCGTATGCGGACGCGCTGCGGAGCGTGGTACCGCAGCTGGCCGCGCTGCCGGTCGACCGGACGCTGTTCGAAGGCGCCGGCGGGTCGTCGCCGACTCGTGCGGCGGACGGAGGCTCGTCGCCGGCGCCGGAGCACGAGCCGGAGCCGGCGTCGGTGCCGTCGGCCGGAGCGCCGCTGTGCGACGAGGACGAGAGCGGTCCGCCGGCGCTGGTGCTGTACCTGGTGGAGCCGCCCGCCACCGCCGCCGCCCGCTCCCGCGCGCTGCACTCGCTGCTGCGGCTGGCGGCCACCACGCACACGCATCTCATGCATCACAATCCACTCATCAAGGTACGTCATCACACTTTGCACCTGACACAAATCTGACTCGAAGGACCAAAATAAATACAAAATAATTATTGTATCATAGCAGTAATGATTGATAGATTCAATGGTGATACATTTTCTTAAAGACATATTGCTAATGCTATATTTAAAAAAACATTGTTTTAACACTGTCTTGTATAGTATAAATAAATACTAATTAAATTATACCAATGAATAATAATAATGTAATTAAAACAACAAATACTTTTACGTATAGCGTATTTTATACACTTAACCTTGATCCATGTTTTTTATAGCATAAACCAGTAAACGAGTAATGGCTCATCTAATATTAATTAATCTTTACTGCACATGAACGTCTCAAGTGAGAATTAAAGGTTTAGGAAGGAAAGGCTAATTTAACCCTCTGAATAATTCAATCGCCGTATGAAACGCAGCAGCAAGCTCTGCTACTTTACAATGGTTTTCTATGATACAATGGCACGACCCGGTCGAGCCGGCTTATTCGTGCTGTAGACAAAATTGTCTATAGCTTGGCTCTATTACTCAGATGGTGTTGAGTAACAGTTGATTTTGACATGTGATTACAGATCGTGTCACTGGAGAGCGTGTGCGAGGTGTGGGGCATGGGCGGCAGCGAGGAGTGCACGTCCGTCAGTAGCGGCGGTGCTGCTGGTGGTGGTGGTGGTGGTGGTGGTGGTGGCGGTGGTGCTGGTGGCGGTGAGGAGGTGCGCGCGCTGGCGTTCAGCGTGTTCAGCGGCGCGCGGCGACTGATGACGCACCCCGCCAACGGCAAGTCGCTCACCGGGTTCGGCACCGCAGCACACGCCAACCTGTTCATGCACTCTAAAGACGTATGTACCACTACTGACAACGATACTTTTACACTCTAACATTTCACCAATATACACTCCAGGATTTCTATACTCTTTCAACTCGACTGTAAAAGAGCACGAAAGTTCTATTATGAAGTTATGTTCACACCAAAAGGTTTCAACCGATAATATATGTCTCAACACTGTCAGATCGGAGTTCTTCAAAATTTTAGATCGGAGTTCTTCAAAATCTTAGTAAAGTACAAAATAGAGTAAATTTGGGCGTTGAAATCACACGCTGTTAATTGTTAGTTGCAGTCATTTTAGTGTAATTTCAATGTGACTAATCGATGTGCTTAACGAACGTAGTGTCCCTCTGTAATGTTTGCCCTGTAATCGTTTAAGCTGAACATCTTGTCATCTTTCGCATATAGTATGTATATTAAACAGAGAGCTCAAATAATAATGTGTTGTGGTATCACAGGAGAAAAACCGAGCTGCGTACAAGCTATTCTCACCGGCGTGGGTACTGGCGGCGCCGCGTGCACTGAAGGAAGTGGCGGAGACGTGGGGGCAGGGCGGCGGGGAGGGCGCGGTGCTGTTCGTGTCGTACTGCCTGTCGCACGACCAGCGCTGGCTGCTGGCGTGCGCCACCGACGCACGCGGCGAGCTGCTCGACACCGCCGCCATCAACATACACGTGCCGCACCGCTCCCGCTCCCGCTCCCGCTCCCGCTCCCACTCCCACTCCCGCTCCCACTCCCGCCGCCGCAGCGAGCCCGCGCGCCGCCTCGGACTCACCAAGCTCATGGACTTCATGCTGGGCGTCATGAGCCAGGCCGCGCAGCCCTGGCGGCTCGTCGTCGGACGAGTCGGACGCATCGGACATGGAGAACTCAAAGGTAAGCCAAACCAAACCAAACCAAACGCAACCAACTGAACAATCACCACCAAACCAATCGTAAATGCTATGCCAATCTTAAACAATTAACATTTGTTAGGCCTCCAACAATCTCATAGGCCATAGATATTACAGTAGGAAGATTGCCGCACTTCATATTGGTGTTTTCTGGTAACACCCTAGCCTAACTGGTAAATTATACTGTAGAAAAAACCGCAGCTCTAATCAACCTTTGCTCCGCTGTCTCATCGCTGAAACAAAGGCTATCCTAGAAATACTATAACAATTTTAAGCGTCATCCATTCCATAATAATATCCAATAATATATTATCAGGCTGGAGCTGGTTACTATCACGGAAGCACCTGGACCGAGCGTCGAACATGCTGCGTGAGATATGTGGCAGCTGCTCGGTGTTGTACCCGGCGCATGTGCCGTGCATCCTGTCTGCGTGTCTCGTCTCCACCGAGCCCGACTCCTGTCTGCGGCTCATGGCGGATCGGTTCACGCCAGACGAACGGTTCTCGCAAGCATCAATACAGTCGCATCTACACACGCCGCGCGACGTCACCGCCACGCATATACTCGTCTTCCCGACCTCAGCTACCACGCAGGTAAATGTTCTAAAATTATCGATAACTATAATCCCTTTTACATCCTCGTAGTGACGAAAAAAAACAAATATTTTTCAAATGCTGTCATTGCAAATACAACAATCGATTTTTTCTGGAACAGTAAATGTCGTATTTACAACAGACATTGAAATGCCCTTTTATCACATTATGGAATGTAAATAATATCGTCGCACAATATAGCGACAATCATCCTCCCGCATTTGAGTACGGGTACAGTACAGTAGTTATGTTCATTAGTAGTTTCTCACAATGACATTTTATTGACAGTCAAACCAGATACCGTTTGAGCCGCCGATGGCGAACGGCGAGGACAGCGACATGATGTTCCTGGACGTGGACGACGAGGACATGGCCGACGACAACATCAACGAGCTGCTGATCGGCGACATGTTCAACAACATGTGGGCGCAGGGCTCGCCGCGGCGGGCTGACGACGAGCAGGGCGGCTCGCCTGCGCCTGCGCACCATCCCGCGCACCAGCATCTGCAGCACGAACAGCAGCTTGAGCAGGTGCGTACACCCACTAGGGATACAAGCACACATACAGTATCGGAATCTTAGCCATCACTACCTAAAATGTTGGTATGTCCCAACCGATATTATTGACTGTCAGGGAAAAAATAATGTGGTTGCAAACACCATGAGTAATCTATACTTTGTTCGCTTTGCTTTGACACACAATAGACCATACATTTAGCTCCTAATAAATATATTGGTCGGAGGTTAGATAGAATTCGGAACTATTTTCGAAGATAACACCTTACAATTTTACTGTAGAAATTGATTGTCATGCAAAGCGGTCCTGCGCGAAAGACGTGGAAGTACGCTCACAAGCTTCTTTCCTGAAATGGCATATATGAAGAGGATATTATTAATGCAGCCCTAACAAATAACAATACCGATAGTTAGTCGATATTGGAATGTGATTAGCACATATTGAATGGTGAGCATGGTGGTGGGGTGGTGGCAGGTGGGCACGGTGCTGCAACAACCGCTGGCGCTGGGCTACCTGGTGTCGACGGCGCCGCTCGCCAACATGCCGGGCTGGTGGTGGGCGGGCTGCGGCCACCTGCGCGACGCGTGCCCCGCCTTCCTCAAGAACGCGCTGCATCTGCACTCGGTGCACGCCGCCGATGACTTCACGTCGCTCACGCAGCGTCGCGACAACAACACGCATCCCTTGGACTCGCAGACTACCACCGATGTGCTCAGGTATGATATCGTGCCGTATATACACCTTACAATACACGCTATATAACTTGCCAGTCCTGAAGTTAGTTACCAATAACGAGCGGCGTCGCGGCTAATGTTTCAGAGATGTGGCTAAGTGTCGATTTCAGTGCACGTGATTGGTCTATTTGTGGCGCCAAACAAAAACGACAAATCACGTGTACAGAAATTGACACTTAGCAAAGAGCTCACTTGAGTGTTGTTCTATATTACGGGCCTAAAAGTTGAGGAGAGGCGTAGAGGGCAGAAATGTTTTCTAAACTAGTACTAATGTGGGTTACTACTGTATTGCTTGCTGCCGTCCCAATGTATTGGCTAACGTTGAGCGTAATGTTTCAGATACGTGCTAGAGGGCTACAACGCGTTATCATGGCTCGCATTAGACGGGAACACTCACGACCGACTCTCCTGTCTACCCCTGCATGTGCAAGTCCTCATGCAGCTGTATCATACGGCCGCAGCGCTCGGCTAAACACCGACGCGACACTACAGGAACACTCGAATGGGACCACGTGGTCTCCTTGAAACCAACAACCGAGTCGTGGCAACACCATCGATGCAGTTAGAAAGATCGAAGTGAAAAGAGATTGGTCTCTTTCGCTTCAATAAAGTGTGCTTGTTTGGACGAGGTTGGTGATGTTTATAGTTTATGGTTACCACTTAGAGCCAGGAATATTATTTTCGCGCACTTTTGATATTACCTTTGTTAGACGTCGATAAATATCGATAAATCTAATGTTGAGGGCATTTCAGCGAGTAAGATAGAATTGTTGTTATTTAAAAATCTCATGACCTGTTTTGGAGGTGAAACGGGCTCGGATATTTGTTATCGATGAAAAAATTATGCTCAATAGTGTTGAAATTATCAACTCTAGTTTATTGATTGTCATAGTCTCTAATGGAGATATTCAAACCAAATTTGCGCTCGAAAGTTCAATATCTAATGAGAAATTGTTGAAGATGTTAGGATAGTATGTAAGAAGGTCTAAGAGTAGTTTACAAATCTTGATTCTCACGTCATCGATGTTAGTCGTTCGATAAATTTGTCGTGTCTCGTTCACGCTAATATATAAGCGATTAGTGTGAGGACAGATAACTACATCACAAGCGTCGCTACTCATGCGCTTTCATCTTCAACTTGCGTGTTTCCCTGACGCATGTGTCAGAGCAGTAGTATTTACTGGTATGTTATCGTATAAATACTTTCGATGTATAACTTATACGTCGAACAGGAAAACTTAAATTGGTGTAAGCCTACGAGCGGGGACATCCCTACAAGGACATTGTCGATCGGCGTGAGGATCAGGCTTTTGTAGTTAGTTATTATGTGATAAGGTAAAAAGCCTCGATTTGAAGCATTGACGGAGAACGGTGTGAGTTCGCCTCGCATGGGCGATGTTTTTTTTTATTTATTTAGACATGCGGTAGAAGCGGCGTGTATGAGGGCCGAATGCGTGTTTTTACAGTTTGTCTATTGATAGTTTTGCCTTTATTTTTTTACCAATTTGTCGTCGATATCACGTTTTTTTATTTGCGAGTGGAGATTTTCAATTTGACAGGTTATATATGTTTTTCTTTTATATTATGTTATAATTTACAAAATGATACATATTTTTCACTCCACTAAAACATGTGGCCAGTAACAATGTTATAAACTTTGAAATATTTAATAGTCGAATCAGATTTCATATTTTACATATGGTTAAAAGTCAAAAGGCAACTTGTAAAAGCATAGTATTGGTCCCATAGTACGCCGCTATATTCTAAATCATTGATTGTTAAGCGAGAATAGAAAAAATGTAGGGTGTAAGCCGGAAATCTAGTTGGTTATAGTGTAAGTGTATCAAAGGATACCTACAATGGTCCAATTTGGCATATTGTGTAACCCTTTCGATATATTAAGTGTAGTAATGAGTGACGTATTGTTTTTTTTATTATTATTATAGTGTTTTAATTGTTTCTTTCATCGAATATGTTGTATCTATACTATAACGTTTTTTTTTATTGTGACGAGGGATATTTTGTAATAGAAATAAAAATATGTCATTATGATAAGGTGAAGAATCAAAAAAATTCAGAATAGATGTATGCGTTTAGGTAACATATTAAGTGGAAGTCAAACACTTAGTTTGAAGTTAGAAAAAAAACTGTCAAGGATACTTAACATGAGCGTTTTAAATATTCCACTGCAGTCCTCCCATTCCATCGAAGGAAGGAGTTCCGACCAATAATAATAAATCCACTACACTGTTCAAGTACAGATTGGTAGCCATATGTCAGCAGGGCAATACCACAGGCAGGTGACGTTGGCTTTAAGTTCGATGGATGCGTACATATTCGATGAAAAAAACATTATCTGTTTTAACAATCTCATTTCACATAGGAAACAAACGAGATGACTTCCATTACAGTCTTGACGTTAAGGAAACCCATCGATAACTTCCCGATGTCATTTTCCATGATAATTTCAAACCTCATTTTGTGTAGAGCGTTACGATTAGGTTTTTCATAAAACAGTAGACGAAAAATATATAGAGACAAAATATACCACAGTGGGCTTGGATTGAAATAAGTTTTCCGAAAGATTTTACCGAAATTAGTGTAGATTTTGTAATACAGTAAAAATGTAAAAGTAAATAAAACCGAACAGTAGATAGTGTAATTGTTACAGGTGACACCAATTTTGTATATTTGCAAGATATTTTCTATTGTAGATTATTAACGCGGATTGATTCCAAAAATACCAATTTATCGAGTTTGCTGTTTATAAGCAGTTTATATATCCAAAATCATGTCACAATATTCAATATATACCCTAAATAAAAAAGCACATGGCCGCATTTAGTTGCCAAAATAGGGAGACATTCGTTCATAAATATAGCCGTATGCTTAATAAATGTTATCTCTTCCAACCACATAAATAAATAAGGCCAGAAGACTGCACTTATACAAAATTTACATTTTGAATTAGCTGTCAATTACGAATTGTACATTGGTATATCTGTATTTCCCTTGCATTACAATTGAAAACTGTCATAAACAGTGTTTTGGTATTTTAGGAATCTATCCACCATACTATACCATGGCTGTTACAGATAAAGAATTGTATAAGTAACAGGCAAGGCCCGCAGCTAGATTTTATTAGAGTAGGTACCGATAATTAATAATTGGAATGGACGTATCAAAATGTTTACCATACATCATTATTAGCACACATTTTCAAAGTAAGGTCGGATATCGAGTTGAGTAGTGGCACCCCCGGTGTTCTATTCAGAGTACGGCCCTGCACCAAATTCTTGAGCTTATGACGCGGACGTAAGGTGATCATTGTTTGGAGTTTCTCCTGACCATCGGTCACTTATCTAATATCATCACGCTAAGACAAGTTTCCGGCTACTTGAATCCAAATGTATTTCAGTCACAAGTTGTTTTGGGTGATGTGTAATTATTGCTTACATTGTTGTACTGTAATTATGTGTAATATATTTCGTTATTAATATATAAACCGGTATGAATTACCAAAGGAGTTAGATATGTTTAGTGTTTTTAATGTTTATTATTATACCAACATCGAGTTTCCTTCAACGAAAGTCCACACATCTTGTCTCGCGGTACCCACATTTCATTTCTTTGTGTTTAATTAATCACAATGTATTTACTCGTTAATTTAAACACTATTTTTGTATAAAACTTTTTTGATTGTTTGTACACTACATTTTATTTTCTATATCTGTTATATATTTTGTACTCGACACGATTAAGATGCGCGAATCGTTAAGTTATTGCATTTTAGGAACAAATTGTATTTAGACAAATCGACCATTGAGACTTGAGTTGTTTACTCATATAATTTATACGAGGGAACAAAGCTCAATAGTTACTTCACATTGTTACGTCACATCGCATCGACAATAGCGTCCATGGGATGTGGCCGTACAAGTTACAACCGACACATTCTAAAGTTACGCTAGTATAATGTCTTATGATACGAGAAAACCTCCGCTCGGTTATTAATTACTAACACCAATAGTTTACGGTTAGTTAAATAGTAATAAAGAGAGCTCCCCTAGATGATGTTTGATGTAGCATTTGTATTAATTAGATAACACGTTTTATATAAATGGAGCCAAACTTAACAGCGTGGCGACGTCGCGTCGTCGAATCTCCAAATATAGTAGCTATATATTATATATATGAAATTTTCTATTTTAATATATTATTAAAAATTAAGAAGTAGCGAGAGATAATATGCTGTGAAAAACACATGTAAATAAGTCCGACGCGTGATGTGAATCGTGTGTTACTTATATTTGATTTTTATTCCATTCTGTCTTATTTATGTGGACTGATTTCCGAGGAGTCAAAGCAAAAATCGATTTCGTATTGAACAAATTGTAAAAAAAACTAAAAAGAATATGTAAATTATTTGTTGCTTAGTACCTAATTATTATTGTACTGGCGGTGGCATCAGTGATGAAGCGGTCAGGTGATAGGCAATTGTACAGGAGTTTTGTACACTAGAGAGCGCGGGCGGCGTGGAACCGCGTGTGACGTCACCCGACGTCATCGGACGTACCGGACGTCGTGTGACGTCACACGAGGACACCCACCATCAGCCGCTTAGCTGAATTATGCCTAGTTGAATATGAAATGTTTTAAATGTGTTACAGCATTTGAGAATATTTAATGAAGTTGTATATAGTTTATATTTTGTTTTGTAAAAGGACATTTTGTACATACTCGAAGTAGTGTCTAATACCGTTAATAATTTGCCCACATTGCCGATGTGTATGTGTAACGGAACACGTTTTTAAAGAAACCACTCGTAATATTTTGTACAGTTGTTAAGCGAGATTTGTAGTTGAATGAATTATTTTTATGATTTTCGTTTTTGACCTATTTTTTTGTTATTGTGAATTTGTCAATTTTTTTAGGGAATCGGGATGGTACTGTACATAGACCTCACCATTTTGTCACATAGTATTGGTAAGCGGTCGAATCTGATGGTTGGTGTGGAAATTAAATTTTCTAAATGGAGCAATCATTAGAGATTCGGAAATACAAAATTAGTGTAATAATTGATATTAATATAACTTTATAAATAACTGTGAAAATAGGTAATAATAATTATGAATAAAATATGACTTATTTAAAAGCATTGTTTTATTTGAAGTTCAATCATATTTTTATGTTCCTACAAAATTTTGATGTGTCTGTTGTAATAAGATAAAAAATAGAAAATCATTTGGCTGATTAATACTACACCCCAATTGGATTTTGGTTCGCATTATTTTGCCATGATGTTTTTATTAAGATCGAGTAAACACGAATGCCGACAAGACCTAAGTGTGTATGCATAATATATAGCCACAGCTTTCTTCGTGAACTTCGCCGAAGGTCAAAACTACGTCGATGACTGATTTTGTTATACGACACAAATGCTCGCCAAAAATGTAGCGGTAAGTAGCCGTAGCATTAGTAACGGCAATTTTCAATAAACTATCTATTAGTTGATTCTATCTTGATTCACCGGATAGATAGCACAAATGAGCCAATCAGAATACAATATGACTCAAGGTCACTTCAAATTACTTTCATTGGTTGATTTTCGAGATCTATCCGGATAATCAAACTAAAATAGCTTATTGTAAATAGACGGAAGGCGATAAGTGCTGTGATTTTTTGGCATAGTTTACTCCATAACACGCCGAAGGCATCCGAAGGTGTGCCTGTGTGGACAAAGAAAATAATATATTGGGTGGTTTGTAAGAAGATGGACGTAAACTAAAGGTATGTTCCACTCTTAAAATTTAACAATTTTCTCCAAGAAACTAATTGAAAAACAAAAAAAATATCGGTCTTACAAATTACTTTGTATATTATGTGTAGACAGGTCTGATTACCGAAGCAATAATTATAAAAATAAGGGCCGCAATCCTTTTTTGTCTTAGGAGCAATACACAATAATTATAAAATTTGCCCGTATAATTATAAAAAATCTGGCTACTCTGAGCGTTTCTGTTAAATAAACATCAACCGTTACCTACCTGATGTCGACACGTAAGACTAGGCTGTATGGTTGAAAATCTTTATAGCCTGTCATCGGGAATTTTAAAAAAATATATCAGCTGTCGCCTGTCAAGCGTCAAAATTTCAGAGTAAATTTTCAAACAAAGGGTAAAAAGTGCTGTTGCTTTCGAAAAATGATTAAAAACGTTATAAAATATTCTTTGTCGTGCTTTGGTCAAGGCGGATTGTAAAAAGTATTTTGTAATATAAACGTTAATACATTTATTGAAACCTTTGCGTAAAAAACTATTATCGCGCACAATCGATTTATCAACGTCAGTGGGCGTCGAGCTTCAATGTCATTATTCTTTCTTTTCTTTCAAACATTACTGCAATTACTGTATTGAAAACAGTGACTGCATTCATATTATTATTTCGTATGCGTAAAGATAATATTGACCAATGACGATGAAAATTAACGAAAAGAATTTATACGCGTTCGCGTCGTCCGCTACGCCCGTGGACCGCGACGGGTGGCTGGACATGCGAAGTGAAGTCGGCAAGAGTTACCAGCGACGGTGGTTCACACTGAAGGGCAACCTTTTATTCTACTTCGACAAGAAAGGTGACAAGGAACCTGTGGGGGTGATTATTTTAGAAGGATGCACTATAGGTGAGAACATGGTTAATTCTTAATAAATTACAAAACAGTGGTGTGAAATACAGGTTCTTGGATCGTTGTAGCAAATGTTACTGTGCTTTGACCAAAGACTTATTTGTATATTACTAGACAAGCTGCATGTTACATAGAAATTGTACTACTATGTTGCGGTCAATTGACCGTAACTATATTACCGTCTCGCTTAGTCTCAACTAGAACCCCTGTTATAAAACAAGCCTGTGATATGTAAATACTAGGTTTTGCTCATGGCTCTGTTCCTGTGAAAGTCTTTCTAAAATTGTTTCACTAATAAAAAAACACCACCAAGATAAGATAACGTAGCTTAGATTGGTGCTTTTTTAAAAATTGGATCCAGACATTACATTTATAAACAAACATACAATTTTTACTTTTTATTAGTTTATATCAGCAGCCATTGGCATCTTGACACAAGTACCCTTATGTTGATAGTTGTATGACTCAGGTTTGTGGGCCATAAGAATCTATGATCCAGGCCACTGTTTGATGACCACAGGGCAAACACTATGGTTAACATAAAGTTCATTAAATACAATATAATGTTCATACAAATATTTTACCAAATTTGTAAAAAAAATAGTGTTGTTATTTTCACTTTCACTATTTATTTTCAGAATTAACAGAAGAAGAGGCATACAGTTTCAAAATAGTGTTCCAATGTGAAGGTGGTCGTACTTATTATTTGTGCACAAACTCACAGGCATCCATGGAGACTTGGATGAAGGCATTGGCATGTGCCAGTTATGATTATATGAAACTCATGGTTGCAGAGCTGCAAAGACAGTTGGATGAGGCACAAGGTAAAGTAATAATCCTATTGACAGCCTCCGTGGCGCAGCGGGCGAGTAGCCGGTTGCGAAGCGTGAGGCCGTGGGTTCGATTCCCGCACCTTGACAAATGTTTGTCTGATCCACAAATATTTGTCTCGGGTCTGGGTGTTGTGGGACCGCAAGTCCCTCGTAGTTCTTGATACCCACGATACAGGTTTAACCTAGTGTGGGGTCAGGACTATGTGTGTGACTGTTGGGTGTATTTATTGATATAAAAAATGTCAAAGTTTAGATATTTGTGTATTTGGATTTGTAAATTAATAGAAAATGAGGTCTCGGGTTCGATCCCTGGGTCGGGTAAAGTTGTATTGGGTTTTTCTATTACGAAATGCTTAGTATTGTACCGAATTTGTGCCTGGTATGGCGATAGGCTCGCTCCCCTATCACATTATGGAACGAAGATACGTTCGGCGAAATGTGGGTGTACTGGTTACATCTCTGCCTACCCCTTTGTGGATTACAGGCTTGAGTTCGTTTGTGTATGTATGTAATATTAAATGTCTCTCAAAATATGTGATTAAAAATCTTACACATTAGATTGACTATTAGATTGAACTCAAGACCTCACAATTCTCAAGTCAATGTATACCAACTACAGTATAATATGTAAATTTACAATAGATCATAGTAGGTCTGATTTTCAGCCAAAAAAAGAGTCACAAATGAAGACAGAACCACAAATGAATTGTTACACGATTTTTTTTTATTCTAGCTGAGGCAGCAGCAGAAGCGGCTGCTCTAGTGACCATTACACCTCCAGATGATGAGCCCAAAGCACCCCCTAGAGGACAGCGGTACAATCCCTTCAACAGAGTCGCAGAGAGTGAAGGTAAATCTGTTCCAGGAAGCAGACATCGTAAGTATCTTTTGTCTGTTATACTTAATAGTGCCAGAATATGCTTTACTAGTTTTTGGTATTTTAGCTTGAATGACGACACAAGCAGGGGCGGTACCGGCTCATTCGCCGAACTTCGGATTTATGCAAAGTGTTGTTCGATTAGAGTGCCGATGATTCTGTCGTACCGCCGAACGACCGCTTAATGGCCAAAATGCCGTCACATAAACTTCATTAAAACTGATTTATTTGAATTATTTAATGCCGGCCGCGGGCGATTACTCTGAATGGACTTGAACGCTGGCAGAGTTTATGAAGTTCGGCGAATTAGGCGGTACCGGCCCAGGTCACATGATTGTAAGCGCTATGCCTGTCCATAAGCGGAAGCTACACCACACGGAACTTGAAATTACAAAGCATTGAATGGCATTGCACTGCGCTCATCTCCTTGAGAGATGTTAAGTCTCATCAGTGCCCAGTAATTTAACTGGCTTCAATTTCCTTCAAACCGAAATAACAGTGCTTACACACTGCTGCTTGGCGGCAGAAATGGACAAAGCGGTGGTACCAACCCAGACGGCCTCTCGCATACGAGGAACCAATCACCTAGGCTACCATGTTAGAAAGCGATATTTAATACTAGTTTATAACTTTCAGACAAAGAGAATGTTACACCCGAAGTGGTACGCAAGAAAGTACCGTTCCGGGACATACACGCGTCATACGGCCGCAAGATACTAGCGCACAGGAGCGAGTGGCGAGCGACACTTGCAAAACATAAGGACGGAACTACGCACAAACCGCTCATACATTTATAGTTCCGTATACACCGGCTAGTTCGGTATTACATGCATATGAATCAAAATTGACACATATTACACTGAATAATTTTGTACGTGGTGCATAGACCAGGAGGCCAATTCTCGTAATTAAAAATGTTCAAAATATATATAATATAATTGCGTTCCAGTCTCAAAAAAGTTACAAATGCTTAGCCTAAAAGCTCTTAACCAATAATCAATGTCAAATGTATAATCGTAATGAGATCGAAATAGAATAAAATTTGACTAGCCAAAACTGTATTCTGCTTACATTTTAAATGACACATGTCCTTATATAAACGTCAAAATTATGACTGAATTGAGATTGCAATGAGATCGAGATGAGATTATATTGACACCAGACTGAAACTTAAAGAGAAGCAGAATACAATTCTTTAGTCAAATCAAAATCGAATCTCATTTAGGTTAAAATTCATTCGCAGTATCAGTTAAATACGAGAATTGGCATTCAGAGATGATAAAGACTTCTTTCACAAAGATTTTGTACAATTGTCTTACTATACTACCGTGATGTATATGTCGGTGGCAGTGATTTAAGCGTCGAAATACTCGGCTTTATAGGTCGTGCTGAGTCCTATTTGCTCTATGGTTTTTACTTATTGACTGTATAACCTGTTTAATCTAAAATGACGTGTGTCGTCAATCCTCGCCCCACTCAATCTCTTGTGCTGTAAGATTCTAAATTGAATGTAGGTGCGCGTCATTTTATATTAACTGAATGGTGCAATTGAATTGGTTATTTTTACAAAAAGTATATACACTGTCCGTACTATAGTATTAGGTAAGCTGGATGTTTACTATAATGACACTTTTTATTGGTTACGTAACGTGCAGACGAGCGCTGGTTGTTCAGTGCCTACTGCCTAGGTCAACGAACCTTTCTATCATACATTTAGTAGCTATATTACCAAATTAAAATATTACATTTCACATACATGGAGTATAAAGGCGGACTTAATGCTATATATGTCTCTACTAGTCAACCTTTGGGTGGCGCAGATATGTATAAGGTGGCTGCAAGATGACTACAAGATACACAAACAACACGTGAGTATAAATATATGCATAAATAGATATCAGCATACATAATATATCTAATGGCCTAATAGATACATGAATAATAATAAAATATATACATAGTTTTGAGGACATTTGCAGGCCATTTCGTAATTATGTATGTAAGATAATTATATAGCATGGACTGAGTACATAGGTACGTTTTGGAACAATAGCCAATTCAAATTCACCGTGTATATACAACAATATTTTGTACGATAAATTATCGAGTAGATCTGGGATCGTGTTGTAATGAATTTATATTTTTGTTAGTAGTAGTGTTAAACCTTCGACATCCTCCGTAGCGCAGTGGGCGAGCAGCCGGCTGTGAAGCGAGAGGTCGCGGGTTCGATTCCCACACCGAGACAAATGTTTGTGTGACACACAAATATTTGAAACAGAAAACACTCCCCAGAGGAGTTGACGTCAGGCGGGCAGCCAGTCGTAAAATCTTCAAGCCAAATCATTCTGTAACATGTGTTAAAAAAAAGGATGTTGCGCCGACCCCACTGCGAGTGGGATAATGGCAGTGGAACGAAGGTTATTAGTAGTATTAAAAATACCATTGAGATTTAACAGATTGTATTGACTTTTACATATATCACTTATTTCAAAAATTGTTATTTAAATAAATATTCTTTTGAAATTTGATTTGATTTCGTGACATGATTTTTAGTCTAAAAAATTATAGTCTTTATTAATGCGTTTAATGTTGACGTAAAAGTAACATTGTTGCTAAGTCACTTGTCGTGTACGAAACGCCATCTGTTGCAAATTCGAACGAATGCAAAAACGAGGGTAGTTGTAAATAATTTGAATCTAAGAAAAAATAATGCTGGTTGTATGGAAATATTAGTCGAAAAAAAAATATCGCGTAGGGTAGACACACCAGTTGTAGACTTGACACCGCGCCGGGGCGATAGTTGCATTATAAAAAGAACGATTCTGCAGGATTAGAATTTTTGAGTTCTCAGTGTTTTTTTAGTTCACAATGTGCAGTGATAAGAGTGGATAGTGCTAGTCGTATTACAGTTCTAGTTCGATCGTAGTGCAGTTGAGTTTGATAACCTACATTATGTCCGCGTGTTATAATTAATTATAGAGCAACTTCTAATAGGTACACCCTGACGTAGGGTTGTGGTCTATAAAGCAGTGGCATTGCAAGTGATAAAATAAACTGAGTGAATTGAAGCCAGGCGTGATAACAATCGTAAGTCAGTTTAAATTTTTATCAGCAAATTTTGATGCGTTCTATGCAAAGACTTTAATGTATACTACTAGACAAGCTGCGCAGTACATAGGAATTGTACCACTAAGTTCCGGTCAATTGACCATAACTCAATATTACCATCTCGCTCACTCTCAACTAGAACCCCTATCGCACGCTCTGTCTGAGCTATCAAACTCCCGCGTTATGTGACACAATTTTACTTCTATACAGTAAAGTCTTTGTATGTAGTGCCTACCTGTCTTATCAGTGAACAGTAGAGAGCTGAGGCACAGTATTGTTTGGAACTGCTGTGTTCAGACTCAGCGAATCACTCAGATCAGAATGGTCCATAACTACCGTATGGTCGGTTGAGAGGTAAGGCGTGGCTAAAGGGAAGGATGAAGGCCACGTGTGGACGGCTTTTCTTCTGACTGTACACGCTCTCGGCATTTTTGCCGAGTACCATAACAGAAAACCGGTAAATGGCGTGAACGTAACTCGGTTCGATATTACATTATAATACCCACATTTTATATGAAATTCATCGTGTACCTTCTCACTTGAGTACTTGGTGACGTCAGGCGCGTCTCACCCCGCATTGCACGGTATGAAAAATCGGCAAATTTCACATCACATGTATGATGACAAGCTGCTCGATCGGTTGATCATCCCTAGTTCGCTAGACTGCGTTGTCAGCCTATAATTTTTAGACTGAATCATAGCTATAGTTATTGAGTGAAGGTCTATATTATTACTAACTTCAAGTACATATGAGAATATAGATTAATACCGTACCGTTAGTCGACGATTTTTTTTATTTGTTCTCATTACTATACCTCTGAAGAATTTTACTGTTGTCTGTTACAACCAACACCATAGCATGATTTTAAACTATATTATAATTTTATGATATTTGACTTTGAGAATTAATTCAAGGCGGTTTGTACATAACTAGATTATTTTATTTTATAGCTGCATGAGGTTTATGGTTTTTATAGTGAAGTTTTCCCCATTGGTGCGCTTTCATTTGCAACTTGCGTTTTCTTCTGACATATGTATAGCATATGGCGCGTGCATCGTAATTAGACTTGTAATTCTTTGAAGCAGTGGTGGCGTTAGACCTCCCGCCTAAGGGTACCTCTAAGATCTTAGATCATTTATTAAAATAGCCTATTAATTGAATGACATCTTAGATATCTCAAACGCATGCTAATACGAAAACCATACGTAAAAGAAAAAAAACAACTTGCATATGAAAGCGCACGACTGAAGACAGATAGCTATTCATAAACTTTGCCTCCACTTGTCTTTAGTTTTAATTTATGTGAATACTCAGTATTATAGTCAATTTTCGCAAAAAGAATTCTGTCAGTATTGAACTTATTTAATTATATTGTATTTACTTTTGAATAAATAGTTTATGAATGAATATTATGTGATTATATATAGTATTAAATATATTGTATGTAAAATTTCGTATTTATTTAGTTCGAAAACTAAGTTTTATTATGATTGCATCATTGTTTTACTGGATGCTTAGAGGCACTAGTTACATCTCTCGGCCTATCACTTACAAGACGCATCCATAGGTATATTTTGAATGTGTATTGATTTACAGATCCGATCGTTCCTCGTAATTAAAAGTGATAAATTATTATTATTGTCGAAATTGTCATGCCTTTTGAAATGAATTATTTCTTTTATATGTTGTTTTTATTTCTCACTAGCTGTCCGTCGAGGTTTCGCTCGTAATATATAATTGATAGTTACAACGATTCGATTGCCACGCCACCTACCAAATCCAATTGTGAATATAAACTATCCAGGCATCTAATTCGACCACACACAAAAAAATTAAAATCGGTTCAGCCGTTCTCGAGTTTTGCGCTTAGCAACAAATTTGGCCATTCATTTTATACATAGATAGATAGACGTGGCGTCGGAAACCAGTTGTTTTTGTCATATTCTCACCTCTACTGCCTCGGTGGCGCAGTTGTAACGCGTACGCGTTACGTTTGAGGTTTACACTGAGGTCTCGGGTTCGATCCCCGGGTCGGGTAAAAGTGATATTAAGGTTTTCTACTACGAACTGCTCAGTATCAGCCCGGAGTCTGAAATTGTGCCCGGTATGGCGATAGGCTCGCCCCATCACATCATGGGACGGAGATACACTCGGCGAAATGTGGGTTTACTGGTTACACCTCTTATGCTCATTGCCTGATGAGTGCGTGTGTATTCTTGCATATGTCGTACGATAATTTCTCCGTGTAAATGGGGCTTTAAAAGCGATTTTTTGCGTTCGTTATCGACTCATTGAAATCGCATAGTATATTAAACATGTTTAGGACACAATAAAACAAATACTTGTATTAAGTAATTTATTTTAAAAATCTTTGTTATATAAACCAACACTTTACAAATCAACTTGTACAGTCGCGTGCGCGAGTGTCCGTCTGTTCGTGTATACTTGGACAGCGGACACTCGCGCCACGACTCTACAATACTCGCAGGAAATATAAGTTATTTGCAGATATAGTAGAGTGTACAAGTCCGTTACACTGAATGATGTTTTGGTATCCCATATTATTCATAAGTTAACTAGATAACATTGAGCAATTAGATACACACGGAAGTTGCAAGGCACAGGTTATCGCTCGTGTTACTGTACACAACAAAGTGAAAAAAAAACAAATTTCAAGTTTAAATGCCCAGTGCGATAGTATGGTAACGAGTTACACAGATTAAAGTTAGACGTGTTATTTGGAAATGTCAAAACACATTCCGTCGCTTAGCTAAACAATACAGTAACTCGAAAATTGCCCGTGTGATATTGGATAAATTGTTTTTGCCGCGTATCCAATAAATTTACACAAAAAATTAAATTAACCTGCCTGACTGCCTCGGTGGCGCAGTTGTAATGCGTACGCGTTACGATTGAGGCCATCGCTGAGGTCTCGGGTTCGATCCCCGGGTCGGGTAGTGGTATTGGGTTTTTCTATTACGAAATGCTCAGTATCAGCCCGGAGTCTGGAAATTGAGCCCGGTATGGCGATAGGCTCACATTGTGGGACGGAGATACGCTCGGCGAAATGTGGGTGTACTGGTTACACCTCTGCCTACCCCTTCGGGGATTACAGACGTGAGTGTGTATTTAAATTAACCATAAAAAGCACGATATTCAAATAGTTCTGTCACCTCATTGGTTACATCACACATGTTCATAAAAACTATTCAAATTTTTTGTCTCTCCTGAAAACTAAGCCAATTTAATTTACGGGGTATTGTTAGCTAAGCGACGATTTTAAATAATGATTTAATGTTACGTGCCTCTGGGTTGAGCGCGATTATTTCTTACTACTTCATAACTCACTTGATTTTTCAGGTCGTGTCGTGTTTTACATTTAAGTATTTACCATTATGAAGTACCAAGAAATACCTTTTACTTGGTTTCGCGCCCATCAAATTAGATATATTTTTTAAATAGATCTAATAATAATCTCTTTCGCGTTTCAACTTATTTCCCTTCTTAAATAAAGTCTACAAGATATGTTAAATGTTTCGGAGGTACGGTTTATAATAATATACGAGGAAGACTACAGACAGTTCTAAAGTTTGTAGTAAGAATAGAAAATCTTAACAAGTTTTTTTACTGTTTTGAAGTTAATGAGAAATGTAATTTAATAAGATAAAAATCTTGTGACAACATAATAGAATCATAATATGAATCACTTACAGTTTTGAATATATACTCCCAACATTTACAGTAATATTATATACGTAAGTAAATTTTTCAATTAAATATTATAAAAAAGAGCTACATCACATTTAGGAAACAGTGAAGACAATATTCGCGCCTCCGAAACATCCAACGTAAATAATACACGAAAAAATATTTGGTAACAATTCCTTAAATAATAAAAAAAAACTTGCAGTATAAGTATACATAGTCGTTAGTATATACAGGGTGTTGAATATACAATAAACAAATCACTAACCATAGACTAAACTATCGTCGAAACAATCCATAGACAATCTATCAGAGCCGCTCGAACTAAATGAATTAAATAGATGAATATACAAAACCTTATAATACGTAAGAAACAATTTATATAATTTTCTACATTTTGTGTGGTGGGTGGGAGTAAAGTCTGGCCACTTGGTGATTATAGAAAGTTATTTGGCCTTAAAATAATTATTCTACAAATATAACAAAAATACAAAGGCATCAACACATGAAGTTATTTTCAAAACATAAATACTGCAGTTTTGAGTCATTCACTCTTGATTGAACGAATGAAATTAAACTGCGACTAAACTATGTAAAAATATTAATAATACAACACTCATGTAAGTCGATAGGATTGCTCTTTTCAATTCCATTTATTAGCTTTTTACGTAAAATTTATTAGATAGTGTTCAATTCACACTTACCAATGTCAGTGCTTAGACAAAATTAAATCGAATAAAGATAAATATTTTATCGATATTTTTTAATCTATAATCATTATAATTTTTCATTTATAATAAAATCAATATTCATAATGAAATTAATCGTTAATTAATTTAATTAAGTCTTCATTTTACTAGCGAATAATAGAGAATCGATTTATTATTGGACGCCATACTATCGACTTCCACTTGACCACTTCCGTATACCTACTTGATATAAGTGATCTAATGATAACACACATAAATATAATTTCAATGCATAACATCGGGGTACAAACAATAAGTGGCCAGGTGATAGTGTGGTGGGTGTACGATATATGCCTTAATGTCGATATATTTCTAGAGCTGCACTATTGCCCATACTAAATTGACGCAAATAAAGCCAAAAATCAAATGATCAACTATAGTGCAGTTCTAGTTACGAAGTCGATAAACAGTATCGACTGTAAGTCCGTTCGTCCGTTTGTGTTGTTTCTCACAGCAGCTCGAAGCGTTTTTTTCGCTCGGCGACCATGCCCACTAGCGGCGCTATACCGCTGCGCCCGGTTGATGGGCACCGCTGCGTTGATTTTAGTTCTGGAAAATAATATTTATACTTTTAAGAAGTGTATTATATAACGCTAAGGTGCAAGAAGCCATACAGAAGACGTATGAATGGGCGTCTCTTCAGTATTTTCGTACGAAATACCGTATAGTTAGGTCGCAAATCATAATGCAAGCCACACAGAGAATGGTCCGCTTCCTAATTGTAAAGACGCGTTCCCGTCTTCCGCGTCTTCGCCCTGTCTGAGTTGTATTTCTTGCTCCTTATAGTAACTTAATTAAGAGTTAATAATAGCAAGTTCATACGATTCGATTTTGGTTGATCAACTGACTTGAATCAAAAGCTTTGATTATTATCAATGCGATTTAGCAGTTATAAGTTCAATGGATTTAAGCAAGTGATACTTTACAAAGTAATTTAGATTCTTATCTTACTCAATAAATTCGTTAGATAAAAATTCTGTCTACAGATTTGATAGCTAATGTTGTATTCAATTATCTTAGCAACGGCGTAAAGTAGCAGCTTTCTGCTGCCTTTTGTACGGTGAGTAAGGGAGACCCAAATCCCCTCTTCTTCCCATTCCCTTAATTATCCCTTTCCTTTAAGGTCGGCAACGCGCGTATAATTCTTTTGGTATTGTGGGCGGTGGAGATCACTTACCATCAGGTGACCCACTTGCTCGTTAGAACTAAATTAGTCATAATAATATACTAAATTTCCACAATACCTGAACGGGTGACAGCTGCAGGTTTCTGGTGGTGTCTGTCTTCGCAAACTGTATCTTGGCGGGGCGCGCCTGTCTCGCCTCCAGCAGGCTCGCTTTTGATGACTTCCCCTGCAATTGCATCACTAATCAATATGCTGCCCATTTGTAATAGCTGTTTACCTAAATTTATCACGGAATAGGAACATATTAAAACAAAAAAAAATGAATAAGTACACGGTAATATTTCAAGTTATAAATGAAAGATTAGAAAAATAAAGTATTATATTTTACAATCCCCACCACCGGACAGACGAGAAAGTTAGGATTAGGTATTTGAGGGATGGTGCACATTGAACGGGTTAATATATTATTAATATATTGGAGGAAGTCATAAAACAAAATTAAATTAAAATACGCGCGAAATAACCTAGCCAGCGCTAAGCGGCATTAAGTTAGTTACGAGCGGCGCGGCGCGAAAAACTTAAGATTGGCGGGAGGCATACAGGGCATGATAAGTAACTAATGTCAGCCTGCCAAGTTATTTCGCGCATAATATACTATTATATCATATAGTATTTAGCCTACGTTCTCTTAAACTAAATCATATTATACATTGTAGATACGTAGAAAAATATAAATACTTAATAAATACCCGAATGATGTGGTTAGTATTTAAATTAATTGTTATTGGTTATAAATAATTGACACATTAAATTTGAATTACGACAGACCTGTTGAAATGAACCATTACCTTATATCTAAAATGTTAACGTTTGTACAATAAATATAATAGGATATAACATTTCTGCATCTCACGAACGCCACACGGTATGCTGATTTTCGTCTGCCTATTTGAATTTGCATTTAACATTAGTGGTGTTTCAAAAATAAGTCTTTCCTTATGGCCATTCATCTTATATAAATAATGTGGAAATAAAAAAAGATATTAATATCTAGCAAGACAAAAAGTATCACGTAGTGTTAATAAGGTGCGTTACCTTGGTTTTTGTTGGCGCGCTGCCAGGCCGCGGCCAGGTGGCGCAAGTGGCTCCACAGCGGCGCCTCCGCCATCCCATGCTGTTAGTGCACCCGCCATTATGTACCGACATGCCATGTTGCATTATATCAGTGGGACAGTATATACTAGTCGAAAACGACGCATCTCAACAATTGAGCTTTACAATTAAATTGATCAAACTTTTGAAGACTATCTGTCTTAATTGTTAAATACTAGGTATAATACTGTCCGCTAATAATAATGTAATAATTGCAAATTTGTATTGTAGGTGATTCACAATTTGTTTGTTATTTCAAATCTAACATAAATGTCCTAACTAGGGTAAATAAAAACATTTATTAGTTCTTAGTATTAATTTTATTATGGAATATACCGCTAACATTTAGATCCAAAATGGCTGAATTCATTTTAATGTAATTTTTAGCCTTCGTAAACATGAGGAAGGTTTGTGGACCTTGGATTTACAGGGATTAAAGGAGAGGCTAAGCACAATTGCTTCTGAAATTGTTATATGATATTTTAATGAAAGTAATAAATGAATCGAGCACTTAGAATGGAACATGAGGTATATAAAAAATTATATTTTTTTTTAGGTTCGTACAAGTTTGTTTTAGCGAATAAAATGACTAGAATCCCCGTGATAAATATACTTAGTTGTGCTCAATTTGTGCGATCGTCGCAAAAGAATATTTACAAAGATAAATTTATACAACATTAAAAAGTAGGTTTTTTTTACAAAAAAAAAAAAAATGCTTTATGAATGGGTGTTACTGTCGGTACGTGCGTGGTGTCATGCCAAGCGTGTGCGTCTTTATGAAGCGCTAGTAGCCGATGCTAAGCGTGTACGGTGAATGAAGTGCGGTGGTTTTAAATGAAAAACTTAGATTCGTACCGAGTTTGTGTCTTCATACAGCTGTGAAAGGGCCGATCCCTCGGAGTTTTTCATCTCGTTCGCTTCTGATATGATGTGTGCGCGTAGTTGTTTATTTCTGTAAATAAACATATTAATCAAGTTTCATGTCTTTGTTGGGATTCCTAGTGGCAGCATAATATATGTGCATGCAGTGTGAGTTTTTCTAGCAATAGACGTATTTTTCCTGCGGACAGGACAGTAATCAATTAACGATATTATTAAATCAGTATCGATATTGTCCACCACAGTCCACGAATGATACCCCTACATCAACTGGGATGGTTGGACTGTCTCATTTATGTAGCCGTGGGCCGTCTTACACCGTGATACGGCCACGCGGCGACAATGTTCCGGATATGGTGTAGTAACGTACGTCCCTGTGGTGCAGACGCCATGGCTCTGGTGGTGCGGTAATGATAATTTGCTTCCCTAACGGAAAGAGCTAGGTGTTACCTGGCGTCGAGCTGCATGATGTGGCTGTGCGCCTGCGCGAGCTGTGCTGTGGCGGACGCGAGCCGCTCCTCCAGCGCCGCGGACTCCACGCACTTCACGGAGTACTTCTCAGAAAGCGACAGGATCTCACGCTTGATCTCCTCCATTTCTTGTCTGTACCAGAAAAATATATTTTTTTATCGTCGTGAAGAAATAAAAAATTAGAGGTCTTTCTAGATTAATAACCGATTTTGAACGAAAAAGCTCCTATAGGTCTCGTAACAGTAGTGTCGAAAGACAAGACACCATTTTGTTTGGCTTCAACTGTCGAATCAGAACTCCTGAGTATAGATCCCTATCAGGCCAGTAACTATAATGATAACGTTCGAAGTCAGCCATATATCAGTCAGTCGTAGATTATTGTTTAGCTCATACTCACTGGTGTCTCGAGCTGAGATGCGAAAGGTCTCCCTGTGCGCCTCGAGTGAGAAACTCTGCCTTAAACTTATCCACCTCGCGGCGGACCTCGCTCTCGTGAGCCTTACGCATGGCGTCTAACGCAGCCAGAGTCGCGCGTGTCTCCTCCGCAAGCGCCTGCTCCTTGTCTAGCCTGAGGAAATAATGGAACGAAATTAATAATATACTTCCTTCCACTTGCCCTTATAGTGGGATCAGCGCAAAATGCTTTTTAACACATGTTACAGAAAGATTTGGATTGTAGTTTTTACGGCCGGCCGCCTGCCTGACGGCAGCCCCTCTGGAGAGTCAAATATAATATATATAAATAGTTTTATAAAAAAATCCTCAGCTAATAACATTCACAATAACGCTACGTTACGTCGCTACTAGAAGCAGCCTCGGCAGACCATGCCTCGATCTGAGGCAACTCAAATGTCACTGCCACAACTTGAGTAAGGTCGTGCTGTGTGAGACTGATTTCGCCGAAGTTTAGTGGAGTCGGAAGTGTTCAAAATGGATAAATATGGACTACAAAGTCAAGACTTTAAACATTGGCTCACGTCACCTCATAATTAGGCACAACGAACCCCAGCTTTAATATAAGCCTTTAATTTGCCTCAAGTTGAGTTTACTCAATTAGATACGAAGCAGGTTTTCTTAAAGTACTACAATTTTATAGGTTTTAACTGGTTATACCTGAGCTGCTCTCTCTCGGCGCGATGTTTCTCCTCCATCTCACGCACAATGCGTCGATGAGAGCTCTCCATGGCCATAAGTCCTTTTTCACACAAAGCACGTAACTGTTCGATCT
Organism: Mimas tiliae; assembly: GCA_905332985.1. Classification (NCBI taxonomy): domain Eukaryota; kingdom Metazoa; phylum Arthropoda; class Insecta; order Lepidoptera; family Sphingidae; genus Mimas; species Mimas tiliae. Next base: position 2,308,955 of record HG995243.1, read on the forward strand.
CCTGTTGGTACCGTGCGCGTAACCCATCGCCATGTGTATCGGCTGCCACCGCGCTCTGAATACAAATTAAATTAAAAGCTGAAATTGTGTGAAATAGGGTAGGTACTAAGTATCAGACTTGAGAATCGATATCGAGTGCCCGCTTTAACCAATGTCCATTATCGATACGAATCAATGAATTTAAATTATTTCGATTAAGGACAATCATAATATACAACAGCACATCGATGTATCGATACCCGGCATTAAATATCGAGCATTTTTAAGAAAACACATCGCTTTTGATAACATTTAAGTAATGCTTCCCAAGTCCTTTCCTTATTTCTAGTCGTGTGTGGAAATTAAAAGTATCTATATCGTGTATCCAATTATCGATACCTATTCGGCATCAACATCGATCGTATTCAAATAAGAGATCCAAAGTTACTTACTATACTGACCTGGTAAGCCGCCCGCAGACTGTCTAGTTGTGCGGAGTACTCAGAGTCGAGCGCGGCGAGGCGGCGTTGTAGCGTGCGCGCTCGCTCGCGCAGCGCCACGCGCTCACGCTCGTGCTGTGCTTGTAGTTGTGCACGCGCTCGTCTAGCGGCAGCTAGCGCGCCTGCCTGTTGTGCTAGTGCGCTCTCCCCTCGTGCGCGTTCCTCGTGCAACCTGTAAGTGACAGACACCGTTCACTATAACGTTGGCAACCTTGTAAATCTAAAACCGTAAAGATCAGCTATAGTCATTGGGGTAACAAGTTCAGACATTAAAAATCTATATTATTATCAGAAGCTTTTAGTTTTAGTGCAGAGGTAGTATTTGAAAGAAATCAAACAAACCGGACAATCTAAAATTTCACCGAACAAGTGTTTAAAGTCATGACTGCTTTTATCTAGACACTTAAAACCCTGTATGAGCTTAGACTTGACTACAATTGCCTTCCTGTGTTGGTTTGTGTGCTCACCTGTCGAGCGCGTCCTGCAGCTGCTTGCAGTGCTGGCAGGGCACCAGCGCTTGCAGAGCCTCCACGCGCCGCCGCAGCGCCTCCACGCGGGCCATCACTCCCTCCGGCGGACCCTCACCCTCACCCTCGTCCTCCTGGTCGGGCGCGGCGGCGCGCTCGGCTGCCAGACGCCGCGCCACCGCCGCCACCGCCGCCTCCACCCGCTCGAGGCTCTCGCCGATCTTCATCGAGTCTTCACTGTTACCGGAACAGTCACTGGAGAAGAGCGCGCGGCACTCGGTCGAAAAGCGCTGGAAGAGATAAACGAACTCCGCCTCGCGGGCGGGGTCGCTCTCCAGCGAAGAGAGGGCGTCCTCTGCACTACGGCGCGGCTCGTCGTGCGGCTCGGACGCGCGGTACGTGCCTTCGAGCACGGCGACGCGCGCGTCCACCAGCGCCCTCTGCGCCAACGCCTCCGCCAGTTGTTGCAACAGTGCACGGCTGTCCGGCATGGGCGAGCCCTCACGACCGCGCCGGTCACCGGCGAGACACTCGCGATATCGCGCGGCAATATCGCGAACGGCCGCATCCATCTCACAGCGCAGGTGGTCATGCGCAGCCTGCCACCACAGCTCGAGGTCGGCGCGGTCCTGTGCGGTTAGTGTCAGTCTTCCCTTGCGTGACTCGTCAAGTTGTTCCTCACACACCTGCGCGGCGCGACTGAGTGCCCGCGCGACCTCAGCCTGTACGAGCTCAGCGCCGAGGGCATCTCTCGCTGCCGCCCACGCTTCACGCACTCTCGCTGCCTCGAGGTTAGCGCGGTGTTGCTCGAGGTCGCTATCGGTCGCCGCGTGACTGAGGGTCTCGCTAGCCAGCGCCGAGCACAGTTCGCCCAATTTCTCCGTTTTATACCTATCGACCGCTTCTGCAACTTCCTTCTGGGACGCCTTTAACATTTCGAGGTCGGCACTATAGATGATAAGTTCAGTCTTTCTAAGATCGCGTGTTTCCCTCGATCCGTTCACGATGTCGATCTTCCTTGATAGTATCCTCGCGAGGTAATCCAAGGAACTCCTGACGCCGGAATTGGTGTGTCCTTCGCCGTTCACCTTGCGTTTGAGGTTTTCTATTAGTTGACTAGTTTCGATTATTTCAGATTTGATCAGTCGGGCGAAAAATCTGCTGCCATTGGAAGACTCGAGCGCCTCTTGTATCCTGCTGACAAGGACGGCCTCGTACGCGAGCTTTTCTGCAAGGATCTCTAGGCTCTTCCTTTGCGTTAATTCTCCAGCCTCGTATAATGCAGCCTTTCGTCTTGATATCTCTAGAAGTTTAGCTCTCAGTTGCTCCTCAAGCTGGACCACTACTTGCGCGACACTGTCGTTTACTTCTTGGTCTTGTTTTTGATCGCCATCGATGACGCATTTATCGAAACACTCCTGGAGTTTCTTACTGACGTCAGTTAGGCATTTCTCCATAGACTTGATACTGTACTTCTTTTCAAGACTTGGTGATGGAGATCGTCGTGATTTTGCCGCTCGCATCGCGCTCATCTGACATAAACACTCATTCACTTTATTTCTCGAATGTAAGACCACATTTTCGAGACTTTGTAGCCTATCTAGAAGGTGCCTCTGTGACTGCGTGCCAACCGAGGAAGTTTCAGGGCTATCATTAATAGGACTATTTGTCGATCTCGTCGCTTGACTTAAAGATTCACACGAATTCGTAAGGTCTCGGCGGTTTTCTAAAGCAGAGGCAACTTTGGTTTCTAATGAACTTAATCTTACTAGCATCTTCATTGGCTCAGAACTTGTGGCACTGTCCAGCGATTTCCTCCTGAGACGAGCGGCCAGTCTCTTCATTCGTTTCTCGTCTGTGAGGCTGTCTGATTTGGTAGGTTTTTCTTTGGCAGGCGACGCGCTCTTCGACGGTGAATTGATCATGGGAACCGGCTCTCCCGACTCCAACATGGTTATTTTGTTCTCTAACTCTGTTAATTTCTCTTCCACTTCCTTTCCTAACGTCATAGACTCTCTCCCTTTTAACGACAAGCTTCGTCTCTTCTCTCTTGATTCTGATTTTTGAATCTTATGTTTTAGCGTCCGCACTTGTTTGTCAGACGCCGTCAGCTTCTGAGTCAAGTCTTGTATCCGAGCCGCCATCAAATCAATTTCCGACCTGCTACATTGTTCCCTTAGTTTCATTTCGTTCCTTAACTTCATGTTGGTTACCTCAAGTTCGTCGTACATGCTGTGAGACTCACGTAGTTCTTTCTTCATGGCTTTAATTTCTTCAACAGCTTTTAGAAACCGTGCTCTAAGTTCGACGTATTCCTCGATTAGTCGGGTCTTTTCTAAAGTTTCTGGATTTAACTCTTGATTGAAATTTGTGAGATCGCTAAGCGACCCGATACTCTTTCTCTTCTCTTTAGTTGGAGATTCAGCCACCACACGACCTTCTAGCTCTCTAATCCTTACATACAAGCTTTCATTTTCTTTTAAACTTTTTAACAATTTTTCGTTTAATTCATTTAGTTCACGCTGCAACTGTTTGATGTTTTCTTGCGCTGAAGTAAGCTGCCGAGTCAATAATTCACAATGGTTTGTAGATTCTTTTAGGAAATTTTGAGTTTCAGTTAACTTATTCTCCCACAAAGCCTTGTCCTGGTTGTAAAGTTGTTTGATTGCGTCAAAGTTTTCCGCTTCCTTCGTCCTTACGGACAGCTCTTCTTCTTTCTTCTGTAAAGATGTAACTAATTCTTCCATCTTGTTCTCCCTTAGTGCTGCTTCTGATTTTAGTTTCTGTAGCCTCGCAAGTTCCGTCTCCGTACCGTGGAGGTCGTTCAAAGCCAGTTTTAACTGTTTGCGTAAATCTTCGATTTCTATCGATTGTTTGTCAATAGTCGATATATAGCTGCGTTTTCTCGGTTCTATCGGTTTTTCGTTTTCATCATTTTCGACAAAAGGGTGTTCTTTTTCTTTGGTGGAATCTATTTCATCTTTAGGCGCATCTGTTCTTGTTGATGTTTGGTGATTGCATTTGCTGCGGACTTTTTCTTTCACTTTAGATATTGGTGTGCGATTTAGGATGGGGGATGGTGGGGGTTGTGTTGCCACATCACCCCAATCGGCGCTATCTCTTCTGCCTCCTTCAGAAGCTGTTCGGTATTCTTCATCTGAAGAAAACGGCGCTACTTTACCAGTGACCGGTGTTGCCGGCGTAATGGGAGACGTTGATGACTCAGACGCTTGATCAACTGAATCATCTCTTAGTATTAGTGACAGTGGTCCAGTATCTGGCAAACCTGCTGTTCTTCTCATTGCAGACACCCAGTTAGCTCTAATACCCGCTGTTACTGCTGATAACACTATATGTTTTCCATCCCAAGTCTGTAAAATCAAAAAGAGTATTAAGAATCTAGCTGGTAAAGAAAAATAAATTCCATACATTTCAAGTAAATTGTAATAAAGTCTGACCTCAGTCTCAAAAGCGTATCCATTGGTAGAAGCTGATGTCGGCAATTCCACCACCCTCGAAATCCCACTTAGATCGATAACCCCGTCCATCAAACCCCGATGCTCTGCGTGTGGATCCCTAAAGTACAAGAGTGCTGCCCCTCTGAGCACGAACCAGTGTCGTGACCAGCCTCCTGGTCCTCTTCGCTGTAACCACCCAGCCCTAGCGTGAAGAAGCCTCTCTGCTGGAAGTTCTACTCTTCCACTTTCACCACCTTCAGTCACTTCTACTACATCAGTTGGCTCGCTACCTTCGCTTGCGGAGCTAGAATTGCTTTCTTCTGGTGGCACCCCGCCGTCTGGTGAACCACGAGCCTAAAATCAAGGATGTACAAATAAGGATTGAGTACGAATCTTAATTTATGAAAAAAAAAACTTAAATAATTTTCATATAGAAATGTACCATTACGATAGGCAAAAAGCAGAGTTCCAATGGGTATCTCACATTTGGCACATCTCATTCTTATGGTATAATAGGGGGGCATAAATCCAAACTCGAACAAAATTTTCTAAATTCATGCTCAGATAAAACTGAATCGGCCGTCCTGAGTATCATAATAATAAACCTGAATCTCAAATTTAAGTGTATTTTTCCAAAAAAAAAAAAAAAACTATGTGGCACTTACCGGAAGTCGATCTGGTGGTGGTAACCTAGTGGGCCTCTCAAGTGTCGGCGGTAGAGCTCTCCTAGACCTGGGCCTCGTGAGTGAAGCGGCGATGTCGCGCAGCTGCTCGTCATATTGCTGGTGTTGTTGCTGCAGCAATGGTGATCGTACACCTGCCGAAGTTATACAAAGCAACGTTTTAAAGACTACTTTTGAAGAATCAACTCACAGAAAATTCGGTAAATAAATTGTAATTTACGGTTTTGGAGTAGGAGCATGACATCTGACATGATTGCGACATTATCGATTTACTAATAATCGGGAGAACATCGAAAATCTTCAAGAATTTGTGTGAAGATTACATGTAAAATATAAAGTGTAGCAGCATAAAGCATTAATTATGGAATTTATTAGAAATATACATTTTACAATTACCATGTAACCAGATATAGAGCAGAAGGCTGATGTAGTAAAATTTATAAAAGCCGTCAAGCTACATACCCTCATCAATAACAGGAGTCTCAGCTGGTTCAGCCCATGCCTCCCTGCGCCGGGACCTCGCCTTCTCCTCCCCGTTAATCTTGTCTCGGGTGGGTGGAGACGCCGATGACACCGGCTGGTCTGTGTATACTGTGGACAGTAAAATATAGTTAAGTGCTAGATTTCTTTTCAAAATCATCATCACTTTTAGCCCGTGTCGACTCCCTGCTGGGCATAACCCTCTGTGTCCGTGCTACACCGTATCTTGTGCCAACCTACACCACACACGGCCCACGGTCAATAAATAATTTCGAGTTCTTGATGATTCCTGAACTCAGGTCTAATCCACATTAAGGGAGTAGGATACAGCTGTTGACCATCGCCCTAGCGCTGAGGGCAATACCATACCACTACTCCCATTGGAATTTTGTGACATGTGGTTATGTACAGACAAATTGTATAATGGCGATAGACTCGCTCCCTATCACATCATGGGACCGAAATAAGCTAGGCGAAATGTTTGCCTACTCCTTCTGGGGATACAGGCGTGAGTGTGTATGTATGTGTGTAAATTAATAAATTTTAGGCGTAATAATACAAAGAAAATCGTCGCTTGTGAAAGAGAATACAATAATGAGTGTATGTGGTATATAATTAATTGTTTTAGATACTTCATTAATTATAATGCATGACTTACTATGTGTGGGCGAGCTTAGCAAATGTAGTATTTGCATTTGTGTAACAATGTCGCGTCAGCAGTCATCCCATGCCTATTGACACAGTCATTGAGTCTATACCAAGACTTTACGCACACATATAAAGTAAATGAGCCGAAATATCGATATTATTTTGTAATACTATGCTAGATGTTGTATTCTGTATCGGTGAAAATTTCTTCAAACTATCTGGCGATGAAAAATGGCCACAAAATTTAATTAACACCGCTAAAGAACGTGGTAAAAGTAAAGTATTTTAAAAGTGCACATAAATTTAAAAAAGGCCTAGGTTCGTTTTAGATATTTTATATACGCTGGCTAGAGGGCGTCCCTAGTGTGTAGAGTGACCGGACAGCTTTCGTAATAGGGATAAATCCTATTAGCCAATTTCAAAATAGCGCGTCTCAATGCAATATCTATGCAAATTTAGTAGGTACAATCATATATATGAAGAGTGAATTATAGTAGGTACTTTTACAGTTACAAGTTCATTGTAGATTTTTTGAGCTGAACAAATAGCACGCCTGATGGTATGCTGATGCTCGCCCATACGCAGAAGCAACTCCACAGAGAGCTTTGAATTACAAAGCACTACATGGCACTGAACTGTGCATGTCACCCCGAGAAATAAGTTGTTGGGTCTCAAAATGCCCAGTAATTTCACTGGCTTCAATATCTTTCAAATCGAACACAACAGTGCTTACATACTATGCTGACTGATGTCAGAAATAGTCAAAGTGATGGTAGCAACCAAGACGGCCTCACGCGTACGAGAAACTAGCGGTATAAAAATAATCAGATTTAACCGTAAATATTGTGTAACATTACAACCGCTTTGCTTCTAATTAACCAGCAAATCGCATTTAATTTGATCCAAATATTGTGAATTATCAAAAATCGCGTGCTTATTACCAATGACATTTGTTTTTATCTCTACAAAATACTAGTGCCATGGTTGCCCTGATTGCATACAATGTCCCGCGTGCTCAGTGGGTGTCAATGATTTACTCAACACGCGGTTCATTCATATTTATGAAACTTAGCAATTTTTTCCTCACTAAATCTCGTCGCGGCTGATCTACGTGACACCTTGACACCACCATTACGTGGGAGAGAAACTATTATATTTTCGAAAAAATATTTTTTACACCGCACGCTTCTGAGCTCTGACGAGAAGTTATTGCCTATAAACTATGTTAAGTTGATTCCAATGGAAATACAGTGTTCGTATTTTGATGGTTTGATTTGTAAGGGTTTAGCTATAGTGAATTATTGTCGAATGTCTGTTGGTCAGAAATATTAAAAGCCTCCATAATGTGAGGGACTAGGACTTAGTTCCCCACTCTAGCACAATGCGGGTTGGAAGACTTCCCCAAATTCTTATCGAGAATACTCATGTACTTAAGATTTCTCAAGATATATTTCTCAAATATTGTGCATTACCAAGCAATAAAAGCGATAACATTATGATCAGGGACTAAAACTATACCAGTGGCCATATTGGTCACAAAATCTTTCTGTAATAAATACTTATTTTTAATAATAATCGATTATAATTTTTGCATCTAAATAACCGATAATACACATTAGTATAATATAATATTCGACTTTTAGAACAAAACTACAAAACGAAGCCGCGTGCTATCATAGTATGTTAAGTTGAATTTATAAATTGAATCGTACATGTTCAGACTGCCGTGTGCCGACAGAGTTTCTTGGACGGTGTTGGTTTAGTAGCTTTTTTGCACAGATAGCCGTTTCGATGATATTTATTATAGATTTTGATGCACCGGACATTAGCTTGAGAAAAAAATCATATTTTGAAACGCTTGCTTCAGTGCTGCTTCGTGTTGCTTCGTGCAGATGCACATATAATTATCAATGTAGAAGGTAAGTTCACAAGTAGGTTAAATGTTACATTATCATATTATACATAATAATAAATACAACTGAATGGTCATAAAAGCAGCTCCGAATGCCAGCAAGAATGTTCCAAGTAGGTACCAATTGTAATGCCTACCTAAATACCTAGGGCAGCGATTCCTAATGCGTTTCGCGGAACCGAAGGGTTCCGTGGAAAAATCAGTAGGGTTCCGCAAATTAGTTACATTGTCACTGACTTGCGGCGAAACAAATTCACAAAATATCTGACCACATTGAAGATGAACCCATACACGGATTAAATAAAAAGGTTCCTTAAAATGAATTTGTAGTGTTCCTTAGGTTTAAAAGTTTGGGAACGGCTGACCTAAGGTATACAGAATTATCAAAATCAATAATCTCAAATTACGGAATTCATGATTCCTATAGTATCATGATATTCTTGAGGTATCCCCAATTATTGTTTCTATACCAATAGTTACTGCTCTAATCATGAATGCTATTTATCGTCGTCTTAGACTGAAAAGCTCACCTATCATCAAGTTCAAGACATTTTTAATTTTTAAAATGTCCATAATTGTGTTTATTATTAAATCTATTAACTTTATGAAAATCATAATCACTAATTATTTTTATAATTTTTCTTTTTATACTTTCCATAACTTTTCTATATAGTATAAGTAACATAAAATTATACTGGATCTCGCTGGCATTATCTGACATTTAGCAGTATATGGAATGCTAATAAACGGTTGTTACTATTACAGATGGGAGATAGCACAAATATCGCTTCGATACCGATCTGTACACCTTGTTTACTGCTCATGATGCGGGGTACAAGTGTTGCTGGCGTAGCTTTAAATGTAATAAAATTATTAAATAATAATTTTGTTAATACTTAATAAAAACTATATAACAAAAAATTCAACTGCCTCAAATCGATCCACAATTTTCGAAATTATGCGTGAACATACATAAAAAACATTCAGAAGAATTCAAAATCTTTTCTTTTTGAATTAATAACTGTTTACAAATCGCGAGGCATTTTCTGTTATTCGTTGAGGGATTTTACCCCGTGCTCCGGCGTTGGAACTCAAAATATGGGTCTCCTTCCGAGGTCAATTCTATTGAATATAAAAAGTATCTTCAAAATCGATCTACGTTAGTAGGAAATATCACGTGACTTTTATCAATGGTAAAGCGGCACTATAGCTAGTTTCATCAACAGCATGAATGGGTCAACTCTATCAGGTAACCTTTTTGCGTGTAAGAGGATTTTTAGGCTTTTTGCTACGGAATTCATCTATTCTTATTATCGATTCAACTATAATACGCAAGAAATAATTTGGCTGGAGTAAAGTTAGTGACGAGCGGTGTTGCGGCTATTCTTTTTAGAGGCTAAACGCTTGTTTTGAGGTGCACGACCGAACAAGAGACAGCTTTGGACGAAATTGTATATATTTTATATTGTACATATTTTATGTGTGCGACACGCCTCGCACTCTCCTTCCTCGTGTCACACACATAAAATATATACTTACCTATAAAATTAATTGCATAGAAAGCGGACGTGTCGCTGTCGTCGCTCGTCGCGGTCTCTTGTCTCAGTCGCGCACCTTAAAACAGGCCTTAAAGAGTGGCAAGAGGCGTAGAGAGCAGGTGAAGTGAATATCTTATCCTGCCAAGTTATTTTGCGTGTATTGTGCAATCGTTGACTGGTGAGTCTACGAGATTTAACTACGTAAAATAGCAACATGTGCGTGCAATTCCCGCCTATTTTTATATTTTTCATTCAAATGACTTGCATTTTAAAAGCAAGTAACAGATAGCGGCGGCGATTCCGTGCCTCTACGGTGCGTGATCCGACAGCTCGAGTTAACCGCTTTCAAAGAAGCAGCCCTACAATTTCACATAATAACACCTACTCATAACGTTTAACGTTGGGAAAAACGAATAATTATCTCTGCGATGTTGTTTCGCGAATAATCTTTTAATAACACGGGTATAAATTGCGATGGAAAATAAGGCTGGATAAACAGTAGGCAGGCCATTAGTTATTGCAACATTTTTATTATAGATACTTTAGGCATACTGTGAGTATCATCGGTGAGTATACTTTAATGTTTGTAGCAAAGGTGGAAAATTATAAAATTCAAACAGATCGAATCAATGTAGCATTTCTACAAATATCATTAAATATTCTACTTTTATAAAACATTAAAAACCAAAACAAAAAAATACGTGCAACAAAGCGTAATTAAAAATATAAAGTAATCTATTGTTAACATTACACGGCCATAAAAATAAATATAATAAAAGAAAAATACTGACTGCCTCGGTGGCGCAGTTGTAATGTGTACGCGTTACGATTGCGGCCAACGCTGAGGTCGCGGGTTCAATCCCCGGGTCGGGTAAAATGTTATTGGGTTTTTCGATTACGAAATGCTCAATATCAGCCCGGAGTCTGGAATTTGTGCCCGGTATGGCGATAGGCTCGCCCCCTATCACATCGTGGGACTGAGATACTTTCGGCGAAATGTGGGTGTACTGGTTACACCTCTGCCTACCCCTTCAGGGATTACAGGCGTGAGTGCGTATGTATGTAAAAGAAAAATAAATTCCAAATACAAATTCACCATAGAGAAAACACACAATGTATCTACAGGATTCAACCCTATATCAGATAACCCGTAAATAAACTGTTAACTCAACGTTTTAAAGGTTCGACCTTGGGTCATGCGATCCGCTCGTTAAGTGATCCCCTCAATTACTACTGGTGGTGAGATATGTAAGAGATAAGTCAAAACATGCGCGCAAACGTGCCTTGCCTATTATGTGCGTTTATTTAATATGACCTTGGTTTATATTACATGGTACACTAGCCGTTGAATGTTGGTCTCGGTCGAAGTTTATCGTTTTTTAAGGCTCTATGCTGGCTGTAGGATTTACAGTAACTATCGATATCTATTATCGATCTTTAATCCATTTGCTAACATCTTGTGAGAATATAGACGCTACGTTTGCGGATGATCATATTCACTTATATGTGGTAGTTCTCGTGTGCGAGTCTTATCTGGATAGGTACCACCGCTTTGTCTACTTCTGTCACCAAGCAGCATTACTGTTGTGTTCCGATTTGGAGCGCATTGAAGTATACAGGCATTCAATACTGAGCATTATGAGACTTAACATCTTGTCTCGGGGTGACGAGCGCAGTCCAATACCATGCAGTGCTTTGTAATACAAAGTTCTGTGTGGTGTTGCTTCTGTTTATGGGCATGCGTGGCTCTTACCATCAGGCGAGCGACGTGGTCGTTTCGTCATTCAAGGTATAAAATCATGTGTGCAATTCACACGCGGTCGAAGTGAAACCTTTTGTGAAGTGAAAATGTTGGCTTCAAGATAATGAGACAAATGTAAAATTTCGGGAAATGAATAATGCTTCCTATCTCATTTTCTCCCACGTTAAATCTTATGAATTTATGTGACTGTCTCTTTTTACTGCGTACACGTATACAAAACACCAGAGTTGTTGTGATGCCTTTTCTCAAGCTTTGTACTACGCATGCGCGCACAACTGTATAATGCTTCCTATCTCATTTTCTCCCACGTTAAATCTTATAAATTTATGTGTCTGTCTCTTTTTTGTGTCCCTTCTTCGTTTCATCTACTTTTCGTTTCATCGATTTTAAAATCACAACGATGCTAAAGAAGTTTTCACTTCAAAAATCCGAGACATCGCGTAACATACATAAATCTTACATACAAATTGTTAATGTCGCTTCAAAAGGAAAAAACCGACTTTACGATATTCCATCGTCATCCACATATCCCGGTCTAAATACTTTGGTAAGTTTCCTCGATTGATGCTTAGTCTTAATGATGAATTGCCAAAACGTTTCAGCGAAAGCGTCATCGTGCCGGTCACTAATGACTAACATAGGTCAACGACCCGTCTTAATGATTTATTATTTTTTCACCACGTATGTTAAATGGCGATGAGCGAGTGGTGGGCCAATTATTGTAGTATTAAACGAATCTAGGTGGTTAAATTATTAAATTGACGAATATGGATAAAATAAACAAATTAGTTTTGATAAAAATTCTTCTGGATGTTGAAAATTGACTTAAATGTTTCTTTATTATGGCGATTATATGTTTAAGTTACTCGGTCATCGTACCACATACGTCTTAGGTTGATTACCGAATCATAAAACCCACAAAAAAATTAAGTTTGTGTTTAAAAAATTAAGCATCCTTCAGTTACACGTATGGAGAGCATATTTTTTAAATTATACTACTCCTTTTTTTCTTGCCGACAATCGAGCAAGTGTGTCCCCTGATGGTAAGTGATCTCCACCGCCCATGTACGCCCACAATACCAAAAGAGTCATGGGCGCGTTGCCGACTTTAAAGGAAAGGGATAATTAAGGGATTGGGAAGGGGAGGGGGATTTGGGCCTCCGGATATCTCACTCACCGTACGAAACGCAGCAGCAAGCTGCTATTTTACGTCGGTTTTCTGTGAGACAGTGGTAACGACCCGGACGAGCCGCCCCATTCATGCTGTAGACAAAATTGTCTACAGCGTGGCTCTACCACTCGTTAAAAACGAGTGGTAAAACTCATTTATTAAACTTTTTTAATAAATGTGTTAAACTTATATCATTCGATAGTTTTTTTTATAGCTTAGATGGCTTAAACCGACAAACGAGTAAACGGCTCACCTGATGGTAAGTGATCTCCACCGTCCATGTACGACCACAATACCAAAATAATCATGACACGGTAAGGCATGTAAAATCAAGTAAATATATACACATGATTTTTCCATACAAAACGTTTTAATTAAATCATAGAATGGTTAGGTCAAATTCATGGCTATGTGAGCCAAGATTCCTTTGCCTTTTCCGCGTTAGAAAAAAATCATTTAAAAATATTATGCGAATAAATACATGGAGTTTGTTTCCATTCCTTATGGTCTAATGTCGACCATAAACAATACTTGTAGTAATAGAACTTTATGCTATTTTATGAAATTAAACGCACAACTTCTAAATCACTAATCTAACCCGATCAGCGGATCGAAAGGGGGTGTTCACCGACCACAATCAATAATGAAACTGGTGTGAGCCCCGTTAGATCTGTAATTAGAATGGGCCAGGTGCGTCGGCCCTTAGCTCTTGTGCATAGGCGCGTCAATCTGAAATACAACCTTGCACACCTCCATATTGATTGTTTGCGTGATTGCTATCTTGTTCGTTTGTCTGCGCGACGAGCAGTCGATGTGGGTTTGGCGTTTGTTTAGTTGGAATTCTGTTGGCTAAATCACCATATGGTTCTTTATATTTACGACATCAACTAGAATTATTCATTTACATTAATTTTATGCTTTTAATTAAAATAATATTTGTGTCGTTGATAACAGCAGATGCTGATAAGTTTTTATTATAATTTGATGGTTTTGTAATCCAATCGCTAATAATAATTTATAATCAAAATGAAATAAAACGATGTATTCCTCATAACTTAATAAATATGTATCAGTGTCTGCCTACGACTGTCCGCATGACATTTATAATCACCGCGGGAATTTAGGCAATAACCACAAAATAAATATTAAATAGATATTAAATGTTAACTGTGATTAAAAACATTTTATGCACCGACAAAGTTTTACGATTAAGCGTGTGTAGACGTCTTAAAAGCATTTCGAATCATTTCGGGGAATTTCAAAATGTGCACGTGTGTACCAACATAAATAAATATAAAATTAAATTAACTGGTTTAGTGTCCTCGATTTAATTAAATTTGTATGCACAAGATAAGAAACGTAACGAGTGGACACACAATTTGCTTAACGTATTTTTGGCCACAAGGGAGATCCCACCACGATATCAGCCCTAATCCCGAACAAAAATATGCAAATGCACCTTTTACGAATTGAAAATTTTAATTCAATATCGAAAAACTTAAAAGACTCGACCTGGAAATTAAACTCTGGACATCTCGATTCCAACCGAAATAGGAAGGAATATTAAGTTTGTAAGTATTTTGCAATCTGCATACCGTTGGTGGGTAGACAGAGTTCGTACATCAAACGGCGGTGACGGCGCGGCGCAGTGCGGTGGTGAATTTAATTGACGCGCCAGAATCCGAGAAGTCTCGTTTAAAACAGTTTTGTCTACCGCATGAATTCGCTGGTTCGACCGGAGAATTACCACTGTCGCAGAAAACAGACATGAAATGGCAACGTTCTTGTTGCATATCGTACGGTGAGTGAGATATCTGGTGTCCCAAATCCCCTCCCCTGCCATTTTCCCACCGATCCCTTTCCTTGAAGGTCTGCAACGCACTCATAATTGTTGTGGTTTTGTACGTGTTCATGGGCGGTGAAGATCACTTACTATCAGGTGACCTACTTGCTCGTTTGCCGTATGTTTCAATACGCAACTGTAATGCTGTAGTTAAACGTAGCGAATCGCGACCTATAACGTTTACACGACGCCACACACCGTTTCTTATTGGTGTTTTAACAAGCACTATGATTAAGTGGTGTGCGGCGTCGTGTAAACGTAATAGGTACAGTGTATTGTCGTGCTAATTCAGTATGCTGTTTGATAGCATACTATAAGAAGATCATCTAAATAACCCCTTCAGAACGTCAACATACAATTATTAATAACTAGCCTTTGCTCGCGGCTTCGCCCGCGTGAACAGCCTTTTCCGGAATAAAAAGTAGCCTATGTTACTCAGTGATAATGTAGCTTTCTAACGGCAAAAGAATTTTTGTAATCGGTCCAGTAGTTTTAAGTTTATTCGTTACATACAAAAATACAAATCTTTCTTCTTTATAATATTAGTGTAGATAAATAATACACCCAACAGTCTCACACATAGTCCTGACCCCACACTAGGTTAACCTGTATCGTGGGTATCAGGGACTACGAGGGACTTGCGGAACCACAACACCCAGACCCGAAACAAATATTAGTGGATCACATAAACATTTGTCTCAGTGCGCGAATCGAACCCACGGCCTAATGCTTCGCAGCCAGCCACTTGCCCACTGCGCCACGGAGGCTGTCATGTCGCAGTTTAGTTTAATTATCGCAGTTTACTAAGTGGTAGGTCCCTCGTGTCGAGAGGCCGTCTGGGTTGCTACCGCTTTGTTTATAGCTGCTGCCAAGCAGCGATGTGTGATGTGTTTCGGTTTGAAGGACATTGAAGCTAGTGAAATAATTGGGCCTTATGAAACCTAGCATCCTGTCTCGGGGTGACGAGCGCTGTCTAAAGTAATATAGTGCTTTATAATTCTAGGTTCTGTGTGGTATTGCATCTGTTTATGGGCAGGTGTGGTGCTTACAATCAGGCGAGCGGCCTGCTCGTTTCGTCATTCAGCCTTATAAAAAAGTTACTGTTAAATACATAGCAATCGCTTAACATAGTCGTAATATCGCCGCCAGTCTCACTTTTTCGCATAAAAAGATAAGCATGATGTCGAAATAGGCTGGCAACAATTTATAGTACATAATATATCCGCATCGTAAGTTATACTCAAGAAAAAAACTTACATTAAATACATAACCATGTCGCTATTACTAATCAAATTATATTTATATAACAGCATACATAAAACCTATAATGATGCCGGAAAACACATTCCACCAGTTTGATATCCGGCAATTATAAAGCTAATGACGTTAAGACGCCATTAGATATGAACATTTAAATCACAGTCTAAGAATTACACAGAATCGTCGAATCGTCTAAAGGTATGCCATTCTTCAAATGCCGAAACTCTTTAAAGAAATTTAACAAGTTCATAATAATTCATAAAAGATTTTGACATAAAATTTAGTTGTAAAGTAAATTAATCAAGTATAAGGATAGAAATTGAGCAAAGCTATTTAATAATTACCATACAATTGAATCAGGTGGTACTCAGGTCAATAACGCTTTTGGTACAATACGAGCGAAATAACTTAGCCGGCCTAAAGTTAGTTACGAGTGGCATCGCAGTTATTGTTTTTAGAGAATTAAACGTGACGGGAGGCGTAGAGGGTAATTAACTTCAAACCAACGCGACGCGACGGAATTATTTAGCACGTATTGTACACCGCGGACAACTCTCAGGTGCGTACTGCAGTTTAACACCGCACGACTGCGCTGTTAGACGCCTTCGTTGACAGTTTGTATGATTTTTAAGCTATGATTGAACCGTGCCAAACCCGACGCTGTTATCAACAAACTCGTATTAAAAGTGTTACGAGTGTTGACAACATCAAAGTTTACTTTATATTTGCATTAACGTTTGAATATTCATATTACTATCAGTCTTTATCATTTTACGGGATTGGTCTTACGGGAAGATGTTTTGAACTACATACATACGCACTCACGCCTGTACTACCCTACTCGTACTAGCTACTTGCAGAATAACCGATGGTTTTACCGGCCATGGTTGGTTCTCAACTTCCGAGTCAATTAAGCGCTAGAGCTTGTAATACGCGGTTGGGGTTTGCCGGCAAATTAAAACCGCGGATTAACTTGCTGATCGATCTCTGGCACTACAGATGATTTCACTAGGAGACTGAGTCATCCCGAAGGATCTCAGTTATGGAGCTGCCACTATTTAGATTTCAATCACGCTATTCATTAGAAAAAACCTCATCCGCGTCTGACTAACTTCCCAGAAGACCAGTTTTGGGTCCAGTCAGTATGTCCACTAACTTTAAGTCGTCATAGCTATTTGTTAGCTTCAATTCTTAGACTGTACTTACTTTGCCCAACATGTTTTTGAGTAGAGAGGTCAATATTGATGAGCTTTGTCATATTAAAACTTCTCTGTAGTTCATTTCGTAATCCGTTAATTGCTCCCCAAAATTTATAACCATGCACCGCCCTTAACTGACCTTTCAGTGACCCTCACATTTCTCGAAACATATCCATTAGTGAATATACAAAGAGTCGCATACGGACCGATAATTTACAAATTTCGTATTATAAAGACGTGATTACTTTATTCGAATGGCGAATAAATAACGCGTCCCGCCCCTATCCGCGTTTTTAACGCCCATACAATGTGCACGCGGCCTATTCCCACGTGGTCGACATTATATCACAATCGACAAATTGCCTTACTCAATACAACACACCTACAACGCTTTTGTTTTGAATTTGAAAATGGAATGGCGTTAATTCCCACAACGGTGAGATTAATGTGCATTTTGTTTAGTTGTGAGATTTATTTGACACTTCGACGGGAACGAATTATGTTTTAATTATATATTTGCGGCTAATGTTATAATTTATTGGAATTTTCAAGCTGCCTTGAATAATATAATGATATTATGTATTATCTACAAAATGCACATAGTTAATATTCTGTCATAGCCTTTGGTACATAATTTTTGATACAATATGTCAGGACTGTAACTTAGCTACTTGTGTTGCTGTAATTTTATGAATTCCCAAATTATTCGAACTTGCCGCGTGAATAGCGGATTCTGTCCAAAGGGTCAGTATGGGTCAAACATTAGTATTATATGCAATTATGTTATTATCTCGTCAGTAATAATACAACTTCCTAGCGTATGGGAAATTTTACGCCTTTGTCCGTATTCTGTTATGTATACATTAGTTGATATGATTTCTATACTTACATAAGTTTCTTTATTTTGTACTGACTTGTCATAAGCGCTATTTTAATTGCCTATATGATTAATAAAACTATTTCATTTCATTTAATTTCTGAATATGGCATTGGTAAAAGTAAAAATAGCTACGTAATGTCGCCATTTTTATAAAAGCATTGCTATTATCCTCATAAGCTACGAGTAGCAAATATTCCTTACTTTTTAGATTACCCCAAAATACTTTACGACTTTTTAGGGGAGTCAAAAATGTCGAAAGTAACCAAGAATAAGAGCACCAAACAACATCGTCATGTAATTTGTGTTACATTGAATTCAGCCAGGTGAACCGTATCGGTGCGATTTAATACATTTTTACCGACTCCGCAACGCAACGCTATAATTTTGGTTTTGCCATAGTTCCCGCGTAGGTGTTTTGGCGCCGGCTAATGTGGCGCCATAGACTAAATACATAAATTGAAAATTTGGTCAAACGACTACCTACTAATATTAAATTTTGACAACTAATAGCTATCTTTGTTATCCATTTTTGGTTGCAATTATAAATTATAGTTGTGTTGGGTGTACGTTAACATACTTTTAACACAACTTTCGTTTTGACCAAATTTTGAGATTTATGCACTTTTTTACACACTTCTAGTAGGGCAATTTTTACCCTATAATCTTCCTTTCTTTCTACCGGCGTTATCCCGGCTAGTGCCAGGATCTGCCTTCCTAATAAGACGCCTCCACTTCGCCCGATCTTGAGAATCCTCTATAGTAAGACCGTTGGCTCTCATGTCTCCCTCTAATACGTCAAGCCCCTGGTACGATCTGGCACAGGCATTCGCGACCGACGTGCTCCTGTGGTTCCTCAAAACGTGACCGAAACACCTTAAGCGACTTTCCTGAAGTTTATCTGCCTCGTCGCGGACACCAAGCTGATGTATTGGTTACGTATACGATCTAATCGTGTAACGGTGCACATCCACCGCAGTATCTTCATTTCGGCAACGTTAATCTCCCTAACATGGGATTAATTTATAACTAATATTTATCAATAATCAAAACTAAAGATGATGCAGTAACATTTAAGGCCTATCCGCATACGTCACTTCCAACATGAGCGAAGTGTCAGTGTGTAGCGCGCTACCTTACCGTACCGTACCTTACGTTGTATCGTGTAATTACCACGTGTAGTGCTTATGTGCCATGTGCCTATATAGTTCCGTGTATTAAAGTTTTTTTTATTATGGTACTCGTACGTTTTACTTTCCTGTCCCGAAGAGACATTCACACGGCACACCATATAACAGTCGAGCCGGCGACAAGTGTAAATTATTATTGAGTCATATGTGCCACAGTATAGCTGCCAATCACGTCGGATTTCTGAAAGACAGTTCTACTATCCATATCGTGACACTCATTTTATAGACAAAATTAACTATAGCGTAGCTGTACCAATTGTTTAAATCGTACCTTTGGTGTCGATAGGTGCCGGCGCGGCCAGGCTCGGTATCTCGGGCTGCGGGGGCTGTACCCGCGGCCCGGGCCAGGTGGTGGCGCCCCCTGAGCAGTACCTGGGCCTGGTGCCACCACATCCGTCCGCCACGTCGCGAAGCGTTGACGCGTCCGCCGAATATTCTGACAAAGTTCACATTTGATACAATTTTCGGGTCAGTTCAGGCCCAGATTCCAACGGTTGCTAATTTACATTCTATGTATGCCATTTTGCCAGAAGACAAAAGACCAAGAAGAAAGAGCCCGAAACGTTGGTCTGCCCAGGTGTTGGAACAGCCGGAGAGAGGAGACACCCCAGTCAACATCGCCATCCATCAAACCGAAGACCGTTGCAAATGGAAAAAGACCATTGACAGAGTCCTTGTACGGAGTCACGATCCTCAACAATGAGGGAACGTCAAAGGAAGGGGAGTAAGGTACTTATGCCATTTAGTATATATAGACACGTGTGTGGGTAGGCGAGGTACACCTAATACACCAACTTCGCCCAATTTGTTTCAGTCCCATGATATGATGGTGAGTCTACCGTGGGTATGGTACATTTTGTGTTGTTCCCGCCATTAAAATATATAGATATGATTATTTATTTCTAGTTGTGATACTCGTACTTACTTCTAGTTGTTGATGACTGCAGCAGGCTCGCTGTCTGACCACCTGGAAACGTGGCGTTCCTCTTGTGTCGACCCTGGGAACAAAACATACATAAATACATACACAGACTCACGCTTGTTTCCCATAGGGGTAGGTAGAGACAAAAGAGATCAAAACATCAGTTCATATAAATAAATAGGTAGGGTAAGGAACAAATATTAACTTTACGTATATAGATTGTTCTCCCGTTTTTTTTAAGAGGCCAACATAAAATTGCCCTTAAATTTTAGCCCGAATCATCGATCTAAATCATCGAAATAAGATGACAAGAAACGTAACTCAAGCAAAAAAATGACCCCATCAAAACTCTGTGCAAGGGGGCTAGGCTATAAAAGTCTGTGCAACTCTTTCATTCATCAATTCATATAAATTGATTCATGATCTCTAGTTGAAACTTAATACGTCAATTTTTTTGCGCGGAAAGTCGTATCTCGATTTAGAAATTTAACATTTAGACATTAACTTTTATGAAATAAAGTTGATTTTGAATGTTCATTAATTTTTGTTGCGTGTGATTACCTTTGCATAGAGCCGTATTTTTGGCAGATTCATATGAGAGTTATTGTTCCAGTTATCTTATTTCGATTATCTAAATATCAACACTTAGTTCAGAAACAAAAGATGCAAAACTTAGGAGGTATTCCTAGGTAATGTGAAACGCGTTTAGAAACGTTCCCGTATCGTTTAATTGTTCGAAAGCACATAGTTGTGAGTTGTTAACTACGACGGCGGTGGGCGCGACTCAGATCAGGGCTGACTACCTGTATATCATTAATTAAAGATATTTTAATAAAAACAAGCCCTGTATTATACACGTCACACTGCTGGGCATAGACCTCCCCTACTGAATGAGAGGGATTAGGCCTTAGTCCACCACGCTGGCTTAATGCGGATTGGCAAACATCACAGACCTTCGAAATTACTTCTCAGGTATGCAAGTTTCCTTCACCATTATAGCATCCAATAATTCAAAATAAATACACACTTAAAAAATCAGAGGTGCAAGCTCTTGGGGTTTGGTTTCAAACCAGCGACTTTCGTCTCGACCGTCCGTACCAGCCCCCATTGAGCTATCGTTGCTAAGACATTTCAATAAGAAAGTGATGACAAACGCAGTCCAGTGCCATGCAGTGCTTTGTAATTCAAAGTTCTATCTGCACGTGTTTGCGTGCGGCGTGGCGCTTACCATCAGGCGAGCGATCTGGGGCCCAAGTCGGCTAATTTAAGTGAGTTGTCATTATTTATTTATTTGTTATGACAACCATACAACTACAATTCTATTACCATTGTGACAAAATTTCGTAATCTACTAAATTCACAATGGTCGGCCAATGGTCTCTTGATGAAATGGTGTAGGAATTGTGGTGGAAAGGTGATTACAAAATACTGTATTTCATTGGTACGCCATTAGAAACCATTGACGCCACAATGGCGCCATTGAATTAGTAGATTACCAAAACTGTCAAAACAAACAATTGTGAAACCACTACTCGACCATTGTGAGACAATTGTAATAGCAAACTCGGACCCCTGCTCGTTTTGTCGTTCAGGCTCCTAAAACAAAAAGGCTTTCCCTTATTTTATGTAGTAGGTAGTTAGTACCTATACAGTACAGACACGCAAACGCAGTGTCACAAATGCGCTCGTTTGACGCGTTACAATAATACTGTATTCCTTGAATTTCAGCAACTTGTGTCTACAGCACAAATGGGCCGGCTCGTCCGGGTCGTTACCATTGTCTCACAAAAAACCGGCGTAAAGTAGCAGCTTGCTGCTGCGTTTCGTACGGTGAGTGAGATATTCGGAGGCCCAAACCCCCTTCCCTTCCTAATCCCTTAATTATCCCTTTCCTTTAAGGTCGGCAACGCACCCATAATTCGTCGTTATTCTGGGCGTACATGGGCGGTGGAGATCTTATACCTTACCATCAGGTAGCCCACTTGCTCATTTGCCGGCCTATGCTATAAAAAAAACGTATTCAGTTTTCCTTCCCTCCCCTTTCACTAGATCGTCGGTAAACGTGGTGGGGAAAGACTGCATGACGACTGCCTTGGACAACGTAAAATGGCGTGCAGTACAAGAGGCCTACACTCAGTATTAGGTGGATACAGGCTAAAGTGACGAAGAAAGAATTCAGTTTTCCTTAGCCCGCGGGAGGCAGCCCTACAGCTCAGGTTCCGTAATGGATTAATTGTCGAATCGCTCGCGCTGGATCTAAACGCGCTGCATTTAATTTGTTGACTTGTAATGAACGATGTTGACGACTGGATAACACCTAACTGGAAAGTGAAATGGTGTTACAAGGAGAAGCGGATATTGTAAAAATACCTTGTAAATGCGGGACGCGGGATGGAGTTCATATTGCTCGATTTTTTTATTGTATTTCACATTACCGATTGCCGATTTAGTAGTAGTTGTTAGCAACTTTCAAGCTTTTGAAATGACTGTTGTTTGGAATCAAACCTTAATGTCTTTTCTATACTGAATTTGAAATATAATCGCTCATTGGTTTAGTGGCAGCGTTGTTAGGCTGAGAAATCGATGAGGACCCGAGTTCAAATCCCAGGTCATATAGTCATAATTTGTGTTTTCGTTTCGAAAAACAACACGAGAGATGCCCGGGATTGATTTTTATGTCTGACTTCCTTTTGCTTGCGGCTCCACCCGAGTGTATGACCTTTTCAGAGATAAAAGTAGGCAAACAGGTAAACCATGTCCTAATCCAGGTCATGGTTTACCTGTGTGCCAAATTTCTTCCAAAACTGTTCAGTCGTTAAGGCGTGATTGACTAACAAACATCCAAATTCACAAACCCACAAACATCCAAACTTTTACATTAGTAGTAGGATATGTCACCTATCCTCATGGGATGGAAGTAAGCTCGGTAAACCGTCGATTCCACATCTGCCAACCACTCGGTGACACAGGCGTGAGTTTATGCTACCCAGTAACAAACCGGGAAACATCTCATATAGAACAGTTGCATTTTAATTCTCTGCCATTTTTAGCGCAAATAAAAAAAACACGAGACAGGAAGATTAATTCAATTATTAACTGTTGTATCGATCATTCTACTACCAATTTAACCCACCCATCAAATACAATTTCGCCACGGCGTTCGTGAGTTGGTATTCAAAATTAAACCGCCATTTCTCAATGACGTAAAATATTTATTACGGTTATATTTATAAAATTAACGTCGATATTTTAATTCAAAGCAACGGGTTTTTATTGATATTGTCATAAAAGATTTATTTTAATGTCATAGATCACAAAACATGAGATTTGGACCGTTAACATTAATATTTCTAGACGGATTTGTTGTTATTTAAAGTTTGCCCGCGGCTCAACGATTACATTAGGATTTGAACGATGGATTTGAAGTTATTTCCATAAATTCGTATTGCATTCCATTTAATGTAAAGAGTAAAACGGTTTGCAAAGACGAAGGTTGTATGTGCGATCCAAACTACATTTTAGAAGTTACGTGTGTATTTATTGTTAATTCTCCCTAACTTGACAGTGAAAGAATTATCATGAAACCTAAGGTTTTGGAAAGATTTTCGACGTTATGAGGTGTCTTTCGTCTCGCGTTAGGCCAGTGTGGTAGACTTAAGGCCTAACCTCTCTTAATAGCAGAGGCCCACGCCCTGCAGTAGGACAGTATATACTACAGGGCGGATTAATTTATTATTAATAGATTTTGCTCGTGCAACCCCCGTGAATCTTTTTCCGGGCTAAAATTTAGTTTTTATAGCTTATAATTCACTGGAGTTTCGCTTAATATAATAATGAAACTTGCATTGAAATCCGTCCAGCAGTTTTTACGTGATGCAAACAACTTTTTATACGGTAGAGACTAATTTATTATCATATGTATAGGCAGAGATAGGTGTATCAATCGCAAGTCCTCGCCATTACTTTTTCCGCAGGCCCAGTCCACACATAAGCCGAGACCTCTATACTTTTTGAGTTGACAGAGTCCTAGCGGGACCGGTTTCTGACAAGCTGATATGACACATACATACCTATACCTACGATACCGCATATGTAGCAAATATGTGTAGAGCGGGCTGTAGAAGTTTTAACTCGTATTTCGGTCGACCGTACAGTGAAAAATAAATAAAAATTGTATCGAGCAAGCGAGTAATTTAAATAGTAATAAAGATATGTTGATTAATGGCTGTTGGTGGAAGGTTAAATGCGAAAATAACGAGTATCGAGTACATTAAAACAATCACAATGTGTGCGCCGGCGCCACGACGCGACCACACCGTTGTTAATGGCGCCGTCGCGTGTTGTTTAGTCGCAGTATACATCACTCGTATTAAAAAAAACCCTAATATCTTTGTATATTGTAATACCATTCTGTAGGCACATTTGTCCACAGAATAATTGTAAGTTAAAATATTTAAAAACCGTCTTCTATAGGCATTTGAGACTTAACATCTTATGAATCAGGATGATGAGTACCATGCAGTACTTCATAATTCGAAGTTCTGATATTGCTTCTGTTTATCAGTGTGACGCTTACCATCAGCTAAGCGACCTAATCGTCGCGTCATTCACGCCCACAAAAAAAATACACCACAGACTGACGAAGAAGTTATACACCCCTCTTTTTTTTCGAGGATTGACAATACAACAAAATAAAGAGGAATTGAGAACCTCCTTTTGGAAGTCTGTGGAAACTGAGTCGGTTCGACCGGGGTAATGATACTGCTAAACTATGAAAACTGTGGTAGTTACGCTTCTGCAACACAATTTATTGCTGAAGGTACGCTTTCCAATCCCATTACTAGTCTCGCATTTTTTTGTGAAATATGTGTGTACATGGTTTTATATCTAAAGCACGTTGTGCTATGTGTCATTGACCTGATAGACAACAGTTTTATAGATGATGAAGGATATGCTGTCCTGATAAAGATAACGTGGGAACGGAAGCACCCGTAGCTGTGCTGTGTATTTAATTTTAACTTAGTTAAAACAAACATAGCTCAATGAAAGAAAGCTTTCGAGTGGTAGAGCCACGCCGTAGACCTTTTTTATTGTCTACAGCACGAATGAGCCGGCTCGACCGGGTCGTTACCACTCTCACAGGAAGCCGAAGTAAAGTAGCGCAAATCATCATTTAGCGGGTTCCCACGGTTCGATTTTATTTGATTAATATACTTGAATCAACAAAAGCTGTATGGTTTTTACTAATCAATTCAATTGATGATTTGTTCAGACGTTTCAAATAGCATGCGATTTAGCAATAAAATAAAATACTACGAAAATACTATTATAGTATGTATTATACACGTCCCAATGCTGGGCACGGGCCTCCTCTACTGAATGAGAGGGATTAGGGCTTAGTCCACCACGCTGGCCTAATACGGGTCGGCAGACTTCACATACCTTCGGAATTCTTATGAAGAACTTCTTAGGTATGCAGGTTTCCTCACGATGTTTCCTTCACCGTTAAAGCAAGTGATAATTAACAATTAATACACACATAACTAAGAAAAGTCAGAGGTGTATGCACTTGAGGCTGGTTTCGGACCTGCGGTTTTCGTCTCGACAGTCCCGCTGAGCTATCACTGATTTAGCAATTGATCAAGTGTGATAGAATCATGTGACCCCATTATTATGGTCAACACTGATGTAAGAAGTGGTAACGTGGTATTAGTCGGTCGGTTCTGTTGAAATAACATTAATACCACATGTCCGTGGATGATGAGTTGGTTAGGGGTCGCCCGCGCCGCGTCGGGGTGCTGCGTCATCGCTTCTCGTCACGCGCCGACTAAAGCAATGTGTGGATATGCCTTTAGTTATAAGTTATTATTAAATACACGCACGTCTAACGCCGGCTTCACAAGTAGCGTTGTCGGTAAAGGCTTGAAATATTTATTATTTTTATTTGGATGAAATCGGATCAAAAAACAAAGACTGATGAGACTAAAGCCTCATTTTATAGCAAGAGTTTATAGCACGATAGAGGCGTGAATGTGATAGAAAACTCTTATTCATCGTATAATGCGTTATAAGTTGTTTGAGTTTTTTGTCTTGTCTTTTAATGTAGCCTATGTAATACGAGAAAACCGTTTAAATGGGGCTTGACAAGAAGTCATGTCTGCTGGCATGCTGTCATTCATAAATCACTCACTTGACTCACTGAGTCACGAAGGCTACCTAAAGCGTTTATTCTATAAGTCCTTATAAACAATGTCAGAAACTAGCAAGGTACGCGAAAGTCACATCAAACTTTTGCAGCATATATTACCATGGGGCAGGATGTCTGGGTTGGTACCACCGGGTTGTTTATTGGCTTCCTAGCAGCAATGTGAAAATTGAGATCACTATTGTGTTTCAGTTTGAAGAATCTTGAAGCCAGTGAAATGACTGGGCATTATGAGACTTAACATGTCTCGGGGTGACGAGCACAGTCCAATGCCATACAGCGCTTTGTAATTTAAAGTTTTATTTGGTGTAATCTTTATTTATGGACAGCTTACCATTAGGCGACTGACCTGCTCGGTTCGTCAATCAAACTAATAAAAAAAATGTACTTGTACGCCATTTCTAAATTAGTTAATGTTGTTAATTAATTGATGGCTCAATTAATTATTTTGTCGAGGTCAGTTCCCCACTAATCGTTCTTGTGTAATACACTTAAATCTGAGCATCGTATCTGTATCATGCCGGCACGATAGGCCGGCGCCGTGCGGGTCAATGCACCCAGCCTCCAAACTAACAACTTTTTAGGGATCCTTCATTTAAAACAGAGATCCTAACTGTACCTGTACTTACTGTCTACTGTTTACACATTGAGTTTTACAGATGGTAAGCCTATGCGTATGTCTATCACACTTTGTCTATTTCTGCCGCCATGCACCAGTGTGTAACTAATGTAGTGTTCCGGTTAGATAGACATTAAAGTCAGTGTAAATGCTATGCATTATGAGAAATATTAAATGTCTTGGAAGCTCTGTGTCATGGAGTAGTTTGTAAGTACATAAGTGTTTTGCTACTGTTATGTATGACAAGTATACAAATAAATAAATAAATACACCCAACAGTCACACACATAGTCATATTAAGTTAACCTGTATCGTGGGTTTCAGAAATTACAACGGACTTACGGTCCCACAGCACCCAGACCCGAAACAAACATTTATGGATCACACAAACACTTGTCTCGGTGCGGAACCCACTGTGTCACAGAGGCTTATCATCGCTTTTCGTAACTGAAAAGTTACACATATTTTTTTTATGTTACAAGAATTATTTATTTAAAAACTGTAAGAAACTTGAAAGCAGTAAATACAGATTTTGTGCCAAATACTACCAAGTTCCAAATAGCTTAATAATAATAATACAAATAATACAGAACCCGTGCCTTGGTTCTTTTCTTAGAACTTGACCGATATTTTTTCATGCCACATATTTCTCCATTGTACGTGTGTCATATAAAAAAATAGAGGTACCAAATCGGGACTATTGTCCTGTGCATGTATGACGGCAAAAACTTACTGCGAATATGATTCCGATCAATATATTATGTGTCACTGCCGAAATATTCACTGGTAATGCATATCATGATCAGCAGTGTTATTATTTTAAAAAAGTTACAAGATAATCAAGTTTATGAGTGGTAGAGCCACGCTGTAGACACTTTTGTCTACAGCGTGAATGGGCCGGCTCGTCCGGATCGTTACCACTCTCTCACAGAAAACCGGCGTAAAGTAGCACCTTGCTGCTGCGTTTCGTACGGTGAGTGAGATATCCGGAGGCCCAAATACCCCTCACCTTCCCAATCCCAATAGGCCAAGTCAAGTCAAGAGCAAGTGGGTCACCTGATGGTAAGTGATCACCACCGCCCATGTACGCCCACAATGCCAAAAGAGTCATGGCCGCATCACCGACATTAAAGGAAAGAGATAATTAAGAGATTGGGGAATTTGGGCCTACGGATATATCATATCTCTGCCTACCCCTATGGGAAACAGGCGTGAGTCTATGTATGTATGGATATATCACTCACTGTACGAAACGCAGCAAGCTCCTACTTTACGTCGGTTTTCTATGTGACAGTGGTAACGACCCGGACGAGCCAGCTCATTCATGCTGTAGACAAAATTATCTACAGTGTGGCCCTTAGTAAAAATAATCAATAGTTAATCAGTAATCACCGAGTTCCAAGCAAGAATCAACATTCAGCTTGATAGAATTTTAAAAGATTTTAAATGCAAAATCCTTTGAAAACAATTAAACATTATTAATTAAAAAATATTCTTACAATACATATAGTATTATTAAATAACTTTATTATGTAACGTGACCGATTGAATCACACCGGCCGTTTTTAACTGGGCCAGTAAACGTTAACTAACATTCATTAACTCGTAGCAATCGATTCGACGCGCCAATAACTCGATTATGTTCGATTGTTGCGAATACGGTGATACAATTTTGTTTTGGTATGAATTTTAGCGTGTTTTAATTTGATAACGAGGGTTGTACTTATCCCCTTATTCATAATCGATGAGGTCTCATAGTGCTAACGCATTGTGGTGGTTTCCGTATACGTAATTGGTCTGTTTTGGCGAATAAAAACTCGCCTATCACTTGCACAGCAATCTACACTTGGCTAAGAGATTACTTAAGGATATACTTGAATACGGGCGGTAGAGTTTATCTATTATTCTTTTTTTTCTTAGCTTTAGTGACGAAACGAGCAGGTCGCTCGCCTGATAGTAAACGTCACGCCTGCCTACAAACAGAAGCAACACCACACATAACTTTAAATTACAAAGCACTGCATGGCACTGAACTCATAACAACGTCTTTCCAAGAAATAAGACGTTATGTCTCATAATGCTCATTAATGTCACTAGCTTCAATGCCCTTTAAACGGAAATACAACAGTGTTTACACGCTGCTGCTTGGCGGCAGAAATAGACAAAGCAAATGTATTCGACTAAATATGTTTATTATATTAGATTAGTGTATAGATGAAGAATGCATGTGTATCTTAGCTATCTAAGTATAGTATCATGCATTTTTTTTTTTATATCTAGCTAATGTTAAATTTTTGGGAGTCAAGTAGTTTACTCCATATAGGATAGAGTACGAGAAAGGAGGTATAACGCAAAAGAAACATCACATGTGTTTCTCTCTCTGGTAATTCTACGTAATGAGACAGCATAAATGTATCTTTTTCTAATATTAAGGACCCTTGCCCCATTTAGCCAACGCTGACGAGGTCAATTTCGTTTGTAAAATAGTTGCGCCGGCGCACGTAACCCGATCCTGCGCTAATTGTGCCGGCACATTTGCGCGCAACTGGGCCGAGCACGCAGCTGGGCTTCCACAGGGGAAATTATTTAGTAAGGCAACTAGCTTAGTGTGTTCAAAAACATTCTGAGATTTCTGGAGATTTTCGAGTTGGGCATGAGGAAGTTAAGGACCGTAGAGACTTTTCTTTACTACTCTCATAAACAGACATAAGTAATCTTGATGGATTTTTTATAAAAAATATGATCAACAAAAGAGATAAGAGTTTTCGAACTTCGTCAAAGGGTTTTTCAAAAATGGCGTAAATGGATTTTAAAAAGGACGACAACGCGCCGGTGTTGCAGTGTTGCAACCGTCTGTAACTCTTTACGCAATGGTAATTATTATTATTTTATTCTCGTGACTTCTAATGAAGTAAAGTATTAAAGTAGATGGTTACTAAAATAGAACTTACGGGAATGTACCACTACCTATAATAAATGTTACATTTTGTGTCCGGTTACTTGTACAGGAAGATACAAGCGATGTCCTCGCAGAATATGCAAGTGTTCAAGGGTGTTTGTTATCACTCACTACCAGGTGACCCACCTAGTCGTTCGTCTACCTTCTACTATAAAAATGATGAAGAATTTCAAAACCAAGTGAAATCCTAAAAATGTACGTTTTTAATTTAAGTACATAGTAATTTAATATTACTAGGTATCATTTAAAGTTTAAACGGTAAGAAAATAGGTAGGAATATAAGAAACATAAAACATATAGTATTTTTGGTGTAATCCATAAGTTAAGACTTTACAGCTAGGTCGGTCGTGCCCCATGAAATGCACCTGATCTACTGAACTTAAATTTACTGTGGCCGCTCCAAAAACAGATGAAATTCAAAGTAATCGATTGGGCGACGACGATTACGCACAATTGAAAAATTAGGTTGTGCCCGAATGAAGTTCCACATATACACATTCACTGACGTCACCTTCAGAGAATCACTTAACCTTTTTATTTGAACCTATACTAAGAGTCGGTGATGGTAGATGTTCCAGAACTTTTATATGAGGGTTAAGTTCATGTCAAAGGGTAATTTGTTAAATTGAAAAAGCGTCTGACTGACTGCCTCGGGGGCGCAGTGTTAATGCGTACGCGGTACGACTGCTGTCGTGAGGTCTCGGGTTCGATTCTCGGGTCGAGCAAAATGATATATCGTTTTTCTATCAGCCCGGAATCTGGCAGTGTGCGCGATATGGCAATAGGCTCGTCCACTATCACATCTTGGGACGGAAATAAGCTCGGCGATTGTGGGTGTACTAGTTACACTTCTGCCAACCCTTTCGGGGAGTACAGGCGTGAGTGCGTATGTATGTTGAACATTATCGGCCACGTCTGATCCAACTTCGATTCCGTCGCAGCCTCAGTTTTAGCATGAACCTATTTGTCTTATTATTTATATTTAGTACATTATAAAATGATAATGTTGACAGTCAACCTTGTCCACCCATTCGTTCCCGTGCAGGGTACTGAACACTGAACAATAGTGACCAAGGACATGAGCGAGTGCGACGCGACGTTACGCTGTGGAGCGCATTGTCACCGCTCTACAGTTGGGGTGGTATTCTCATGATCGCTCTTCATTATGTCGATTGCGACTTGGAGAAAAATATAATTGTCAGGCTTATTGCTTTTGTAGCAAACATGTCACGTTTACAGAGTGGTAGAGTCACGCTGTAGACAGTTTTGTCTACAGCATGACGATTGGACTGGCTGTTACCACTGTCCCACAGTATACCGACGTGAAGTAGCAGCTTGCTGGTCCATTTCGTATGGTGAGTGAGATATCCGGAGGCTCAAATCCCCCGCCTTCCTCATTCTTGAATGATCCCTTCTCCATTCTTGAATTATCCCTTCCCTTTAAGATCGGCAAGGCGTCCATGATTCTTTTGTTATTGGTTGTATATATTGGTGATGAAGATTCGTCATCAGGTGACCCACTTGCTGGTTCGCCGGCCTATGCTTTTAATCATAACAGCAATGTTAATTTGCTATAGTAATAGAAACATATCCTTATAATAATTGTTTTATTCCCACAAATAGTAAAAGACATCCGTTTCATATTATGAACACTTTGTGCCACCATATTTACAAACTCACTGAATTACTTTTTCGCACTCAATTCACTCAACTCATAATACTTGTATAAAACATTTAACAGTCTTGAACAACACAATCAGTGGTTAATCTAATCAGCTTTTCTACCTTATTCTCAAATTACAAACATTGATTAATATTTTTTATAGGGTATAGGTTTATTTATCACCACTCAACATAATCTCTAAGCTTTGATAATAACACCCCGGTGTAACGTATCGCGCTCTATTATATGGTTAGTAAAAAGTAGCGGCCACATCCTGTCGTGGTACTGAACGGTTAGACTCGGTTAGAGGTAATTACATAAGCTATTCAACATTCCTAGAACGCTCGTGAGACCTATTGGCGACAGCAGCTGCTTAGCTAAGGCTGGCAGTCTATGTCTGGCATGATTTTAAGGATATTGCAAGCCATTGGCAGGTGGTGATGTGACTCGTGACTGGCAGTTTGGCATTTGCGTCCGGCAGGTTTTGAAATAAGGTTTAGGACATTTCAGTAATGTTTCGTAAAAGCATTCATAGCTCCCCGACCTCAAACGCTCCATTGCAAGTAAATAAGCGAGGTCCTGTAAATAAGGATTGCCAGACACATTTTATTGACACCAAGAAAGTCTCTGGGAACACTAAGCTATTTATATCCAGCACGGGAATTCATAATGTAGAAAGACATGGAGTTGACAATAACAGACTATGAGCAACAAGACTATTGAATGGTTGATGGGTGATAATGGCTGAATTTCTAATGGTAAAATAGAAGCAATTAGATATAAATGCATCCTCGAAAATAGTATTTCCACTCCGTAATGATGATTATGTTAGATGATAATATTTTCGCTTTAACTTCAAGTTTCAGACAGGTAGGGAGTAGTTTATGATAGGTAAAAGTAGACGTCATTAGAGGACTATTAGTTTCGACTAGTTGTTAGGAAGATTAGGAAAATTAGCAATTGTAATGGTAGAGACTTCTCTGTTATAACTGATGAGTCTGTGAATTATTGAAGGTGTAATTTAGATCTATAGATCTATTTTGTACTAGGTAATTTCAGAATAGTAGGAATGTAGTTATACTTTCATATGTACAAATATAGTTCATAATGGTGTATATTGGAGACGTTACACCATTTTGACTAGCTCGATCAATAATTTCAATTAAATCTCAATAAAGTACCATAACTTTTTTTCCCTGCCCAATGTTTTTCCGGCTTGATGTCCGACTTGCTACTTCGCTTACACTTCACCCGACCTTTAAGCATTCTCCCTAGTGAGAACACTGACTCTCATATCTTCCTCGATTAAGTCTAAAGTATGATAAATCTACAAACGAAACTCCGTCTCTTTACTTTCAAATTATCATAAACAAATCCATTTTTTTCTACAACCCACACCCATAATTTGTAGATATAACAATCACAACGATGAAAGGCAGTCGAAACCGCACGTCTAAATTATTCTCCATTCAGCTTTAGCGTAGGTCTTGCTCATTACCTAGGTAGGGGTCTCACCGCGGCATTTCTAAAATTGCCCGGCCAACCGACAATTTGCGCACGCGCCGCTTTCCCTGCAGGAAGTAGGCACACGTCCCATTACCTATCATTACTCAATGGGTTGGCAGGTGGCTAAAATACATAAATACACTAGTAAAATGGCAAAAGTGGTTTTTCCTCTAATTTTAGTAAGATATGGAGAAAGACGCATTTGCTGGCGTCTTTGTTGCCGTTCCGTAAGGCAAAGGCACTCAGTAATTTACATTATTGCCAAAAGCTGTTGCTAATCAGAAATGTGAAATGTTAGGAAATGCTGTAACTCTAGTACTCAACTGGCGTAAAAACGAATGTAAATAAATTAGTATTCGAAGCAGCATCAGCGGATATGTAATCGTACTAAGCATTATACGTGACATCAGCTCCAGTGTGGTCACTTTAACGTCAGAATAAAAAGGAAATGAGTCAAAGTGGTTACTTATGGTGCGTATTGCAAGGGAAGCTATGTTAATTAATAAAGACTCAAGACTGCATGTAATGAGAAGAAGTCTAATGAGATCCAAGTTGAAAAACAATAATGTAAGATAACCACAACCCGCAACCTTACAGAAAGATGTAGATTGTAGTTTTTACGACCGACCATCTGCCTAACGTCAACCCTTCTGGGGAGAAAACACCCAGATCCGAAAAAAATATTTGTGGATCACGCAAAAATGTATTCTCAGTGCGGGAATCGAAATCACGGCCTCTCACTTCACAGCCGTCTACTCGCCCACTGCGACACGGAGGCTGTCTAAATGGGCCTCATTATCGATCATATTTCCAAACAAAAACTCCCTAAATTAGCTGTACAACTCATCACTACCAACAGTTATTTACCTCTATATAAAACAGCCACTTTATTTCTGGAATCGAACCGTGATCGACTGAACTGGGACATGAATAAACATGTGCCTCTAAACATACAGTCGTGCCGGCATTATTTATACGCGAGGGAAACATCTATTGCGTGAGGTGTGAGCTGTCATTTAACGCTTCCTGGACCTGAGGATTTTGACCTTTGCGTTTCAATATATTGCAATAGCTAGCAATGTAGTTTTATTGCATTATTTGAGATCTTTTTAGTTTCAATTCTGTTTGGAGCCTCATTATCTACTAATTTGAAGGAGTTATGTATATTTATCTACGTAAAGTTCCAAAATTAAGGACCGTACGCAAGTGTCTCACAATTGTTTTATTAGTAATCGCTCCTCCTATACATAATTTTACCATAGTTGCAGAATTTGTTTCCACGCATTAATTAGCGGCGAAAGAAATTCATATTTGCCAATTATATTTTTTCTTTACTTCTTGAATTATTGACACACTTAACAGTGCAAATAAAAGAATATTACAGGTGATGTTTTGAAACCCTGAGGTTAGGCGAGCAGTGGACGTATCATCTGCCCTCTATTGCTAACCGTCTTCTTACCTTACTCCTCGGGTAGACGCTGAGCACGTCAGCCCACCAGCGCGCCTCCTCCCTGCAAGTGCCCTTGACGAAGGTGACGCGTTCAGGAGCCGTGATAGCAAGGCTGTGAGCGTGTCCCGTCACGCTGTCCGCTTCGCTGACTTCCAACACCGTTGTCATATCCACGCTGGCTTGCGGCACCGTGTCTGGCTGTGATCAAAATAAATCATAGGTTAGTTTTGGTTGAAGATTTGTAACAGAAGTTAAAATATAGAGCTTATAATAGCTGCTGCCTGACTGCCTCGGTGGCGCAGTTGTAATGCGTACGCGTTACGATTGAGGCCAACGTTGAGGTCTCGGGTTCGATCCCCGGGTCGGGTAAAGTGGTATTGGGTTTTTCTATTACGAAAATGCTCAGTATCAGCCCGGAGTCTGGAATTTGTGCCCGGTATGGCGATAGGCTCGCCCCCTATCACATCGTGGGACGGAGATACGCTCGGCAAAATATGGGTGTACTGGTTACACCTCTGCCTACCCCTTCGGGGATTACAGGCGTGAGTGCGTATGTATGTATTATAATACCTTTGTCTATTTCTGTCGCCAAGTAGTGGTGTGTAAGCATTATGTTCACATTGTGACATTGAATGGACCGGCAGCATGCGGCAGATGCATTCATAACGTCGATATCAATGTCGAAACAACCAAACGCTATCATTATGTTGGCCTTTAAGTCCATAGCTCTTAAGGATCGGTGTAATTAGTTACACGTTCATTAATTGCAGAAGGTGGCACCTTAATGAAGAGTGAATAAACGAACTAAACATCGCGTTAATTAAATTATTCTCTGCTAGTTTTTACAACTGCCTTGTGGTTGAAAAAGCATGTTATTGGTTGAAAGACACCGCATTAATTACGATTGAGACATGTTACACGTAAAAACTGATACACATTGTACGAATCGTGCGCCGATATTTAATGACGCCTTTGATTGTTAAAATAAGACAATTGAATTGGTTTTTTAAAATGTATGATTATGTCAAGACTGAATTTTGATTTCAAAACAGTTGGGTGTAAATTATTTTATTGTATCATCATCATCAGCCACAATACGTCCATTGCTGAACATAGGCCTCCCCTAATGCCTTCCAGACCGACCTGTTGGAAGCGGCCTGCATCCATCGGCTTTCTGCAACCCTTGTCAGGCCGTCGGTCCATCTTGTAGGTGGACGTCCTCTGTTGTTCTCTATTTTATTGTATAAAATTTATAAAATGATAAGCTGCAGTAGCTATTGATGTAAAATTAAAAAAAAATATTTTAAGAGTGGTAGAGCCACGCTGTAGACAATTTTGTCTACAGCATGAATGGGCCGGCTCGTCCGGGTCCTTACCACTGTCTCACAGAAAACCGACGTAAAGTAGCAGCTTGCTGCTGCGTTTCGTACGGTGAGTGGGATATCCGGAGGCCTAAATCCACTCCCCTTCCCAATCCCGTAATTATCCCTTTCCTTTAAGGTCGGCAACGCGCCCATGATTCTTTTGGTATTGTGGGTGTACATGGGCGGTGGTGTTCACTTACCATCAGGTGACCCACTTGCTCGTTTGTCGGCCTATACAATAAAAACAATAAAAAACAATTTTACGCTCGTAGACTGAAGCGCTGCTTTAATATTTGCAATCGTGTTAAGCATTTCCTATATTCTTACCCTTCGAACCTGTATGATCTTTTTCTATTTCTGAACGCTATTACAGTTAAACCTACGATTAGTAGCATATTCAGGCGTACCAAATCGTTATCAGATTGTAAAATATCATACGATTCTCAATGTATGACAGCCTCCGTGGCGCAGCGGGCGAGTAGCCGGCTGCGAAGCGAGAGGCCGTGGGTTCGATTCCCGCACTGAGACAAATGTTTGTGTGATCCACAAAAATTTGTTTCGGGTCTGGGTGTTGTGGGACCGCAAGTCCCTCGTAGTTCCTGATACCCACGATACAGGTTTACCTAGTGTGGGGTCAGGACTATGTGTGTGACTGTTGGGTGTATTTATTTATAATTATAATTACAGTGTGAATAATTCTATCCACGCGAACAAAGTCACGAGCCAAGCAAGAACTTAATAAATCGCTGTGTAATTTAGTGTTAATTTAAACGTGAAGCTATTAATATAACCTTAATGTTTAATTCCAGTCTCTTATAGACAATTTGTTCTGTGAAAAATGCCTTTAAGAACACTGTTTAAGTGACATTAACACACCTACAATCCCAACAATACATAATTTCCCCCCATATGTGCCTTAAATGACCCTTCAATATCCATAACACGTATGAAACAATTCTTTCTTCCCCTTTAATAACGTTTTGACCGCAGATCTAATTTTATATAGACATCGCAAGTGAACTTAGTTCGCGTGCTACGAGTTACGACGAAGTATGAAATCTTGTGCACGCGTAATATAATTTAGTCTGCACTTGATATTACTGCAGATTGAATTCAACCAAACACGCAAAATGTCTTTTCTTGAAATAAAGAGTTGTAAATTTGTTAAATCTCCTTCTAAAATGTTTCAAGTGTTTTGAAGTGGTAGAGCCATGGTTCTCCATCAGGTGATCTACTTGATCACCTCTGACCTCTGCAGTAAAAAGTAAGGGAGTCTCTCATCACCAAATTGCTCCTGTGACTACACCACAAAGAATAAAAATATGTTGTAGTTTCATACAAATTGGGATACTTGCGATGTCTATTTGTGTCTGTCGTTTAAAAAATACAGATCGAACAATTAAAAGAGATGGTCGTAAGGACCTTGGGAGCAAACTTGAACTCTGTGGGTTTAATTACACGCCATTGGTCGTATAATTTTGTATTTATCAGTGTGCATGGGCCGGTGCTTATCCTAGCGGTATGCAAATGTCTAGGCCGACAGTTATGGGCTGGCTTAAGGCGTTAAGATAAAGCGGTTGGAATGTAGACTTTGAATAAGTCAATGTATAAATATAAACATTTAACACATGTTACAGTATGATTTGACTTGTAGTTTTTACGACCGACTGCCTGCCCACCATCGACCCTTCTGGGGAGATAACACCCAGACTCGAAACAAATATTTATGGATCACACAAACACTTTGTCTCGATGCGGGAATCGAAACCGCGGCCTCTCGCTTTACAGGCTATTCGCCCGCTGCGCCACAGAGACTGTCGCTCCCTATAATATTATGAGATCGAAATATCTTTTGCGTTATTTGTAGTACTGCTTACTGCACTGATTAGTCCAAATATAGGTGTGATGATTGAGTAACATAATTTTGTTATGCAATATGAAAGCCATAGTCAATCAAAGTTTTAACCTATCTGGGAATCAAACTCAGCCCATCGTGGGTTATAACCGATGTACCCTGCCGCTATCCAAATGAGAAGATTATGCTATGAACAAAAATAACATAAAACGCTTTAGCGCGTACTTTGTACCGACCGCACACAAGCGGACATCGAAAGATTGCAGTTGACGACTGGATCGGCGAAATAGAGCGATCCGCCTGCATCTGAACAACGGGACCGCTGCGACCGAACGACCGGCGACCGACGACTGATCGCAAGACTATAGAGATATTCTGATAACAGCCTCTGTGGCGCAGAGGGCGAGTAGCCGGCTGTGAAACGAGAGGTCGCGGGTTTAATTTCTGCACCGCGACAAATGTGTGTGCGATTCATAAATATTGGTTTCGGGTCTGGGTGTTGTGGAAACGTAAGTCCCTCGTAGTTCTTAATACCTACCCATGACACCAGGTAAACTAGTATGGGGGCAGGATTATCAGTGTGTGAATGTTGGGTGTTTTAATTTATTATTATTTTCGACTGCCTCGGCGCAGTTCTGATGCGTGCGCTGCCGTACGTTGCCGATCTTAAAGGGATAATTAAGGGACTGGCCAGGACAGGAGGGTTTGGGCCTTCGTATATCTCACTCACTGTACGAAACGCAGCAGCTAGCCGCTACCTACCTTACGTCCCAGTCGAGTCGGCTCAATCGTAAAACAAAAAATAACTGTTTAATAATTTTCTTTTTCAGTCGAACACTTGACAGAGTGGTTTATGCTGAGCGATGTTGGGTTATCGATAGTTACTAGTTTGTCTTTCGATACAGAAGCCTTTGCGACTTCGGTTGGTTGCGTCGCGCGAGCATTCCCTAATGGAACGTTGTGTGGCAGCTTTGATGAGATCTGTCCAGCGTGTTGGAGCCACATAACCCTAGACAATTAGAGCCTCCATAGACTCTTGATAACGGATGACATGTGCGTTTTTTTTTCGTACGGGTTTGTGCTGTTAGCTTATATTGCTTTTACAGCTTCACCTGACAATAAAGCCGGCGCTTATGGCGCTCTAGCCAGAAATATGTATAATGTACTTAGTAGCGATTAAGCACAGAGGCGCCTTTTAGAAGGCTCAGACTTCAGCTTGAGCAATCACTGGGGAAGTATAGTTTAGGGCCGTCTCTGCACATCATTGTGCCGACGGTCAGTTGTGCGAGTTCTTCGGACTCGCAGGCGTGTCCTATGTCGAGGTCGCGTATTATTATTGCGATTCAGATTGGGCAGGGAAAGTGCTGCTTCGATAGCGACTGTGATGGAGTCGTTGGGATCTGCCAAAAAATGTTTGGGACGACGACGGAGGAAATGACATGGCCGAAATATTTTAATAATACAGATCTTCAAACCCTCGTCGACATCAAATTCCGTGCAATATTTAACAGATTCCGTGCAACAATTTCGGTTCAACGCGCCGGGGTCCGATCACGTAACCGTGGTGTAACTGTTGCTCGACAAACGTCGAAACGCATTTCAGTTACAAAATTGATTAACGTCGGTACATGTGTACAACGACGGCGGGACACGCACAAACGTTTTGATTTATAATATTACTTTCGCCGCTAAACGTACTGTATTGACATGTGAGCGTGATTATCGACCGTTCGAGATTATGTCGAACGTGATTTGGGCAATAGTGTTAAACAGAGATATTGTTCTGCAGTTTAATTAATACACTCATAGAGTTTATTTTCGTCACATGATGTGAGCCTATCGATATCGCCATATCGGCCACAATTTGCAAACCCAGGCATTTTCGGATCGAAAACTACAAACATATTTGTATTGCCCGACTGGAGATTTGAACCCAGGACTTCACCGATTCGTTAGCTTATGTATGTTGCCAATGAGGTTCTTATATTTGGAGAAATTATCAGAAAGAAATAATAAATGTTTTTAAAAAATAACCTCATGTCGAGATCAACATCATGAAGAGCAAGTCGACAAGTAGAAATATGGATTCTAACAAATATCGAAGCACTCAGAATAGGGAGCTAGTTCGCAAAAGGTGCGCGTGCGCAGCCACGTTCTGTTTTATGTAAGATTACGCAACGCTCTCCATGGTTAGGCGCTGCGACTGTATTTTTTTTTTGTAACGGAACGTCGTGATAGTTATGGTACGACACTGCTATGGTAATTGAACGGTTGGAAATTGTTTATTCATTATATTTCATGGTTGTAACGTTGTCGTAATTCAAATGTAAGTGAATGGGATTATATTATACTATCCTAGATAAAGAAGCCGACCACGACATTCTGCGTGGCGCAGTGGGCGAGTTGCCAGCTATGAAGTGAGAGGCCGCGGGTTTCCGCACCAAGAAAAATGTTTGTGTGCTCCATAAATATTTGTTTCGGGTCTGGGTGATTTGTCAGAGTGGTCGACGTCAGGAAGGCGGCCAGTCGTAAAAACTACAAGCCAAATCTTTCTGTAACGTGTTTAAAAGCATGTTGCGCCGACCCCATAAATTGTCATAAACTGTCATTAAATGTAATTAAACCGGGATAAGTACAAGATCCCCATTCTATCTATCCACAATTCAGGATGATTGCGTGGGGTCCAAGGCACGGGTGAGCGGCGTGCGTGGGCGTCGCTTAACCGCTCGCTAACGGTGCAAAATGAATGAAATGTAACGCGTTTCATGTAATGAATTCAGACAGATCACGGGCCACGGGCTGTGCTCTATTGGACAGGGATGTTGAACGGCGGTGCTTTTTCACAAAAGTTTTATTGTGTAGTTAATGTAAGTAATTTTGTACAGATCTGTTGTTTCTGATAAGGGCATTAATTATACTTTATAATTTACAATAAACACATCTAACAATTGGACTATAAAAATGAACTTGAAGTAAGTATTACGTCATTTCGGTATATATTATATACTTACTGTATACATCGAAATAAGACAACTAGAACGATAACTCTCATATGAATATGCCCAAAAAATACGGCTCCACTTACACATGCAAAGGTAATCACACGTAACACTCATACATGCAACAAAAACGTAATGAACGTTCAAAATCAACTTTATTTCATAAATGTTAATGTCTAAATATTAAATTTCTAAATCGAGATACGACGTTCTGCACCGCGCAAAAAGTTAGAAGTATAATAATCTCTTGTATATAAAAATCAATTGCTGTTCGTTATTCTCGCTAAAACGGTTGGACCGATTTTGATGAAACTTTTAGGGGGTGTTTGAGTAGGCCCCTGGATGGTTTATATTTACAATTGGACCCAGGAGGTGGCGCTGCAAGCGGTAGATGTTGCGGGTGAAACCGCGCGGGACAACTAGTAATAATAATAAATCAATTTTGATGACTCTCACTAAAGTAATACACTACATACTTGAGGAAAATTTAAAGTAGAGGATAAAATATTAACGTCTATCGCGGTTATCAGAGTCAACTGATAATTTAATCTACCGTCCAACACCCACGGTAAATTATTTACATTATTTATAAATTATTAACATTTAATTTTATCGCAACATAACAATATCAAATCATTTAAATTTACAATCACAAGAATTTCTTTATCGGTAAGTTATCACAGCTTTATTATCGACAAATAATTTAAATCTGACTTATACAAGAAGGCTACGAGTGCGTAAAAGTGACCACAACCAGTATTAGACGCCCGGGGCGGTCACGGTGGTGCAAAAACACTATTCGCTATACTTAATGTAAACAAAGCCGCAGATTGAGCAAGAGCAAAGCCTAGAAGTTGAATACTGGAATTTTAAAAGAAAGAAGAAAGAAAGAACAACACTTATGCTGCACTTTTTTGAGAAACCATGATAAGTTTTTTGAGACACTATTATAAAAGCAAGAAACAAACGGAAAATACTATGCATTTTGAATTGGGTTACAACATTCATGCCGGCGAAACAGATATATATAATAAGTATATAAATTTTCCATCTATTCATAAACTTCAGGTGAAATCGTTACATAAACTCTAATTAAATCACAAAAAACGGTAAATGTTAATTCGAAACTAGCAACCCTGCGCGGTTACCTCGCTTGCAAATCGCTCAAGTGACACGAGCGACGCCGCAATCTCTTATTAACACAGAACAGCTAATCTAAACGCGGACACGGTGTTGCTAGCGTAATGGATTACCCTGCAAATGGGGTAACAAACCCAATTATAGGGTGGGCCGGTGAACCGGACCGAACTGGCCGCAAGTAGACGTCAGATATTAAACGGTGGGTATTAACATACATTCGTGCGGTCATACTGAGTTAAGGATTAAATAATATTAATGACGGTTGTATTTTAAATGAATGTTGTGACGTAGAATCGTCGGAGTTTGCATTAACTTTAAATTAGTCGAACATTATCCTGGTTCGTTTTAGATACATTATAATAGATACAACCTTTATATTATGTACGAGAAATTATGTTGTTTGAGTCATGGTATTGATTGATATGATCTTCTTTTGTGTGGTACAGCTGCGCTGGTGACAGCATTTTTTTTACAAATAGGCCGACTCGATCGGAGTATTACTGTCTCAAACATAACCGACGAGTAGAAGCACCTTGTTGTTGCGTTTCGTATGGTGAGTGAAATTTTCGGAGACCCAAATCTCCTTCCCTTCATAATCCCTATTCCATTCCTTTTGGACTGGAAACGGGACTATGATTCATGTGGTATTGTGGGCGATCATGAACATCAGCTATGGGGATCACTTACCATCACATGACCCACTTGTCCGAGTGCTGGCTTATGCTATAAAATATAAATAAATTATTCCCGTAGGTAACGGGGTTTAAAGTTGCGTTA
Organism: Mimas tiliae; assembly: GCA_905332985.1. Classification (NCBI taxonomy): domain Eukaryota; kingdom Metazoa; phylum Arthropoda; class Insecta; order Lepidoptera; family Sphingidae; genus Mimas; species Mimas tiliae. Next base: position 2,351,381 of record HG995243.1, read on the forward strand.
TGGTTACTAAATACCCTCAACTGCCAAATTTAGCCAAATATAAAAAAGGGAAGACGGAATTCGAAGTCGATCGATTGGGATTTATATAAGGTACCCCGTGCAAATACTTCGCACCGATAGTGGTCAGTTAAACAAATACAACAAATTAGTTGATTATACTGTCAGCAGATGTCACTTAATTTTTCATATTTTTTTGGTAAAACGTTAAATTTTAAAACATTTGTAAATTTTCGTCAATAGCGGCAAACATACTAAGCTTTAAAATGGTGTTTGAATCATTAAATTTGATGAAGAATTATGGAAGTTAAGGCGTTCCGACAAAAAAACATCTTTGAGAAATAATATATAGGGATATTGGTTTATAGAAAACAATAAACCGCAATTCAAATATAACAAAAAAATTAACAACTTACAACCATTAAAACATTAAAATCAATAAAATTGGTCAATTCATTAAAACTACAATCGATTACGAAAATCGAATAAATCATAACGTAAAAAATCGAACAGTTAATTAACTTTCGTGTTGCGTTCGATAAAAACTCACATACATTATTGATACAATTTCCAAGATAGGGATCGCGGCGATCGATTTCCAAAAAGCCTCTTATATCGTCTTATCCGTTAAATTATTTGGATGTTTTTAATCATTTTTGATTGTATACGATCTCTGATTACGGTATGGCGAGTCGACTTGATTTATTACTTACTATCTTATAGCGCGGCTTTGTCTGCTTGAACTGTACATGGCTCTTAAGAATAGTTTAAATATATTAATAGATTTCCGATATTTTAAAAATTTAAATACTTCCCAAAAAATCTTCTTGGTCTAGTAGCAGCGCACCGATGCTTTTTTCGCGGGGAAATACTGTTTACCGCTACTGCCCACCCCGGGGGTAGTAAGGACGGTTATGTTGAGTTCACTGGTCTTGCGCCCCAATGTTGAGTCGCATGGGAGAGATGGAAACATCCGGGCAACCATTGGAAACACAATATACTCCCTACCCCGGTAGTACCAACCAAAAACCCCACAGTGGTCCTAGGTTCTCGAGGCAAGAAACGCCCCGGCTTCAGCCGGATCGCCTGCATGGTGTCACTGCGCTGACCTAGGCCTCGGTTGAGATGGAAATAAGCTCGGTGAACTGTGTGTGAATTAGTTGCAGCTGTTTAATCCTTCAAAGTTAATTGAGAGCAAATGGACTCACTATGGAAGATGTTCAAGTACGGGCGAAGTGGAAGCGTGTAGGAAGACGATACCCGGCAATAAGGGCGGGATCAAGCCAGACAGAAGAAGAGTCAACAAGTCCCAGAAAAGTTATTAACGTCGCTGATCTTATGTAGTTGCATCTAACAATCGCCAGTTGCTTCCGCGTCACTTACTAAAAGATAAAGAAACATAGCAGATAGGTTGGGGCATCAGTCGCCAGTTGGTTTCCGTGTCGCTTATTATATTGCCCTGACTTTCACAATACACCATTCATTACATTTATGTGATTTACAAACAGAAAGTCGTATAATGCGAACATTTTATTGTTATAGCCAGCCATTAGTACGACGTCATTTGCAATTTTTTCAAACATACATACATTACAATTGTATTATATGGATATGTCGCAGCTAATTTCCGGAATCAATTATTGAACAAAGTATCCAGACTAATACACAGCCAAAGCAATTCTTTATTTGAATTAAATTACTTCAATTACAAAAAAGTAATGAAACCGGGTGACCTTATTCGGGTGACCACCGAGAAATGCAAATGAAAATGTGTCTCTTGTTGGTTGATATTTTGTTTGAACTTCACTGAATTTACTATTTAACTATTACCATTAGGTGCATTGTAACCAATTTGACGTGACAGGAAGACCCTTTGAATTTAATAAGGGGCGCTAAGTAATAATTTGATAGGCCCCGAGTAAGTGGGTCACCTGATGGTCACCTGATATCCACTGCCCATATACGCCCACAATATCAAAAGAATCATGGAGCGCGTTGCCGACCTTAGAGGAAAGGGATCGATAATTAAAGGATAGGGACGGGGATTGGATTTGGGCCTCCAGATATCTCACTCACCGAACAACAGGGGTAAAGACCCGGTGGAGGCCCTATTTGTGCCGTAGACAAAACTGTTTACAGCGTGGCTCTACCACTATAATAATTAAGTAAATGGTGAAATTACCTTCTGATGACTAATATCTAACTTAATATAATCTTCGATGAAGAATATTTCTTATTTATAAATTCTCAGCACGTCAACATAAAAATGTCAGTTTGTTATACCAAGACTTTTTATAAAGCACCTAATTTTCCACCTTGAATACAACACAAAATAATTTAGCGTTTAATTTGCAGTATTTCAATTTGCGAGGTGAAAGTACATTGTGTAACTACAATAAATAGTTTATTAGTTTTTACTTGTTTTATCAAAGCAAATTAGGTTAATTAAATTTCCAATTTTCACAAATCGAAAGCGGGATTTTAATTAAAACAGACCTTTCTAGTCATTTGTCTCTTTATTATCTAGATATATTGCATTGTAAAGTTTATAGTTACGATTTATTGAAAGTTTCCGAGAAAATTAGGTTTAAAGTAAATGAGACAGGTATTACTTCTCATAATACAATAGTATTTTTTGTTTTATGTGTATACGAAGTACAGATCGGGAACAAAGGTAGTCTCTCTATTCTAAAAAAAGTAACTGGCGCCGCCGCCGCCGCTGCCAAAAGCTTGTCACGCTATCTCCTCCGAAAACCCGGTATGGGGTCAAGACCGATACCAATCGATGCAGAATAATGTGGGGAAGAAAGTAAGATATGTCTCATATTCGTCGGATTTTCAGTTTATTTTATTTTATGTTTTGTGGAAAAACATGGGCGACGCCCCTAGTGGTATAAAACTAAAGTCTCAAATGGCGGGTAAGATAAGCGTTCCGTCTGTCCTCAAACACTGTTATAAGGGGGTGATCGAAAAGCTAATTCGAAAAGTCCAAATTTCTAATACAGTACATAGGAATGACATCATGAAGTCATCGACCTGAAGCTCTGTTCATATTTGTGAGGACATGTCGTGATGATAAGTGAGGTACCGAGCAATTAATAAGTGTGTCAACAATTAATGTCGCATTATTCGTACATTGATTGCTCATTGTATTGTAATTGGGCATCATAATGCATTGTGTTAGGGCGGAAACATATCGAGCGGGTGCGGGAATTATGCTTGTGATATCAGGGTTGGCCTGAGTATAATTTTAGGATGAAGCGATATCAAAATATGTCCCTTTCTCATGGTTTGATGTTAAGATTGAACACGGATAATGGACATGAAAAGGTAGCCTCTAACCCAGGATCAGCGGCAGTAACTCGGGTCGACACTTTGATCGGCTGCTTCGCAAGCCATATGTTAGCAATAAAATAACAATGTAAATTTTGTAAAGAACAATATTTCGTCGCATTGCGCATTGAATATTTTACTGTTTAATTGTAACTTCCGATGGACATATCACGCGTCAGACATTGGCGTTGACAGTCCTATCTGTCAACTTAGTAAATTTCAGTTTGACAACTGTTAATTTTTACCTTCGAACGTGAAAACTCTTTCTTTTTGCAATGAGGTTTCTCATTACGAGGCATGTAAACATACTTTTCCCTAACTCGTGTCGCACTACCTTAACAGACCAATTTAAACTGGGCCACGCAAGAATGACGCCGCATCCGGCGCGAGTAATTACCCGCCCACAATACCGTATTGTTTGGCGACACTTCCGGACGCGCACGCGCTTGCGTTCCGATCGCTATCTTTATATGTAGCCTACGGTGACAATGGGGGCGTCGATGTATTGTTAAGGAATTGTTAACATATTTCGACCCTAAGGATGAAAATACTTGTCTATAATGAAGATCAGCGTACCGCTTATATAAATCGCCTGGTTGGTGTAATGGCAAAATATATACCTTTTTTTTTTTTAGGCTAACCCTCGTATCATAGTACATAAACTACGTAAATATATTTACGTTAGTTATTCCGCAGCAGGAAGAACTACAAAATAGATGTACGAGTACATATATCTTACTAATATTCAGCAAATCAATCAATCTTGAGAAAACTTTACAATCTGAAGTTGTCTGACCTGAGAATCGTATTTACTTCCCGGTTCACAACCCACAGCCACTAGACAAGAACGCAGACACATCAATAACATAAAAGCTCTGAGATATCGAAGCTCCAATGTGGGTTAAATTTTTTCCTTACAATTTCCAGTTTATTCGTGTTCTTTTGTAAACAGCGTTGTTAATGTGGTAAGATAACGCTTATCACACGCGCGTGTGGTCTCTAAAAGCATGTTGTTTTAATACGTTACGAAACATGCGTTTCGCGTCGCTAGGACTTTTTTAATATGTCAATAAATCTTTATGTCTGTAACATAGAACGTGTTGAGACAAATTAGTTTTGATGAAAGGTATACATTCTTGTAAAATTGTTTTTTTTTATAGCAGAGTGCGGCAAACGTGCACGTGGGTCATCTGATGGTAAGTCATATCGAAACACAACAGTGTTTGGACACTGCTGCTTGTGGTGCGGTGGTACCAATCCAGAGGCCTCTTGAATACTAGATACCTACCACCTAATAAAAGCTCTTTAAATACCTATTTATAAAGTACAATTAGATAGCCACTAATACAATCTGTTTACATACGCACTCACGCCTGTAATCCCCGAAGGGGTAGGCAGAGGTGTAACCAGAACACCCACATTTCGCCGAGCGTATCTCTGTCCCATGATGTGATAGGGGGCGAGCATATCGCCATACCGAGCCCAAATTCCAGACTCCGGGCTGATACTGAGCTTTTCGTAATAGAAAAACCCAATATCACTTTTACCCGACCGAAGATCGAACCCGAGACCTCAGCGTCAGCCTCAGTCGTAACGCGTACGGATGACAACAACGCCACCGAGGCAATCAATCTGTTTAAACCCTAAAACACATCTCTACATTATTTAAATGCAACCGAGCGGTATTTCTTTGTAATATTATGTTTCTTATGGCCCATCAATCTGAATACAACCCGCGTATTCTACCTGTGTCGATACGCGACTCCGTTGTCTATGCTAATGGTAGCTTATACATGGTGGAAGGGATGAGAGGTAGCGAGGGAGCGGATGCCATATAACGGACAAGTCTGATACAATACTTAATTCTTTTTTAAACGTAATTCGTGTACATTTGTTATGTATCTTTGTTTATATGTATGAGAGATCCGTGCACACTAACTAGGTGGTAGGTCCCTCGTATACGGGAGGTCTGGGTTGGTACCACCGCTTTGTCTATGTCTGTCGTCAAGTAGCAGTGTGTGGGCACTGTTGTGTTTCGGTTTAAGGACACCATTTAAATTACCGGGTATTAAAATACTTAACTCGGTATGTCTTGCTGTGACGAACGTAGTCGAGTGCCATGCAGTGCTTTGTAATTCAAAGTTCTGTGTGGTGTTGGGTCTCTTTATGGAAAGGTGTGGCGCTTACCATCTCATTTATTTTACTGTCCATGTCATAAATTATTACAAGCATTATTTTATTAAACAATTTAAAGTTTATTATTTTAAGTTTCATATTTAAATTGGCTATTATTTTTATTGGCATTTTATGACTTGTACCACAGCGCGTGCGCCTGCGCAGGCCGGTGAGACCGCCTTATGCCGTTTCCATGGCGACGTTTTAGCCGCCGCAAAGCACGGTTTATTAGCCAGGTCTGTTATTTCGCAACTAAACACATATCTGGCAGTCTGGCAGACGACAGGCTTGTGGCACATTCCGCCAGTGACTGGCAAATCGCTGGCATACGCCATGATGAATGGCGGTAGCGTTTGGCGCGTCATCGGCGATTATATCTCGAATTTTCAATTTGTTGTCAATATAAAGTTGTATGGAAAGGATGAGTGAGTAATTTCGATTGATTTATGAATTGTGGTTTCTTATGCGATGATCGATATTAATTACAATGTTGGATGTGTTTGATCCAACGTCGCATACAAATGATAATTTGAGCCAATATTTACGCACATTCTTTTCAAGTATATTCTGAAATAAAATATGAATAAAGCTTCATTGAAATTATATTGTTTATAGCATTACACGAGAATATACAAATTTACGAGGCGGAGTCATACAGTTTGAATAAAGAATCGTATGACAGCCTCAGCAATATTCTCGCATGTCGTACTTTTCATAAAAGAGGGGCTTCATTCCAAAACTGTTTCGTTTGTGGGACCGCAAACCCCTCGTAGTTCTTGATACCGACCATACAGGTGATAGTGTGGGGTCAAGACTAAGTGTGTGACTGTTGGGTGTATTTATTTACATTAATCAGTAAGCCTACAACAATGAAGTTCGGCAATTGTTTCTTCACACGTAGTTGTCAATATTTACGGAATTTCGTGAGGGTGCATACGATGGCACTACTGTAGATCAAAGCTACACAAACACCGCGACATATTTAGCCTAATATAGTGGAGTAACAATGAGCCATATAAGGCCTTGCTTCGTGATACTAATGCTAGTTTCCAAGTTCAACCGATTTATAAACAAATGGACAGGTTGCGTTTATGTTAGAACCACATAGACACGTATGGTAAGTAAGTTACGGTCAATTGACCGTAACTTAATATTACCATCTCGCTTACTCTTAACTAGAACCCCCATCGCGCTCCCTGTTTGTGAGCTGTCAAACTCTCGCGTTCTTGTCAAAGTCGTTGCATCTTCCAGTTTAACATATAATACCGAACATATACGTAACTTTTTAGAATGTTATGTGTATGGTCATAAGATTGTTTATAAGTGAAAAATAAATATACCCAACTGTCGCAGCCGTGATCCTATACGAGTCTTGTTTCGTAAGTTTATAGTAAGGACTATTATTAGGTTCCACATTTTATATTTAGCCAAATGTGAATTACGACGATTAAAAATCAGCTAGCAAGTAACACTCGCTATCGATTCGCAGTAGCATCGGTGTGGCGCGACATGACGGTTGGAGTGACCTATGGGCGAAGTGGCGGTGCGGGGAGCGGTGCAGCGAGCGTCACGTCGAGCGGGGGACAATGCGGCGCGTCAGCCGGAGCGGGGAGGGCGGCGCAGCGTGCACTGACGCGTGTGGTGACGCGGCGCGGGCGGCGGGCGGCCCCAGTGGCGTTCGAACTAGCGTTGGGAGCCGTCATGTCGTTCGAAGATATTATAGCTCACGTGAAAAACACACCAGTAATATGGCAAACTACGCACCCAAATTATAATAAACGCAACGTTTTGAGTCGCACATGGACACAGATAGCGAAAACTCTAGATGTCGATGGTGAGTTATTTATGGTCGAATTTTAATCGTGTCGCTCAATGCTGCCAACGTAACCGCAGTAGCATGTGCCATGTAGCCGTTTTGGTGTCGTGTCGCGTCGCTTATTCTATTACATACTATATAATAGTAGTAAGTACTAGTGTTAGATTGCCCATATTGCTGGTTTATATCTGCGCTTCTGAATGGTGCCAGAATCATCCCGCAAACAGCCAGCCACAAGTCGCAAACAGTTTGTTTAGTACGGCCACAAAATTAATCTATTACGTGGTTTTAGTGTACTCTAATGCATCTTAATTAATCTCTTTAGGTTAGCCAGTTCTTGATACCCACAAGATATTTCGTTCTGCAATCTAATGTTATAATCCATTTACAATCATAATGTATTATTTACAGTAAACTACTTGAAAAAACGATGGAAGCACCTTAAAGATCAATACAGGAAAGAGCTCAGAAAGGTACTGGCGAGCAACCATCCTAACCCGGACGAGGTCGAAGTCACGTGGCACTATTATAACGATTTGACTTTCCTTAGACACGAGCTATATTCCCGAGAGAAGAAGAAACAGACCGAAGTCCTAGTGTCCGAGGGTTCTGACACCGAGCAGGACAGCGACAGCGGACCTCCAGCCGCCAAAATAAGGAAGCAAGATGAAGCGAAAAATGTTTCGGACGTTCAAGGGAGAGTGGACGTGAGCGGGCAGAATGATGCAGACTACATGTTTCTAATGAGCATTCTCCCATCGATGAAGAACCTCACGGAGATCCAGAAGCTTCAGTTCAGGGGGAAGGTGAACAATTGGTTGATTGAAGCGTACACTCAGAATGCGTACGGGAATGAATACTCAACGACCAACACGGACAATAAGATGTATCTGCACTCGCAGTTAGTGAAGAAAAGGGGAGATGGTAGGGGAAGTCTGGATCCTTTGGACACTGAATAGGAGACTCGTGATATCTTAGACTGTCATAAATACCAGGAATAAGACATTTGCAGATCATGCACGTATAACGTATACAATTGGGGGGTTTCTAGTTCAACCTGCATCTTCCTTTGACGTATGCCTTTCGGATGCTGATCCGACTCACAACTGATTCAATTTCTTACACGTGCGTCATTGCGCTACACGCATGCAATAAAGAAAGACGCTTGCAAGTTGAAAATACACCGATTGGTTACAGCTTTATCGAAGAGCGGTATATCTATGTAACTCGCGACCTCCCATTTTTCGGACTGCTCAGCGCTCGCCCGTACTGCAGTTTCGGTGAATGAAATATAATAAAATCATATAATAATAATACCAGCCCTGTATTATATACGTCCCACTGTTGGGCACGGGCCTCCTCTACTGAATGAGAGGGGTTAGGCCTTAGTCCACCACGCTGGCCTAATGCGAGACTTCACATACCTTCGAAATTGTTATGAAGAACTTCTCAGGTATGCAGGTTTCCTCACGATGTTTCCTTCACCGTATTTTTCAAAATCATATTACTATTTCAAATCTTAGATTAGAGAAACAGGGGGTATAATGTACTTATTGAAAGATAAATTAGTGCTCCATGTGATTTAATTGAGAAGTTCAAAATGTATAATATATCTTAAGTGGGTAGATATTGTGTATTACAAGAGATTTTTATTGATTATTTGTAAAAATTACAATATTTTATAATAATGTACAATGTGTACAGATGCATGTGTAATTAATTTACAAATAGACAGAACTGACCAAGAACGAGTGCTGTAGTATGCACTTTGATATTTGATATTTAAAAGTTTTGTTTTATTTTTTAATAAAATATTATTATTAAAAATGTATCGTACAGGGTAATAGTTTAAATATTATAGTAAGTAATTATACAACCAACCTACAGCAATGGTTGTATATGATAAGCACCTTTAACACCACCTTTAAATAAATGCTACAATGCGACACGTGCGAAATATGTGTACTAGATGCTTTCAAAAATAGTCATCTATTCGGTGGTTAAATGGCTGGTGGTTCGGTGGCAAATATTGTGAAATAGGCCTATGTTGTTTATTATTAATGTTATTATACCTACTGTACAACACAATTTCTAATGTGAAGTACATAACTGAATACAACGAATGAACAATCTTTTATTTTATTAATCCTTATTACAGCATACTCTTTATTTAAAACATTTATTGCCGCCAATCACTTCCCTTATCTCAAATTACAGTGTTACCAATCTCAAAAACTGAATTTTGCCAACACAAAAAATTAAGAAGTGTAAATTAATTAAATCATACATTGGAAAGCGATCGCACGGGTTTTATGTTGCGGCCAGTACGCAAGTGGGTGACCGACGGGGCGTGACCACAGACTATAAGTTTTTTTAAACAGTGATTGATATGTCAATAAATATCAGTACAGTTTTAAATTCAGCATTAAAAAATATAAATTCGATTATTTTTATATCGAATGCAATATTCGCCCTTTACTTTCATTCAATACGAAAGTGTTCGAGTTTTGATATTGGGTTAACGGGACGTGACTGGATATTTATTGTAGCGTATTTTTCTGTCCGACTTCTTATTCGTCCCGAAGCGGGTATTAAACCTACGACCTACCGTTCGCGGTTCGCTACGGTCACAATAATAAGTTCAAGAGTTATATTCATACTTCTTTATATTGATTGGAATAACTTTTTAGTCCATTCAAAAATTATTTGACGCAAGTATGAAAGGGTGTAACGTTTAAACGGGGTGAATAGGAATGCAGGGGTCAAGGGAAACAAAACTGGTTTATGGTGTAGTTAGGGTGTCAATGTTTCGGAATAAGGCCCTTCTATTTACGCCCATTATTACTTATGGTTAATATAGAATTATGGTTTATGCAGAATTGATAAAACTCATAATATTTATACATCGCCAACCCTATTACTCTTCAATGATCTCTAGTCTCAACGTGAAGTGATGAATGAAATTTCGACATGATTGAAGCAGTCAATACGGTTACGCAAACGCATCGCGTTCGTTTCAAATGACGCGGGAAAGTATAATTTTGACATTTCATGACTTCGGCGCGACGTCAACGTACATTTTCTTAGATAGATGATAGATTCATTAATGATTCCCAATTACGGGAGTTATTTTTTTTCAAGTGGTAATTAATTTGTGTTGAGTTTTCGATTCGCAAAACACGTTAGTTTCAAGGATTGGAATTTATGCCCGACATGGCTCGCCACCTATAACTTCATTCTTTCTGTCTGGCGTTATCCAAGCTTAATGCCAGGATCCGCGTTCTCATACCATAGATTTGACGGGATTTCGTATAATATGGAACGACCCGCAGTCTTACCCCCACAACCTGAACCGGGAACTAAGTTTCGCCATTACCTCGTCCGTTAATCAGCATAGTGTACGACGTGCATGTGACGTTGGCTTTAGGTCTTAGAGCTTGGTAGCCCGCTTATACTCCACACCTATCACATCATGGCACGGAAATAATATCAGCGAATCGTGGATGTAGCAATTGTGTGTACGTAGTTGTCTATTGACGTGAGCTATATCAGCCCTAACAAACCAATAAGTTATAGTTCGTTGACTCTATAGAGGTTTGCTAATAGTTGTATCCGTTTTGACACATTTACGTTCAAGTGTTCGTCTCTAGCGGATGAGTTGTGCAACCTGCGCGGCACTAGCCCGGTGTAGGTAGGGTTGGTACTTATGACTTTTGTAGAAGGAACGAGTAATGAGCGTCTGCGTGCACGACTCAGTAGACCTAGTACGAGTTACAAATACGTTCGCAGTTTTCGAATTCGTATAAAATTACTACCGTCGAAGTGTCAAACTAGTAATTCATCCGGTAATAAAGGAAAGCATCGCTTAAAAACTAATTTCATATTCGACCAATATAAAATAGAATTAACCATATTAAGTATTACAATCCTACATACGGGCCCTACGCATAATCTAATGATTTGACAACTAGCTTTTGCTCGCGGCTCCACCCGCCTGCCTGAACTGCCTTATCCGGGATTAAAAGTAGCCCATGTTCTAATCCTGGCCATAATCTACCTGTGTGCCAATTTCATCCAAAATCGTTCAGCCGTTAAGGCGTAATTGACTAACAAACATCCAAATTCACAAACTCACAAACATCCAAACTTTCACATTTATAATAGTACCTAGTAGGAATAACAAAATCTGTGTATTAGACTAGGCTAATATTTATTTATTTATTTGTACGATTGTTGGGCTATCATATCCGCACAACAACACAAATGCGAATTAATTAAGTAATTATTATTGATAGAATAAAATTATCACTTACATTAATAGTGTTATTGTAAGGCAAATAATTTGTATGTATCTTTAATAATAATAATAATAAGCCCGCAGGGCAGCTTGTGGCGAGCTGTTGGGGAGTAGCGACCCTACGTACCCGAGTGCTCCCGGGGGAGGCTCTTGTTCTTCATCTCTGGCTCGCCTTCACTGGCCGGCTGGAGTGAACACTGATGAGGAACAGGTCCCCCACCTCTGGCTTGCCTTCACCGGCCGGTCAGAGTGGAGTCGCGAGAGCTTTATGCTCGAAGGGTGGATGTGAAACGTAAGTGGTGAGTGGGCAACGTGATGGGACCCTAAGGGAGCAAATGATCGTTGTTTAAAGCCCAGTGACACCTCTCCACCCTTTAGCCACTCATCTGGGTGTTGCTCCCTTGTCGCTTTTTCTAGTGACTATTTCGGGGAGCCCATCTACCTGATTTGGCAAGTCACCACCTGCCTATTTTATCCGTGTTTTCAACATAGGTCAGGCAGGTGCCATAGTCCTTCCCATAGACCCGGTTATCCGATCCATCAACACCTCACCTCAATAAAATAGTATATATAAATTTTTGCCCATCCCTACAATAGTCCTACACCGACCGGGGGCTGTCCTTGGATACACTTCTATAGTGTATACAAGGATAGCCGCCGGGCGGTGTCACATCACCATATAAAATTAAAATTGTCTAACGGGCCTCTACGTGTTGGCTTTGGCCCCACGCACGCCTTCCAAAGGTCCGGGACTCTGTAGTCCCGAGATTATGGCAAGACAAACATAATAATAATAATAATACACCCAACAGTCACACACATAGTCCTGACCCCACACTAGGTAAACCTGTATCGTGGGTATCAGGAACTACGAGGGACTTGCGGTCCCACAACACCCAGACCCGAAACAAATTTTTGTGGATCACACAAACATTTGTCTCAGTGCGGGAATCGAACCCACGGCCTCTCGCTTCGCAGCCGGCTACTCGCCCGCTGCGCCACGGAGGCTGTCGAATTGAAAGGCATTAAACGTAATTATGAGGCTCAAAACTCGTAAAAAGTATTCTACACTTGATAGTGTGTTATTAAAATATTTTAAAGTGTCAACCCTAATGGCGGGTGTGGGCTAATTGCTTGCTAGCATCCGGCGAGTTCGTTGCAGCGTTTAGGCTCTAACTAGGTTCTAAAATTCCTCTAAATACCATTAAATATTTGGCAATAGAGCTCTTTTTATATAGTAGTAGTCTTCTCTGAGTGGTAGAGCCACGCTGTCGACAATTCTGTATACAGTATGAATGGGCCGGCTCGTCCGGGTCGTTACCACTGTCTCACAGAAAACCGGCGTAAATTAGCAGCTTGCTGCTGCGTTTCGTATGGTGAGTCCCTTACTTATCCCTTTCCTTTAAGGTTGGCAACGCGCCCGTGATTATTTTAGTATCGTGGGCGTACATGGGCAGTGGAGATCACTTACCATCAGGTGACCCACTTAATCGTTTACCGGCCTATACTATTAAAAAAAAATAGATCGGGAAACTAGCCAGTGGGTCAACTGATGGTAAGCGACTCAACAGCAAGCCGCTACTTTACGTTGGTTTCTCAAATACAGTGACAACGGTCGAGCCTATTCATGCTGTAGACAAAACTGTATACAGCGTGTCTACCACTCATAAATATATATTCTCTATTTCATAACGCAAAAGTTACTTAGTTACCGTAACGGGAGCATCTGCAATTCTCAGGTCATTCATTGTCTTTCAACAATGCAAACAAGGTCGTAATTTCGTGAGAAATAAACATATTTTTGTAACAACACATTACTTCATATATTATACAAAATAAACACGTGGAAAGTGGGATACGAGTTGCAATTGTAATTACTGTGTCGTAATTTCTCCCGGTAAACTCGCGAGGGAGGCGCAATTGGCACACTTGGTTATTAATTGCATTTTTAATTGAAAAAAAAACGGAGGAGATTAATTTCTTTATTCACCGACGAAAAATAATGGAGTTTCTCAAGTCGACGCGATTTTTTGTTGTATGTATAACATAACTCTATCAAATGTGGGTTATTCTTTTTTCATTCAGACGAGTACAGCTTAAAACTCCTATTTCATGGAGAAAATAAGGGGTTGAAATGTTCATCACTTATGCACCAATTTTGATGGTTCTATCATTAAAAATAGTGAAATAAAAATTTATTAATAAAAATAAAAATACTAAAAAGCTAAAAATAAAACTAATCAATTTTTAATCGGTGCCTTCTATTATTGGCCATTACATTGAAATAGCGAATCCAAATTGTTTAGTCTGTTTTTAGGTTGTATTCTAGAGTTCCAATAGCATTAGCTTTGTCTACGATGAGCCTTAACATACTAGAGAATAAAAAAAAAAAAAAACTTGAGAGGTGTCAAGGGACACCCGGATGGAACGAAGTTCCTTTCGATTAATTAGTGAAGGAATTGTAATAAAATTTTATTTTTTTTAAGTTATAATAATATTTTTTTATTATTAACAAATATAATGTTAAATATAAAATTGTACATATACATACACACACCGAAACATTTATGTATATATACATATATATATGTACTCTGTCTGTCTATTCTTTCATACACGTCATAGATGCGCGGGACTTTGTAAACACAACAGAGTGTATATATATATATATACTCTCTCGACTTCGTAAACACAACAGCGTATAGGTTAGAACACGCACGGCTTGCTAAATACATACGTTCTGATATTGTAATATTAAAATATGATTTGTTTTTGAATTTATTAAAATTATGACGCGTACACTTGCTAAACACACAAAATGTGGAGATTATAATGCGTATGACTTGGTTAGCACAATAATAAAGAGAGGTTATAGTGCGTACTTGCTAAAAATACAAAAGCATTTATTATTATCTGCATATAATCTCTACTTACCTAACTCCATCAGCAATATCCGGAACTTGTGCAGAAACACTGTCAGGATTCATTATTATTATTATTTTTTATTATTTATTATTTACAAAAAACCTGTATACACTCAACAAAAATAATCGTCGTGACACCACACTGTTCAATGCGAAATAGAAATGAAAATATTCATTTTGCTATTTTATACATTATTCTAATTCTTGACCAGTTGTTTGTGATCTCTATTATTCTCTATTCTTAACCAAATTCTCAACCAGTACTAGGCATGGCGATCTTAAATCGATTAATCGAAGAATTAATTCATCAGATCAAATAAATTGATTTTTAAAATCTATATGTCGTACTGAATTGATTCAGTGAATCGATAACTAAATTCAGTGAACCCTTGATAATCAATATTCGATTTTTCCTGTTTTGGTAAAAATCATAAAATTATTTACAATTAGCTGAATGTACTCATAATATTACGGTGTTAATTACTCAAAAACTCGCGAGATGGCTGTGTTCTTAGTTTCCATCGCCTTGTTAATCAACAAAGTCAAAGAGTACAAACGTAATCTATAATCATGATTAAAGAATAGGCTGGATGGTGCTACACCAAGGCCGTAATCTTCGTTCCAATATCTGGCTTGCTTTCTATAAGAGAGAGAGAGACAGACAGAGAAACATGCGACGCCGCACAGCTTACAATAGCTTACTATAGCAAAAAGTGTCGTGACAACTTTTCGTAAGAATTTTTTCCGTCTAGCCCCCTTTCACAACGCGCGATAAGGAACTTCGTTCCAAAACTTCGTTCCAATTAGATATTATTTAATATCTTACCAAACTGAATCCAAGATGTATCGATTAACAACCTCATCCAACTAGTTTTCACTTGATTCACAAATTGACAACACTGGCCACTTAAACACAAAAAAGTTTTGAAAATCGAACACTATTATGTCCAACTTTAGTCGTTAAAACTGTCTACATAATTTCAAAAATGGAAAAAAGTGTCGTGACAATTTTTTTCGTAAGATTTTTTTCCGTCTAGCCCCCTTTCACAACGCGCGATAAGGAACTTCGTTCCAAAAACCGAGATCAAAGTAAAAATACACACATCCACTGTTCTTCTTCTATCCCATACGATATGTAGCAAGCGGGTCAACTCTTGTGTGATTTTTTATGAAAAACTCACACAATCAATCAAATATCACTACCATTGTGATTGCTCGACCTGGAGTTTAAATTCAGGACCTCATTAATCGGTTTCTTAGTTTTAGTACCTACGCTGCCATATGACCAAAGAAAGATCAACACAAGATTAGGCAAGTAGACAAACAAAATTTCCACGCGAGCAGATAAATATACAAAACGATTTGCAAATAAAAAGTCAGCGCTTTCTTCCCACGTATGTAAACATTGTACTAAATGGTTTCCCTGACTTATAGGGCAACAGCAAATACTTAAAACCACTTTTCCCAAATTACGTAAAACACAATGTAGAAGTTGTAACTTCCGCGACCTAAAAAGCGTTGCAAAGAAAGTGTAAACACCGCCTAATATTAGGCAAAGTGTACACGGAAGCGCAAATCGTTGCGGGTGCGGCTGCGCGGGCGCAGCGTGTGCGCGCGATGCGACGCGACGGGCGACGACCGCATTCCGCGGGTAGACAGTAGACGCGGGAGGAAACGCACGTGCTGGCACCCACACTTTCATAACGTTATAACAAACAAATGGCCAATAAACGGTGATTTTTGCAGCCAAACCTTAATTAGCTCTTGTGTTTGCTCAGTACCGGTGCTTGACACATTGGTCTATTTAGCTGGCTTGACTATAATGTATTTGAAGACACGTATGAACACCATTTGAAAGCTAATTCATAATAAACAATTAGTTTGTATACGATTTGATTGCAATGAACAATTTGAATAACCTCAAAAATATTAGTAACGGGGAAAATCAACAAATAGTATGATATCGTTGAACTTACAATTATTTTGTACAAACACTAATATATATACATACTTAGATACGTATAATATACATAGAAGTCGCGGATTCAATTCCAATCCTCAGACCAGTATTTTCGAAGTTACGTATTGATTTAACAACGAACGAAAATATTGTGAAAGTCTGCACATCTGAGAGATTTCCACGAGAATTTCAAAGGTATGGAAAACCTAACACGTAAGGCTTAACCCCTCCTTAGAACAGCATTTCCGTACCTAGCAGTGGGACAGTATATGAGATAGTGTCATATCTTAATACTACATTTACGGTAAATACCACCAAACCTACTAAGCAGCTCTGCATCACGATCGGGGATTAACCCCTGTATTTGGTGTTTGACCGATACCAATGTCTTACATTGCTGCTGTGTTTCGTACGGTGAGTGAGATATCCGGAGGCCCAAATACCCCTCCCCTTCCCAATCCCTTACATATCCCTTTCCTTTAAGGTCGGCAACGCGCCCATGATTATTTTAGTATTGTCGGCGTACATGGGCGGTGGAGATCGCTTACCATCGGGTGACCCGCTTACTCGTTTGGCGGAACAGATAGTATCAACGCACCGAGCCGATTCTATAATTAAAGACAACAATGTAAGCACATTAATTGCTTAACGATTACATAAATGATTTGTAAAGCAGATATTTATCCGCGCAGCTGGCCACTCAAAGGGCGTGCACCTTATAAACCCGAGCGTTAATTGCTTAGTGCAATTCATGGGACATTACCGATGCAATATACCCTCGGGCGTCAGTAGCTTTAATGGCTTAATAGTTAGAACCCGTGGAAGTATTAGTACATACTTAACCCCGAGTAATATTGCTTTTATCCTAGTGTCCAAATTGTGTCTATGATGAACTAGTTACAAATGATGTATCTCTATTCTAAAAATAAGTAACTGGCGCCGCCGCTGCCAAAAGCTTGTCACGCTATCTCCTCCGAAACCGCTGGGGGTACGGGGTCGAGACCGATACCAATCGATGCAGAATAATATGAGGAAGAAAGTAAGATATGTCTCATATTCGTCGGACTTTAAGTTTTTTTTATTTTATGTTTTGTGGAAAAACATGGGCAACGACTCTAGTGTGTGAAAAAATTACAAATTATGGTGTGGTATAGCAGAGTAAATAGATTTATGTTCGGCATGAATGTGCCTGCTCGACCGGCTTATTACCACTATTATATAGAAAACTGACAAAGTGGCAGCTCGATGTTGTGTTTCGTACGGTACCGGAGGCACAAATTCTCTCTTCGCTTCGTCTTTCGAATCCTTTCCTAAGATTGGCAATGCATGCGGTGGAGATCGCTTACAATCTGGTGACCCACTTGGTCGTATGCTGACCTCTGCTATAATTATATAATGACGAAACTCTTGAGTCAATTCTAATCCCAACTCCTGGTATTACAAACCCACGCAAAAAAATAGAACATAGATATGGAACTTAATCGAATTTATAGCATGACAAATAAGTTACGTATTGTAATTTCGCAACATGTCATCCGGCTCCAGGCGTTGTAGGGCGTCCCCTAATCCAATATTGAGAGTGGGGCTTCGTTGTGGCGCAAACTCGAACGAGCTAGTCTAGATCAGTTGCTTCCCGAATATTCTTAAAAGCAAGAATAGCCAATAATTGATATAGAGGTTGTATGATGGTGCAACTATCATGTTTCGCACCATAAGGTAAATTCATGTCATTTTTTTTTTATTAGTATGAGTGACGAAACGAGCAGGTCACTCGTCTGATGGTAAGCGTCACGCCTGTCCATAAACAGACAACGCCACACATAACTATGAATTACAAAGCATTACATGGCATTGGACTACGCTCGCTCGTCACCCTGAGACATAAGAAGTTAAGTCTCATAATGTCCAGTAATTTCACTGGCTTCAATATCCTTCAAACCAGAATACAACAGTGCTTACACATTGCTGCTTGGTGGCAGAAATAGACAAAGCTGTGGTATCAACACAGACGGCCTCTCGCATACGAGGGATCTACCACCTTGTAAAATCGCGCCAACACACCCACAACTTAACTCCTGTAACCCAAAATAGACAATGGCACGCATTTTTTGACACCGCGCAGTGTACCTCGACTTGGGGATGAGCAGCTGAGCTGTCTTTATCGCGGAACGAAATCGAACGAACGAATTATCAAATAGAAAGGTGTAAACTAAATACATTTACCTCATTAACAAAGGACACAATGTAATGAACTAAGGATGTATGTATTAACCAATGTGATGATCAGAATGATGAAAAGAATTACTCGAATCTGTCCAAGCGTCTTCGAGTACTATATTTAAAAAAAGATTCTCCTTTTTTTGAAAGTACGTTAAGCAGACGAGGCAATTACTACAAAAATCAAAATCATTAACATCAAATTTTATCAGTTTTAAATATTTATCACCTCTTAGTAAATTAATTATCAAAATTGGTGCAAAAAAGTCATTTCAGACTAAAATCAAACATACCTAACACAATGAATTGCTAGATATAAGAGTATTTGCTTTAACAACGACCCAAATTAAAATTACTTCCGAAACTCGTCATTGAGCCACCTTAATTATTTTATTATGATTATAGCCTTAAGCGAACACCCACATCTTACGGCGATCACTATTTAAAGCAAACAGTGGGGATGGCCTCTAAGTTATACGACCCTCAGACCAAGGAACAAAGGTGGTAAGTGGTCTACTACGCGACCACGTTCGGTTGTGGGCAAGGTTCGCCATATCAAGGTATGTGCATGTCTGGCCCGAATAGAATAGCCACTCCTGACGCCGACTTGGGGTTAGAGGTGCTTCCGCATATCCATTCTCTGAGTTCAAACTATTATACAGGCAAAGGGTGCCATAAAAAGAGCCTATTCTTTCTTTGTGTTTGATAGGGTTTACCCGGAGGGTCGCATATTTTGGCTAACTGACGACGGAGTACGAGGAAAAATGGGCAACTCAATGGATTGTAAACGCAGTGCAAAATTACTTTATAATTTGCTTTTAATAACAATATTTATTATTCGGTAAAGAGTTCGGATAAAAACAGTTAATCATCCGAGACGATTGACGTAATATTGGGGTATCAAATCAGATCATTATGATATCCGTCACTAGTTATCTAACGACAAATTGCTATCGATAGACGTCGATTGTTATCAATAAAAATGTATAGAATAGAGATCAATGGACAATTGGTCTCAGTCCGTGGGCGTTGTGAAATACAACTACCAATTTGAATGTTTATATAACACCAATTTATTATGCATCAATTATTTAAATTGGTCATATGTAACGGTTTACTGTTTATGTTCTGAAGACCGTTAATAAAGAATTATTATTAGAGATGCTTGGAACTATTTTGAATGGATTGTGATAGGAAGTAGAAAAACTGAGGTTAGTAGGCAATAACAATTGTAATTATTAGTATTTGGTTGGTCTTCGGACCCTGGCATTATGCCGGGATAACGCCAGGCAGAAAAAAGGAAAAGGTTGGTCTAGTAGCAGCGTGCTTGGACTATTAGGCAAGTGAGGCTCAATGTATTCTCATTAGATACAAAAATCATTGTAAATTCAATCCGTATTATTCAATATTCATTTATGAAAAATAATACATTTATACTGTAACGCCGAAGGGATAGGCAGAGGTCTGCACCAGTACACCCATTTTTCACCGAGCGTATCTCAGTCCCTTGATCTGATAGGGGGCAAGCCTATCTCCATACCGGGCACAAATTCCAGACTCCGGGCTGATACTGAGCATTTCGTAATAGAAAAAACCCAATATCACCTTTACCCGACCCGGAAATCTAACTCGAGACCTCAGCGTTATCCTTAATAGTAACGCGTACGCATTATATCTGCGCCACCGAGGCAGTTAACGTAAAAAATATAATCATGAAAAATAGTGACTCCTTTAATTAACATAAAGGTACACCCACACACGTGACAAAATCGCCGCGCATACACACGTCGCCATATTGCGCACGCGACAGCTGGACAAACCGCCGCAGGCTGAAGCGTGGGAAATTTAAAGCCACGTGTTGACAGTTTTATTATTTCCGCCGTAAAAGAGCACTTTGTGCGTGTATTTATTGAAACGGAATGGGAAATAAACTGTCTTTCATAAGCGAGATATGGGGATGTAACGTGGGGGTGAAATGTGTACAGTTTCAAATGGAAAATGTATGTTAGAATATAATTTTTCATGTTCCAAGTTTACCAGATTACTATCTGTAAAGTTGTGCGACTTTATTTGTGTTTTATGAATATGTTTTTGTGTTATTACCATGTAATGCATATTTTATTTGACATAAAACTCTGTTATAACTTTCCTTTTAAATATTTTATGTTAAGACTTAAGAGGTGTGCCTGCCGCCTAATATATTTTCATAGTTTTAATTTGATGTCTGTATCTGACTTAGCAAGATCTACATTAGTACTCCATTGATAGTACCTTCAATTTTGCTGCTGCGGAGAGCATGAGGAACCTGTTCCAAATGTGTAATTCCAAACTTTGATGCCGCATAGCCCAGAATTTAACTCAATCAGACTTATGAAATATGAATATAAACTGCCATTCAAATATTTAAATCTACAAAATTCACGTGAAAATTATGCAGAATAAAAGCCGTAACACATAACTGTCATTGTGAATCAGACTTAAATATTGAAATGAACATTGACTTAAAAATAAAATTCCTTTACGTATAAAGTATGTTACAATATCGACATTATTTTAAATCCGTACAAATCGTCAATTTCCTTCTATATGCACGTGGGGATCATGTTTTGATAGTTTTAATTTCTGTTCAAATATATATTTGGATTAATTTTGCATGAGCGATTTATTGACGCACTCTGGACAGTATTTATAAAAACATGATGATATAGAGAAAGTTATACAATTTTGAGATGAGACTTTATGGTTTATGAAATCAGATACAGAGAATTTTAAGGTAGGTATCAAAACCCTTAAAAAAATCAATTTCCATTCTTTCTCAAAGGCCGGCAATGCACTCATATTTCTTCTGGTATTGTAGGTCCATAGGCAACGGTGATAGTTAATAGCACATGCTCGTTGGCTTTATTCTTCATTAAAAAAATCTTAAGTGCGAGTCGGACTTAAAAATCGAGGGTTCCGTACCCACAGCATTAAAAGTTTACTTTTTATTTGTTAGAAATTTTATGAAATTTGTATTCATAATGTTCAAGACTTGGCTATATTCAATTACACACAAATAACCGTCGGATACATTGGAAAGCGTTGTAAAGAGCGGCGCGGCTAAACGGCGTGCATAAAACGCCAGTGCAAAAGCCGCATGACCGACATACACACGACTTTATATGCATTGGATTTAATTATTATGTTAAGAGTTGCCAAGAATGTAGTGTAAAGGGTTTTAACGTTTATATTAACATATTTTTATTAGAAACGCAGCGATAGCTCAGCGGGGAGTGCTACGGACTGTCGAGACGAAAGTCGTAGTTTTGAAACCAGCCCCAAGAGCGTGCATTAACTTTTCTAAATTACGTGTGTATTCATTGTTAATTATCGCTTGCTTTAACGGTGAAGGAAATATTGTGAGGATACCTACATAGATGTAACACATAACATAAAAAAAATAACAATAATAATATTGGTGCAACAATACTTCTTTACCTTCGAGGATAAAGGCGTAAGCTTTTATGTATCTATAAATTCTCAAAACTCGCAAAAAGTAACCCAGACTAGTAACCGAAACCCACATCACACTCAACATCGCAAGAACGAGGAACGTGTATAGGCAGAGATAATTATTGATTCATAACTGGCTATGCTTATTGAAGGCTGCGCCCACACTGGTAAATTTCCGCATGTTACATTAATTTTTGTTTGAATATGTATCAGACTTGCATGGAGTGATAGGCTCAGTGGCGCGATGGGCAAGTAGGCGGCTGCGAAGCGAGAGGCCGTGGGTTCGATTCCCGCACTGAGACAAATGTTTGTGTGATCCACAAAAATTTGTTTCGGGTCTGGGTGTTGTGGGGCCGCAAGTCCCTCGTAGTTCCTGATACCCACGATACAGGTTAACCTAGTGTGGGGTCAGAACTATGTGTGTGACTGTTGGGTGTATTTATTTATTTAATGTAAATCCATAACGAATTCCATCGAACCTAGAACTTCTACCTCAATGAACTCACTACATCACAAATGTCTTGTAATGCCCATAAGCCATAGTACTTGTTTGGTACATGACAGTTGTACTCGTACCTGTCCCGGAAGCGTAGGCGCGACATTCAGCGCTAAGTAGTGGGAATGACAACCCGTCTTGGAAGAAACCAGTGGCTCCCAAACGTTTTAGTTAAGCACACTATTTTAAATGCTCGTAGTTAAATTGATCGTAGATAAAAGAAGGCAAAATACCAAGAGAAAGGAGCCCGAAACGTTGGTCTGACCAGGTGTCAGAACAGCTGGAGAAACCAGGTAACGTCGCAATCCATCAAGCCAAAGACCGAAGCAAATGGAGAAAAACCATTGCTAGAATCCTTGCAGGGAGTCACGATCCTCAACAATGAGGGAACGATATAGGAGAAGAAAATTGGGAGATACATTGTGGAGCGACCGGGGGTTCTAAAAGACCTGAGGATAGACTAGAAGTAGTCTGAATTGTTTTTTTTAAATATAGCAGACACTAGCAAACAAGCAAGTGGGTCATCTGATGGTAAGTAATCTCCATCGTCCAAAAACATCCAGGCCCAAAGCCAACCTCATCTACATTCTGATTAACGCATGAAGCAATGGCGAAACTTGATTCCCGTTGCGGATTGTTGGGGTTAAACAGCGGGTCCCCCATATATCTAATATCAAACCTATGGTACGAGAAATACATTAACCCGGGTAATGCCAGGAAGAAAATAAGGATTAGTAAAATAACCAGTAAATAACAGCCTCCTTAGCGCAGTTGGCGAGTAGCCGGCTGCGAAGAAAGACGCTGTGGGTTCGTTTCTCACACCGAGACAAATGTTTGTGTGATCCACAAATATTTGTTTCTATTCTGGGTGTTGTGGGACCGCAAGTCCCTCGTAGTTCCTGATACCCACGACACAGGTTAACCTAGTGTGGGGTTAGGACTATGTGTGTAACTGTTTGGTGTATTAAAACTAGCCCTATAGTTTGAGAAACCTTGACAACCATTATAATTTGTATTGATATGCAAGCAACCGACCGCCTCAGGTACATGATATTAAGATACCATAGATTAATAAATCAGCTGTAAGTGCTTTTAAGCGTTTAATTACTGCTCATTCACGGTTGTTGAGGAAACGGCAAGGGTTTTTTTATGTTTAGTTGTTTTGTATCTATGTTTGCTATTAGTATTAACAGAACCGGTACTTATTTACCGTAAGGGTATGCGGGGTACAAGAACAGGACCCCCGGGCTAAAACGGGTCCCGAAATACTGAGAAACAATGATCTTATTTTTTTTTAATAATTCAAAAAAGTACGCATTTTCACTAATGGTCAATGCGACCGGAAGTTCGGAGACTGCCTTAACTTTTTTATAACATAGGTCTGTAAACAAGCAAGGGGAACACTTTATAGTAAGTGATATTCACCGCACATGAATGTCCACAATACCAGAAGAATCATGGACTCGCAGACCTTTAACGAAAGAAATAATTATGGGATTGATCCTCCGACCTCCGGTAATCTTATTCGCCGTACGAAACGCAACATAAAGCTGCTACTTCACGCCTGTATTCTGTTAAGCAGTTGTAACAACCCGATCAAGCCGGCTCATTCATTTGCTTATAGTTTTTACGACCGGCCGCCTGCCTGACGTCAAGCCCTCTGATCACATACGACATTTTATCTCGGTGCGCCGCGGAGGTATATCCCAACTTTACACTAATTTATAATTTTCTTTCTGAGCTTATTTACGTCCCATGATGTGATAGGCAAGACTATCGCCGCACCGGGCATAAATTCTAATAAAATAAATATATCAATGAAAAATAGTCCACTAACGGTACCTGTAACAGTTAAAGCACTAGAAAACACATAAAACGGCAATAAACATTGCGTGCGCATTAATTTGAGACTTTCCCTTCGTCACTTCATTGATCTAGTAGCAGCGTACTAAGGTTGAGAACCGTGAGATTCTTGGTTCAATTCCGGTAATTTGTGTTACGAGTTTACGATTGGAAAAATCATACATAAATTGCCCGGGATTGGAATTTGTGCTAGGTAGAGCGATGGGCTCATCCTTTATCACATCATGGGACGGAAATAAGCTCAGCAACACATTTTTGCACCTCTGCCTACCACTTCGGGGATACAGCCGTAAGCTTGTTTTCTTCAAAAAGACGTTTACGACTTGCCTAGTGTTTAAAACGCGTCCTTAGTTGCAAATCTTCATTGACATGGTAACGAGGCGCGAATGGCTTCAGGGATTTGAATACAGTTCCCGGTTGGAGACCTGTTTGGTTACAATGGTTGGTTCATTAAGACGACTTTGATTGTTGTTTGACGAAGTTTAGTGACTTTGGAATGTTTCGAGACAATATAACAGTATTTCCCAATAGTACTTGCAGTGTATACAAACCTTTTGGATTCGTGATTCTATGAACTGCCTGGTTTAGTGTTTGTTTTTGTCTCACTCGCACATGCTAAATATGGCAGTGTATTAAAATTCATGCATACGTGTTTTAAATTGCGATGCCAATTATTATGAATATTTATGAAAAGACATGAAAAAGATGAGAGATTTGTTATTGATAACGGCGATGGAATCGAGACACAGTCTAAAAATACAGCCTATCGACAAAGGCGTCAAGAAGGAGCACTCCTGCGGCAAGTATAAGACACGGGCCAGGTGATCCGCTATACGGCGCTATGTACAATGTTACAATACTGATGTCGGCTTTTCCATCAAAGTCAAACGCGTTGCCAGTCTCTATGATATTTATACTGTGATTGTTTGCGATTCATTCGTCGACATTCGGGTCGCGTCGGCAACCAATATGGCGGCCGTTAGTTTTTACCGCGCGCAATGAAATGCGATAATTTATTAATATTTAGCAAAAAGTCGCGTTATTTGTATAATTAATTAGTGTTTAAGAGGCTGTATGCGGTTTTACTGGCATTTAACTGGCATACTTGGCTGGGCGGTTAAAATAAACGTTATACAGAATCTATAAACTTTACTAATCAAGAAAGTTTATGTTCAATCACTGAATGCAATAAATAAATTACCGACAAGTAGCCGACGCTAAAAGAAGGAGTCAGGGTCTCAATTCGACACTTTTTTTTTGTATGTATAAATACGCACCAAAGGGGTTGATGTCAGGCAGGCGGTCGATCGTTAAAACTACAAATCAAATCTTTCTTTAACATGTGTTAAAAGCATGTGTGCAAGCAAGCACGTCGACCCCACTGCGAGTGGGTAAAGGGCTGGTGGAAGACGAACCACGCATAAATGTACAGTGTAATCGGATTTTGATCATTCTTTCTTTATTCGACGCGGTATAGCTCGAAGTTGGTCCCATTACATTTTAAGAAGAAATTCCACCGCTAAGGGGAAAAACTTAAACTCCGACATTTGAGTGGTAGAGCCACGCTGTAGACACTTTTGTGTAAAGCATGAATGGAGGACTAAATCCCCCTCTCCTTCACAATCCCTTAATTATCCCTTTCCTTGTAAGATCGGCAACGCGCCCATAATTCTGTTGGTATTGTTGGCGTTCATGGGCGGTGGAGATAACTTACCATCAGGTGACCCACTTACTCGTTTGCCGGTCTATGATATAAAAATAAAAATTATACACCGATATTTATTAACTAATTTATTACATGCTTGATACTGCATCACGTCACATGATAAAAAAAATGTGCGGTGGTCACTATCCAGTCAGATACATTTACGTTTCAGGTAACCATCCACCAGCATTACAATGAACACACACACAACTTCGAAAAGTTAGTGTGGCTTCGAACTTTCCACTTCCTTCATGACAGTCCGTACATCCGTCCCCGCTAGGCCATCGCCGATTTTACTACGAACTCATTACAGTAGATGGAAATATTAAACAACTAAAAAACTAATAGACTTGAAAGTTTCACCAACTTATATGTAAGGATGTTGCTATTTGCGGCTGGTTTCCGCTAACGAGTCAATTACTGATCATGCGAACGCAGTCCACTGAGTACCGACTAGCCCTGTATGGTAACAGGTTCAAATTTGTATTTGCTGTTGGTACGAGTATAAATGAAGTTGGGATTTGTGTGAAAAGTCCATATATTCTTCTACCAACTGTCATTATGGTACTCGCAGTGGGGTTGGCGCAACATGCGTATGCTTTCTAACATAGTACACAAAGATTTGGCTTGTAGTTTTTACGACTGGCCGCCTGCCTGACGTCAGCCCCTCTGGGGAGATGAAAAGTCCATGTATTTTTTTATAGCAGAGGCTGGCAAACGAGCAAGTTGACTTGATTTATTGATTGATTTGATTACTTGATGGTAAGTGATCTCTACCACCCATGAATGAATGGTAATGGCTCTACCACTTGTCAATAGTATTGATCATTTCAGCCGGCGATTTATTACGATTCAAAAGACACATAGGTACACAAATATACATGTTTCAAATATATAGGTAACCCTCTTAAATGTGCAACAGACAGAAATACAAACAGACTTTGGCTTAGTAAAAGGGTTCTGTTGGCACCCTTTGAGTACAAAACCATAAAAATCAATTTGATGCTGAAAATCAGATTTTTCAACGACACAGACATTTTATTTTTTATTGAGGCGAAAGTACAGCCATATTATATACTTACTACTCCATAAAAATTAGCAAAAACATAATCACGTATGTATTATTATACATTATGTATATGACAATTCCAGCGTATACATAAATTACAATTAGCTTAACTATTTTTATACCTATTGGGTAAATATTGCGTATCTAATTTGAATGTCGGGTATGCTGTTTTTAATTACGATAAAGAATAATTTAATTCAAGTAATATTTTTAATTATTATCAACGTATTAAAAAAATGGACTTTCCTTTAAACGTCATAAAAATATAGTCTTTCCGTAACATATCCAAAGCATACATCAGCAAGCGGAGGTGTAATAAAGTACATTCGTGTAAAAGGCGAGATAGGAAGTACATATCTACATTTTTACATCACTATATATCGATAAAAAACATCGACTTTCGATATCTTCATATGGGAAGTACTAATTAAATAGATAAAAAGAAAGTTGACTAGTATTTTAATTGGATTATTGTGGATAATCGAAAATAAAATAAAACATATTTTTTATTAAGCCAGATCAAACATTTGTCTAGGTGCGGGAATCGAACCCACGGCCTTCGCAACCGACTACGCGTTATTGCTATGTACTCACGTGTTCGTCGAGTGAATATGTTAACTCTCCATCGTCGTACAAGACGAACCACCTCCGCTGCCATCTCTGCAACAAAATAAATCATAATTAAACTTTAAAAAAATGATGTGTGCAATTCACACGTGGTGACACTACCCTTCAACCAGCTAAGGTCATGGCTACGCCACAGAACGCTTGAACAACATGCAGATCCATTGATCTGCATGTTGTTCAAGCAAACACCAGTGCGTGCAGACAATCCCGGGAAACGGTGCCACACCCGGATGCACGTTTTACAAAGCGCCTGCTATCCTTAGATAGGACATCCCTACGCATAATCGTAGGCAATATTACAGGACATTGCCCACTTAACAAACATTTATATGTTCTAGGTATAACCGACAGCCCCCTATGTAGGGGATGTCTGTCGGCTGATGAAACAGCTTCACACGTCATCCTGGAATGTGAAGGTGTAGCTACACAACGGGCGGAAATCCTCAATACACCGAGGTCACTCCTAGAAGCCTGTGGAGACACCAGGAGGATCCTGCGCTTCTGGTCGGAGTTAGGCTGGCTAGATCTCTAGCCGGCACAAACTACACGCACAATGGCCTGACATTCAACGGGCTAAGTGCGGAGAAAAGGAGCCCACAATCAAATCAAATCAAAATTCACACGTGGTAGGTAGAAGTGAAACCTTCAAACATTTTGGATTCAAGATAATGAGACAAATGTAAAATTTCGGGAAGAGGATAATTATAGGTTTTAGTAATGATCATAGTGATACAAAGTTTGATAATAATTTTACATTTTATTCGTATATATGTATTCCATAGATTTATTCAGACTCAGAGCTTACATTTTCGATAAATGATACAATGAAAAAATGTATTATAAAAATGATGAAAAAACTCTACAAACGTATAATACGTTACACCATATACAAAACACCACGGTTGCTGTGATGCCTTTTCTCAAGCTTTGTACTACGCATGCGCGCACAACTGTATATTGCTTCCTATGTCATTTTCTCCCACGTTAAATCTTATGAATTTATGTGTCTGTCTCTTTTTCATTTCACTTTTTCGTTTCATCGACTTTCAAATCTCAACGATGCTAAAGAAGTTTCCACTTCAAAAACATTACTAACAAAAACTTACACTTTAGCCTTTCAGAGTGATAGAGCATCGCTGTAGACAGTTTTGTCCACAGCATGAATGGGCCGGCTCGTCCGGATCGTTACCACTGTCTCACAGAAAACCGACGTAAAGTAGCAGCTTGATGCTGCGTTTCGTACGGTGAGTGAGATAACCGGCCCAAATCCCCTTCCCCTTCCCAATCCCTTTTCTATAAGGTCGGCAACGCGCCCATGATTATTCTAGTATTGTGGGTGTACATGAGCGGTGGAGATCACTTACCATCAGGTGCTCCGCTGGCTCGTTTGCCGGCCTATGCAGTAAAAAAATCCACTGTGGCACAGTGGGCGAGTAACCGGCTGTGAAGCGAGAGGCCGCGCGTTCGATTCTCGCACTGATACAAATATTTGTGGGTAGGCAGGTAGGTATGCAGAGGTGTAACTACTACACCCACATTTCGCTGAGCGTATCTCCGTCCCATGATGTGATAGGGGACGAGCCTATCGCCATATTGGGCACAATTCCAGACTCCGGGTTAAGGGTCTGGTAAGCGTTTCATGATAGAAAAACCCAATATCATTTTACCCGACCCGGAGATTGAACCAGAGACCTTAGCACAGCAGTCGTACCGCGTACGCATTGCAACTGCACCACCGAGGCAGATATCTGTGTGATCATCGAAATTGTCTTTCATTCAAACAATAAATGAAATCAAATGCCCCAGCAATGATTACGCAGCTCTATCTGATTCTATTGCTAGTTGTTTTCCAAATGTCACGCGGTATCTGTTTAATATCGACGTAATTAGGCGCGTGTTCGACTCGTTTGTGCCGCGCCTTAACACACTGATTGAATGATATCGAACGAATGACTGAATGGTTTAATGAACGAGATACGTGGTGCATTTTTAAAGGATTTCGAAGCGATTTTGATTTAAATACCGATTGAATGATGTCCAATGAATGAATGAATGGTTTAATTTAATAAATGAAGTAGATGGTGCATTTGTGAAGGATTTCGGAGCTGTGATTTGAAGGTATTCTTATTTAACATACCGTTAGTGAGATGGGTCGCTAATCAAGAAAAGTATGTTGGAGTGACTTAATAGAAAAAGCCCAAGCTATTAAGTACCAATTTTTTTCGTCCATCCGAAAGTACTATAAATTGAACACTAGTATCGAGCATCAAGTATCGAAGTATACCGTCGTAGTATACACAATATTGTATTAATTCAATTTACAGAATTGCCAGATCATCATCATTTTATGAGACAGTAGAAAATTCGTGAATTATGAGAATCAAGTAGAAAATAATAACCTAAAATAGACCGAAATTTGAAATCCATTCTTCAAAATCAGCTTTTGAGAAGTTGATATGTGTACATATGTATGGATTTTCTTTTAACAAAAATAAAAATACTAAAAAGCAAACAAATCGTAGCCTAATCTAATC
Organism: Mimas tiliae; assembly: GCA_905332985.1. NCBI lineage: Eukaryota > Metazoa > Arthropoda > Insecta > Lepidoptera > Sphingidae > Mimas > Mimas tiliae. The sequence continues at coordinate 2,381,886 of HG995243.1, forward strand.
CAACCAATTTTGAGAATACCATAACCAATAAATAAAATAAAAAAAAAACCATAAAAATCAATTAAAAATAAATAAATCAATAATAAAAATATAAATCAATCAATGATAAATAATGATTAATATAAATCAATGATAGCACCTATTATGAATTACACAAGTTTCTTTCCCCTAAATTATTACCTAAATATAATAGCTTCATTACAATCGTCTAAACTGTATAATAACAGTAAATTACTACGAACCATGTGCCATGCACCTGCGACCCAAACATTGCCCAAAGCAATAACTCTATTAAGGTATGCTATATGATAACCACTATTCTCCTCTAAGCAATAAATAGCTAGTAAATGTCAAATTTCACAATACGTCCGTCCGGCGCTGCGCAGGCGCAGGCGTACGGCTCTCTAGTGGCAAATTGACCCCGTGTGAAACGACCCCTGACTTGAGTTAATTGTTAACGATTACATACGTATGTGCGAACTGCGAACTAACTGTACGATATGTGTTGCTAAATACAGGACAGGTTTATCGACGGTAGCTTTGAAAGAATTCTCCCCAGAAGAGTTGATGTCAGGCAAGCAGTCGGTCGTGAAAACTACAAGACAAATAATTCTGTAATCTGCCTACTGCTTCGGGAATACTGACGGGTGGGCTCGACCGGATTGTTAGTACTGTGTCATAAAAGACTAGCGTGAAGTAGCAACTGTATTCATACGGTGAGTGACATATCCAGAGGTCCAAAACTCCCTCCCCTTCCCAATTTTCCTTTAAGATCGGCAACGCATCCATGATTCTTTGGGTATTGTGGATGTTTATGTGCAGTGGAGATCACTTACCATCAGGTGACCCACTTGCCCGTTTGCCGATCTCTACTGATAAAAATCCTTCTAGACTTTATTTGTGCACAGATCTTAAAAATTCACTACACTCTACTAGCATATCTCTCTTCTTACCCCCTCCCAAATGAAGGTCCAAAGAACCAAAATGTTTACCAACATTCACAATATGGTCACGTATCAATAAAAAAAGGGTGGCGACACCATTCACTGACACATCGAACTGTAACAATACATCCATAAATGGCGAACAAAATTGACCCCGAAATTATAACGTACACTGCGCATGAATCAGCTCAGCTTATTATATGCAATTCATAAATATGCGCGGGCGCAAGTGTCATTCGAAAGTAGCGTAACGACTACGGTATATAGGTGCGCACAATCATAATAATGATACTCGACTGTGTTGCTAATGCGCAGTGCTTGCGACTGGTGACTTGGCGATGCAGGTTCGAATCGCGGGTGTGGATAAATAGGTAATTAAATTATTTAAGCCGGGTTGGTTGGTGCATAATCATAATACTTTACATAATCCTTTTAAAATGTAAAATGACTGAATTTCATATTTTAAATCACTGTATTCGGTTTAACGATTAACAAGAAATGTTAAAATTTGATGCGATGGATCCAAGAAAAAACAATTTATATGGACATTCTTAGTTTTTATCTTGCGTAATCAGATATCAATGATCCTACTTCGGTGCACCGAACGGTTATTTTTATAGGTCTAGGTAATTAATTTTGAGCCAAAACTTTATGTCTTCTTAATGTTTGTTATGAGAAAGTTAAATTAGTTGCGATAAACTTTGTTTCCGTTAATATTGTGGACACGTATTTTTTTATTTCACTTGAAAGGAATCATGTTTCCAAATCAAAAGAAATCATATTTCAAGAACAAGAAAAGGTCGTCTCGTATTGCCTTTGAACCGAGGCGGGATGTAATACTAACAAGCAAGATTTATCTGGCCTTACAACTTGTCAGATAAACGTCACATAAATTACTTTCGACCACTTTAAACATATGTACCAAAGTCATTAACTTAAATAAAAATCCGTTGAAACAAAGTAAACACGAAGCGAAAGCCGCTTTCAAAAATCACGGATAATTAAAACAGTCAGTTTTCCCAATAACGGTTCCGGAACATTATGCGGTCACACCTCATTCTTACCGGCGCAACCGCTGCGGAGGAACATCGTCAACAATCGCTGATACCCTACGGGGAAAGTCGGTCGGCAACTAATGGGACGCCGCTCCGGCCAGATACTGATACAACAGCCAGATAAGATTGCCATTATCTGTCGGATAGTCGAATAGCCGGTGGCTGCAAATGTACAAACACTAGAGGTGCAAACTTGTAACTTGCGCACGGGCCGACATCTGGGACCGACACCCTACTGAAGGATTTATTGGCAGCTAGCCAACACCGCTAAATAATGACAATGTATATGCAAATGACACATTAATGGACATGTTTTGTAACACTTCCTTTATTTTTATAAGTTGAAATTAATCGTATAATTAGTCGTGTACTGACGTTTACGACGTACTTTTTCCGTTGTAAAACGAAAAATAATTAATAGACGTCGGATACGATACAAGAAAAAATAAAGAGGAATAAATTTATAATGCCGATAAAAGTCGGATGGTAAATTATCGAATAACTAGAGGTCGGATCGGTGGCTATCATCATTATTTTTTATAAATAAAACACATAAAGTAACGCGACATTTCAATCGCATATTTGAACGCACGTGCTTGGTATCAGCCAATCGCGAGGTGTGCTACCTCTTATCGACCAATCGCATCGCGAGTGCGTTTCGCGCCGATGCAAAGTGCGATCAGAGTATATGATTGCGCGATCAAATTCTTCTAATAACGCATTCATGGCTGAATGGACATGCCATTTCCGCCGGTAGCTTTTTGAATTTTTTATAAAGCAACACAGACCAATTAGCAACAATGATGTGGTATATTTTTTGAGCATCATTAATCTTATTGGGTCGTCTAGAAGGATGATGGGTAAATAATTAAGTGGGATTAAGATTTTTTTATACCTCCCAATTCACACCAATTTGGTATAAAGGTTACGTAATGATTTGGATGTGTCAATTAAGTTGTATGAGCATTAGAAACATGAATGTTACAATTACCATTAAATTACTTTTATTAATAATATGCAGTTACTTATAAATTCAATAATTTTTAAATTTAAATTTAGGTAATTATAGTAATAAGTTTGATAAGGTAATGGTTTTTAATTTGGTTCTGATAGTTTAACGAACTGTAAATGCGTAATTGTCGTAAAAACAATACTTTCTGCAAAGACCTGCATTACCAAATTTAAAAAATTTAAGCCCGAATACTGAAACGCAACTCAAGCATTTAAGATCGTATTAAAAATGTTAAGACCCTCCTATCTGTCAAAATTGTATGAAAATAAGTAGCCCATAGACAGTCGGACGTTGAGTAGCGTTTCGGAAAACAGGCGTTACATTTTGTTGTGACAAGAAAAAAAAAAACTTTCAGTTATAAATTCAGACTAAACACACAACAGTTTAATTGTTACACACCAACGTGTAAATGCAAATTGTCAGTGAAAGTATTCCTGATATAATGGAGGACATATTAAAATAATTATCTGCATTCACGCATTCAAAGTGGGCACCGTGGGGAGCGATAGTAAAAAAAAACCCGCGTCAATAGCATTGTGTGATTTTCACACAGTTTTAATAAATCGATTGTTTTTTCTTTTGTAATTGTTTGTAATTACTAGGTTGTTGTAGTGAAAGTTTTTTTTTATTTGTGGTGTTACTTTCGATTCTTTAGTCATATGATTAGTGTAAACTGTAGAGACTAAGAGTCTAATCGCCTTACCTGTTGGAAAATTGTAAACAATACACTTTTAAAATATATTTTTATTATAAATACAGCCAGCAGTCACACACATACTCCTGATCCCACACTAGGTTAACCTGTAACGTGATTATCAGGAACTACGAGGGACTTGCGGTTCCACAACACTCAGACCCGAAAACAAACGTTTATGCATCACACAAACATTTGTTTCGATGCGGGAGTCGAACCCACTGCGCCATGGAAGCTGTCGAATTTGTTAGGCCATATTAATTAAACACAATAAAGGTAATTGAATGTCTATTTATAATTTTAGGTTTAAGTACGGCAATGCATCCATGCATCATGATTATTTTGGTATTGAGGGTTTTCATGGTGGAGTTCATTTGCACTCACGTGACCGACTTATTCGTATGCGGGGATTTAAAGTGTAGTATTAAATTGGCAGGCAATGGCGAACCTTGGTTCCTGTTGCGGGTTGTGGAGGTCACACGGTGGTTCGCTCCATGTAATACAAAATCTATCAAATCGTGATAGATAGGCGGATCTTGGGCATTAAGCCAGGACAACGCCAGACAGAAAGAACTGATTGTTTTATACTTTTTTATTTGCTATCAGTACGTACATAGCGGGGCGTCCATACCGCGCTGGTTACCAAATCAATAGAAGAGTAATCGGTGCCTAAACACAATGCGACAAGTGTTGCGTAAGTTGATAACACCATTTCAATTGTAATATAAAATGTCTACAGAGGTCAGAGGTCATTTCTTTATATCAGCATGCTTGGCCGTAGGGTTGGCAGCGTTTCTCGCAGATAATTACTAACAAACACTAGATAGTGTCTTATAGGCGAGAGTCCGTCTGGTGAACCAGCGTTGTGTCCTTCACCTGCCGCCAATAATACATATATATATATATATATATATATATATATGTACAGCCATGATCGTCCTACTGCAGAGCAAAGGCTTCCTTATTATTCACTCCTCACGATTCAATGTCATTTGTATGTAACCAGGCAGCAATATGTAAGTTGTGTTGTGTTCCGGTTTGAAGGACATCCAGTGAAATTAATTGGCAATAGGATGACGCTTAACATCTTATGTCTCGGGATGACGAGCTTTTAATTAGAAAGTAGTGCATTGTTATACTTTCTAATTAAAAGTTCCGAGTTTGCTAATGTTTATTGGCAAGCGTGACGCTTTGTATCAGACGAGCGTCGTGTTCGTATCATTCTGGCAAAATAAAGAAGACATTGTTCTATCACACCAGAGAAAATCATCTAGCAACGGAGATGCTTCGAAATATCAACATATTACTGACAGCCGTACTGACCTCTGACCTAGCAAAAAACCTTGACAAAAACATTGTATTCTATTAGCGATTTTTTCGTAACGATTGTTCTTCGTGTGCCGGCCTGTTAACTGGAGATTAAGCAGCGGGGCGTCTGTTTATAAAATAATACTTGTAATAGTTTTATGTACTAATATGCTATTTGTTTCGTAATTGTTTGGGATGGGCGCGTAGTAGGCCAATCGGATTGGATTTATCTATTAAAATTAACTATACACACGATACAAATTTTGTAGAATCAATTTGTTATTAAACACATACACTTTCCGGAGCCAACTGATCACTTATTCAACCAGAGTTATTCCAGTGGATCAGTGACGAAGGGTAAAATAATTAAAAGTGGCTTCCACCGCTAGTTTATTTGACTGCTTATGTTTAATTTTATACATTATTTTATATGCAACCGACAATAATACGAAAAATAAATTATTTTACGAAAACAGAATTAAAATTGAGGCCGCAGTTCATGTTTTATATATTGGCATGAGCAAAGGTAAATCTCACTATCACCCTCGCACGCGTGCGCCGTAATGGCATAACCTGTCTTGTGACGTCACAAGATATGTTCTTGCATCCTTATTCTGCAATTTGACAACTACCCCTTCCAGTTGATTTAAATGGCTTCTAACTAGTTTATTTTTGACTTGATTTATAAAAGATTTTTGGGGAATGTTAAAATAATAAAAATAATCAAGTCAAACACCGTATTGTGGACGACACCGCATTTTTTTTAATAAGAGCTTAGAGAACTTTTTGGCGGGAAAAAATTCAACACTCGAGAAGCAATATAAAATGCCTTAGAAGAGTTTGTTGCAATTTAATTTTTCATACCAAAAATTTATTAATACGTTAAACCCGCAGCCGTGGGGATTCACCCATTGAATTAGTCGTGATGACGCCACGGTTGGCATTTTCAGATTGAATGGACAATTTTTTTTTTATATAGGAAAGGCCGGCAATCGAGCAAGTGGGTCACCTGATGGTAAGTGATCTCCACCGCCCATATACACCCACAATACTAAATGAATTATGGGTGCGTTGCCGACCTAAAAGGAAAGGGATAATTAAGGGATTGGGAAGGGGAGGGGGTTTGGGCCTCCGGATATCTCACTCACCGTACGAAACGCCACTCTATATAATATTATGACATCCTATCATCAAAGCAAAGAACCAGCTCTGCAATATGTTATATTCGACACAATTCATTCATATTCCTCATTCATCACATTTTAACAATGACTAATGAATACTACTAGAAGAGCTGTTTAGAAGTAAAATTGCGTCGCATAACGCGAGAGTTTGACAGCTCACAAACAGGGAGCGCGAAAGGGGTTCTAGTTTTGAGTAAGCGAGAGGGTAATATTGAGTTACGGTCAATTGAGCGCAACTTAGTGGTACAAGGTCTATGTACCGCGCAGCTTGTCTAGTAGTATACATTAAACTCTTTGCATTTTAACCTCGAGTTTAGAGTCAGCCATAGTACGAAAATAAAACGCTTCAAGTCCAAGCAACGTTTAAATGTCAATGCATTCACGGTCTTTAGATAACAAGCTGCAGTATTTCTTTTTTAAATCTAAATGACGAGACGAGCAGGTCGCTCGCCTGATAGCAAGCGCCACCCATAAATACAAGCAACGCCACAGAGAACTTTGAATTACAAAGCACTGCATGGCACTGGATTGTGTTCGTCCGCCCGAGACATAAGTCATTAAGTCTCATAATGCCCAGTAATTTCACTGGCTTCAATTCCTACAAACCGGAACACAATAGTGCTTACATGCATGCATAGTTGCTTGGCGGCAGAAATAGACAAAGCGGTGGTACCAACCCAGACGGCCTCTCGCATACGAGCGACCTACCACCTTGTATATATACCACCATATTGCATACCTCGTATGTATCATTTGTAGTAAGTAACAGTTATTGTATATACTAACAAAAGCCTTAAAACTAAAATGGCAGTGGGCCGGACATATCTCACGTTTTAGCGACAAAAGGTGGACCATACGAACTACACAATGGAGTGGCCAAACAGGAAAAAGAAAAGTTAAAGAAAAAAGGCCACATAGACGGTGGGCTGATGATATTATAGAAAAATCAGGTAAAGATTGGGCGACTGTAGGCAAAGACAGAATACTCTGAATGAAATTGGAGGAGACCTTTACCCAAGAAGGGGTCCATATCCATAGTTCATAAGAAAACTAATAATTCTAACACCTAGTTTCTAAATAAACTTACTAACTATAACCAGTAATAACAATTAAATGCAACATAAGGATATGGAAATAAACGGGCTTATTATTATTAACAGTTATTGTAGAGAGATAAATGCGCCAACGTATTCCGAGCGTTTTTAATAACGCTCCTGGCATAGCTCTCTTCAGCGTCGCATCACATCGATCAGAAATAATGAATGCGTCGATTGTTAGCCTTACCGACACCGCGATACGAGTGTTGTGAGCGCGGTAATGAATTCCACTCGATTGTACCCATCGATCATTATTTTAAATCGATTGTTCTCATCGCGAATGGAAACGTAAATAAACAAGTGTTGACATGATTACATCTTGTAAGCGATCATTGGGAACTGTTAATTTGAAATTAGCGGAAGTTGACTTTTTTTAATTGGCGTGGAGTTACGGTATCGGTGCCTGGCGGATATCAAGCTGAGAAACAAGTATTCGCTAGTTCAATATTTGCAATGAACCAGAAATGTTAAATTGCGTGTGTGATTATTTTTTTAAAACACTAGGGGCTTTGCCCATGTTTTTCCAAAAAACATAAAATAAAGAAAAAAACTTAAAGTCCGACGAATATGAGACATATCTTACTCTCTTCCCCACATTATTCTGCATCGATTGGTATCGGTCTCGAACCCATACCCCCAGCGGTTTCGGAGGAGATAGCGTGACAAGCTTTTGGCAGCGGCGGCGGCGCCAGTTACTTTTTTTTAGAATAGAGAGAAGAGACAAACATATGTTTTTTTTTTGCAGCTATTTGTGAAGCTTATTTAGGCTAATAGCAAACGTTAATCCAAAAAAAAATAAACCAGCCAAGTGTTATTCGTACTCGCCCACCGTGGGTTCCTTACCCTTAAATTCTACCGTTCATATTTTTGTTATTTGTCAGGATACACAATACATACATATGCACTCACGCCTGTAATCCCCGAAGGGGTAGACAGAGATGTAACCAGTACACGTAGGTGTGGGAAATAAGCTCGGCGAAATGTGGATTTCGCCTAACTTATTTCCGTCCCATTATGCAATAGGGGGCGAGCTTATCGCCACACCGGGTACAATTCCAGACTCCGGGCTGATACTACGTGTATTACGTGATAGAAAATCCCAATAGCAACTTTTATCCAGCCCAGGGATCGAAAGCGAGACCCTGAGGTCAGCAGTCGTACCGCGTACCTACGCATACTGCGCTACCGGGGCAATCAGTCATTGTCAGGATATGTCAGGAGAGACGGACCGACGTATTTTCCCACCGGGCTTCGTTTGGGTGCTACGAAACCCTAAAACTTACTCTTGTAGGGTCCATTCAAGAAATTATTACTGTAACAAAAGCTGTTATGTACTTCATAACTTCACACATTGCAAACATTTCGTGAACCGAAACTGGGTTACAAACATTTATTTGTATGACAACTTCATTTGACACGGAGACCGATGTACGCAGATAGGCGCAATATCAACCAAAACAGAGATAGCATCTTTTATTGCACGAAAAAAAGGTTTATCTACACAGCATTCGAATTTAAACCTTAAAATGATTTAGATAAGTTTTAACTTCCTTCTGCACGTGTCAAAGCACGGTGTTGTAATTAAAAAATAATCGTGCCTGTAATTATGGTTGAAAACTGGCTCCGCCGACGATCCGACTATGGCCTATGGCCCAAGACGTCTGGAGTGGGCCACCTTTCGAAACCACGTATTTTGAAATATGGCTACCTGAAAGGCAATGCGGGTCATATGATTTTGGTTTTTATTTTACATGTTATTGCAATAACAGGAAAAAGCTGCGATGAACTTACAACACGGATTGACTTGCCTTTCATAAATACTTTTGGTCGTAACTCTTACCCAGTTTATTTTATCAATAAACTAACTTACACGTGACCTTACGAGTGAATGAGGCCAAAGAGGTATGCAAGATTTGAAGCAAGTGGAAATCCGTTGTCTCTGCATACCCATATGGGAAACAGGCGTGAGTCTATGTATGTATATACGCGTGACCTTCAAACTGTGTTCTGATTGGCTCATTTGTGCGATCTCTTTCATATTTTTATGCCCATATAGACAGACGAGCAGGCGGTCTACCTGATGGTAAGTGGTTACCGCCGCCCGTGGACCTCAGCAATGCCAGGGCACAACCAAGCCGCTGCCTACCTGCTGTCTGGAGAATCAAACTAAGATCCTTTATTGAAAATGCCCTTTAGTCAACAAGGTAATTAATGTAGGTACTGAACAAACAACGTTAATTAATGTTAAGAGTTTCTTGTCCGTTCTTCTCTAGCGAATCAGACTTCCGAACTGGTGGTAGAGTTACTCGTAAAGTTTGACTGAATCTAAACAATGTATAACATTTTATGTATTCAATAAATATTTAGATTTGGTTTGATTAATTATTAGTTAATAATTTCAAAAACCAACTTCAAAACCCTAATGGTGCGTTTGCTGTTTTCCGGTGAGAGGATTTCCGTTTTCCCTCGTACTCCATCATCAGATGTTAATTAAAATATGGGACAAACCTCAAAGTAAACATTATCGATATATAAAGAAAGAAAGTATTGTTTTTGTTTATACAAGAACAATCATCAATATCGGTCCACATTTTATGTATGTACAACGATATACCCCCGCCAACTGTGGACAGATTTTGTTGAAAAAATATCATTCGAAAGAGTTTTGTTAAAATTTATTTTATTTAACTCTGTTGAAAAGGTACTCAACATGCCCAACATCATTTTGGTCCATTCACCTATCAAATCTGATACAATTTTATCTTCTTAGAAATGTGGTATACGGTTCTTTATTTATTATATTCTAATAAAGCTTCATCAAAAGTTTAAATATTAATATTCCATGCATCAGTAAAACTATAACATGTATGATCCACATAGAGGTCCAAATATTGAAGTCAATGACCCCGACATCGTGAATGATTAATTAGGTGTGGAGAGAAGGCGTGCTGGTTGCGAAGTTTTGTAAAACAACTGACAGTACGAAAAAAAAACAAAAATCAGTTATATTTATATCATTATACATTTCTTTGTGATCCGTGGTTCTCGTGACTGAGTAATTATAAGTAATAATTGGATCTATGTTTTTCTAATTTCATATATATTCTTATTTTTTTTATGAATTATATTAAATGCGATTAAAATTAATAGTATTTTCATACATACGCACTCACGCCTATAATCCCCGAAGGGGTAGGCAGAGGTGTAACCAGTACACCCACATTTCGCCGAGCGTATCTCCGTCCCACGATGTGATAGGGGGCGAGCCTATCGCCATACCGGGCACAAATTCCAGACTCCGGGCTGATACTGAGCATTCCGTAATAGAAAACCCCCAATACCACTTTACCCGACTCGGGGATCGAACCCGAGACCTTAGCATTAGCCTCAATCGTAACGCGAACGCATTACAACTGCGCCACCGAGGCAGTCTATTAGTATTTTCATAGTATTTTCATGTTTTTTTATATATTTTATCCTTTTTTTAAAATACGTAATAGGCACGCGTTTGGCCACTATCTCGCCTGATGGTAAGCGATGATGTGGCTTAAGATGAAGCACTTGCCTAGCATAAAACGTATCACTCGCGACTTGACGACACCCAGATTATATTTATCGGGGAACAAAGACTCCGGCAACTTGTTCCACAACTTGGCAGTCTGTATGATGAAGGTGGAGGGCAAAGCGTTTGGTGCGCGTTTTGGGAACGTCTACCATAAATGGGTGGCATTTTGTCGTGTCTCTGGTCGTCCGATGATGGAATGGGGAGGTGGGAATCAAATTATGCAGTTCCGCTGCACACTGTCCAAAATGCATCCGATAGTAAGCTGATAAACAGGCAACTTTACGCCGATGTTCAAGGCTCTGAAGCAGAGACTCAACAAGGGTGTCGCTGCCTATCAGCCTCTTGGCACGTCTCTCAATATTCCAGCTGGTATTTGGCCGACCCATATGTGCGAGCAGTACTCCATGCACGATCGAACTTGCGCTTGGTATAGCATCCGTTTTAATTTTCACTTTTTGAACTTAAAAAGATTGGATAATTCTGGGCTTTGTGTATAAAAAAACACATAATATTTTTACATAATAAACAATAATGAACAGACATTATGAAAGATTAATTTGTCCATAATTTTATTTCCATCTTCAATTTTTTATAGATACCACACACGAATACCTGTTCTTTCGACAGCTGAACGTTTTATGAAATCCATAATACATGGTGTCCTAATTAAAGACCAAAAATTGCATATTACTACAGACACTTTATAATGGACAACACAATGTAAAAATCGACTCTATTGCTATTCCAAAGGGGTTTCAATTAACTTGTTTTATAAATAAGTGGTTAACCAACGAAACGTACAATTACCGAAGTTTCCAGAAACCATTTGACGCGTATTAATGTAATACAGAGGGTTTCACGGAGTAAGCGGGCAATTTGGTCGGACTATCATCACTTTTGTATACAGATTGATGTGTTAAAGAGATTCATCTTTCATTTAGTAATTTGAATCGAGCTCACTAACTCGAAAATATTACACATAATATGTTTAGAGGCTTAGAATAACTACTTACAGAAGGTAGATGTCCAAACAAGGCACACTCACATCACAATCGTAAGATTAAAATTCGCTAAGTGTGATGTGTTTACTTGCAATATCAAGCACACAAACGCAAAATAAATGTCAGCTAAAATATATTTTCCTACGATTTGGTCATTTGTAGATGGGCAAGTGAGGATCATAAACATAATATGGTGAGTAGTTATTAGTATGATCAATTGAACGGCTTAATTTTCGTGCGTGTACTTAGTTTCTATAAGTTGTCATTCTAAGGTTTAGGTGATTAGTTTTAAAAGGTTATTGTGTTTTCAATCACAAAATGACCCTTAACTGGTGCTCATTGTTTTAAGATTTTGTTTATCAAACATAAAATCTATTTATAAATAAATGCTCATGCAATTTTTTTAAGTACTTTAATTAGCTCAAATATATTGGAAAAATAATTACATCCGTAATATTTCTCATCAAACATCACACTGTATACAGGTTGTAGTTAGCAACACTCATACCGACGACGTCAGACTACGGGCGGAAAGATATGTAATGGTATTTTAATTTGTTGCCACACTTAAATATTGTTTCTATGTGGTAGTTTTTGCTCATTGTTAACGTTCGGGGTTAGCGGTACATTAAATTACTTGTAAAATAATATTCAGTATGAAATGATGCATTATTAACTGCGGTCTTTTGAAGCTTTTTATTATGTAAGTGTTTTTAAGTTCATGGACCAGACTAAATAAGATGGATGACCTATCGGCTCAATACTATGTTAATACAACTCATTACTATATTTTATGAATAAAGAATAAAATAATAAATGGTTTAAATTATTGTATCGATTGGTTTACTGGCAGCGTACACATATGGTGTGAAATTGGTGAGGTCCTCCTAGTTATTTCCAGATAGGGCAATTAAAAATTTGTATTTTAAAATTGTATTTTACGATTTGAAAAAATTCACTTGATTTGCCTGGTTTAAGAATTTATGCCCGAGATAATGATGAGCTCGCCCGTTATCACATGATGTGACAGAAATAGGCTTGGTGGTTCATGGGTGCACGAATTGTGCATCAGCCTACCCCTACAGGAAAAACGTGAGTGGGACAAATGAGAGGTCTATTACTGCCGTTTTTTAAGACCCGTCTGAATGCTTCCCTTCATTTATGTTTTTTAATTTGTAAAACCTAAGTTACAACATTATTTTTATACGTCGGAACATCTTTTCGTTCCGATCCACATCGTACATCATAAACTTTGAACTGACAAGGCCATAAACAAGCAAACAAAGATCTTAAAAAAACTTAAGTGCATGCACAACAACCTTTTGCAACACTGACCTTTGCTCAACAAAAAAAAAAATGACATGACTGACGTGCCTCGATATTGCCAATATAAAAAACAAGTGTTACAAAAACATTTCTTTAATTAAAAAAAAGTAAATAAATATAAAGTGTAGCAATAAAAACAAAATTACATTTTTTATTTACACAAAAATACGCAAGGTTTATGGCGGTGCAACAATTAATTCAGAATGACCTCCACACATCTCGACCCGAGCAAATAAACTTTTATTTATTCAAATACAAACGATTCGTTACAGATAATTGTACATGTAATTTCAATGTAACAGTTTCACAACATTGTAATTTTTACTTGGTAAACACCGGCTTGCTAGGCCTTGTCGGTTCTAGAGGTTTGAAATGCCTATGTAACGCAATAATTAAATCCATCGACTTTTCGGGTAACTAGATAAGTTAGACTGCCTCGGTGGCGCAGTTGTAATGCGTAGGCGTTACGATTAAGCTAACGCTGAGGTCTCGGGTTCGATCCCCGGGTCGCGTAAAGTAGTATTGGGTTTTTCTATTACGATATGCTCCGCATCAGCCCGGAGTCTGAAATTTGTGCCCGGTATGGCGATAGGCACGCCCCTATCACATCGTGGGACGGAGATATGCTCGGCGAAATGAGGGTGTACTAGTTACACCTCTGCCTACCCCTTCGGGGATTACAGGCGTGAGTGCGTATGTATGGACAAGATAAAGTTATAAAAACAATAAATACGTGCAGCTGGAAGATCAGAATCTTTTAATGATATTGCATTTTTTGAACGTTGCCTAAAATAACTACGAAATATACCTTATGTATTTACTACAATTGACAAAGCTTTTCTTTCTGTCTAGCTGGCGTCAACTCAGCTTAATGCCAGGTTCGACTTCTCATCATGATTTAACGCTGGATTTGATATGTGAGGCGACCCTCACACTTGACCTCCACAATCCGCAACGAGAACAAAGTTTCGTCATTGCCTCGTCTGTTAATTACCAGTACCATGTGCAAATATATTTCGCAATAAACATACAAATTAAAAACAACAATCATTTCGGAATATACCAATAGAAATTAACCTCATACGTGACACGAGCAACGATTGTTCCACCCACGCACACATGAAATAAAATCGACCTCGGCTGACATTTCTCATTACAACCATAATCTATGTAATTCCTATAATCACGGGCCTTTGTCATAAACAATGGGGTGAAGTTTTTGATAAATCACATGACGCAATAACAGCCTGCCAATGACTGCCTCGGTGGCGCAGTTGTAATGCGTACGCGTTACGACTAAGGCTGACGCTGAGGTCTCGGGTTCGATCCCCGGGTCGGGTTCAGTGATATTGGGTTTTTCTATCATGAAATGCTTAGTATCTACCTGGAGTCTGGAATTGTGCCCGATATGGCGATAGGCTCGCCCCCTATCACATCATGGGACGGAGATACGCTCGGCGAAATGTGGGTGTACTGGTTATAACCAGGTATACCTCTGCCTACCCCGTCGGGGATTACAGGCGTGAGTGCGTATATATGTATGCAATAACAGCGACAGCCTAGTGGAGAGTAGAACGGAATTTTGAATTAGAATTTTGTTATTTAGGATTGTGGAGGATTTTTTTTATAGCAGAGTCCGGCAAACGAGCGAATGGGTCACCTCATAGTAAGTGATCTCAACCGCTCATGAAAATCAACAATACCTGAAGAATTATGAACGCGTTACCGACCTTAAAGAAAGGGATAATTAAGGGATTGGGATGGGGAAATGAATTTGGGCCTCCGTATATCTCACTCTCTTTATGAAACCCAAAAGCAAGCTGCTACTTTACGTTGGTTTTGAGACAGTGGCAACAATCCGGTTGAGCCGGTCCATTCATACTATAGACAAAACTGTCTACAGCATGACTCTACCACTCAAAGCAATAAGTATATGAAGTCTAAAAACCTGCAGTAGGCCAGGATAGTAGACTAAAGGCTAACCCTTCGTAAGGCTCGTGCCCAGAAGTAGGACAGTATCATACTAATATTATAAATGTGAATGTAAGTTTGTTTGTTACGCTTTCACGCTAAATCACTGAATCTACTTTGATGAATTTTGATGTCGAGATACGCTTTCACGATAAATCACTGAATCTACTTTGATGATTTTTGATGTAGAGATAGATGGGACCCTGGAGACAGTTATAGGCTACGTTTTATTTCGGGAAAGTCTATTCACGCGGGCGAAGCCACGAGCAAAAGCTAGTATGCTATATTACCACGTGACGCAAGGGTCTTGCGTCACTGGTCGGTACAGACACGCCGCGCCGGCGAGTCTGTCGACTCTCGGTTGCAAAATCGAGCGCGATTGTTCGACCAGCTGGGAGGGTTGTGTGTTTTTTGTACAAAATGATTGATTATAAAGTTTTATGTCAATACAGAGGAATATTTATTGTTAAAAATAATTTAAATATTAGAAGTTTTAGCATATCATTGCGGATTACTTAGGTCTAAACAAGGAAAAAACTTTTTAACTTCCAACCCTAACAGTACAAATAACTAAGCTGGACTGAAGTAAGTCACTTCATCATCTACTCCTTCCTTCATACTTTAATATCTGACAGCAATAGCCGCAACACCTTTTGTGACTATATGCAGGCTGGCCAAGTTATTAGCAAGTAAGCACACTTTACAAGCGGTAGTCACGCTGTAGGCAGTTCTGTCTACAGAATGAATGGGCCGGCTCAAACAGGTTGCTACCACTGTATCACAGAAAATCGACGTGAAGTAGCAGCTTGCTGTTGCGTTTCGTATGGTTAGTAAGATATCCGGAGACCCAAATCAATATCCGGAGACCCAAATCGATATCCGGAGACCCAAATCGATATCCGGAGACCCAAATCGATATCCGGAGACCCAAATACTATTCCTTCTCAATCCATTAGTTATCCCTTTCCTTTAAGGTCGGCAACCGGTCCCTGATTATTCTAGTATTGCGGGTATTCATGGGCAATAAAGATCTCTTATCACCAGATGACCCATTGGTTTGCCGATCTATTCTAAAAAAAAGCGTGTGTTCTACGCCAATAAGCCCTGATCAAGTCGCGGTCTTTCCACAATTATCAGGCAATCCCATCAAAAATATGGCTTCAAACAAGAAGAAAAAATCACGGTAGGCAGCGGCTTGGCTGTACTCTGGCATATCTGAAGTCATTGGGCGGCGGTAATCGCTTAACATCAGGCGGGCCGCATGCTGGTCCCTCTACCTGGCCAATAAAAAAGGGTGCTAAAGTAAGCTACGCTTGTAGAACTTTGTATACTATTATTTCACCCGAATAATGTGAAAACTTTGTCCCTTTTTTAACAGAGTTAAAAAAAGGAGGAGGTTCTCAATTCGGCGTCTTTTTTTTTGCTTATTATGTATGTACATAGATTTCTCCGCCAATCGTGGACCGATTTTGTAGGACAAAAAATCACTCTATAGAGTTTAGCTGCGATGTGGCCCCATATAAATTTGGTTCAGATCTGATGACGGAGTACGGAGAAAAAAAATAAAACCTCAACGGACAACAGTACACTCGTCGCGATTGTGTTATTGTATTGGAATTTACATACTATTGCTGTACATTGAAGTCGGTTTCTAAATTTTGTTAAACGTTATATTATTACAGCCATCTTTTTGGTAGGATTTTCTAACAGTCTTTGCGTTGTAAACCATAGACAACGGACTCGGTTAAGCTTTCTGAAACTTCTATTACGCAAAAAGCGAACAAAGGATTATACAAATTGATTTTACAATTAAACAGCATAATTGATTGACGCGTGCTGTTACAAAATAACAGGAGTTTTTGTTTAACAGTCAGCTGACAATTCGCATGTAACCGAAGATTAATCGATACAGTCAGTTTGACAGATACATTTTTGCAAGAAAGTCTGTGTGATTATCAGACGAAAAAGAATATTAAAATATTTTAGCGTAACTAAAACAATTCGTCGTCTGTACCACGGTGCTCTGAAGAATTGTTTGACATTATCCCATCTTCACCTTTCCATAACAGAACCACGCGTTTGTAGCTTCGTAGTCTCCTTCCATCTCGGCTCGAAGTTCGAAAAATCCGGATATCTCACTCACCGTACGAAACGCAGCAGCAAGCTGCTACTTTACGCCGGTTTACTGTGAGACAGTGGTAATGACCCGAACGAGCCGGCCCATATACAAGTGTCTACAGCGTGGCTCTACCACTCACTCGTCGTTTTAAGCGTGTTTTAAGTGTTAGACTAGTTTTTTTGAAATCTATGAACCTCAAGTGACCGCTGACCCAAAAAGGGTCATAACATATGATGCCGGCACACGTGTCGGTCAACATCTCATGACAGACAGCGGTACGGCTCGGCGGCGGCCGGCGCGGCGTGCTGTATGCCGCTCGATCAATCACCAGCCACCGCGCAACAGAAATGCTCGATTTTGACATTTGCAAGTTTCGAGTTGCGTCACTGGTTGTCTGCCAACCCGCATTAGGCCAGCGTGGTGGACTAAAGCCTAATCCCTCTCATTCAGTAGAGGAGGCCCGTGCCCAGCAGTGGGACGTTATATAATACAGGGCTAGTATTATTATTATTTTTTTTATAGTCCCATTATAGCCTGCGTAATATATCCACCACGCTGGCCTAATACGGGTTGGCAGACTTCACATACCTTCGAAATTATTATGGAGAACTTCTCAGGTATGCAGGTTTCCTCACGATGTTTGCTTCACCGTTAAAGCAAGTGATAATTAACAATTAATGCATGTATGCACTTAGGGCTGCTTTCGAACCTGCGACTTTCGTCTCGACAGTCCATACCACTCCCCGCTGAACTATCACTGCTTCCAAAAAAAAATATACCTAACAATAAATAAAACAGTCTCAAAAAAAAACTCAAGGGCTAAAAAACCACTTGGTAGCACCAAGTGGTTTTTTAGTTTTACAGTTAAGTAAATGATTGATACCACCGACCCAAAATTGTTAATTTACATACGCCTGTAATCCCTGAAGAGGTAGGCTGAGGAATAACCAGTAAGTCCACATTTTGCCGAACTTACTTCCATTTCCTATCATATGATAGGACCCGAGACCATCGCCATACCGGGCACAATTCCAGACTCCGGGCGGACACTAAGCATTTCGTGATAGAAAACCCTAATATCACTTTTACCTAACCCGGAGATCGAACTCGAGGCCTCAGCACAGCAGTCGTACGGTCACTTTAATTTATTTTAGCTTATTAGTTTTTGAATCGGTTCACTGTGATTTATCGATTCAAAAAATCACAGTGAATATGAGATGCCCGGAATTCGAATTTGTTGAAAAATGAACCGAAATATCTATAAGCATCTGACAGTACAGTCAGCCCCAATTATGCTTTATCTAAATTTCTATTTCCGGTACATAAACATTGCAATCTTAATTTCGCAACAAAACTAAGTTAAATTAACGCAATCTTGATGGTTGAAGGCAATAGTGGTTGATACAACATTCCTGGTTGCTAGTTGAAGAATTTGGAGCCGGTTCACTTGCCTAATACATCACCTGGTTAAAGCATGGTTTAAGATTTAAGCAGAATTAAGATAAATAGTGATGGAGTTAACATTCTTTAGTTTTAGATACCTAAAGTCCTTCCTATGCGAGAGGTCGTCTGGGTTGGTACCGCTTTGTCTTTTTTTCGCCGCAAACTAGCAGTATGTAAGGACTATTGTGTTTCGGATTGAAGGATATTGACGCCAGTGAAATTACTGGGTATTATGAGACTTAACATCTTATGTCTTGGGGTGACAAGCGCAGTCTAGTGCCATGCAGTGCTTTGAAATTCAAAGTTCTGTGTGTTGTTGCTTCCGTTTACAGGCAGGCATGGCGCTTACCATCAGGCGAAGCGACCCGCTCGCTCAGTCATTGAGACTGATAAAAAAGACATCTTTATGCCAGTAATACACATGCCATTAAAAGGGTTATTTCTGCAATTTCATATATATTTCAAATCTTTGACCAAGAATTTGCATTACATCGTTTAATCGAAATATGTTAATTTCAACTCATGTTGTAAGTTATAGGTAACTAACAATAATGCGTATATTAATATATCAATCACACATGATTTCATCAAACTCAGGGAGCGTCTGTAAATACTTAATGTGAGAATAATTATAGCAGCAAACACGCCTCAATAACATAATATACATCCAATATTTGTTCAAACAAACAAACATTGGCGGCCAAATATTGCCATAACAGTTTGAGTTTAATAACCCCGGATTCCGAGAAGTTTACACCAAGAGTAAAAGCTGGACACACAAATTGGCCTTCAACATGTTGGAGCGAAGTGTTAAGGGACCCATCATTTCGGTAGCCGAAAACGAGCAAAACTAAAAACGTTATTAAGGGCCCGGCCGAATTTTACCCATCAAAGGAGGGTTGAAAAAACGGTTTTACGAGCGTATGCGCACGCGCACGGTTAACTTTTCGCCGCGGTATCGCTTTTTATTTTTATTAATTACTCAAATTGCAGGTGTACGAAGGTAAGGTTGTAAAGTCATTTTAATTTGTATTAAAAATGTTTTTGGGCTTTTTGAGTGACTGGTTAATTTTTGGATGCCATTAACATTGTGTACATGGAGATTGATAAATGAAATAAAAATTAAATCAAAAATGCAATTGCACGGATCTTTTACTGTTCACTGTACCCAAGTTAAAACATTTTATACCATAGGCAGGCGGCAAACGAGCAAGTGGGTGTCCTGTTGGTGATGATTCTAATCACTGAACCTCAATGGTTTTTCCAATGAAGAGATATTTTTTTTTTAAATTGAAATTTATAAATCCGTTGTTCCATAATTTGCCATTATTTGAAGTATAATTAATAACATACAAAAGCATTTTCTTAAATCATAGTGAAGTCGCTGTCATAATGTACATGTACAGACAGACAACTAATAATCCGAGTGTACACTCAGGCACATATTAATTTATTCAACTGTCAAACACAGGCCCCGCACACGATACATCGAGCGATCGGTGAGCGATCGCCGAAGCAAAATTCTCGTCTAATTGTCCGTTGACCTAAAGGAGATTGCTTTTTGTTGTCCATCCGAGGTGGTCTTGATAAATGGGGGGAATCCGAACAATCATGTTTTTGTTCACGACGAATCCCGGCTCCGTTTCGATGTCGCTTTTAAAGACTTTATTTAGTAGCTATATTACGTATGTGATGGAGGCAATTGTTGAAGAAGAATTATGACCGCGAATAAATAAATAAATAAATACACCCAACAGTCACACATATAGTCCTGACCCCACACTAGGTAAACCTGTGTCGTGGGTATCAGAAACTACGAGGGACTTGCGGTCCCACAACACCCAGACCCGAGACCAATATTTGTGGTTCACACAAACATTTGTCTCAGTGTGGGAATCGAACCCACGGCCTCTCGCTTCGCAGCCGGCTACTCGCCCGCTGCGCCACGAAGACTGTCAAATGAATGTAGTTTTGATAAACAGTGTTTAAATATTTTTTTATTTAAAGAGCTGAAGTTTCCACGTTTTAGCAATAAGATTATATAAATTAGAAAATAGTAATATTAAAACCCTTCTTCGTTGATAGTACACGATAGCTAGTTATAAACATTGTTATCAGCATATAACAATTGGGTACAAATTTGAAGAAAATTCTAGGTCATAAGTTCGTAGGGCCATAGTCGTTGATGGAATCGTATCTGATACATGTTTGTATCATGGTGGAAAGCATACCAGCGGCTCGTTTAGGCGCATCACCTTCCTGACGACAGTAAAGTGACGCACTGTTTCTTGACGCTCGACAATAAATAAATAAACAGTCACACACATAATCCTGACCAGTGATAATAACGTTTGTGTCGGTGCGGGAATGGAACCCACACGGCCTCTTGCTTCGCAGCCGGTTACTGGCCTACTACACTGTCAGAAAGCTAATTATTAACGCTAACATAACCCCATTAATTGGACGGTGCCCGGTACACATGAGTTTGACCATCAAAGTAATTACCGCACATCGCGTGTCTCGTTCAGATACTCTTACAATATAAATACAGATGGCATAGTCAGGTTGATTAAAAATCAGTAAAAAAAAATCTGATGGTAAGCGAATTTTATCTTTATTATTCTGTTTATGCTTGCCCATAATCAGAAGCAATACCACACAACGGTAGGCAGCGGACTGGCTGTGGCATTGCTGAGGTCCATGGGCGGCGGTAACCACTTACCATCAGGTGGGTCGTAATAAAAAAAGAACACAAAACTTAGGGAGTCACAAAGCACTGTATGGCATTGGACTGCGTTCGTCAGCCCGAGACATACGATGTTAAGTCTCATAATGCCTATTAATTTAATTTCAATGTCCTTCAAACCGAAAAAAAACAATGCCTGCATACTGCTATTTAACGACAGAAATAGACAAAGCGTAAGTTAACTCTAAAAAACGCCGACTAAAATCGCATGTTCGAATTCAATCTCCAAGTCTCTTCTTTTTGTAGTTACGTTGCGTGTTTATTGATTAATAATCTGAGTATTCGCTGAAGAATTTCGGAGGTACCTAAATGAAGTTTAAATCCTACTTCTTCATAAGTAGAGCAAGGCAGTGGATATCATTGGTAATGTACCATATCCATTAACATAAAGTTAAAGGAAAATCTTCACCAGCTTATTAGTTAAATACCATTTTAACCCATCTATACCACCTCGTTTGCGGCGTTCATGACCCCAGACGCTTTTGATGCTGTAATATAAGGTTTTTATTAAATCAACGTCAGACATCCATTAAAGGTTGCCCCCGGACAAAAGACGGCAATCAATCACATGGAGATACCGACATACCAGGGAAAACACGAAAAATAGAGTTGACTCGTTGGTACCTAATTTAAATTAGACAAGTTTATATTTTGAGAAACTCTACTTTGTATGCACATGTCGGGTATTTTTAATTTGGGAGGTGTTAAGAAAGGTTGGTTTCATGCACCACGGAGGTCGGTATTGACATAACATTAATATTCTGCAACAAATTTCAGTGTTTGAAGATCATTTATAATTTTTATGAATTTTGAAGAAGTCCCGGATAATTGTAAAATATTTCAGCAACTGCGCAATATAAATTACTAGTTTTTGCTCGCGGCTCCACCCGTGAAACAAGTCACAAGACGAGTAGTAGGTCGCTCGCCTTATGGGCTCTCGTATTCGAGACCTACCTAGTAAACAACTTTTGTGTATCACAAGGATTGAACCAATAATCCTTACTCCTTATGCATCTTTTTTTTTAAACTACTACTCTATATGAATTATCAAGTAAAAAAAATTACATCTAATCGTCGGAGTTGAGAATAAAAATGCCGCCACATTCAAAATTACCATTCCCAATCTCGCTTCGACACGCATTTTGAAATCCTTTTACTGTTTTCTGTTATTATCTGGGTGATCATTAAAAAATAGGAGGACTTTCATGTGTTCAATAACATAATTTTTGGAAATTATTTACGGTCATAGATCTAAGATATAAACGTTTAGACATGCCTGTGTATTCAATATGTATTCAATTGCGCGTTTCAGAGTGCTTGTGCGTAGTGAAGTAGAGAAGTATTTTTGATTTGAAAATTTCTTAAGGCGCGTTGAGTACTTTATGGGTGAACAAAATGCTTCCCATGATCTATATGTATACTGTGTATATATGTACATAGATATACCTCCGTGCGTTATTAGTATACATTATATATTTATTATTTATATATATTCAAAGAGTATAAGCTAATAATTTTGACGATACAATTCACAAGTTACTTAGTTTTCACTTCTATCGGCAGTCCCCAAAGATTTCCCCGCAAGATTTTTTGCTTTTATAATACATGATATTCAAAGGCTTACACAGGTCGTTAAAAAAATTATGAAATATACAATACTTCAGCTGGTTGATATGGTTACAAACCGTACTTAAAAATCTTTATAGCATGCAAACGCCAGAATCTCGGGAAAATTACCTGAAACCAAACAAAATGCATCATTAATTTAACATACTTATTGAAGGTAAAATGTGTTAAACGGGCGAACCAACACTCGCCAATAACACCAGCATTTCTATGAACATCCAGATATTTCTCAAAACTAACTTTAGACATCAAAAATAGCTCCAACACATTCCAGGACACGAAACCAAAACACCCAACCATTTCGTCCATTAGACGACATTTCTGAACGTTTTTACAGCGACATCAGTCGGGCCCTTAATTGCCGTGACTGTCACGGGGTAAAAAATTATACGCACTCTGGCGCGACTGAAGAATGTCCATTAGATCATATCGGGGGCGCTTGTGAGCACCGAAACGGACGAAAAAAGGTAGAGTCCTGCATAACCATAGATCTAAATATCACTAGATAGATGAAAAGTATTTCAAATGTATGGAAATCAAACGTGCACTATTTTGAACCTGCTGTGAGGTTACAAGATCAATTTACCATCAGGTGAACCAAATGCTCACTTGTTCACTTCTGCTACAAAAAAGTTTAGTGATGAGAAACACCGTTGGACCATTTTTGATGAGATTTTAGAATACAATTTTTTTAGTATTTGGCTGATGTCTTGATCTTTGATAACGGCGAGAGTAGAGTTACGGCCATTTTCAATAGTTTCTTAGTTTGATTATCCGGATAGATCTTTGTAATCAATCAAAGTAAGTAATTTGTATGCGTGACCTTCACACTATATTTTGATTGGCTCATTTGTGCTATCTATCCGGTGTGTCAATCTAAGTTAGTTTATTGGAAATGGCCATAAATAAGACGCCACGTGCGTGTGCTTATGATTTGACCCTATATTCAAATCATTTATTCCGTAAATGTGGTAATTAATATATGTTTTTCAATCTAGATGGCACGCTAGCATGGCTCATTATTTTGTCCAGAATTTCATTTTGCTTTTGGCACGCAACGCACACTTGCGTCGCGTCGTCTATTGGATCTACGTCTGTGGTCATACAGCAGTGGTAGTCGAAGTAATACATATGATCGATTGTAGCATAGGTTTGTGAGACTGCATTGATTGCGATACTCAATGGCCGTTACAATATGTAAAAACAAGCTCATGTAATGAGAATGGATGATTAATACTTTTTGCAAGGAATGCCTTTATACTAATGATTTCAACTTCCGTGGCGCAGTGGGCGAGTAGCCGCGTTGGATTCCCACACCGAGATTTTTTGTGTGACCCAAGAATATTTGTTTCAAGTCTGGGTGTTAATAACCACATTAACGGAACTATTTGCTAAAATCCGATTTCCGATGGTGGGGTCAAGCGCCAAACGCGAAGTGGAGGAGTCCGTAGGAAGGCGGGCCCCGAGCCTGTGGCTATTCTAACCCTATTATACTTTATGTACATTTCAGATCTTCACTGCGGATTATTGAACAGGGCACTAAAGCCGATATAATTCCGGACAGAAAGAGAAAGAATTTGGTTTAACGGAAAATAATAATATGTATATGCATAGTTGCGAATGAGTATTCAAAATATAGCGTAGAATAATAAGTAGTTAGGTAGGTTTATTTTTTTATGTTAAAATTATTTTATTTTCACCCACTCAAAGTAAAAGCCAAGTAAAAGGTAGTTTTTTACACTCTAACCACAAGCCAAGTCCTTTGAATAATCAATCATACAGACAAACATTGCCGAACTGCGCGACCGCAGACCGCGGGACAAAGCTTGCGCAATAAACAAATACGATAGTTCACTGAGCGATGCGTGACCGCTGCGCACGCGCCTAACACGCACTACCCCATTGGAGATGGATTTAGGAAGGAAAGCAGGGAGTTAGGGGCCCTCAGACGAGGTATAATGAGTGCTGTAATTGTGACAGATTAGGGGTTTATATTAAATCAGAAAAGATTATTTTTCATCTTGTTTTCTTTATTGATGCCCATAATATGGTCGTGTGACCAACCTTTACTTGCATTGCGGTCCTTTACAGAAAATAAATAATGATTAAATTACTTCAAAAATATTGCATTTGCACATCCCATTACCTTTGATGATATAAAATATTTTAGTATTCCGAAATAATCGCATGTACACTTTTACGCAATACTACGTGACTGTTCGGACTAACGCGTTTACAACGATATTAGGTACAATTTATAAGAACAACACTCACACCATCTATATTTTTGGAAATGAATATAATCTTTACGTGCAATGAGGATGCAAAATCTTTATAAACACACACTACCCCTTCAAATACCTAAATATGATAAGCTGATCCTGTAAAGTTCAAAATTACGATGGAGAAAGAATGTAGGTGGTGGAGATTGACTGTTTCAACGTACTTACACAATCCACAGACCACAAGATAAGACAATCCACA
Source organism: Mimas tiliae (assembly GCA_905332985.1). Classification (NCBI taxonomy): domain Eukaryota; kingdom Metazoa; phylum Arthropoda; class Insecta; order Lepidoptera; family Sphingidae; genus Mimas; species Mimas tiliae. Next base: position 2,407,461 of record HG995243.1, read on the forward strand.
AGAGAATTCACAAGACAAGTGTTTCTTTAGCCCCCACATCGTCCTCTGAATCCGCACCTGCCTGAACTATGAACCCGAATACAATAATCATCGATCATTACCCGAAGATTGATCATTTCGGTACCACAAAATAGCCTAAGGTCTGCAGTACAAATTTAGAAATAAATATTAATACAAATTGTACATATTTTATTGACATTCACAAATATGCTGTTTTGTTATTACATTTTGATTTTACAAGCTAGTTTGTTATTGTTAATGGTAATGGAAATAGACAGCCTCCGTGGTGCAGGTGACGAATATCCTGATGCGAATGGTCTGCGGGTTCGATTATTGTACCGAAACAAATGTGTAAACCGCAAATATTTGTTTACGGTCACTCTTTTTTTTAGAAGTGTACGATAAACAAGCAAGTGGATCACCTGATGCTGTGATCTCCACCGCCCATGAACATCCACATACCTGAAGAATCATGACCGCGAAAACTCGCACACAAATTGTGATTGCCGGACCTGAGAATTGAACTCAGGTACGCTGACAGGAAAAACTCAAGCCTTAAATGCAACATAGGCCCGATATACATTTTTTTTATTGCTCTAGATAGACAGACGAGCAGGCGGCCCACCTGATGGTAAGTGGTTACCGCCGCCCATGGACCTTAGCAATGACAGAGCACAGCCAGGCCGCTGCCTACGGTACATGAAACATGGTTGTCACAAAGCGATATTGAATCTACCCACACCACTAGGATGCTTATTAAAATCTATAAAATATATAAAAAAAATATATAATTACAGAAAAACCCCGTGTGAACGTATTGTGCCCTAAAAAAATAAATAAAAATAAGTCTAACGACATGAGAACTTTAAGCGATATCAAAAACCACAAGTCCAGCATTAAACGGAGATCCGAGGGCATACGACACTTCCTGCGGCAACCACAAGGGACGTTATTAAAATATAATGGCAAGCGTGAGTTCGCAGGATATGTTTAAAGGTTCCGTATGATACTTCATATTTTATATGCCTCTCCTGATAAATAAAATAAATAAATAAATACACCCAACAGTCACACACATAGTCCCGACCCCACACTAGGTTAACCTGTATCGTGGGTATCGGGAACTACGAGGAACTTGCGGTCCCACAACACCCAGACCCGAAACAAATATTTGTGGATTAGACAAACATTTGTCACGGTGTGGGAATCGAACCCACGGCCTCACGCTTCGCAGCCGGCTACTCGCCCACTGCGCCACGGAGTCTGTCATGGTACACGTCTGCGCATAAACAGACAAAACATGATACAGAACTTTGAATATAAAGCAAAGCATTGCACTGGATTACATTCGCCATCATGAGACATAAGTTATTAAGTCTTATAATGCTCAGTTATGTCACTGGCTTCAGTGACCTTTAAACTGAATCCTTACACACTGAAATAAACAAAACGGTGGTACTAGCCCAGACGGTCTTTTGCATACGAGGGACCTACGACCTTTGTAACAAAAAACTTGTCTGTCTAAGGTCTTAATTTTCAAACAACTTACAGACTTTGCCTCAATGTCTTTTACCCTGTTGCTATAAAAGGGACTGACATCAATTGTGCTGTTTTACCAGCCAATAAGCTTGCAGGCATGCCGTACGGCATGTGTTAGATTTTATTAAAAAGTAGACAAAAATTTAAGATAAGTGTTTTCTCCCTATATTCAATGTACTCTGTGCAATGATTGTTACCATGGAAACAGAATGAAAAGGTTCATAAGCGTAAGTAAGGGCCACAGTGTCAGGTGTTAAAATATGACCATACCTTTTTGTAGCACGTTGTATATTCGCCGATGCATTGTCGAGCTTCCCCTAAAACTAGTGGTGGAGTAGGATCTGCTTCAATCAAAACGTATCATAAGTATATCAAAGGCTTCACGAATTACACTGTGGAACTCTAAAGCTATACGTTAGTCTCCAAGGAACCCGATCCTGGCAGGCTAGTCGGCGCAACCGCACCGTACGTGACGGTAAAAAACCTTTTAACGATACTTCGGTACAGCCGAAGATTACACGCACTCGGACCGATCTGTGCAGACAAAAACTTCCAACGGCTACAGCACCATTTGGACTGGAGATTTTTTTTTTATAGCAAAGGCCATCGAGCAAGAGGGTCACCTGATGGTAAGTGATCTCCGCCGCCCATGTACACCCACAATACTAAAAGAATTATGGGCGCGTTGCCGACCTAAAAGGAAAGGGATAATTAAGGGATTGGGAAGGGGAGGGCGTTTGAGCCTCCGGATATCTCACTCACCGTACAAAACGCAGCAGCAAGCTACTACTTTACGCCGGTTTTCTGTGAGACAGTGGCAACGACCCGGACGAGCCGGCCCATTCGTGCTGTAGGACACAAGTGTCTACAGCGTGGCTCTACCACTCAAAAAGATATAGGTAATAGCCAAAATAAATATACTTTTTTATCTGACTCGGAATATCAGTGCAGACTAATTATAGTGCCCACCGTCGAAAGACGTTGCAGACCTGAATGATCAGCAGATTTTTTTTAGGGCATAGGACGTAAACGAGTAAGTGGCACACGATGGTAAGTGATCTCCACCGCCCATGTACTACGCCCACAATACAAAAAGAATCATGCGCGCGTTGCCGACCTTAAAGGAAAGGAATAATTAAGGGATGGGGAAGGGGGATTTGAGCCTCCGGATATCTCATTCACCGTACTAAAAGCAGCAGAAAGTTGCTACTTTACTTCGGTTTTCTACGAGACAGTGGTAACGACCCGGACGAACCAGCCCATTCATGATGTAGAAAAAACTGTCTACAGCGTGGCTCTACCACTCAAATGCCGGATTGAAGTGTCAGGATTCATAACTGGGGGGTTTCTGATTTGCCTGTCATGATTCTGAGACATATACCCCTAACCTATCATCAGAAGGTGTTATTTTGAGAAAACAAAACAACTAAGACGTTCCAAAATTAATACCATAAAATGGGATCTGCTGATAAGACCTCTCAAAATTACAAGGAAAACGCGAGACAAAAATAGGCCTAAAAGTAAGCCTAAAAGCGATGGATCGAAAGTGATTTATGCCAGTGATGCACGGCGTTCTCCTTTCATTACAACGATCGTAAAGCTCGTATGCAGATTCAATAATAAGAGTGCAGGAGCTGCGACGGGCACGTTTCGATCTTGTTTGTGTGAGGATGGATCGGCGAGCTGTAATTACCACGGATGCAAGATATACCGAAAAGATATTTTTTATAACAACAACAGGTTTTTATTAATACAGTTCGATGTAAACAATGAAGTAAATCATACTTTGAAATATGTTCTACGAGTGGTAGAGCCACTCTATTGACACTTTTGTCTACAGCATGAATGGGCCGGGTCGTCCGGGTCGTTACCACTGTCGCACAGAAAACCGACGAAGTAGCACTTTCTGCTGCGTTTCGTACGGTGAGCGAGATATCCGCAGGCCCAAATCCCCTCTCCTTCCCAATCCCTTAATTATCCCTTTTCCTTTAAGGTCGGCAACGCGCCCATAATTATTTTGGTATTGTGAGCGTACATGGGCGGTCACTTACCATCAGGTAACCCACTTGCTCGTTTGTTGGCCTATGCAATAATAAAAAAAAAGTTTCTAGTGTTTTTTCGTTAATTATTTCGTTAATCCGAATTAAAATGCACAAAAACTTACGAACCAATATACGCAAGGCAATACCATACAACTAGACGCAGTTCACAAGCCGGAAATCGAACTCCAAACACGTTAAACACAATTATTTATATCAGTGCGTAAGGACGTCACCGCACAGTGCACGCGCGCGGAGGGAAGTGATAAGTAAGCGATAATTAACAATGAATACACAGTACACACGCAAGTCAGAGGTGCATGTTCTTAAGGTCAGTTTCGAACTTGCGACATTTATACAGCAATCCATACCACTCCCCGCTGAGCTAGCACTGCTTTTTTGTTTTTGCTTCGCCTATTTTCTGCTCTATAAAAACAGGTCTCCATTCAGTAAACTGTCCTATCTGTTTTTTTTAGTTTATAAGCTCGTTACTGCGTGTGCATATACATATTCTACATTTAATCGTGTGATTATAACGCGGAAGATCACCAGAGCAATAACAAAGCGGCTCGAGACGAATCGAGTCGGATTTTAACAACTTAGGTTCCCTACACACTATCGTCGTATTCAAGAAATAAACCCGCCATAGCGAATCGCATTTCAGAGTCAGTCAGTAACTTCAAGCCAGTATAATTCTGGTGACCTCGAGAGATGCAATGTCTTACGATGGTGCCATTATACAATATGTAACACAAACCCTGTTGGCCCTTTCTAGGTCGTGAAGATAGACATATAGACAGCTTAATAAAAATAGTTAAATAAAAAAAAATGGACTGCACTGTACTTACCATCAGGTTCAGTGTAATTACTTTGCCGTTCCAGAATAAAAAAAATAAGGTACTTTAATGGCAAGGTCTTAACAGATAAAACTCTCTAAATTACGGCTTTTGAAATCCACTAAATATCTATCTATATTGTAAAACATAAGAAAACATAAGCTCGGCGAAATGTGAGGTGCATACCCCTTCGGGGATTATAGGCGTGAGTGCGTATAGGAAAATATACGGTGATTACACCATTTTCTTGCAAACTACTTTACTATTTTTTCAAATCCGATTTTTTCATAGGCCATTATTCATTGTTGATGTGCAGGGAAAACTCAAGGTGAATTATTTGGTAATATTTTTGTATGTTTTGGCTTAGCGCTTATTCCACAATGTCCAAGTAATTATTATTATTTATCCAATAAATGAAAAGGCAGTAAAATCCAAAATTATGAAAACGTATTTTCAAAGTGATATTTGTCATTTTTAAACGGATGATGTAAAACAAGTCCTTAATTTATACCTGCATTCTACTTTCCTTTAATTTCTACACCTATAATTATGTTTTCTTTTATACAACGTCATCGTGTGCAGCCACCTTTAAGGGATCAGTGAAGTCCCTACGAAACGGAGCCCCGCAATTAACTCGGGAATGCGGTTAGGCATTCATTACGGTGCGGCGCGTCTGCGATTACACGCTCTTTGATTGGATCCTACTTCGATCATACACATTTTTGTCACCGTTTTAAAAATTACAATCTCGTGTTAATTTATTTTATACGCTCTCACGCCTGTAATCCCTGAAGGGGTAGGCAGAGGTACAACACCTACGGTTCGCAGAGCTTATTTTCCTCCATGATGTGATAAGGAGCAAGTCTGTTGCTATATCAGGCACAAATTCAAATTCCGGGCGACTCATGTATTATTTTCAGCTTAAATACGCAGCCACTACTGACTACACCAATGAGGCGATTTATGTGTATAATGGAATAAAATACTAAAGTAGATGTGAATAAAGAATGTTGTACATTTTATTTTTTAACTGTTACAACAAAGTAACGTTTCGGAGGATTTCGACTTAATTCCTTATAAAACGACAGGAATATAAAGGCTTTTTTTCTAGTCTTACCTACATATTCTTTGCCATAATGTATAATAATACATAATAATACACCCAACAGTCACACACATACTCCTGACCCCACACTAGGTAAACCTGTATCGTGGGTATCAGGAACTACGAGGGAATTGCGGTCCCACAACACCCAGACCCGAGACCAATATTTGTGGTTCACACAAACATTTGTCTCGGTGTGGGAATCGAACCCACGGCCTCTCGCTTCGCAGCCGACTACTCGCCCGTTGCGCCACGGATATGATAAAAGTATTATTAGTTTACTAACTATGTCGTGGATATCAATGACAAGAAACATTTTATTATCACGAAATTAATTTAATATACTGTCATACAAACATTTATGAACCTTATAAACATTTTAGACCCCAATGCCTGAATTAAACCGTCAGCCTCTCATTTCTCAAGCCGCTATCCTGGTTCCCATAAACATCATTCAACCAATACTCTATTTTATAATTACACTCCATTAAACTCGTTTTACTAACCACATCGCCTAAAGCTACAGATACTAAAGTCTTCAGTAACTAATTAATTGATAACTGTTGCAGGGCCACATTCAGAACGCTATTGAGGGTTACCGGCTACAGTCCAAAATGCCCCCCACAAGCGACGTCGCACTGTAATTACGCCACGGTGCGGGCGCATGCGCCCCTGATATTTGCGCACCTGCGCTTGCGCAACCGGCCGCGCATCCCAAACTTGCGACACAGATTCGCGAGAACAGTGAGGTAATGAGGGAAATGAACGATGGTTTGAGAAAGGTAATGACCGGGTGATAGGTGCGGGTTGAGTGCGCGACCCGATGACCCTGTGCTACCGTGGGTGTGTATATCATTGAAAATATTGGGCAATTTGTTATGCAATAAATAATATTACCTACGTACTAAGAGTGACTGCCTCGGTGGCGCAGTTGTAATGCGTACGCGTTACGATTGAGGCCAACGCTGAGGTCTCGGGTTCGTTCCCCGGGTCAGGTAAAGTGGTATTGGGTTTTTCTATTACGAAATGCTCAGTATCAGCCGGAGTCTGGAATTTATGCCCCGTATGGCGATAGGCTCGCCCCCTATCACATAAGGGACGGAGATACGCTCGGCGAAATGTGGGTGTACTGGTTACACCTCTGCCTACCCCTTCGGCGATTACAGGCGTGAGTGCGTATGTATGTACTAAGAGTAAGTGGACCACCCACATCTTAGGCTCAAAGCCAACCTCACCTGCAATTGGTACACTCTGTTGATTAACGGACGAGGCAATGGTAAAACTTGGTTCCCGTTGCAGACTGTGGGGTTCAAACGGCAGATCGCCTCTTATAATACCAAATCCACCGTCAAATCTATGTTTCGAGAAGGCGGAACCTGACATTAAAGCCGGGATAACGCCAATATTTTTAACCACTTTCAAAAACTACTTAAACATGGAATTTTAACCTCTTTCGAAAACAAATAACAGTCTCCCTACTGTACATTCAGTACCGATAGCCGAATTGATCATTTAATAGCTTGTAATTAAATTTAACACTGGCCCGTACATAATGGCACATGCATTGTTTGTAATTACGAAGAACGTTACACTCCCGCGACGGATTTGTAATTTTTATTGACCCACTGTAATTTAACAGTTATGTAAGGTCGCGGAATTGTTTTTAAATGTGTTAATAATTATGATTAATTGGAAGCCCCTTGTGATTTCAATGTCCGAATATTTTGAACGTATAATTAATCTATAATAATTCCCCAGAGGGGTTGACGTCAGGCAGGCGGTCGGTCGTAAAAACTACAAGCCAAATCTTTCTGTAATCTTTTTGTGGGCATATCGGGTAGGTCTGAGAATCGGCCAACATCTATTTTTCATCCCCCTAAATGTTAAGGGTGGTCCACCCCTATTTTTTTTTTTTTTTTTTTTTTTTATGGTATTAAAAAATACATACAGCCCTAAATTTTCAACCCTCTACGATCAACCCCTATTTTTAATAGCGACATTAGTATTTTTGTCAAGCGCGTTTCTCACCGGGACTCGCTTGATGCGCCCACTAGGCTACATTAACCCTGGAAATAGGCATTCACGCGGGCGGAGCCGCGGGCAACAGCTAGTATTTTTATATAACTGAATGAAGAGCCGAGCAAGTCGCTTGCCAGATGGTAAGCGCCACGCCTGCCCACAAACAGAATCAACAACACTCAGAAGCTTAAATTACAAAACACTGCGTGGCACTGCAATGTTCTCATCACCTCGCCATCAAAGCGGTGGTTCCTACCTTACCACCTATACCATAACAAAGTATTATAACTCACCATTAACAATAAAAAAACAAAATTAAACCCGACCGCAACCACTTCAAAAAATCATCATAACATACCGTTACAGCATAAAATAAGATTCCTTTCCTCATATTCAAAGATTACCCGTCCCGTGGGAGGGCATCCCGCAATCCCGGGAACGACGCCGCGCCTAATCCCGGGGATTATCTTCCGCGTCGGCGCTTTTGTGCTCTCTCGCCCGTCCCGATAATCAAACCTGCACGTAATGGGCCCACGGAGCGAGACACCATGTTACACGCAATCGAGATAGCCAGGCGATTTCAAATAACATTATTTTCGGTATAGAAAATGTGGGAACGAGTGTTTTGTTTGTCAGTTAGTTTGTTGTAGACATGCGATACAATTAAACTGTAATTGTTCGACTACTTTTGATGTCGTTTGCAACCAGCGACCAGCGACCCTCATAATTTCATCTTTCTATTTATGTGACTATTCTATACCATTTTGTTAGTGGTAGTCACGCTGTAGATAGTTTTGTCTACAGCTTGAATGAGCGGATATGGATAGTGCCCTTAATGTTGCCAATACCATTTTTTTTGGCTGATTATAGTATTTTTCAGATTAGTCTTTAAAAATGTTGTATTTTATGGAAATAAAAGATTAATCTTTAAAAGTATAGTATTTTTTTAAAACGGTTTTCACACGGTGTGGTGCATTCAAAAACTTTATAAAATTTCTTATTAAATTTTTTATTTTTTTTTAGTGCCTGTATAGGCAGACGAGCAAACGGGCCACCTGATGGTAAGTAGTCACCGCCGCCCATAGACTTCTGCAATGCCAGGGCACAGCAAAGCCGCTGCCTACCGTCGAAGGATTACTCTTTTTAAACCTCATTTAATTTCAATGTTGCAAAAAAATATTTATCCGACGCTTTCCTAAGAGAAAGACAACGCACCCGAAATTCAACTTACATTGTGGATATTCATTGGCGATGATCACTTACTATCAGGTAACTCATTTGCTCTTTTGTCTACCATCTGCCGTAAAACAATCACATTTCCAGAGCTATTGCCCCTTGTAAATCTAAGCGCAACTTTTGAATTAGTTGGATCAAATAAAAATAAATGAATACACCCAACGGTCACACACATAGTCCTGACCCCACACTAGGTTACCATGTATCGTGGGTATCGGGAACTACGAGGGACTTGCGGTCCCACAACACCCAGACCCGAAACAAATATTTGTGGATTAGACAAACATTTGTCTCGGTGTGGGAATCGAACCCACGACCTCTCGCTTCGTAGACGGCTACACGCCCACTGCGCCACGGAGGCTGTAATAATTCACACTTTGTCTACCTCAGTGGCGCAGTTGTAATGCGTACGTGGTAAGATTGCTGTGCTGAGATCTCGGGTAAAACTGATATTAGGTTTTCCTGCCATAAAACCCTTAATAACAGCCCGGAGTCTAGAATTGTGTCCAGTATGGCGATAGGCTCGCCCCCTATCATCATGGGACGGAAATAAGCTCGGCGAAATGTGGGTGTACTGGTTACACCTCTGCAAACCCCTTCGGGGATTACAGGCGTGAGTACTATGTATGTAATTGGCAATTCTCACGCAATTTGCATTGTAAAACTAAAAACATTTGAATAAAAAGCAATAGAAACCGCATCGTATGGAAGTCCACAACAGTCAATTTACAAGATACATATCATACGAGCTCATATTTTCACAACTAATGAAGTGACACAGTATAAAATCATGCAGTCAATGCGTTGGGCATTTGACGCGTCTTTAAATATAAAGCAATGTCCTAACTTACTTATCTTCGCCCAGCCCTAACGCCCATGTAATGGAATTTAAAATTTTCTGACAGTGTGTTCGTTTCATAAGAAAGTATTTCTCGAAATTCAATCCCTAAGGAGATTGCACAATATGTAAAAGAGGTAATATTTCTGTGGCAATTATTTATCACGCGAGCGAGGCTACGACCAAGAACTAGTAATTCTTATGCCATTGAATACAGTGATAATCATTTGAATTACATTTCGAACGAATACGAGTAGCTTTTGCAGCTGCTGCTGTGAAGCGACTTAGATGCGTATTGCTCTCTTTTCACACCGCCCCGCATGAGTGTCTCGTCTAGACGCTTCTAGTCTGTACGATTTTCACACTGTGGAATCAAGATTTGTGATAAAAAAAATAGCGATGTCGAAGGGCCGCGGTGAACTCATACTTCATCTCGTTAGTGGCTTTTGCATTGTAAATAAATAAACTCATCCGACAATACACTAACAATATTCAAGCGTAATATATTCTGCCGTGGCGAAGCTTGTGATTGTTTTTTCATCCTGGCTAAATTGCACTTTTTATAGCAGAGACTGCGCTAGTTAAGGGTGTCCACCCCCACCAAATATCCTTCGCCAGCACTTCTTGCCCTTAACAACAAGGCAATACTTGCGCCATCGGCGTATAATGTATAGTAAGCGTTTAAGTAATATATAAGCCGTAGGCTAATTAGAATAAGCGATGATTGTTCTTTTGTACTTGTAAGTTGTCAGTGTCACTCTGTTCAAATAAAGTATTTTCATTAATTTAATTGGTGTCGGTCACTTAATTCGCTCGTGACTTCGAAATATAAGATGTTAAATCTCATAATGCCCAGTCATTTCACCGGCTGACAAAGCAGTGGTATCTACCCAGAGTGCACCATCGCAAGCGGACATAGTCGTCGAAGCCAGGTTCCACAGCACTTTTTACTCTTTTTTAAGTGGTACGCTGTAGACAGTTTTGTCTACAACATAAATGTTCGATCGGGTTTTGATACTACTGTAAAATTGTTGCGTGAAAGGATAGACCATCGAACCAACAAACACACTTTCGCCTTAATATTACTTGTTTACACACATTTCTATAAAATTAGTACCAATTGGAAAGTACTTATATATTATTGTTTTATTTTTATTTATTTTATACTTCATATACATGTAGTATAAAGGCGGACTTAATGCTATAAGCATTCTCTCCCAGTCAACCTTAGGGTGATGTACAGATGTACATGGCAGGTGCAAAGATGACGAAGAAAACCAAACAGTAAAAATATATATATATACAATGAATATAAATAAACATATATCAGCATACATAATATACATAATATCCCGATAAATACAAGAAGAATAAGGATATAAATGTAAATACATAAGTTAAATACATACAATATATATATGTATATATACGTATATTTATACATATATATATTGACTGCCTCGGTGGCGCACTTGTAATGCGGTCAACGCTGAGGTCTGGGGTTCGATCCCCGGGTCGGGTAAAGTGGTATTGGGTTTTTCTATTACGATATGCTCAGTATCAACCCGGAGTCTGGAATTTGTGCCCGGTATGGCGATAGGCTATCACATAATGGACGGAAATACGCTCGGCGAAATGTGGGTGTACTGGTTACACCTCTGCCTACCCCTTCGGGGATTACAGGCGTGAGTGCGTATGTATGTATGTATATTTATATAAATATTGTAATAATACATAACCAGGAAAACTAATGTGATGATTCTGCCACTCCATTCAACAGTAACTGCCGAACTCTCACTTTAAAAGACAGCCGGGTTGTTGACGACCTGATTTCGAGGGGGAGTGCGTTCCAGAGAAGTATAGATTGAATAGGGAATGAAGAATGAGTGAAGTCAGAGCTATGAGGGGAGGCACTTGAGCAGGAGATTGCTAGAAGACCGTAAATTCCTATCATAACTATAACACAGAAATAGAAAGTTAGTAGATAAATAAGAAGGAAGAGCGGGCGACGTGAGGAACGAAAAAAGAGTAGTAAGAGCTCGCAAAGCACGGTGCTGGCGAATGGGCAACCATTTCAATTGCGAACGAAAGGAAGAAATGTGGTCATATTTGCGAAGATTAAAAATAAATCGAATGCAGTTATCGAGAAGACGGTCGAATTTGTTGAGCTGGTCTGCATTCAGATCAAAATAGCACACATCACCATAGTCGATAATCGGAAGGATCAAGGCTTGCACAAGCATTGTCTTGGTCGTGGAAGGGAGGAAATTCTTCAAGCGATAAAGAGAACGAAGAGTACCGGTGACTGACTGACGGAGGTTACCTGGGATCGCCAGCTCAGAGTAGAGTCCATGTGTAACCCAAGGTTCTTAACATTAGGGCACCAAGGAATGACTGTGCCATTGAATACGACAGCTGGAATGTCAGAGGTGTCAAGTCTGCTCATCAACCTAGCACTACCTACTAACATGGCCTGGCATTTCGTGGGGTTTACAGCTAAACCGAAACTGTCAGACCAAGTCTTAATGTGTGCCAGGTCCCTGTTTACCCTAACTACTGCCTCGGCCACACAATCGACACCAGCCTGAGAATAAATCTGCAAGTCATCGGCATATAGATGATACGCACACTGAAGGTCTTGAGTAATAAGATTAATGAAAAAAACAACAATGGAGAGAGAATGCCGCCTTGAGGGACTCCAGAGTCGATACTGCAACAATTAGATGATTTGTCGTCATAGAACACTGACTGCAGGCGCCCCTGAAGATAGGATGAAAACCATTCCAGTGCCGCGGGAGAGACCGAAAGTAATATACAAAACTGGCATAATAAATAGAATATTTAAGAATATTAATCTAGTTATTTCTCATATTAATTTGTACAAATTAATAAGTGTGACCAGTGTAAAACTGCCACATTAGTAAATAGAGCCACGCACGTGAGTAATCAAACACTATAAATTAACCGGTAAATGGCCACATTAGTGAAAGCTATAACCTCAAATGGTGTGAAAATTGGGAATCAGGTGAGAACAACGCCATTAGATCGAGCGCATGCGGTATTAAATTACATATTGGTAATAAAATAATAGTTTGTACGCTTTAGTAATACTATAACATTATATGTGTTACCAGGAGCGCATAAACACGTTAATTAACTCCTGGTCTTTGTAGCTTTACTTTCACAGTAGATGTTGTTTTTTTTATTTGCGTGAATGACGAGCCGAGCGGTGCGTTCGTCCGATGTTAAACGCCCCGCCTGCCCATAAACAGAGGCAATGTCACTGCTGAGGCATTGCTGAGGTCTATGGGCGGCGGTAACTACTTACCATCAGGTGTGCCGTCTACTCGTCAGCCTAAGCAATTAAAAAAAATGGTCTACCTGATGATAAGTGATGTCCACCGCCCACGAACATTCACAATACCTGAAGAACCATGGGTGCCGTTGTTATATTAAATAAGGAATAGAGATAGAAAGAGACGGGGATTCGGGCCTCCACTTACCTTTCAAAGCCAGCAGCCACTTGTAACGTCTCTATCACTTTTCTAAAGTAAAGATAAATAACTTCTACAGGATATTCAATAAGTTTAATATTACACATTAAATGCATAATTATATCACTTCACAATTTATTACACTTGATATGATTAATCACAATTCTAACTGCACTTGGACAGCGTTTCCACAGAAGAGTTCTAAGCACGACTAAGTTCTCTCAAATAATAACGCACCCTCTTATATGGCTCAGCAAATCATCTCCATATCTCAATTTTATTATCATCTACCCGCTTTACATAGCTATTCTCTTTAGTACCTTCACTAATATCAATATCGTTGCTATTAGTAATATGAAGGTAACACACTTTATGTCGGTTTTCTGCGACAGTGGACTCCCCCGGTCGAACCCAACATGCGTGGTCAATACTTTTTTTTTATGGCATAGGTCGTTAACGAGCAGGTGGTTCACCTGATGGTAAGTGATCTCCACCGCTCCCAACTCCAAATAATCATGGGCGCGTTGCCGACTTTAAAGGAAAGGGATAAAAAAGGGATTTTTATTTGGGCCTCGGGATATCTCACTCACCGTACGAAACGTAGCAGCAAGCTGTTATTTAACGTCGGTTTTCCGTGAGACAGTGGTAACAACCCGGACGAGCCGGCCCATTAATGCTGTAGATAAAGGTGTCTACAGCGTGGCTACCACTTTAAATCCAATGTCATTACAAATCATGAAACCTAAGAATTCATCTCGCAAATCACGAAGCCTCAAAAACACACATAGGAATTAGAAAGCTAATGTGGGCGTATGCACTGGCACCATCGCTTAGCCCATAGCGGTGTTAGCTCACCTTATCTAAAGTGACGCGTATGCCACTCAAATTTGAACCTCAATGCACACAACATTGAGTGGTACGAGGAATGATGGACCGCGTCATTTAAGAATAAATGAACTCTACATTGAACGCGTAGACGGCCAATGAAAAATATCTCAATTATAAAACTGTGTTGTATGGATTGTATGGTCTTTTGTTTCATACAATACAACCGCCAATTATATGATTAAGTTGGACGGGAGTTCGCGGACTGATGGCTTGTTAAATTAACTGTTGGATGATAAAGGCTCGTACAATCATGCGTATTATATGCTTACAGAATGAGTTATGGACGCACACACTATAATAATTATCGCTAAGTAATGCTTGTTCATGAATGTATAAATTAGCAACTAGAACATTATGACGCCTGATTCTTGATGTTGGGCTCCTTTTTCCGCACTTAGCCCGTAAAATATCGGGCCATTATGCGTGAAGTTTATACCAGCTGGGAATCAGCCAAAGAGCTGGTATCCCAAACCTATAAATATGAACAAAATTTGGATACAAAGATGCCAAAAAACTTTATTATTAAGATAACCCATTGTCGTTGGCGTAGCACAGCAACTCAGTGCTTGTAGCCATAAAATAAAAAACAAAATTAATAAACCATAACGTACTATCGGACCATTTATCGGACTCTAGTAAAATTACCCGCCATGTACTTCATTTGCAATATCTAAATGACACTCATAAAATAAAATAAGTAATAAACAATTTACTATAATTTTTTATCATTGTAACGAACAATTTGCGTATTATAGCAACGGTGCAAAACTACTCGGCACGAACTCGATATCGATATAATTTTGTGCGTCGATTATGTATTACTGAGTATTCGATTTAAAATACAGATACTGTGAGTTTGGATTCTCAACAATATGGCCCTGTCTTATTTGTAGATGATAAATAATATTTTTGATAACATTAAACATTTGTTTGATTCGGTAACAAGTAGGTATGTATGTACTCATTCAATATAAATACGACATAAATCATATCAACCAAGACCAAAACACAAACGCGACCAAATAGTTCTTTTTTTATTTTGCCTATAATATATTCGGCTCTCAATACTCTAGAATCGATATTTATTACTATTATATATATTTATACTATTATTTATTATATCGATATTTATTACTATAATAATTGTGGCATTCGATACTACGAGTAGATGCCTATTTAATATCGATAACCGAAATCGATACTGTATAAACCCTAGGTGTGATCACGGGTCTTAACGCGGTGTCGGGCGCTCTCAGGTCAATCGCTCGGCCCGCAGGTGTCCTACATAACACTGTGGGCGTATACGAGCCGGTATTGCGTCCGGAAGCGTTGAATAAACAAAACAAGGAACAAAAAGTCTAAAGTAGTCCTAACTAAATTGGCTTTCTAATAAAAAAGCCGCAACCAAATCACACATACATATATATATCTATGTATATGTCTATACATACAGAAAGAAGGGCGTCAACATTCTTGAAAATGGAAGAAATATGGCATATAATTATCTTCCATAAGTATTTAATATATCTTAATATCCAAGAGTATATTAAAGCCGTGTATAGTAAGCACGGTTGTGTAGTAAGGACGTTGATGGCAGAGAAATTACTGGGTATGAGACTTAACATCTTATGTCTCGGTGTGCCGAGCGCAGTTTATACCATGCAGTGATTTGTAATTCAAAGTTCTGTGATGTGTTGCTTCTGTTAATAGCAGGCGTGGCGCTTACTACCAGGCGAGCGCCATGCTCGTCTCGTCATTCAAGCTATATTTTTTTGTAAAAACATAAGTAACTCTATTTAACTTTCATACTCAAAACCCCGCAGCGGTACCGCGCTGAGTTACCACCCGTATCATCTCAAGCAAGTCGGTGCAGTAAATCATTACAAATTGTATGAGCTGCTCATCATGGAACCCAAGTCGAGGTCATTTCGAAATCGAAATCGAATTGTCGGTCGATGTGATACGCGAATTGGAATTAAATGATTGTTACGAAAAGAGTAAACTGTCGATTCCTGTGTCTGTATGTTTTTTTTATTTTATTGCATAGGCCGGCAAACGAGCAAGTGGGTCACCTGTTGGTAAGTGATCTCCACCGCCATGTACGCCCACAATACCAAAAGCATCATGGTTGCGTTGCCGACCTTAAAGGAAAGGGATAATTAAGGAAATGGGAAGGGGAGGGGGTTTGGGCCTCCGGATATCTCAATCACCATACGAAACGCAGCAGCAAGCTGCTACTTTACGCCGGTTTTCTGTGAGACAGTGGTAATGACTCGGACGAGCCGGCCCATACATGCTGTAGACAAAAGTGTCTACATACATATGATCCTATTACGATGGATTTTTGCTCGTCTTATTCAGACAGTCCAATAATATGCTTAGAGTATTTGAATCGTTTCAAGTGCAAGGAGAGCCCCTCATGCATCTGTGACCCAGCAGCCACAGAAGACGTGGTACACGTGTTGGCTGAATGCCCAATATATCTGTATAAACGAACTAACCTTGAAATAGAGGTTGACCAAATTGTTAAGAAAGAAAACCTGAGCGGTATGCTGGAAGATAATGTTATTAGATCTAAGTTTTTAAAATTTTGTAAAGATATAACGTGTAGCGTAATAAAAGGAAATAAATAGAAAAGGGCAACTACAGTGTGTAATATAAGATTATATGTTTCTAGTTGCCACGGACAAGCTGGTTTCGTGAGGAAGACACGTTATTACTAAGATGGTATATATGTAATTTTTTAATAAATAAGATAAACCACTGTATTATAGTATGTGTAATGTATGTTAGAGTTAGATTATTTTTTATAGGCATACTAAAAGATGTAAAATCAACACTTTTTTATTGATGAGTTTTTAAAATAAAGGCATGTGAATTCTTCAGGTAGACAATCTCTGAATTAAAAGTATCAGAGGGAGCCGCCGGGGGGGAGTCCCCCCAATAAATAATAATAATATGCTTAGACCTGTGCAGGGCCATCTTAGGCCATGCGTGGGCCCCAAGGCTTCTAAATGAGAATAGATAGAAAATAAAACACAATACTTTTCTTTTTCAATTGTATGTCATCACTAAAACCATTGTCAATTATGTGTCGGGGTGACGAGCGCAGTCTAATGCCATGCAGTGCTTTGTAATACAAAGTTCTGTGTGGTGTATTTTTTTATGGGCAGACGTGACGCTTACCATCAGGCGAGCGACCTGCTCGTTTCGTCACTCAAGCTAATAATAATCTTTACGTTTTTTTATAATAATAAACATAGTTGACAGCTCCGTGGCGCAGCGGGCGAGTAGCCGGCTGCGAAGCGAGAGGCCGTGGGTTCGATTCCCACACCGAGACAAATGTTTGTGTGATCCACAAACATTGGTCTCGGGTCTGGGTGTTGTGGGACCGCAAGTCCCTCGTAGTTCCTGATACCCACGACACAGGTTTACCTAGTTTGGGGTTAGGACTATGTGTGTGACTGTTGGGTGTATTTATTTATTTATTAGTTCTTTCTTTCTTTCTGTTACTCGGCTATTCGCTTCTTAACGACAAACACCGAAACAGAAGGTTTTTTCCCATCAATAACAATAAATCAATGTAAAATACGTTCATATCGTTTTACGACGCTCTGGAGTTAATTCAATTTCCTCCGTATAGGGGTTTAACTTGGCGAATAAGCGTTCATTGCTTCACGATCTACAGGATGTTGCAGAACAGACTTTTATAACCGACTTAAAAAAAGAGAACGTTCTCAATTCGTCTGTATATACATACGTAAGTCTCAAATGTCCCTTCCCTTACTAGTCCCTTAATTATTCAACGCCAACACGTTCTAAATTGGTCCACATTTGGCGAGGATGTAAAAATATGTTTTTATAGCAGAGGGCGGCAAACGATAAACAGGGTCACCTGGTGGTAAATTCCACCGGCTTTGAACGCCCATAATACCAGAAGAATCATAGACCGAACTTAAAGGAAAGTAATAATTAAGAGATTGGGAAGGGTTAGGAGGATTTGGGTGTCCGGATATCTCACTCACCGTACGAAACGCAGCAGCAACCCACTACTTTACGTCGGTT
Organism: Mimas tiliae; assembly: GCA_905332985.1. Taxonomy (NCBI): domain Eukaryota; kingdom Metazoa; phylum Arthropoda; class Insecta; order Lepidoptera; family Sphingidae; genus Mimas; species Mimas tiliae. The sequence goes on from HG995243.1 coordinate 2,425,520, forward strand.
TTCTGTGAGACAGGGGTAACGACCCGATCGAGCCGGCCCTTTCGTGAAGTAGACAAAACTGCTCAAAGCGTGGATCTACCACTCTTTCGTCCCATGACGTGATATGGGCGAGCGGTGAGAGGCACAAAGTCCAATCTCGGACATCTCAAGTATGTTTTTAGAAAACAAATTGAACAGCGTTGAAGCCAGGATATCATCAATTTTCCATGTATGAAGAACTGACGACCCCCTGTATGTGGTATAAATATTGAACCCTCATTTCCACAGTACCCTGTACGCTTCCACCATTCGTGTATGAATGAATAATTCATACGCGACTGGCGACCACATTTCGGGCTGCCGTAATGATATTGTATTGCACAGATATTATCGATAAATTGTTTTACGAGCCGAGCACGAGATATTTCGTATAGTCAGTTTAACTCAACCGTGTGTGGAGTTTTGGAGAGTTCAAGTTTTTTGGCGTCGGGATTTCTGTTTATATTGGCAAAAAGTTATTTATGTTTGGAATAATGAATGAATAAATACACTATCGCTGCGGTTGGTTAAATCCGCAGTAATCGGCTATCAATTATAGAATCTTTGTTTCGATTCCCAGATCGACCTTGTAATCATAAAAAAATAAGAGTTTTTCTATGTGAACGCAGGCCGTGAAAAGACCAAAAAAGTTAAATCTTCCTTTCTATTCAATGCCTGTAGTTGTTACTCAGCCTCAGAAAATGGACTTCTTTGATCGTATTTAACTCCCAAAAGAAGCCTATAACGTAAGCCTACGTATAAAAATTAACAAGAAGTGATTTACGATTAATAGTTAATAACATTACACTTAAAAGGAAAATTGACCCACTTTTCTTTTAACCAAAGCGTAGGATGAACTAATAGCCAAAACATGCCAATAAAATCAAATTCCATATACGATTTTTAATCCATAAATGATTTACGATGAAATCAAAACATTTTTAGAGAATTACTTCTCATAAGAGATGATTGATTAATTTCGCGCAACTATTAATGCTATGATCTTATAGTATCAAGCTAAGTGTTAAATGGCAGAAAATGGAAATATAGTCAGTGTTCCCAACTTAGTGTAATTATCCCTAGATTTGGTGGGTTGGTGGGTGACCCGACGCTAGTGTGTAAATTTTCCGATCTAGTGGCTAGTGGATGTTTTAGCGGTTTAGTTAACTACTCAGTTAGTGGAAGAGAATGTCTTCATCTATTAAACAAACAAATTAACATGTCTAGATTTTCGCATCATGAGTATACAATTTCACTGTTCATAGATATCCAGGCGATTTAAAGAAATGACGATACTGACGTTGAAGGTATATTTTATTTGGTATACTAAAAGATACTTTTATAATTTGTCTAATTTTGCTGGAAATAAACGAATAATCTAATGTGAAATATGTGTGTAACACCTAAAATATCCCTCATAATAAATGATTATTCGTAAAATGCCAATACTGGAGCGAACAGAGCGACGCTTTTCAATTCACAGTTAGCTTGGTACATGTATACAACCCAGGCTGTCATTAAGAAACTATGGGCCTGTTTCACAATGTGAAACAGGACATCTTAGGCCCAAAGACATCCTCACCTGCACGTGGTAGACTCTGCTGATTAATGGACGAGGCAATGGCGAAACTTGGTTCCCGTTGCGAGTTGTAGGGGTCAGATGGCCAGACGCCCCATGTAATACTAAATACCATCAAATCTATGGTAACTGTAAACCCTGGCATTAAGCGGGGATAGCGCCAGATAGAAAGAAGATTAGATGAAGTTCTATAATAATAATAATACACCCAATAGTCACACACATAGTCCTGACCCCACACTAGGTAAACCTGTATCGTGGGTATCAGGAACTACGAGGGACTTGCGGTCCCACAACACCCAGACCAGAAAAAAATATTTGTGGATCACACAAACATTTGTCTCAGTGCGGGAATCGAACCCACGGCCTCTCGCTTCGCAGCCGGCTACTCGCCCGCTGCGCCACGGAGGCTGTCTGTTCTATAGGATCTATAGTTCTATAAATACCTTGGCGCCAAAAAAAACAGCGTAATTTTTAATATAATTCACAGAACGTAACCGATATAGTGAAAAGAATATATAACCAATCCAAAATAGTCTAATTTAAATAATTTACAGCTATGTATGTATGTTGCCGTTGTTATATTTGTTTTCGCTTTCGACTCGTGGTCGACGCACCACGCACTGACGCTTGTCTACGTCACTATCTTATTTGGAAGGCACAGCAGAAAGGCATCTGATGGTGAGTGGTCACATACCCTTAGAATGGTAGACAGATTTAGACAAATTTGTCTACAGCATGAATGGGCCGGCTTGTCCGAGTTGTTACCACTGTCTCACAGAAAACCGGCGTAAAGTAGCAGCTTGCTTGCCTACGATACAGGTTATCCTGCTGTAAGGAATGACTATACTTGTTGGTTTATTAATGAAGCAAAGGGCATATTTTAGTCTGAATCCATCTTTAAACTAACCTCCGGCCGATACTGACTATGATAGATACGCTGTAGCAGGCTTGAAACGTACCCTACAATTAAATAAATAAAAATGTATTTACGCCTCGGTGGCGCAGTTGTAATGCGTACGCGTTACGATTAAACTAACGCTGAGGTCTCAGGTTCGATCTCCGGGTCGGGTAAAGTGGTATTGAGTTTTTCTATTACGAAATGCTCAGTATCAGCCCGGAGTCTGGAATTTGTGCCCGGTATGGCGATAGGCTCGCCCCCTATCACATCGTGGGACGGAGATACGCTCGGCGAAATGTGGGTGTACTAGTTACACCTCTGCCTACCCCTTCGGGGTATACAGGCGTGAGTGCGTATGTATTTAAACGACGCGTGAAAGCGTGAACCGAGCCACGGACGGGTGCCATATACTCGTAACTGCATATTTAACCACGCGCGTAACATTGACCCGTATGGAGTGTATCTGTCATCGATCGCGACAAAGTGTAATTTCGAGTAGAAAGTGTCAGCGTGTGGGCGCTTACTGCCGTCTCTTAAGGTGATGTTCCGTACATGCCTGCTAAACGCACGCCACAGCAAACGCAAATACTGGTTTGTACGAGTACTGAGGCGCTATTCTCTAGCCAACCGCCGACTGCGATCGCAAATTAACAAGCTTGGAACCCGAATTACCGAAGGCATTAAAACCCACAGTCCATCAGGGCAATGCATTTACGAAGTCCTCTAGCCTTGGAGGTGTTCATGGGCGTTGGCATATTTGGCACTGGCATTGGGCATTATGAGGCTTACCAACTTATGTCTTGGGGTGACAAACGCAGTCCAATGCCTTGCAGTGCTTTGAAATACAAAGTTTTCTGTGGTGTTGCTTCTATTTATGGGCAGGCGTTGCGCTTAGCGTCAAGCGAGCAACCTGCTTGTTTAATCATTCAAGCCAATAAAAAAACATATACGACCGACCAGCTAAAAATTATATTGCACATTATTGTGAAATTAATTAAATTCAGACCGCATCGACAGTGTACCACTAGATTTTGCAGTTTGCGATCAGCAGCCATGTACTGAACAGCACCTTATGTCTCTGCCGTCTACACTCTACACTCCACATGCGGGCCCCGCGGCTTTTCCACACAGTTCAACACTTTTACTTTTCGCGTTACAATTTCATTGATACAGTTACGAATTGAATGCATTCGGCTGATAATAACTTTCTAATGGTACGCTATATACAATATGTTGTAATAATAAATACAAGCGTTGAAACAATGTTGCGACTGCCTCGGTGGCGCAGTTGTAATGCGTACGCTTTACGGCCGAGGCTGACGCTGAGGTCTCGGGTTCGATCCCCGGGTCGGGTAAAAGTGATATTGGGTTTTTCTATTATGAAAAGCTCAGTATCAGCCTGGAGTCTGGAATTTGTGCCTGGTATGGGGCTCGCCCCTATCACATAAGGGACGGATATACGCTCGGTGGGTGTACTGGTTACACCTCTCCTTCGGGATTACAGGCGTGAGAGCGTATGTATGTATGAAACAATGTTGTGCGGTGCTTGAAATATGTGACGAAGAATATTCTGTTTTTTATGACAAATATAGAAAATATACAGAATGATACTCATTAAAATATAATCTAAAATAGTGATATCAAATATTTCAATGATGAAATATCTAAAACGTTTCCTATCTTATCTTTATCAAAATATAATCTCGAAAATAATAAAAAATCTCGGCATCGATTAACATTTTTAATTAAATTTCGAACGTATAAAGACGGAAGCCGAAATCGACGTAAATCATGGAAGCAATTAAAATTGAAAGTAAATAGATTATTATCTCGACGGTCATAAATATTAATTCATTCATTTTGATATTAAAAACGAAACGATTAATGAAATTATTGTTGTGCAATCTTTAAATTAATGTCGTTTGCATTGTGTAGTTACATTTATTGTTTTCATATTAAATTAATTAAATTACTTTTGTAATATTTAAAATATTGATTCATTGAGCCAATTTCAATAAACGAACGGATTGATTCTCCAGATCGATCCCAAAAATCGACCAATCAAACTTAGTAATTTATACGCATGACTTTCAAACTGTATTCTTATTGGCTAATTTATGGGATCGATCGGGAGACTCCATCTAAGATCGGTTATTGAAATCAGCTGTAAGTCTTTGCTAATCTGTGGTAATATAATTATATTTTTTATATAATTTACAATGTTTTTGACGACTTTGTATTAGACAAAACTGTCTATCTACAGCATGGCTCTACCACTCAAAACCTAATTAGGTTTCACTTAACTGCCTTTAACTAAACCTTCGACAAAGCTCAAATATTTTTCTTTGTAGCGTCAAATCAGCGCTTAACGTCCATCGTTAAAAAGCTGCAATACATACATACATACGCACTCATGCCTGTAATCCCCGAAGGGGTAGGCAGAGGTGTATCCAGTACACCCACATTTCGCCGAGTTTATTTCCGTCCCATGATGTGATAGGGGGCGAGCCTATCGCCATACCGGGCGCAAATTCCAGACTCCGGGCTGACACTGAGCATTTTAGCTGCAATACCTGTAAAACAAATGCCATATTCTATAGTCAGACAACTTATAAACAATGCTAATAAATACTAAAGTTCCATACCCATGTCAGTCGTTCACATAGACCGGCGAAATGTATCGATTCGATAGTTACCTGAAACAAAATATTTTTTCATTAGTATTTGCACACATTTACTATTTTATAAACATTGTGCTCACTCGCGTGTTACATTTTGTGTGGTCGGTACAATATGATTATGTTTAATGATCTTATGTCTATTTAATTACATGAGCGACTCTTGACTTCGTTCTTAGGATAACGAAGAATTAAAACAGGTAAATGTGTGATATTTACGAGTATTTATTATTAAGGAAAACAAACAGCACATGAAATACATTTGGATACAATAACATGATTTGAACATAAGCCAAACACAGTTTTCACAGATAAAACATGCTATAGTTGAAGACAGTTAAATAGGTTTAACAGTACATTATGTATATTATGATCGGGATAGTACCAAACGAATGCAATAAATATGCTTTCAAAGAGTTAGTACAACCGTATTACAATAATATAGAAATATTATTATTATGAGATTATTCGGATGTGTATTATTATTATTAATATATATACATCCGTACTATCGAGTAGCATAACATAAGCTTACGCCTTTGTCCTCACAGGGGTAGGTAGAGGTGCAGTTAGTGCACCTTAATGTATTTGACTGTTGTCCAAAACAAAATAAAATTATGGGTATTCATGAGCGTTGGAGATCACTTGCCAGGAGCTAGAGGTGGAGGTGACATGCCTGCTCCTTAGGTTTATGCAAAAAAACATGCGGGGCAGTCTTTGACTGCCGGTAGAAGTGAAAACTAAGTAACTTGTCAATTATATCGTCGAGCTATTTGATTATTATTTTTGAATTATTTTTGGTTTGTAAAGAAGTGTTAATGACCAATTTAATATATATGTGGAGAGATATACTCTTACGCACGGAGGTATATCTATGTACATATATACACAGTATATATATAGCTCATGATGACGCGAGTTTCATGATTTTTGTACACCCAAAAAGTGCTCAACGCGCCTAAAGAACTTTCACGTAAAAAATTTGCATCTGTAGAATAATATGGTCCTCTTTGCCTGAAATAAAGCCACGAGACAAAATTCCAAGAATATATACAGACAGAGTCGCAATAAAATAATATCCGGAGGCCTGAAAAGGGATTTCCTATACCTACTATCCTTTCCTTTAACTTCGGCAACGCGTCCGTGATTCTTCATGTTCATTGGCGGTGGAGACCACTTACCATCAAGTGACCCCCATGCTCGTTCACAGTCCGCTGCTATAAAATAAATAATTCATCATCACGATCAACTAACATCTCATTCAGAATCACACAAGAATGCAGTTGGACTACATTTGAAACACATTATCTATTGGTTTACATTAACGCAGTAAATAATAATAAAATGTATGAAATATGGTTGCGTGTGGCACGCTACCGTACGCGAGGGACCAAGGGCAGTGTCTCCATTACACCACGAACTATTGTTTTAAGTAATGTTAATTTAAAAAAAAAATGCACCGATAGCTCGGAGGGGAGCGGTACGGACTGCCGAGACGAAAGTCGGAGATTCAAAAACCAACCCCAAGAGCATGCACCTCTGACTTTTCAAAGTTACGTGTATTCACTGATAATAATTATCGCTTGCTTTAATGATGAGGAAACATCGTAAGGAAACTTGTATACCTAAGAAGTTCCCCATAAGAATTTCGAAGGCATATGAAGTTCAAGCCAACCCGTTAGATTGCCCTTGCACATACAATTCAACCCGTTAGACGCATTATATAATAAATACTAAATCTGTGATAACACGTCACACTGCTGGGCACGGACCTCCTCCACTGAATGAGAGGGGTTAGGTCTTAGTCCACCACGCTGGCCTAATGCGGGTTGTCAGACTTCACATACCTCCGAAATTCTTATGGAGAACTTCTCTGGTATGCAGGTTTCCTCACAATGTTTCCTTCACCGTTGAAGCAAGCGACAAGCAGTTAACAATTAAGACACAAGTAAATTAAAAAAGTTAAGAGGTGCATGCCTTTGGGGAGTTCGAACCTGCGGCTTTCGTGTAGTTCGTACCACTTCCCGCTGAACTATCGCTGTTTTTAGACGCATTATACCCTCTGTTAAACTCACGAAAATGTCCTTTTCTTAATACCATAAAAGTGAGCTGTAAATGAATTCCCTTTAAAAGAATTGTCGTGTCGGTTAACTATAACCAAATATGCGATTTGCCATTAACGGATAATGGTTTCCATTGACTCTTAAAGGATATTTAACCAAGGTGAAGATTAAACTGGCATTCATTGCAATTGATTGCACATTTATATGGGTATTAATCTTGAGTGTAAAGTTTAAAAGAGAGGCGTAGATTTTACCCTTCGAAGATAATTTTAAATAACCACAAAACTAAGATACAAACTAGACAGAGATTATCATAAATATAAAAATGAATATTTGTTCATCATTTAATAATAATAATAATAATACACCCAACAGTCACACACACATAGCTCTGACCCCACACTAGGTAAACCTGTGTCGTGGGTATCAGGAACTACGAGGGACTTGCGGTCCCACAACACCCAGACCCGAGACCAATATTTGTGGTTCACACAAACATTCGTCTCGGTGTGGGAATCGAACCCACGGCCTCTCGCTTCGCAGCCGACTAGTCGCCCGCTGCGCCACGGAGCTTTCTTATATAATTTATCATTGATGAAACTTTGGTGAATTGTCCGTGGGCATGCACAGGAAGCTCTGTGTGGAAAAAATGAAATGAAAAATTGAATGGTGTACCTACTTACAAAGAAAAATGAGTATTGCAACGCTTGCCGAGCTAATCTAATATTATGTTAAAAAGCATAAATTAACAGCAAACTTTGAGGCACGCAACCGATATAGGAAAGTGTTAAAGAGTGCAAGCAGGTCCTATCGACCCTATAGACATTAATACTTGGGGTCCGATTACCCGAAACCAATCTTAGTGATCTGTGGTCCTACCGATTAACGCACAAGTTAATGGCGACCCACTGATTCACATTAGATCAGCCTAATGGGATTCTCCCATAAAATTAGAGGAAGTCTTTGCCCCGGTGTGTGACAATGGTCCTGATTAAGGCTAATCTTATTAGTATAGTCAGATTATAATTTGAACCACGATAAAATACGCCCTGTTCTCATTACACAATTACGCTGCATTTATACTAGAAACTCGCCTTGACTCGCGTAATTATGCAATTGCCATGACATTGATTGCAATGTAGACTGGATATTGATCTAGTCCAGTGACGTCACTAAATGAGAAGCCCATTTGCATAAACGCGTCATGAAATATCCACTCGTGCCTCATGACGTTATCGTCAACAATGGAGACAGACAAGGTTATTACGATGCTAATCTTAGTAAAACGGTTTCACAGATTATTATGTAGTAGATGATAAGCACGACGCATGACGGGGGACAATGTGTACGGACCACGCCTGTCGTAGATATAAATCCTTTCAAACGATTGTGGAGAAAACCTCGCGAAGATACAGGCATTGTTTCTGTTTAAATATATGAAAATCAATAAATAATGCACCCAATAGTCGCACACAGTCCTGACACCACACTAGGTGAACATGTATCGTGGGTAGCAAGAACTACGAAAGACTTACGGGCTCACAACACCCAGACCCGAAACAAATATCTTTGGATCACATAGTACACAAAGATGTAGGTTTAAATATACGGTCATGCTTCGTGTTACCGAGTTTTTCGATTCCATAAATTACACATAATACATACTATGCCCATCGTTACATATAATTTGATATAAAGAATATATTATGTATTTTGTGGTCAACAAATGATTTTTTATGTTTCTCATACAACGGAAAACAAATAAACTATACATAATATAAATTTATTAAAAGTGATTAAACAATTTCTTAAAACAAAAACGTATTTAAATATAAATACCAGTTAGAATTACAAAAATAAAAATAACATATTAAATATACTATTCTTCAAAGATAAAACGTATCACAAATTCTAGAATTACAAATATTAAAATAGTTATTAAATAAACTATTCTTCAAAGATAAAACGTATCACAAATTCTACGAAATCATTGTTTGTTGTGGTGTTTCTTTAACGGATGGTAGTTTCCTATCAGGCCATTTCCTCTTAACATAATCAGCTAAATGCTTTATATCAATCGTTTTTGTCTTACCAGTACTGGGCCCAGCAAATACATAAACTATTTCGATTAAAAGATCGTTGTCTAAGGGCGCTCCAGTATTTTTAATAGCTGTCATAAATTCGTTAACCGGCATTAAACCGCGCTCACTTTCTAATTGAAGAACCACCAATGCTATATCAACACGATTTTTCTTTTGTTTTTGGCACAGAAAGTCAGCTCTGCTGAGTAGGAGATATCTAGCATCAGGACCTATAGGCTTGAAGCAACCAACGAGGCCTCCGTAAGTTATTTCAGTATTCTTTCGCGTCTTCATATCTTTAATCTTATTTAATAGTGCTAAGAACTTTAAATTCACAAATACATTTTCCATTAAAAGTCTTTGTACTTTGACAGCTGGAAGTAAGAACTTTGTTAATACTTCGAGGGCGTCTGCTGGCGTCATGGGGTTGAAGGACAGGTCTAATGTTACCAGTTTCTTTACTTTCGTCATATTTGTTGTAAGATTGGTGATTGCTTCACCGTTTAATCTGTTGTTGCTAAGGTTCAATGTTCGCAAATTAGGTGTTTTCATTATTTTTGAAATAGCTGTTCCAATTCTGGGCCCGGAGAGACCATTCCAAGCCAAGTTTAAATCTTGAAGAACTTGGTTTTCTTCTAGCCTACACAGAAAATTGTAGGTGCTGTTTCCCGAAATGAGACTGTTCCATGAAAGATCCAAAAGTACAAATTTATTATTAGTTTCGAATGCTGACGCCAAAATGGCAGCTCCTTTTGGTCCTATGCCATTATAGCTTAAATGAAATTTCTGTACGTGTAATCCTTTGAATATGGCGTCGCTGACATATACCATACTTTCATCTCCTAATTGATTCTTATTCAAATTCAATTCTCTCAAAGTTCTGTTAAAAGGAAGGAAGTAGAATAACCTCTTTGCTCCTTCAACTCCCATGCGACAACCAGATAAATTCAACTCTTGTAGAGCTGAATTGTTGACGAGCATTTCTCCTAAGTGGAAGCACGCATCACCATTCAAGAAGTTGTCAGTCAGATTCAGGACCTTAACAATTCTGTTGTAACGCAAAGCTGCAGCCATACAGCGCACCCCCTTAGGGTTGACTCCATAATAACTTAAATCGATCTTATCTTCCACTAATCCTTTGTAAAATGTCTTGACTGGACACTGGTTCGCTTCATCACAGAACGCCAAATACAGATCCTGGCCATCATCAGGGTGTATGACCGGAATTTCTGGTTGCGACAAGGCGGCTTTTATGCCAGGATCTAATGCAGGTGGGAAAGTGAAGTAAGGGTGTTCAACGATCACGCTGTCAGACATTGCAATATACTTTGCGCACACATCACCGCTTACTGGGTGGTACAGACCCTGTTCAAACAGCGCCTGCTTCTCGGATATTTGCGGCCTTTGCATCACCAGGGAGGACCACTCTTCCATCGACGGCTCTTCAGAGCTCTGAAAATCATCTGGTTCAAAAATCACCTCAACTGATGGTTCTTCCTCTAGACATATTTCCAAAGACATATCGATGTTGATATGAGTAAACTATTTCTAAAAAATCTAACTAGAAAAAGGATAATATAACTGACGTTTGTCAAAGATGTCAATAATAAAGTCAACGCCAAAACCAAATATATTCTCTTTGGCAAGGGAGGTCTGCAGCATCATGGTTAAAAATAGGTTTTATGCTTTTCCATAGAATACGCATTTGTCGTTTTAATCGAAAATGCACGGTGTAAAGGAGATTTTATAGCCATGGATGTTGAGTATGTTGTTTTGCTTACTAAATAAAAACATAGATCCCATCGGCGCAACCTATTTACATTTCAAAGGCTTGTGTTTAATACGATTGAAATTGCGAACGTGAGGGTAGGGTGGAGCGCACAAACATTTTACGATACCTTAATTACTACGCTACTTGTGTTATGGGAAATTAAATATACGAGTAATTGAGTTTATGCATGTTTAGCTTTTTATATCGATGTGGAATTGCGGTTTGTTGTTCAATAGCCCTGAGCCAGTACTGGTTTAAACGTACGGTTTGTATTATCACAATGGAAGTAAGAAATCCGATCTGTTATGGTCTGTTTATGACATTATTTTCTTAATGACCGAGTTGTTTTTAATACATAGGCAAGCGATTACATTTTTAATGATTATTAAAGTGAAACATATATTCGAGATTAGATGAAACTGAACTCTCAAACTCTACTCTTATTTGTATTTTAAGCCGACCAACTTCCATAATTTTGCAAAATGAAATCTCAAGAATACGTAAATAAATCTACCAAGATATCATAAACCCCACAGAGCATAGAAAAATAAAGTGTTGGTTTAACAAGTGAATAGTTGGAATAGCTAGCGTGCCTGGAATAGGAGGGGCGAGTGAAAGTCCTCCTGAGGGCACGAAGATGCGAGGCCAAGGCCAACATGTAGTACCACAGATACAGTAAGCTGCAACATGTCTTGAGCTATTATTTATTGCTTTAAAAATAACGGAATAGGTGTATCTATATAAAAAATCAATTTTATATGTCTGTATCTAATGAATATTTCGAAGAGCATATTTCAGTGTCGTCATTCTGATTATTTCGGGTTTCAATGACTCTATACTTCAGAAAGACAGATTATTTTTCAACCTGATTAGATTAGATAAATTCCTATCCTTTCTGGGATATAGGGATGATAGTATACTATATTTATATGCGATAAAATAAGCACTAGCAAATAATATTTTATACTAAAAAGAAATCTAAACTTTTCATCCTTTTGCGAACACAAAGACAAACATTAATTTCTATAATTTCTGGATTTCTGTTAGTGTTTTATTTACGTTTTGTTTGATAATATTTTTTACCTATGTATGATCATATCTTAGATTATTCCAAGGTGCTGATATAGTAAAACCAATTTCTTTTAACTTTATGTTTTTTGTATCTAAAAATTAATTAAAATTAACAAGGCATATGTTACTATGTCCTATGGAATAAAATATCGTCTTTTGCATCTTACAACTCTCGTATTTGATATCCGCATCAAGTATTTTAATGTGTTCCAAAGGGTTTGCCATAAAAGGCACATGTAACAAGCCATCAGTCATACTTCAAGGTGATGTGATAAGCGGTGTGGATAGAAAGCGATACATCACACGTCAATCGATTTCGCGGTAATGGCGTATCATGGACCATGGCCTGAGGAGAGGCGTGATCTTCTACGCACTGCTATTAAATCCATGTGAAATGAAAGTGGTAAATATTTACCTACTTTTGTATTGCTGGGTTTTCCATACATTAGTTATGCAGGTGCAGATTTTGCGTTTCATAATCTTTAAAATTTCTTGGTATCCTAATCAGATGATAACAAGGTTCCGCGGGATTCCGTCTAAGGAGTAATTATACACTAATCTTGGAGGTGGCACATACCATACATCCTAAATATAGAGAAGATTCTGCGAATCAATATTTCGTAAACAAAACTTTAAAGATTATGAACTATACACACCTCCAATAAATTATACAATGCCTTGCGTTGCCATCGAACATTTACAATACAATAAGAAACGCATGCGCACGCGCAGGCCGTCGAACCTGAAGTTTAGAGATTCCCAAACGCGCCTTAATTGGCGCCAATTCGTTTTTGGTACGGAATTTTTATTCATGAATACCTGCGGCCCCTTTTGCGCTTAAGCCACCTTTCACATTAGCGCCTTAGTCGCGCGACGACGCGATGCGACGTCGGCGGTCACGCGATAACCCAGTGTTTTGTATAAATCACAGTACGTACCTTTTCCATTCCCACTACTGCTTATAATAAATATATTTGTTCATTGACACGCGATGCTAAATCGCTTGAATCCTAGTTCTAATGACCCACTGGTCTCATTACAAAAGAATTATTACAATCAGCGTTAAGCTCCATGCGAATTGTGATTTTATAGCTAATTATAAGTATGACTTAAAAGATACATGTGAGAACTGAGATGTATTATTGCATTGTAACACTATTTGATAGATATCAACCCTATAACTTAATGATATTGTATTATCTGATGATTCCTCGTTCTTACATTATCGCATTGGTCGAACGAGCTCTATTTACTTTATTGAACAAAAACTCATCATCATCTCCGCCTATTGCCGTCCACTGTTGGACGTAGGCCTCCCCAAGTGATCGTCAACAATCTTCGATCTTAGGCACCCCATCCATCAGCTACCCGCCACATTTCTCTAATCGTCGCGTCGATTAAACCTAAGCATAGTATCCATTCTAGCACATGTCTGATCTATCTAATAGAAACTTATCATTCGTTAAAAAAATATGTTTGGCAAGAAATAGAATAGTACCCATTCTTACTGCAATTTTTATTATCTCTGATTCCCAATATGTAAGGTTCCTAACCCGCCCTTATAAAGGCCTCGTACATCACCCAAACGTGCGCACGCGCCGCCTTCTGCATGACGAGTGAGCAATTAACATTGGAGTTTTGGGACAATTCAGGAATATATATATTCTTAAGAAGACACATTTCGATGTGTACACGATGTGATGTTTTTAGAGATCAGTGGGCGGGCGAGTTAGTAAAATGCACTTGAGTGATTAATAATTTTGTCATCTTTATATTTGATCTGTTAAATATTTTGACTTAAGTTGTCTTCTTCTGATGGCAATAATGCCTGCGTGGCGGGTTGTAATGCGTACGCAATACAACTGCTATGCTGAGGTCTTGGGTTCGATCCTCGGGTCGGGTAAAAGTCATATTAGGTTTTTTATACAACGATATGCTCAGTATCATACTGGTGTCTGGAATTGTGCCACGTATGGCAATAAGCTCGCTCCGTATCACATCATGGGATGGAAATAAGCTCCGCGAAATGTGGGTGTACTGGTTACACCTCTGCCTACCCCTTCGGGGATTAGAGGCGTAAGTGCACATGTATGTATGTATGTATGGCCATGATATCCCAACACCGAGACAGAAGCAAAATCATGAACATGATTGAAATGGAAACCGTTCGTAAAATATCCAGGAAATCCCGGTGGTAATCTCCAAAAGCTGATCGTCACTGGGAAAATGGAGGGCAAGAGGTCGAGAGGAAGGAATCCAATGCGCTGGACTGATCAGATCCGCACCACACTCAACATGGATGTCACCAAAGCGGTTCATATCGCTGAAAGCAGGAGCAGGTGGCACAACATCGTACGAAAGAAGTTGGTTCCTTGATGGGTCACGGACCCCAGCATTGGGGAATCGACGCAAGGAGGTTCCGTACAATACAGACTTACACTTGACAGTTTTTTCGCCCGTGCGTTTCGTTGTTGTGTTGCTTTGATTTGACAATCGAGCGTCTGCGACTTGTATGGAAGTGAGTTCAGTAACTCTTGTTACACATTTCTTATGTGCATCATAATGGAATGAATTATTCCCTTGTGCCTTTGTACGGGGAATATTCGGCGCATTTTGTCCCAAGTTACGAATACTGGTTTGTTAAATGGTAAACATTATCCTGTAATTTTGTTTGCGTGACATTTATCGGCTGCCCTTGAAGTACGGACCTCTGAACATGGTCGACTGAAATTCAACTATGAAACATACCTACGGTTTTTTCCGGCAACCTACTGTAGACACTTTTGTCTACAACATGAATGAGCCGGCTCGTTACTACTGTCTCACAGAAAACCGATGTAAAGTAGCAGCTTGCTGCTGCGTTTCGTGCGAAATCCCCCTTCTCTTCCCAATCCCTTAATTATCCCTTGCCTTTAAGGTCGGCAACACGCCCATAATTCTTTTGGTATTGTGTGCGTTCATGGACAGTGGAGAGCACTTACCATCAGTTGACCAACGTGCTCGTTTACCGGCCTATGACATTAAAAAAACGACCAAATGGGCCACTTGACGGAAAGTGGTCTCCACGTCCATGAACGGTCCTAATACCAGAATAATCATGGACGCGTTGCTAACCTTAAAAGAAAGGGATAATTAAGGGATTGCGAAGGGGATGGGGATTTGGGCCTCTGGCCTCTGACTCACCGTATGAAACACTACAGCAGTATGCAGCAGCTACACTTTCGTCGGTCTATCGCAGTAGTAACAACCCGATCGAGCCGGCCCATTCATGCTGTAGACAAAACTGTCTACAGCGTGGCTCTACCACTCAAAATATTCAGTTATTCGCAGTGACTACTATCGATATAATTAGGTAATGCAAATACACCGACATTCCCTTTTTTTCCTCAATGTTAGGCAGAGATTCATCTGAAGAGCCATCATCGTACACTCAGTGAAACCCGCTGTTTAGGGGAGTCGCGGGTCGGCTTGTGTATAAACAATAACTTCATACCGACATAATTCTTGCGACGGAATGTACGGCCCAATGTCTGTCGACGTTCGACAGGATAATAATATGACTGCACTTGCCTTACCATCAGGTCCAAAGTTAAAAAGACAATGGATTTCCATTTTTCACGACCCTACAACAACAAAAACTCTTTCTCTATAATAACTACTTCATACATTCTCAACGGCCTAATACATTCTTACCTTAATAAGCTAAGGCTGCTTTTATATTTCTCTCTTAACTTGATAAGTAAGTCCTCGTGTACCGAATACATAGTGCGTTCCCACAAAATACATTCAATAAATCACATAGCTTTCTTCAAACATCAGCTTTCATTACAAAACCAAATACAGTTTATCTGGGCTCTGTAAATTTTCAAGAGAAAACAATGGCCAACGCCTTTCCATTTCTCTAAATCAAATACAATAGTGCAGGGCCATTGCATGTATGTTTAAAACGAAAGGTGTAGTAACACGTGGTAAGGCAATAAAATAAAAAAAAACAGGCATAATTTGTTCCACTACAAATTAAGCTTTGATGTATTAAAATAGCAGATTTAATTAATGTTGTAAATAAATGTATTCTTAGATATTACAGCATTATAATTGATATAATACTGGTAGAAATAATTAATACATTATTCATTATACCTGGACTTCATATTATAGAGATCCTTTATACCAGGAATATCAGTATGAAAGTAAAGGAAGACTAAGTGTGTAATCAGATTAATACATAATGAGTCTTCATAACACCGAACTTGGTCATATCGAGACTTCTATTTCTTTATTAGAGGTGCTGACAGCGATTAGGTGCGCAACTGAATCATGATCATACGTAGGCGGCATTCATTACACCGGAGTTCGTTATATCGAAACTTTCAATATGAACACGTAAGCCACGATTCAGTTACCTTTATTTTGTCAGCGATCAATCGCACGGCTTCCAGTCATTCGTAGTCGAGTTTCGTAACACCGAGTTTCGTTATACCGGGACTATGCACATGCAAGAAACCAGGACCCCGTTATGATAGGCGCTGTCGACGATCAGGCGCGCAGCTGAGTTATAGTGCGCCTGCACAAGCGATTTATTACTATTAGAAACAACCGATGCGGTTGCGTGCTCCGACTACAGCGGTTATACAACGCAAATTAATTTCTAAGTATAATGGACTACTTTGTTTGACTTTTGAGTATAGTTTTTGGTGTATTTACACTTAAATAAAGGTGTATTGACTTTCCGATATAAAAATTATGGAATTCAATACAATTTCTTTAGTAAAACTTTATTTTTTACATAGCGCCTCGGTTTGTTACTAGGTTAAGCACTTCCTAGGGTATGCGTAGGGTAGAGAAGACATTATTGACTGAACGTGAGACATTCCTCCCCTACAGGTCTTATACTGCAGATAGTGTCTTATCAGTTGCGCACATTTTATAGTATAAGAATACAAAGCTATTTATCTCCATTGTTATGTATATATACATAAACTCACGTCTTTATCCCCGAACAGATAGGCAGAAGTGCAACTAGTGCTAACACAAATCGTGATTGCCCGTCCTGGGAATTGAACCCAAATCTCACAGTTCTCATCCTTAGGCTGCCACTAAATCAACGAGGCGATCTTGCTGTATATAAACTATAAAATCATATTAGACAATAATGTCTTTGTAAATTATTTATTATCTTCTATTCAGTTTTTAACTAATATGCACTCTTACATAAAAAAAACCACTTCGAACATTAAAATTAATAACCATTTATCAACAATCTAATAAAACTCATAAAATGCCAACGGTCAAGGCCAATCAAAAGCATAAACTCGGGCCTAAAGTATCCCATCTCAACCGGTTGAATGCCGATCAAATTACAAACAATAAGGTCGTTTTGACCAATTAGCTGCGCAGGCGCACCCGGTTGCTATCAATTATAATGCGCTAATCTCTTATCTTTAATGGGTGGGCACACCGGCCCGCCATTGTTGAGGGTTGTGTAAGTTCTGAATAACCGTTTAAAATATTTGTAACTAATTATCGGAGAGGTTACGTTTTATACGGTGATAAGATAGCTACTGGGGGTTAAATGGGCCGGTGTTCGTGCCTTATTGGCTGGGCTTAGGGTACATTCAGACATTATCAATTTGAACGTAAACAATGAATGTTTTTTTTTAAATGCATTCACGCCTGTAATCCCCGAAGGGGTACGCAGAGGTGAGGTATAACCAGTACACACACACACACATTTCACTAAGCGTATCTCCGTCCCATGATGTGATAGGGGGCGAGCCTATCGCCATATCGGGCACAATTCCAGACTCCGGGCTGATAATGAGCATTTCGTAATAGAAAAACCCAACATCACTTTTACCCGACCCGGGGAACCAGAGACGCCTCAATCGTAACGCGTACACATTACAACTGCGCCACCGAGTGCAGTGTTTTATTTTAATTAATTAAATACACATTTTTGTTACAGATATTATGCTGTCTACGCTCTTCCTCCTTATAAACTTGAACTATATAACTAATATGCTTAAAAAGGGGTCTGAAGTGTTCCCTTCACTTATTAATATAGGTATATTAAGTCTAAGGTCAGATCGGTATTTAATGTGAGTACTGAAAATTGTAAATGCTTATTTTTTTATTTTTTGACCAAGTAAAAGTTTCGTTGCCGTTTACGTTTAGATACCTATTTATTATCAGGAAAACACTGACATCGTTCCCTAAACTGTTAGAATTTCATACACAAATGTCCACCTTATAATTTTCAAGCAATCAAGTCTCGTTAACCGCTAAACCATGAGTCAGCCAACCCGGCTGCACGTTTACCATCACTGCAACAGCTTAGAAAGTGATTCTGCGTGTGATTTGCGAGAGGAAATTGATTTTCTCGCTGATCGATGAAAGTCTTCGTGCAATAAACGTCATAAGAGCAATAAGTAAAGGTCGGCGCAGACCTGCCGGGAAAATGCTTGCGAAATCCAATCAAATATTCTCTTTCTGCTTGCCACAGTCCGCCTTTCTATTATGATTTAATGGTGGATTTGGTATCATATGGGGCGACCCGCTGTCTGACCCTCAAAAACAACAGGAAGCTAGTTTCGCCATTGCTTCGAATATTGACGTTATGAAATTCAAATAGAGTTTAAAATAGCAGGCAAGTAACAATTTTTTACCGGAAGCTTACCGGACGTTGGCGTATACCTAGTTGGCTCTTTGAATAAACTTACTTTTTCCTACTGAAAATGCAAGTTTTACGAGTGGTAGAGCCACGCTGTAGATAATTTTGTCTACAGCATGAATGGGCCGGCTCGTCCGGGTCGTTACCACTGTCTCACAGAAAACCGGCGTAAAGTAGCAGCTTGCTGCTGCGTTCCGAACGGTGAGTGAGATATCCGGAGGCCCAAATCCCCCTCCCCTTCCCAATCCCTTATTATCCCTTTCCTTTAAGGTCGGCAACGCGCCCATAATTCTTTTGTATTGTGGGCGTACATGGGCGGTGGAGATCGCTTACCATCAGGTGACCCACTTGCTCGTTTGCCGGCCTATACTATAAAAAAAAAAAAAAAAACTTCCATATTGCATAAGAACGATATTTTGTTTCAGTAGATAAGTTAGCTGATATGCCCGCCTTGTGACAAGTAACCGTTACATTTATATGTAGATGACAACACTAGGAATGCTTATAATTGTTGATTGGTATGCTTATCATGGGGATGCGTCTTACTATCACGTGACCCTCTTACACAGTTGCCCTTATTTCATTAAAAAAATCTACTTAAAACTTATAATAGAAATATTATCTATAATAAACTGCCTCGGTGGCGCAGTTGTAATGCGTACGCGTTACAATTGAGGCCAATGCTGAGGTCTCAGATTCGATCCCCGGGTCGGGTAAAGTGGTATTGTGTTTTTCTATTACGAAAATACTCAGTATCAGCCCGGAGTCTGGAATTTGTGTCCGGTATGGTGATAAGCTCGCCCCCTATGACATAAGGGGCGGAGATACGCTCTGCGAAATGTGGGTGTACTGGTCACACCTCTGCCTACACCTTCGGGGATTACAGGCGTGAGTGCGTATTTATGTATGTATTATCTATAGTAACGCCTCGCGTAGTTTTCCAGCAGGTCTGCGCTGACCCTAAGTTGGTAGATTTAACGCAACCAATAATCAGTCGCTGCATCCACGTGTGCAATTACGTCATAACTTTATGGTGCACATAGTTTTACATTAAGCAGCCTACGTACAGACTGACACTGCAAATTCCAATCGCGGGCAATTCATGTCTGATTTTTCGAATCGAAAACTCAAACAAAATGATGTAATTGCCCGATCTGGGAATCGAACCCAGTAGTAGCACACGCTTATCAGCCTACGTACGCTGCCACCTAGACCAATGAGACGATAAGTATCCTAAAACTCAGGATATTTACTGGCTTCAAACCGGAACACTATAACGCTTACATAAACTACTTGTAGGCAGAAATAGACAAAGCGGTGGTATTTCCTCGGACGTACTCTCGCATATGATACGCTTACACACGAGAGATGGTCTTGGGATGAATGCAGTGCAGTACTTTGCAAGAATTTCTAATTTAAAATACTGAATGATGTTGCTACTGTTTATGCAGGAGTGGCATTTACAACCAGACGAGCAACCTGCTCGTCTCATCACAACATAAGCTCACGCCTGTATCCCCGAAGCGTTAGGCAGTGGGTAGTGCAACTAGGGCTACGACCACGGTCCTTGATGCGACATAAGGCGAGCCTATCGCCATACCGGCCACCAATTCTAATCCTGGATAATCCGTGTATGATTTTGAAATAAATCTCAAATAAAAATTTATTCGTCTTCTTTTGTACGATTAAAAAGTACATCAATGAACTATTACCAAAGACTTTAATGTATATTAATAGACAAGCAGCGCGGTACATAGAGATTATACCACTAAGTTGCGGTCAATTGACCGTAACTCAATACTCCTATGTCACTTACTCTCAACAAGAACACCTATCACGCTCTGTTTGTGAGCTGTCAAACTCCCGCGATTATGACACAATTTTATATTTAAACAGCCCGTCTAGTATCACGGATAACCTGGAGCCGTTGGGGCTGCGGAGAGATTTCGGGTCTCTCTGCTTGTTCTACCGGTTGTTCCACGGGGAGTGCTCCGAGGAACTGTTTAAAATGGTGCCAACATCACCATTTTATCATCGCACCACCCGACACCGCAGCAGAGTTCATCCATACCACCTGGAAACGATTCCGTCTAGCACGGTTCGTTTCCAGCGTTCATTCTTACCACGTACGTGCAAGCTCTGGAATGAACTCCCTGCAGCGGTGTTCCGTGAGCGCTATGACATGTCCTTCTTTAAACGAGGTTTAAAAAGAGTAATCCTTCGACGGTAGGCAGCGGCTTTGCTGTGCCCTGGCATTGCAGAAGTCTATGGGCGGCGGTGACTACTTACCATCAGGTGGCCCGTTTGCTCGTCTGCCTATCCAAGCAGTAAAAAAAAAAAAAAAAAAACATTAAAGTTTTTGACTATTACTTATACTATTGCTGGTGGACGGTGACACTCGAAAAAAGTAATGACTCATGACTTAACATATAGTTACAAACAATTTTATTTATTTTATTTTATAACAACGGCAAAGTAAAGCCAACAAACCCCTATAATTAGCCAAACCACACATTAGAATTACAATCGCGCATATAATTAACAGATCAACATTTCACAATCGCACAAAAACACTAGTGCGGTGTACAACACAAACGAATACGAATTCACACGGACCGACAACACCTGCGTTCTCCTATCACAATATGAACGATTGAATGGATTAGATCGCTTTGTTTGACGACCTTCGGCCTTTGTGTTAGACCGAATTATTCGCATTTAATAATGAGTTGGTCCCCGCCCAATATTTGGCAGCAGGAGGAAATCAAATACAAGTTGTGAAACAGCCGCCTTAGAGTAACTATTTAGGTCTAAAAAAATAATTGGCAGTTGTAGAGACTGCCGATAGAAGTGAAAACTTAGAACTTTTAGTATTCAAATTTGAAATTACATAATGTTTGAATTGAAATTATCAACATCAATCTGGTTTTCATCATCTATTGACACTCCGAACAACAGTTATATGCATGTTTATATGTTTTTTTATGTACTGCACAATGATTCTACAATTAAACGATTCAAATAATAATCAAACAAAAACACTATTTCAACAATGCACATTGAACTTTTCACTAAATGCATTCAATTTCACTTATAAGATATACACAGCACTAATGTTGGACAATACGTCAGCTGTATAGCTACAGATATACTGCTATAAGCAGGTCGGTGACGCGAACGCACGAGATTTCACCCATCCAACGAAGTGTCTAACGCGCACAGCACACGGCCGCTGCGCGTCATGAACATGTCGGTGACGCGAACCCTTAAGATTTCCCCCTACCAAAAAAAGTGACCAACGCGGCTAAAGAAGTTTTCACTTCAATAACATCGAACAGTTACAAAATAGTCATGACCTCAAGATATGAGTCTTGTGTACCGGGTATCAAGAGTTACGAGAGTAATTCGGTCTCACAACACCCAGGACCGAAACAAATAATTGTGGATCTCCTCCTATATCGTTCCCTCATTGTTGACGATCGTGACTCGGTGCAAGGATTCTAGCAATGGTTTTTCTCCATTTGGTACAGTTTTCGGCTTGATGGATTGCGACGTTGACTGGTTTCTCCAGCTGTTCTGACACCTGGTCAGACCAACGTTTCGGGCTCCGTCCTCTTGGTCTTTTTCCTTCTATTTTCCCTGTTATTATTAAATTTTCCATGTTGTCGGCAGTTCTTCGCGCGACATGTCCAAAGTATTGTGGACCACACAAACATTTGTCTCGGTGCGGGGATCGAACTAGAGCTGAGAACTTCGCAAAATTCTGTGGGCACTGTTTATGCGAATGCATCATCATCAAGTCAAATAAAAAGAAATGCATTTATTTCAAGTAACAATAGATTCATAACAATAATGTCATAGCAAATAACTTTAAAACAAAGGCTGCATCAATATTCTTCTTATATTTGAGATCATAAATCAGCCACCGTGCACCACACTGACAGACACACAACACTTGTTATTTAGAGCAAGGTGAAAAATGTAATTACATAGACGTATTGATTTCTTAATTACCTAATTACAACACTAAACACTCTTATTACAACCGATTAGAGTCCATTTTGTGTTTATCAACCGCACGACAATATGGCAGCTGGGCGTGGGACACTATTTTGAGGTTACAATCAAGTTCCCGCGAATTAATTGTCGATTAATTCTAATGTTCATGTCGACGTATCGGCTACGAGTAAAAAATATGAATGGTAGGATTTTTTTTATAAATATATCGTCTAATATTTTATAAGTTACTTTCACTTGCGGCGAACGTGAGAAATCGTTTCAATGATATGTTTATGAAGTTAAATAAAAATTAATTTTATTTCATGCGTTATCATATTTTAAGTTTAATTGCTTAGAAAAAATTATAAATCGAAAGTGATGAAGATTTGATGATTAGATAGTTCGAAGTAGGTCACTTCCTTGTTAAAATAGCGTAGTAACTTTACCCTTCTTCGTGGGAATGTCTGGATATGTATAAAACCACGCAACCATTATTAGCATATGTAATAGGAAAACCCTAGTTGAATAAAACATATACACTTTTTATTAAAATTATGTAGCTGGGGTGTAAGTGGGCCACCAACATTTTATGGCCAAAGCGTACGTACACTTTGCTGATTAATGGAGAGCCAATGGTGAAACTTGGTTCACGTTGTGATTTCTGGAGAGAAAGAAGCCGAACTGCTTTATATAATATCAAATACCGTCAAACCTATAGTCCAAAAAGGTGCATCCTGGCATTAAGCAGGGATAATGCCAGGCAGAGAAAAAAAAAGTAAATCAAAATTAAAGTAGCTCATATCATTTGAATTCCCACGAATAATCTATAGCTACCTAGTCTACACAAATGCTTTTAATATACAAGACCATCTTAGCCCTTTTAATAGCCTTACGTTGAGTACCTCAGTGTCGGCACAATCGAGTATTACAAAACGTTGTAATAGCAGTCCTACCGGCTCCCGACATTTTTCAACTCTTTTCAATCGGTGAAATTTATTTGGGCACGGCGTGTTATTAGCGATTCTTGCATGCGATACCCGGCTGTTGATATATGCAGCTGCGAATCTCGTGCGGCTTTTATCGAATGCTTTTTGTACTTTAATAATAGGCCCTTGGTGTTTTGAAAGGCTGCCGATGTATGAGGGCATTTGCTCCGATGAGTCTTGAAGGAAAATAGCGTATAATATTTTGCCTTGCGGTTTTGATTTCGGTTAGGAATGTTGGCGATTGTAATGTAAGAATTGGCAAGGCAAAAATATTTGTCAAAAGTTAAACAAACTTACTTTCCTGCTAAAAATATAAATGTTAATGTATGTAACTTAGTGAATTTGGATATTCAACTTCACGTTAACGTTACCCGTTAACTTCCTTAACGGCTGAACGGATTTAGATCAAATTCGGCACACAGGTAGACCACGACCTGGGTAACATAGGTTACTTTTATCACGGGAAAATATATTCACACAGGTAGAGCCACGAGCAAAAGCCTGTACCTCAAAAAATATCGAAAAAACGATTTCATACATGCATACATACATACATAAGCACTCACGCCTGTAATCCCCGAAGGGGTAGGCAGAGGTGTAACCAGTACACCCAAATTTCGCCGAGCGTATCTCCGTCCCACGATGTGATAGGGGCGAGCATATCGTCATATCGGGCACAAATTCCAGACTCCGAGCTGATACTGTGCATTTCGTAATTGGAAAATCCAATATCACTTTACCCGACCCGGGGATCGAACCCGAGACCTCAGCGTTGGCCTCAATCGTAACGCGTACGCATTACAACTGCGCCACCGAGGCAGTCAGGCAGTAAAAAAGATTTCATATTGCAATAAACGCAAATTGCTGCAAAAGAAGGTTCGTAATTTTCTGAACCGACTTGAAACCCAATGAGTATAAAACAAGAAAAAGAAATTACACGTTTAGCACCAACAATTCAACGTTAACGTTTAAAAGACAAGTTTCAATTAAAACTGGCCGTATTGGCGCAATACACGTCGATCTAAATTGTAGTAAAACCCAATTTAATGTGCGCGGTTAGTGTGTGGAGCACTGCGCTGTAACTTTTTTTTTGTTTCGCGGGGAAAAACTATTTTGTCGCTACTGCCTCGGCCGGGGGGTGAAGGGACGGTCACGTTGGACTCATCGTTCTTACACCCCAGCGTAAAGTCACCCGGGGGAGAGAAAATCCAGATGACTGCTGGGCTGAGTCCCTAATATACATCCTGCACCGGCAATACCAACCAAAAACCCCGCAGTGGCCATCTTCGGCGCATTAGAGACGGCCCCGGATTCCTGAGGCGAGGAGCGCCCAGGCTTCAGCCGGAACCGACGCTCTACCTGCCTAGTGTCCAGTGCCTACATTCGAGTGGCGGATTAAGCCTGTAGGGGGCCCGAGGCGGCAAATTAAGTAGAGGCCCCCCAGTGAGTTTTTTTACATTGTATGACATTTCTAGATTTGGGGCTCCCTTAGTCCGCTTCTGCGTCTTAGATATGCTATTCAGCCTTCATATGGTACATTTGCGTACCATCATCATCTGCCAATGCTATAATGAAGGTACCAATGACGCTGTAATTTAGTGACATTGGCGTTGTTCTGATACGCCTGCCATAGATTTAGGTTATACAGTACAAACGCACTTCACTTACACATGGTAATTTGAAAATCCATTAATTCATCGACAACTAATTCGCATTGAACTTAAGTAAGGCTAAACAAACAGTATTATAATAGACTGCGTCGGGTGCGCAGTTGTAATGCGTACGCGTTACGATTGAGGTCAACGCTGAGGTCTCGGGTTCGATCCCCGGGTCGGGTAAAGTGGTATTGGGTTTTTCTATTACGAAATGCTCAGTATCAGCCCGGAGTCTGGAATTTGTGCCCGGTATGGCGATACACTCGCCCCCTATCACATAAGGGACGGAAATACGCTCGGCTAAATGTTGGTGTACTGGTTACACCTCTGCCTCCACCTCCCTTTATCTGGAGTAAGATTTGAAACGTTGAACCAATTCATATCTCTGGACAATATGAGACTTAACATCTTATGTCTCAGTATGACAAGAGCAGTCCAATATCACGTAGTGCTTTGTAATTCACAGTTCTGTCTGGTGTTGTTTATGGTTATGGGCAGGAGTGGAGCTTACCATCATGCGAGGGACCTGAAGGCCAATTCTCGTAATTTTAAATGTTCAATCAACTTTTATTCTATATTCAATCTCATTACGATCTATGTTCACATTTGACGTTGATTATTGAGATTGGTTTAAGAGAATGCCATTTGCAACTTTCTTGACGCTGAGACTAGATCGAAATGATATTTTGAACATTTAAAATTACGAGAATTGGCCTCCTGCTCGTCACTCAAGCTAATAAAAAAACCTATTATAACTATTTCGATAAAAATATAGGTACCTAGTCCACACGTGACCTCTGAGAAAGGATAGGATATTTCAAATAATCAAATGAAGCAACAGAACTAGCAATGTAACATCTAACAATTTTGAAATAAACATGTTAACATGAATCAATCTTATAATCAATCACGCGCTCAATCAATAAAGTTTCACAACAGCACATCAGTACAAACAATTACCGATTGTGCAAATAATTAATCACAACTACTACTAACGTAATCTGCAGGATTGTCGGTCGTGGACAACCACCTGCATTGACCATTAGTAAACCATTAGGTTGCCTCCATAGCGATATGCATTGTTGGTTTCTTAGAAAAAAATATACTTTTTTTTATTAGCTTTACATGACGAGACGAGCAGGGTTTCTTAGTTTCTTATTATTAGCTTTAGATGATGAGATGATCAGGTCGCTCGCCTGATGGTAAGCGTCACGCCTGCCCATAAACAGAATCAAAATCAACCAGAACTGCGAATTATGCAGTACTGCATGACCCTGGACCGCGACTCGCCTGAACGAGCAACTCTATTTGGTTTTCACCACATGTACAATGGCCACTATGCAGTCGTGGGTTAAGGCCGCCTTGGTAGGTACCACCGCTTTGTCTATTTCTGCCGTCAAGCAGCAGTGTGTAAACACTATTGTGTTCCGGTTTGAAATACACTGAAGCCAGTGAAATTACTGGACATTATGAGACTTAACATCTTATCGTATGTCTCAGAGTGGCGAGCTCAGTCCAATGCCATGCAGTGTTTCAAAGTTCTGTTTATGGGCAGCCGTGGCGTTTACCATCAGGCGATTGACCTGCTCGGTTTGTCCAGTGTAGGTTAAGTGTAGTCACTTTGTTATATCAGGATAAAAAAGCGTATAAATGTTCATTATATTCCTATATGCGTTTATTTAATGTCACATACATACTCCCAGCCCTACACCACATGAAGCCGTCGACCTCGTACACCAGTATTATGACAGTGCTCATCACTACCTTCTGACCCTGACACGGCACGAAGGGTGGGGTCAGTCAGCAGGAGTTGCCAGTCACGGCCGTTGCAATTTTGGTCGTCCACAGCTAATTACAATCTTGAAACAATAAAGCGGTCGTGATTTTAATTAAAAATAATCGTGTAATTTTCGGTAAAGGTTTTTTGTGGTTTTGACTTGTAAATGCATAGTAATAACGTTGGTATTACACGGTACGCATTGTGAGGAGGTTTCACACTCTGGGGTCCTAACCGCCAGCGGCTTGGGTCCTAGGCCTCGCCATTCGAGAGTGATGTATTTTATATTTCTATATGTTTTTTTATATATACGCACTCACGGCTGTAATCATTTGAGTAGAATTAATTTTAAAAAATGTAGGCAGAGGTGTAACCAGTACACACACATTTGGCCGAGCTTATTTCCATGCCATGATGTGATATCCTGAGCCTATCACTATATCGGGCACAATTCCAGACTCCGGGTTTATACTAGCATTTCATGATAGAATAACCCAATATTACTTTACCTGACCTGGGGATCGAACTCGAAACCTCAGCATAACAGTCGTACCGCGGACGCATTACAACTGCGCCACCGAGGCAATTATTGATAATTAATAGTGTGTTTATTGATAATTAATATCAAATGTATTGCTACCATCGATCCGGCTTTCCTAATAGATGTATTTCTTAATAACTTACTGTACAAAGCGCACGGCTAGTTTACCTGCAAATAAAATATATAATTATTTATATTTTGAAACATGTTTTTTATAACCAAATAAATAAATACACCCAACAGTCGCACACATAGGCCTGACCCCAAACTAAGTTAACCTGTATGAAGAAATACGATGGGATTGCGGTCCCACAACATCCAGACGCGAAATAAATATTTGTGCATCACACAAACACTTTTCTCGATGCGGAAATCGAACCCACGGCCTCACGCTTCGCAGCCGGCTATCCGCCCACTACGCCACGGAGGATGTGTATTATACACTTAATTAACGGCTGCCTAGACGATCCAAACCGCTTGTCAACTACGTGATTTTTTCTTACTTGATAAGCAATTTTGATTATTTAGAACGAAACTTGATGTGTTGACCAGCACACTACGGCATTCTAATAGCTATTATTGTATTCACCCTTTAAACCTGATGTCAATGTTCGCATTCTCAAAGCAATAATAAATACCCTCTATGTTACATTTAGCACAGACCTAAAAATCATGCAGTCTGTCAATATGTTTGATGTCACCCAATACCGATATCGTATATAAAATATCGACGACTGCTATCGCCTCATGGGTCTAGTTGCAGTCTACTTAGGCTGAGCCACTGTGACAGTCTTACATCCCAAGTTGGGCAATCATAGTTTGTGTTTGGAGTTTTCGGTGCTATCAAATTACAAACGCGTTGTCCGAGATCACAATTTGTGCCCAATATGGCAACAGGCTCCAGCATTATGGGACAGAAATAATGTCGTTAGACTGTGGGCACCACTAGTTGCACCTATCTACTACTTTGGAGATACAAGTAGGGGCGTATATTAACAATTAAAGTTAGAGTAAAATTGTTCTTAGCTACAAAGCGTCGTTTGTCGGATGCGTACCGCCCGCGTCTCACCCCGTACTGCACGTGAGCCCAGCGCCGCGCCGCTTAGATTCTTTCGTCAACAGACTGTATGGTTCTTAAACTGTGCTCAAACCAATGTACCTGTTATTACACAACTAAATAACAATGGCTAATTCATTATCTTTAGAATTGACAGTAGCTGTACGCTTCAAGGCGCAATCCATTTAAGCGTAATAAATAGATAGCAATGGAGACTTATTGAATATTTATTACGCTGTATGTACTTATTTGTTTCAATTATTGGTATTCATTTGTTCAAAATTAAATTCGCTGGTGCTTATATATTTTTGCAATATACGCTGTGAAATAGTATGGGTTCGTCCATCAAGCTACCATCAAGACAAAGCTCACATATTTGTAGCAGTGTACTTATTAGCATATTAGATATTATCTCTTTTACGCCCCTTTAAATAATCATCTGTAATTGGCACCAACAGCCAAACGATTGGATCAAACTCGCAAGTCGCAAACATAAGTACATTCGATACAAAAATCCAACATTCATGAATGGTACAGTCGCGTACAGTTAACTGACAAATTAATTCCATTCACCGTACCTTGTCACGAGCCCTATGTAACTTCACGCTTGCCGAATACCGATCCATGATAACATCGCTCGTGCTATCTCTCTCGCACAGCTAGTGAAAGTACTTGTCAGAGCGAGACAGACAGTCGCTAATGAGTAGGAGAAATGGCGCATTCTGGCGGTGAAATGTGGAGAAAGTATCCTTTGCACGCGACTGTACTGGACAATTGTTCAAATATGAATGTTTATCGCTTATCAAACATTAACTGCTGCGATTACTTCGCCGTACTAGTTTGTGAATACGTAAATATGGTTGTTGTGCGTGAAATTGTTATTAGTTGGTGCTGTCCACTATTTTAGAATAACGATATTGTTTATTATGTTATTCGTGATTATTTATAGATAGACTGCCTCGGTGGCGCAGTTGTAATACGTACGCGTTACGATTGAGGCTGACGCTGAGGTCTCGGGTTCGATCCCCGGGTCGGGTAAAGTGGTATTGGGTTTTTCTATTACGAAATGCTCAGTATCAGCCCGGAGTCTGGAATTTGTGCCCGGTATGGCGATAGGCTCGCCTCCTATCACATTGTGGGACGGAGATACGCTCGGCGAAATGTGGGTGTACTGGTTACACCTCTGCCTACCCCTTCGGGGATTACAGGCGTGAGTGCGTATGTATGTATGTATGTGATTATTTACTTGCTTCAAATAACTTGTCTTACACGTTTATTAAATGAAAAAGATAATATAAATAAGCGCACATAGCTGGAGCTATTATATTTTACTAGGTGGTAGGGTACGTCCCTCGTACGCGAGGGACCGTCTGGGTGGGTACCACCGCTTTGTCTAATTCTGCCGCCAAGTAGCAATGTGTAAGCACTGTTGTGTTCTGGTTGTTTGTTCTACATATAAAACTCGCACTCGTAACTACCATTCTAAAAAACTCTCACACTCAACTGTCTCAAATGACGTAAACCGATAAATCGATAATCCGATTTCGATTTCATTCACAACGTAATCGATTTGCGTTGCGCACAAACAAAACGTAATAGAACGTCAAATCGCGCCGTGAATCTTACAAATGGCGTTTCTCACGAAATTTGATATATCAGAACGGCGTCAAATAAACTCTCTCTATTGTCCCCTATTATCTTTGGTGATTTAATATCTATCGCGATTTCATGACGCCATTTTATTACACTTTTACTTTTTACCGTTGCGTTCGATAATTCTTATCGATTCATACTTCATGTTAAGTCGATCGATTTGACTAATAAGTTGCAGATAATAATCGCAATTATTGTACGCTTTTTGTTTAGCGGCTGATAATTCGTAAGCTTTATTGTTTGAAACGTAAGCGATACAAATATATTACAATTGATAAGAGTGGGTTTCGATCAATATTTTCATAATAAAATTAATAGGTCAGTTAGTAAAATAATATTCTATAGATACTAATGATGTAATTAAAATTACTTATAGCCCGCGTTATTGACATTTGTAACTTTAATTTGTTGAAATAGGCAAAAATATTACTTTTGCGATAATATTCTATTACAAATCATAGTGAGACTGCCTCGGTGGCGCAGTTGTAATGCGGCGTTACGATTGATGCCAACGCTGAGGTCTCGGGTTCGATCCCCGGGTCGGGTAAAGTGGTATTTGGTTTTTCTATTATGAAATGCTCAGTATAAGCCCGGAGTCTGGAATTTGGGCCCGGTATGGTGATAGGCTCGCCCCCTATCACATCGTGGGACGGAGATACGCTCGGCGAAATGTGGGTGTACTGGTTACACCTCTGCCTACC
Source organism: Mimas tiliae (assembly GCA_905332985.1). NCBI lineage: Eukaryota > Metazoa > Arthropoda > Insecta > Lepidoptera > Sphingidae > Mimas > Mimas tiliae. Next base: position 2,456,721 of record HG995243.1, read on the forward strand.
CCTTCGGGGATTACAGGCGTGAGTGCGTACATGAGTCGTACAAATCATAGTAAATACCTTTTTCAAAAATGAAGCCACTACAATTGCCATACTGCCTTCCATACCAGAAAGAATTATGAATACGAACCGACTGAACAGAAATGGGAATTTGGACCTCCGGACATTTTACTCACCATACGAAACCTGTTTCTGCCTGGCAATATCCCGGCTAGGTAACAAAGTCCGTCTTCCTTCGACGCTGATATGTTAAATATAATGTAAACATAAGCCGTCGCTTTCATAAAAAACAATCGCAAGAAGCATTGACTGACTAAAACCGCAAGTGTACTCGATGTACGTGACGTAAGAGCAATTATTTTGGCGGGCGCGGTCATTCACACCAGTGAAAGTAGCCCGCGGCGCCACGCCGGCTAGCACCCCAGCCCTTATCAGTGGCTTATCACTGTATTAGATACTTGACTTGTGGATTAGTTGCTAACACGCGATCTCAAGTTGAACGTCCTTATTCACTTTAAATAAGATTAAAGGCCTATTTCACAATGTCCGATTATTAACGCCAGATAACGCATTAGACAGTCCATTTAGAAATTGGATGCGTATTTTGTACGCTTGTATATTTTTTGTCAATTAAATATAACATCTACTTGGTCATTGTGAAACAGGCTTAATTTTACTGGTATATCTAGAAAATTTAAGGCCTACTCGTATAGTCCTAATATAGACACTAAATATAGTCCTGGTAAGAAGTCCGAATTAGGCAACTTTTTTTTCTTACGAATTAATGCTTACATTAATAACCTCTTAAGATCGTATTCCTAAATGAGAAACGCAAGTTTTTACTCAACGACGCAAAAATCCGACATGGCAACACTTTGATGTGTACTAGGCGTTAGGAGTCAACTAAAATTAAGCATAGGTCGATGAAATCGGGCAAATATGCTTCAATCTCTTGAGTAAGATATGATCTACTTACACATTTGGATTGTCAGAATATAATTTTGTGTTGTTTTTTTAATCGGTAAATAAATAGCGATTAAGCAAGCCTTGGCGCGGTCGGTCTCTGGATGGGTGACCGGTTAGTGGTATTTCAGCTGAGCGTCTGAGAAGTGAGAGCACGTAAATAGGGTGCAGCTGAAAATCAGTGCTGTGTCTCAACAGCGTACGTTGAGTTGTAGAAGTATTGTAGCAAATTTATCTATACTAAAGGAAAGATTTGATTGTTTGTTTGTTTGCATTGAATAGGCTCCGAAACTACTGAACCGATTTGAAAAATCCTTTCACTGTTGGGAACCTACACTATCCTCCGGTGACATAAGCTACTTTTTATCCCGGAAAAGGCCGTTCACGCGAGCATAGCCGCGAGCAAAGGCTAGTGCTTTATAAATGTATGTTTTATCATATTGTTTTGTTGTGCTATATGCATGTATGTGTGTAGAAAAAATAAATGCCTTAAATCGTAACTCAGTTCCGGCTGTTATCAACAGACACCAGTTTTAAGCCAAGTCGGGCGTCTTCGAAATGAAATGAAATAGTTTTATTCATCATGTAGGTAATTAAAATAGCGCTTATGACAAGTCAGTACAAAATAAAGAAACTTATGTAAGTATAGAAATCATATCAACTAATGTATACATACATAGCATCGTCACAATACACTGGGCAACTATAAATATTAGGTACAATTTTTTTTTAATAGTCCATAATTGCTAAGTATTATTATTATTTTTCACTGTTTTAAGGGTCGATATGAACCATAGGCATTACCGAAACGGCACGTGTTTTAAAACTACCACCGGATCCAAAACGACCCAACCTGAGAAGACCCGGAAGAAACTTTACATAGGGTTGGCCACTGACCATTCGATATAGAATAGAATACGTACAAAGTAACTCGGTACAGACAATTTCTTCACATTTCATCTGGATTTCCTGCACCTCGGACTAGCTCGTAATGTCACGTTCACACGAGTGTAGCGTGGTGTTCCGTGCCCCGTGCTCCGCTCGTGACCTGGCATTTGAGATGCGCCACTGCACCGTCTCCCGATGATGTAACCGAGAACGTCTGCCGCTTCCTGATCACTCGCAACTGCCTGACAAGTGCTGGGGCTTTTGGAATGTTCATATGTTTAGTCAAGTCACGAATAATAAATATAATAATATCACTGCTGCCTCTGATGACTGCATCGGTGGCGCAGTTGTAATGCGTACGCGTTACGATTGAGACCAATGCTGAGGTATCGGGTTCGATCCCCGGGTCGGGTAAAGTGGTATTGGGTTTTTCTATTACGAAATGCTCAGTATCAGCCCGGAGTCTGGAATTTATGCCCGGTATGGCGATAGGCTCGCCCCCTATCACATCGTGAGACGGAGATATGCTCGGCGAGATGTGGGTGTACTGGTTACACCTCTGCCTACCCCTTCGGGGATTATAGGCATGAGTGCGTATGAATGTATGTATGTACTGCAATATGCGCATCTCACTGCTGGGCTTGGGCGTCTTCCACAAAAGAGAGGGATTAGGCCTTAGTCGACGATGCTAGCCTAATTCGGGTTGGTAGGTTTCACATACTTTCGAAACTCTTGTATAGATTTCTCAGGTATGCAGATTTCCTCACGGTGTTTTCGTTCACCTTTAAAGCGAAGGATAATTAACAATGAATACACACATTTCACGAGGGTTCGGGTATTTTTTGGACCTCCAGCAATGCAGCAGTTTGCCTGACAACTATGGCTGTATGCTTCTTAGAACTTCGATTCTGTATATTAGTAACTATTAATTATTAACCAAAAGCACCTTGTTGGTCTAGTGACAGTGTACTAAAGCTGAGAACCGTAAGTTCCTGGGTTCAATTTCCAGATCAGGCAATAACAATCTGTTTAAATTTTCAATTCGACAAAAGAATCACACAGACAATAACGTGCCTGGGATTGAAATTTGTGCCCGGTATGGTGATAGACTCGCCTCTTTATGTCATCATGAAACAGAAATAAGCTGGGCGAAATGTGGGTGAACTAGTTGCACCTCTGCCTCACCTTTGGAGATAACGGCGTAAGCTTACATATGTATCAATTTCAAAGCTGCTGTTTTTATATTTACTGACCGATGCATAAGTACGAATCTCTTTTTAACCGGTTTCAAAAAAAGCAGGAGGTTCTCAATTCAGCGCATGTTTTTTTGCTTTTTTTATATTTTGGCATTACCACTGGGAGACAAATAATGATCCAAATCACCACCCACTCTACCACTACAACATCTATTAGCTGATCATGTAAGATTGAGTTTTCTATTACACCATACACATGCTAAACAATTTCATAATTTGTCATTCATATTAATGTGTTTATAAGAAACCCAGCACATGTAAACATGTGGGTGTGACAATTAATAACGCTGACAATTAAAATGCCAGCAATAATTGTTTGCACGGAAATCATTGCTTACAATGTGTAATTAATTACACTTGTAATAAAATCAAGCGTCTAATCTCAAGCGAGTCGTAATGAAGCGGATTAAGACTGGTCGAATTCCAAACAATATAAAGATATATAATATTCGATAGACACAGATATCGCAAGGTACGGTGCTGTTGTAGGTAGCCCCATCACCATAATAGGGTAGATTCCTTTATTGAATTTTATACATTATTTTATAAGCAACAGAAAATATACGCAAAGAAACCCTTTTATTAAAACACAATGAAAATTGGTCCAGAAATGTGCCCGCATCTATGTCTTTAAATGTTGGTATGAGTAAAAGTGGGTGCGTAGTAGGGATATCTCACTATCTCGCTTGCACGCGTGCACCATAATGAACATTTTACACAGTGACGTCAAAGTTTGCGTCGTCTGTCACTATCTCGCTTGCACGCGTGCACCATAATGAACATTTTACACAGTGACGTCAAAGTTTGCGTCGTCTGTCATTTAACAATGACCCTTTCTACAGGATTTTAATGGCTTCTAAGTTATTTATTTTTGGTCCGATTAATAAAATTCTTTCTGCAATAGATTTTGAGTAACATAACAACTTATTGATTTAAATAATAAAAAAAACTAGTCAACTACCCTATTGTGTTATTATACTCCTTCCATATGGGGTCACCAGAACATGCATTTACTGCAGCAAAAGGATTCGGGGATTCAATACTAAGCAAATCGCAAACGCCTTTTTGAGTGGTAGAGCCACTGTAGACACTTTTATCTACAGCATGTATGGGCCGGCTCGTCCGGATCATTACCACTATCTCACAGAAAACCGGCGTAAAGTAGCAGCTTTCTGCTGCGTTTCGTACGGTGAGTGAGATATCCGGAGGCCCAAACCCCCTTCCCTTCCCAATCCCTTAATTATCCCTATCCTTTAATGTCAGCAACGCACCCATGATTCTTTTGGTATTGTCGGCGTACATGGGCGATGAAGATCACATGAGGTGACCCACTTGCAGTTTAGAGTTTATACGTGGTGCCATTACACAAAGGACGCGTTTAGTCGATAACAGTTTTAAAAAAATATTTAAGTCTTTGTAATTGACTCATTGAATAACCGAGCTCAATCAAACTAAGGTTCTCACGTTTAACGTCTTGAAAGACCGTTTAATCGCTTGACACACAATCAGGTGAGCTGACCTAGGCGCTGCACACGGAATGAAGACATAAATAACACTTGAACATTACACAACAGAACATCACCACTTATGTAAGCATCTTCCTAAAGTCCAAGCTTTGTTCAGTATTCTCGGCCTGCTTCACACGAACAAACCAAATTGACGTTTACTTTTTACACAACTGCTCGAAGTAAGGTAAGTTTATATGATTAACGTTTTTTCATTATTTCTAGTTTCGACGTGTTCAACGACGTGGAGTATTACATTTTGACCAAATTAATTTGTCTAGTGTAATTTGTTTTTTTTACTAGCATGCCAAATGAATAGAGAATGCCCAAATTTCATGGTTTTTGGTACACTCTGCTGATTAACGGACAAGACAATGACAATGAGTTGTGGGGTTCAAATGGTGGGACGCCCCAAATACCGTCAAGACTATTGTACGAGATGGCGGACCTGGCATCAAGCCGGGATAACGCCAGGCAAAAAGACGAAATTTATTGTAGTGTATAAATAATAATACATTCTTTAAATGGACTTAGTGATTTCTTGAATAGGGTAGTTGACTAGTTTTTTTTTATTATTTAAATCAATAAGTTACTTTACTCAAAATATATGGCAGAAAGAATTTTATAAATCGGACCAAAAATAAATAAGTTAGAAGCCATTCAAATCCTGTGGAAGGGGTAATTGTCAAATGACAGACGATGCAACCATTGACGTCACTGTGTAAAATGTTCATTATGGTGCACGCGTGCAAGCGAGATAGTGAGATATCCCCACTACGCACCCACTTTTCTTCATACCAACATTTAAAGTCATAACTGCGGGCACATTTCTGAACCAATTTTGATTGTGTTTTAATAAAAGGGTTTCTTTTGCGTATCATTTTCTGTTGCTTATAAAATAATGTATAAAATTCAATATAGGAAACTACCCTATTGAACCATTCAAATAGAATCCCTAACTTATAAGTAAATTACGTTGATCCTGCAATAACAAGGGTTGAATTGTCTTTCAGGCAAGTATCAGACACTCACTTCAACGAATGTTTCAAAAGTCTCTCAAAGCCTGTCCGAAAACGCATTATCTACGCACTTAAATGTCTACGATGTTTTTGTAAAGAATGACTGCAAATTACCAAGTGGGTCACCTGCTCTAGGTTTTTAAAACAAAGTGGAAATAAGTATACATCCAGCCTTAGGTACACAGACAATACAATATCTCGTAGGCTTGCGTAATTAAAAACGAGATTTGAAAATTAACACATTTAATTGTGTTATTGTATCATTTTGATTTTGTAATGGAAATGCCGTGTTGTGCTGTGGGAATCCATTGTTACGAAACGTTATTGTTTCCGGTAAGTTATAAACTGACAACAAAATGTTTTGTTTCTGACTACTGACCGATATGGGCTTGGAAAAGTGATAAAATACATATTTAATTCTATTATATATCTTTGGGACTTGACACAGGTCACATGTTAATATTAACATCTGACATACTTACTGCTGAATCATGACAGATGACTATTTAAACAAATTAAAAAAATCTATCTTTAAGTTGCTCAGTAAACTAGCTGACACAATTATAGTCGCCATCGAGATATATTGACATTGACAGCCTCCGTGGCGCAGTGGGCGAGTAGCCGGCTGCGAAGCGTGAGGCCGTGGGTTCGATTCCCACACTGTGACAAATGTTTGTCTAATCCACAAATATTTGTTTCGGGTCTGGGTGTTGTGGGACCGCAAGTCCCCCGTAGTTCCCGATACCCACGATACAGGTTAACCTAGTGTGGGGTCGGGACTATGTGTGTGACCGTAAAATAATAATAATATATATATATATATATATTTATATATATTTCGCGGGACAACTTTGTACTTGGTCAGAATAAAAAAATGCGCCGAGCGAAGACGGGATGGCATAAAGAAGATATGGCGAAATACGAGTTTAAATACACATCATTCACTTCCTGGAAATGTCTGATTTTTTCCGACGAACTTCGCAAGCGTTTAAATAACTTAAGTAGATACGTTGACACTTCAATGGGATTCCCGTACCTCAGCACTCAGGAAAAAGAATTGAAAGAATCATTCAGTCATTTTAACGACAAAATCTATCGGCCTCGATAAAAACGCGATTATGGCTCCCAGTTCATAACCCGCCCCCCAATCGGTCACGTCAATTTGCCCAATTTATTACGTGTCATAACTTATATTTGTTATCTGGACCCGAAAAAAGTATTACCATGACAAATGGTGAAGGTATCACGCTCGGCGCGGTCACGTATGAAGGTGAAAAGGGATGGCAATATACACTGAGCTCTAAGAGTAAGTAGTTCAGAAAATAGATTCATGTTAAGAATATCGAAATCGATCTTGATTTGTCCGCCGCTGACAAGTGATCAGTCAAACGTGTGATTGTAGACAATAGAGGAGCGGGGGATGAGGGGGAGCTATGGAAAGTGGCGGTTCAATGTCGCGTGCGACCATATCGAAAGCGTAAATTGACATTGAAATATACTGCAGTAATGAGATTGATTACAAAGCCCGTCCATTCACGTCCCGGCAGAGTACAGTCGGGCTCGTGATGTGGGCAAATACAGGTTCTACTAGTTGTTTGGAAGGTTCATGATGTTGATAAATTGAGTGAATTAATAGTCATTAGAGAAGGTACAAGGTGGCCGGTCTCTCGTATGCGAGAGGATGTCTGGGTTGGTACCACCACTTTGTCAATTTCTGCCGCCAAGCAACAGTGAAGAATCATAAATGGCAAAAATTTCGTATACATTCTCACTTGCAGAATTGTAGTTAATCGATGTCTAGAATAATTATTTATTCCCGCCTGAAGCGATAGCTCACGGTGCAATCGTACGCTGATGCAATAGGTATGCGAAGAATGACTCAAAATAAAGATGAAATTAAGAATGGGACAAACCTTATAGACTAATTGAGACTTTAAGGACAAGGCATATAAAATTTAAAGGAAACCTACTATACATATGGTGGAAAACCTGCCATAAGGTCTCGTTTAGGCATTATAAAAAAAGCATTTTCTTTCATAACTATTTACCTGGTACGCAATGGAGGTAAAATACATAAACAATTGTGGTCAGCAGTACTTTATTATGCATTAAATGTAAAAATAAATGGCGTCGAAGGTTGTCTAACCAAACCCACAAACACTGCCAATATGCATGAGGTCAGCAAACTACCTCATAAAAATTAGGTACATACGCACTCACGCCTGTAATCCCCGAAGGGGTAGGCAGAGGTGCAATACTCCATCGTTGGTAATGTATTTGGACTATGAAACCAGTGAGACCTTTGAGTTCGATTCCCAGGTCGGGCAAACAAAGTTGATGGGAGTTTTTCGACTCGGGAACACACATAACTTACCAAATATGTATTGGAATAAGCTCGATGGCGAGGGCCCCCTAAGCACAACATGGAATCTTTGTCTACTGCTTCAGGCTTATGACGGCCTCTGTGGCGCTGTGGGCGAGTAGCTGGCGAAGCGAGCGGCCGTTCGTCTATGTTTGTCTAATCGACAAATATTTGTTTCGGGTCTGGGTGTTGTGGGACCGCAAGTCCCTCGTAGTACCAATACCCACGATACAGGTTAATCTAGTGTGGGGTCAGGACTATGTGTGTGACTATGTTGGGTGTATTTATTTATTTATATGAGTGGACATATAAGTATTGTATGTTTTGCTGTTCCAACAGTTTCACACAAGATGGCAACAACAATGACAGTGGCAGTAATGTCAGCCAACACTGCATCTCATGTCTCCGGATTTGGGCAGACGCGTCAATACGAATGAGGTTGCAGTTTACCAGATTTGGCCAGGTGTATGTAATAAGGTCGTCGGGCCACGGGTCGAGGTGCATCAGCAATTAAATGTTAATTTCTGTGTGCGGGCGTCGTGCTACGTGCGCCGTGCAACTATGTGAGTCAGGGACGTAGCGTACATGGACTGGCTTGCACGAAACACAGAATAAATAAAAAATATGATTACACTATCTTAATATTTAATATTTTTTCCACAGTTTCCACAACAGGGAGCAGAAACCACTTCAGGATCCCCAGGAACTGTCCTATATGCGTTAAATACTACTGCGGGGTTTATATACGTACGTAGGAAAATAAGTTAAGAACCTCGATCTAGCAAATGTAATAGGGAAGCATTCCTGGGAAGGACTGTAAGACTAAATGGACCAATAATCTACCACGCTGGTTCAGTGTGGATTGACGAACCGCGATAGCCTCGTTCATATGTCAGCAGGGTATACAAAAAAGTCAGGTGAGGTTAGCTTGGGTATCGAAATATGCTGTTTGAGATTGTTATTACAATAATTATAAAGATACAATAATATAACTTTTGTCTACGCCATTACAGACGGTGCCATCGTGAACGGCATGGAGCGGGCGGGCCGCGAATGTTTTTGTACGTCTGTATATTTGTTCGTGTGATTTGTTATTAGATAACACGTCACGTAATGACGACCTCCGCGCCACGCGCACGTGACGGGTCACGGGTTCGCGTCCCGCGTCGGGACACCAGTCTGTGTATTTTAGTAAGCAAGAACGGTTGGTTAGATGAACATGCAGAAATGTTCGGCTACCAAAAGAAAGAAAACAATTTATTTGACACAGACAACAATTTTATACAAGAAATAAAGCAAGTAATGCGACTAGTGACCAGATATATGCTTTTAGTATCAGCAACTGTTTACTGTATATGATTTTGCGTTTTATTTCATGTATGTAATTGGTTTTATAATGGTTTTCCCAGTATCTGTAATAAAAACCTCCAGTTAAAATATTGCCGTACTACATCATATTAAGAATCTGAAATATCCCACAAAAACAAAACAAAAACTTAGCCATTACGATTAAAATAAATAAGAAGCGAGGAATTTAACAAGTTGCAATTGAAAAACTTATTTCTTTAAACACACATCAGTTTTACCGCGAGGTACAACCGTATGTCATTAAGAAATTATCCGCAGATTTACGCACACAAAAAACCCACATGTTAAGGCAATTTTTAACCAATTACAACCGAAAAAAAGAGTTAATATCCAATGTAAGACATTCCACATAATTTCTTTGATGACCTTTGTTTATTGAGGTATGAAATAAAAATTATTAACAAAATGAAATAAAGGTACGTTTTTCATTTCAATCACGATTTAAATCCTTTTTGGATGTGTACAAAGAAAATATAACTATACAATTTTGCAGTTGGCAATACTGTGTACATTAACCGCCTGATTGATTTTCTGATGTTGGTAATGACGTTACAAATTGGCGGGACACCGTGTGACAGTTCAGAAATTACTTTGCCGTGTAAAAAATTACTTTTGAATTTCATCAAAAATACATATGTTCCATATTCATGATATTTTTTTATGGAATTAACAAAGTTTACACTAGGGTTGCCAACCGTACTATAATATATAGTATTGTACTATATTTCGGGTCGGCGTACTATATACTGTTGAAGAAATATATAGTAGCAAAAATACTATATTATTAAAATTATTATCTTTGCAAAAGTATAAGATTGTAGTGATTTTACTGAAAAACCACAGGGGCAAAATGGCAGCATATTTAAAAAAATACTGAAAATAACTTCGCCAATCTATTTAAAGTTTTCCTGCTTTCTATTCCCGCCACTTCGGCATTTACAGATTTTTTTTCTGTTATGAATTCGAAATGGCGAGAAGAGAGAAACAGAAGTAGTATCTCATTCATAAAAAATGAGCTTTTGATTAAATATTAATCTAAAAAATTAATGTAATAAAGCATATGACACTTTTATTTCAGACAAAACATTGTTAAAAAATGCAAGGAGTGCAAAGACGTTTTTATAAAAATAAATAAGTAACAAATATATATCTTTGTATATTTTAATTTTTTTTCCATAAAATACTATATTTTTTAAAAGTGTACTATTTTTTTTAGAAGTGTACTATATTTTTTATAACTTATTTTGAAAAATACTGTATTTCGCTGAGAAAATGTTGGCAACCCTAATTTACACATTGTTTCATCGTAATTTTAATGGGGGGAAAATGGCACGGAAGATAATTTCTGTTCTTTTCATTGGACCTAATTTACCTCGTCGAATTCGGCCTGAATCTTTTTTCCAGATTGGAACATAGTACATTTTCGTCAAATTTTTATACTATATGATTCGCACAGGAATAACTTATAGTATGTGTTCACAACTGCCCATAAACACCCATGATGTCTGATGAATCATGGATGCCGACCTAAGGCATAGGTATAAAGAGGGTTGTGTGAAATCAGGGTCTTTAGTAATCTCACTGACTACACGAAATTTAACAGTAAAAATGCCTGTCAGTTCGGTTGTCTGTGCGACAATTACTTACGTACTACCCCAATCAAGCCGGCAGATTCATGCTGTGGACAAAATTGACTACAGCGTGGCCTTACTACTTGAGTTAAAAATACTACACAAAGACCATATACCTACTCAGTTTTATCTCACATGCAAACAACAAGAACTGTGAGGTCTCGGATTCAAATCTTAGGCCAGGCAATCACAATTACTGGTTGTTTACGATAAAAAAAAACACACACACATTAGTTATCCGAGATTGGAATTTGTGCTCGGTCTCCACCGTATGGGATGAGAAATTCGGCGAACCTCGCACTTGTTGCACCTCTGCCTACTCCTTTGGGATAGAGGCGTGAACATATGCATGTATGGAATGCTATTGTAACCATTATATAACCTAACAAAGGTTCCAACGTCACATAACTTTCTCTGGGGCATACGGAATCTATTCATTTTTGAATATTAACACGCCTATATGACCTCGTGACGCCGGATAATGGATGACTGTGTACTTTTAATGCTAGACTCAGCCCCAAAGTGTAGCCTTGGGCTGTCTCTACGATGATCTTAACATCAGAGTGTCTATTCTGAAAATCTAAATATCGAATTTCGAAACGAAGTCCAAGTGAAGTAATTTCAACGCATTTTACCCATAAACATTTGTGAGTAACATTTCTGGAGGTTCTAATAGCTACCCACCTTCTCCCACTCAATCACTAAAATAAATAAATACACCCAACAGTCACACTCATAGTCCTGATCACACACTACGAAGGGCTTGCGGTCCCACAACACACAGACCCGAGAAAAATATTTGTGGATCAGACAAACATTTGTCTAGGTACGGGAATCGAACCCACAGCATCAAGCTTCGCAAACGACTACTCGCCCACTGCGCCACGAAGGCTGTCAAAATTTAACTATTATTTTCCTTTCTTATATCGCGGTGCGGGTGGCGGGTGCGGGAAGAGATCACTTACCATCAGTTGACCCACCTGCCGTATGCCTCTGTTATAAAAAATCGAAAGCTATTGCAAAGAAAGTCCGTCCAAAATCTACGAAATTAAACAGGAATTTCGCGAATCTGGGTTTTTGCCACTAATGCCCGATTTCAATAAAAGATCTTGGTTTGATTATCCAGATGGATCTCGGAAATCGACCAATCAAACTTAGTAATTTGAACGCGTGCCTTTCAAACTGTATTCTTATTGGCTCATTTCTGGGATCGATCGAGAGTCTCGATCTAAGATCGTTTATTGAAATCAGCCGTAAGTCTATACTAAACAGCACACGCACCCACCAGTGCAACTCCTATCAGCTAGCAGTGAACCTCGGCGAGTCTCAACACAGCCCTGTCTTTACACTGCAACAAAGTTATCTACACTAATATTATAAAGAGGAAAGATTTGTATTTTTGCATGTAACGAATAAACTTAAAAACTACTGGACCGATTTTAAAATTCTTTTGCCGTTATAAAGCTACATTATCACTGATACGTTATATTTATTCCTAGAAAAAATTAGAAATCCCTACTAAAACCAACCCAAGGTGTAAATAAAAATATAATAAAGGCGAAACTAACTCTATCTGTCTGTTACGTTTTCACGGCTAAATGGTTGTACGGATTTTAATGAAATTTGGTAAGGAGATAGGTTATATCCTGGGGAAGGACATAGGGTAATTCCGTCTCGGACAAAAGACAATCACGTGCCGCGAGCAAAAGCTAGTTAGAAATACAAGAGTTGTGCATATGTTGTGCACTTTAAAACAAAGCCTTTGAACATTGTACAGTCCACAAAAAAGACGACTAAAATTAATCAAACAATGCTGAATGCTAATTAATGACATTTTAAAACAATTCTAAAACGGCTTGATATTTGCATTATGTGCTATAACAGTGGATGACGCACCATACGAATGGAATTTATCCGGCGTACCGTTGACACCGACGTCGTCGCGTCGACGTCGTTCGACCTTGGACAGTAAATCCGCTGCGACCTGCACCGGGTCAAACAGGTACACTCTACACCCGTGGCATTTTAGTGTTAACTAGCGGGGTTGCCAGTTATTTACAGCTTGTACATTTATGAGCTGCCCCTTATTAAAATTTGTACCCGGTATATTATAGCCTACTCTCACATCATGTGGCAGTAAAAAGCTCTGCCAACAGTCAGTGTATTTGCTGTAATTCTGCCTACCATAACATGGACACACTATGTTATACACATTTATCTGCCTAAAGTATTTAATATTTAGAAATTAGCGTTACGTTCAAACGTCTACGACAATACGCAGTTTAGGGTTGCTAGCTTTTAAAGAACCTAGTATTTGATTCTGAGTAAGATAAAACTTGTTTTACACAAATTAAAATACATTTGTTATAAGCAAATTTTCAGAACGATTTTTTATGACTAATGTTTAATTTCAAATTTGCAGAAGAGGGCCATCAACGTTTTAGACCCAAAGTCAACTCTCACGTGGTACACTCTGCTGATTAACGGACGATGCAATGGCGAAACTTAGTTCCCGGTTCAGACTGCGGGTCGTCCCAGATAATATCAATTACCGTAAAATCATTGTCAAAATCACAGGCGGACCCTGGCATGAAACCGGGATAACGCCAGGAAAAAAGAATTTACTAATTTTCATTCAAATCTGGCAACCCTACCTTTCAACACCATTTCTTCCAACTTAAAATATTATCGAGGAAGCCTGTCAACTAAATAATGTACTTACCAATAGAATCATACTAACTGATCAAAGGTCACGGTAACCGACAGAGACCTTCCCTTCAATCAATACTGAAGTTTAGAAATACTCGTGAGAAGAAAATGTTGATCGGTTTTTTTTACACCTATACCAGGGATACAGGGATTGGAATTCGTGCCCGTAATGGCGATAGGCTCGCCATCTATCATACCATTGCATGGGACGGAAATAAGCTCGGCTAACCGTGTGTGTAGCACTAGTAGTACATCTGCCTACCCCTTCGAGGATACAGGCGTGAGTTTATGTATGAACATATCTTCTTACACCTGCCCTTATCCCACTCGCAGTGGGGTCGGCGCAACGTGTTTTTAACACATGTTACATAATAATTTAGCTTGTAGTTTTTACGACCAGCCGCATGACTGACGTCTTGTCCTTTGGGGAGAAAACACCCAGACATATAATATATATATCCAAAAATATTTGTGGATCACACAAACATTTTGTCTCGATCAGGAATCGAACCCGCGGCTTCTCGCTTCACAGCCGGTTACTCGCCCATATAACAACAATCGCACCGCGAATTGCGTTTTGATGTCTTTTAATATTCTCAAAATTTCCACATATATTCCTACATACGTGGCAAATTTATAAAGACGTACCCACACGTAAACTACCCACAACAATAAAACAGTCAATTTCCGTATGTTCCCAGGCGAGCCTGTTCCCTGCAATAAGCGAATAAGGCCCACCGTTTAGACGCATTGCGATGCGGTGCGCGTGCGCAGCGCGGCCGCGGCCGGTTCAACAAACGCATCGGCTCGTCATTGGCCGCCGTTTGGTGCGTTTATGCAAAATGTCCATATCTGGATACAAGACAGTTTTAATGCACATGATCGAGTTTCTTGTTGTATCTATAGTATTGTAACGGTGTTATGTCTGTATATTGAAGAAATTTTTAATCGATTTTTAGAGGTCCTCAAATTGGAAAAACTGCTTAACAAATTTTGATTGAATTATAGTAATTTTAATGCACATAGTTTCATCTTCCTTAGCTCTAACCAGTTGCCATCGTTATGTTGGGATATAAAGAAATTGGATGTGCAATGGCCGATCGAAAGAAAGGGAACTTCTGAGTACTTAAATCGCCTTTTGACAAAGACCTTTTGGATTAATTGGTTATGAGAGATGTTAATAATATTATACCGTATTTACACGATGAGTTATAAGTAATATGACATTAGAATTTATATTATTTCAAGCAAAACCTTAAGAAAGTTACTTAGGAATGGACAAGTTTTTTAAATACTAAGGCAACGAGTGCATTACGAGGAACCGATCCTAATAAGCTGTGTTGCCAGCAGTAAAATATATTCAACGACACATTTTACGACAACACTCGTCCGTGTCATTATTATGTATGATTACACTGTAGATTACATCAATTGGTGTTATCGTCTGCGTGTAGATAATTCAGTTTCCATGAAGGCATGGAAAAATATCATTTAATTTTAATGTAAATGTTAGCATGTTTAATAATAGGGGTTAAAGTATAAAATTGACGTTTTAATTTACTGGTCACTTTGAGTTAAAATTGAGTATGTGCCGTGCCGTCTTCAACTGTCACACTACTGCAGGCTAACCATGAGTTTGTGTCGGTAAAATCGCTAGCGACGACTTAAGATATTTATATGAAAAACTCAGTGGCGCCTCTATCGGATACGTGAGAAACTAAATTGTGTCACAAATATTTTACATTGTCGCTAGCGATTTTACTGAGACAAATTCATGGTTGAGGCACTGAACTGCGCCAGTGAGGCCGTGCGTTAGTGGCGTTACCGTCGAATGATATCCCACAGAATAACATAATGCGCAGTACAAAACGCGCAGACGTGGCGACTGGCGTCACTGACGGTCGCGTCTTACGCTGGAAGCGAAGTCTGTCGTCATATTTAGTGGCGTTTGGCGACGCGCGTAATTTCGGATTAGACGATGTCTTAGGTTTTCTTTATATATGGATGAAGTTGTCCTTCAAAGCGGATCACTACTGAGTGATGATGTAACATTTTCACAATGAGAGACTTCTCATCGTGAAACCTCCTCTCAGAATACACACAGGGCAATGGTCAAAGGGATATTGGTATTATTTATTGCCCCACGGGCTAAAACCTTGCATTCGTGGCCCTTCGATTGCAAGTGATTGAACAGTCTACAAGGCTCTCATACTAAGCGGTGGTTAATTTAATAAAATTACATCCGCTCGCTCGCGTGCACCGAAATGGTTTTGTAATACTCGAAATAACATTAGTAGTATTATTAATATTTATGCGCTTGCCAGGAAATAACTATACCAAAAATAGTATAGGTGTGATTTAAAAATAAACTAAGATCGGTGGTGTGCATGAAACTGTGTTTTTACCCGTCTACGCAAGGAAGGGTAATGATTTTGACACGAACCTCTGACTTTTTGAAGTTGCGAATATGTGTGTATTCATTGTTGATTATTGACTGATAGTCTTTTTATATATAACTAGCCTTTGTTCGCGGCTCCGCCCGCGTGGATGGCCTATCCCGGGATAATAGTAGCCTATGTCACCCGAGGATAGTGTAGCTTCCCAACAGTGAAAGAATTTTTCAAATCGGTTCATTAGTTTCGGAGCCTATTTAGTGCAAACAAACAAACAATCAAATCTTTCCTCTTTATAATATTAGTATAGATACATAGTAGCTTCACAAATTAAAACGTCATAAAAACGCAGTATCGTGTTTTTACTATCTAGATTGACTTCCGATGGAACTACCCTTTACTCAAAGAATACAAAGAACCGGTCATAACCGGCAATATCTATATATGGATAGAAGCTACATAAAGGAAGTAGAATCGACTACCAATAATCGTGGGTTCAATTGCAGCTCTCGAGGCATACATCTCTGAGTCTGTCATATAAAATCATTGTTAATCATATAAAGGTCAAGGAATACAGTGAAGAAACCTGCTTATCTGAAAAATACCCATCAGGACTATGTGTGTGACTGTTGGGTTTATTTATATTTATATTTATTACCAAAACCACGCATCTAAAGACATCCCACAAATGTAATACCACGTAACATACCACGTAAGTATTTTCGTGCACATAATCAATGTTAAGTATTCCAGCTATTCGCTAGCACGAGTCTGGTTGATTTATAAGTCATTCAGTGAGTTCCGGGCTAGCACAAGTAATCGCTTCATGTGGAATTATGCAATGCTCTAACTGTGTTCGGAGGTGTTCGATTAATACAAATTGTGATGTATTCATTTGTGAACGATGCCTCCAGCGCATTTTTAGATATTATTCACGTCATTCTTAATGGAGAAATATGTATGAAGTTAGTAAGTTATCAATACAATCCGCAATATTCGGCTTTTTTATTACAGCATAGGCTTGTAAACGAGCAGGATCCCTGATGGTAAGTGATCTTCACCGCCTATGATCGCCCATAATACAGAGGAATCTTTTTATTTTATAAGCTTGAATGACGAGACGAGCAGGTCGCTCGCAGTAGTGTAGAGAGACAGTGGCAACAACCCGGTCGAGTCGGTCCATTCATGCCGTAGACAAGACGGTATACAGCGTGGCTAAAAAAATGTACTTATAAAATCGGCTATGGAAAAATTTGCTACTAAGCCTACAGAAATCATACTATATATCAACTTTATAACTGACTGATTCCGATCAGGTGCAGTAGGGTAGTAAACAAAAAATCTGTTATTATGGAGAACAATAAAAAGGCCACTTAGGATTGTAAGTGGTAAAGCCACGCTGTAGAACGCTCCTTCCACAGAATACAGGAACATTTCTATGTTCTGTAGCGCCTTCCCTTTTATATTACGTGTGTACATAGGCATCCGAGATGTTACCATCAAGTAATCCACGTGCTCTTTTGCCAGCCTACGCTTTATACTACTATAGTTCAATCACGTAAAAAACACTATCGCAACTCACTTTCCATCTCAACCGACCCCATACGTCAGGCGTACTTTTATTTTCTAATACACTTTCAACAACATTCATCTATCTCGTCGATGCATCGTCGATATCGTGTTTCGAAACGTATCGTCTATCGAGATAATGTTAAGTATCGTAATTCGGGAGCGATAATGATCTCGGTGGTGATCGATATTCGATTCGGTAGCGAATGTTCTAGACGGGAGTTGCATGTTTTATTATGGCATAGGCCGGCAAACGGGCAAGAGGGTCACCTGATGGTAAGTGATCTCCACCGCCCATGTACGCCCACAATACCTAAAAAAATCATGGGTGCATTGCCAACCTTAAAGGAAAGGGATAATTAAGGAATTGGGGAGGGGGTTTGAGCCTCCGGATATCTCACTTACCGTACGAAACGCAAGCTGCTACTTTACGCCTGTTTTCTGTAAGACAGTGGTAATGACCCGGACGAGCCGGCCCATACATGCTGTAGACAAAAGTGTCTACAGCGTGGCTCTACCACTCAGAAAACAGATGCCCAGGTGATCTGGGTCCATTGGCAATCGATAATTGTGAAATGGATTTGAAAATATTTAATCAATGAAATAGCTCATAGAGAACTTGATACGGATGCCTGAGTTTATAAAGTCGTAATGGCGCACTCAGAGACCTGAATTAACTTTAATAGCCATTAATTAATTATGTAGAATTCGATTATTTCTTAGAGCAGTCAATTAAAATTACTTTTGGACCCCGTAACGGTGTATAAAGCATTTTCTGTACTCGGTAACTGTATCATTCATTCACTCTGTAATCATTCACTGCCATTATGCGTGAAAAAAAATATCTAAGAAATGACAACGATGTGAATTGACATCTCTGAGTACCGTAGTTAAGGTATTAACTCTAATGATATACCTAACATATACTCAAGCCCGTATGCCTAAAAGGGATAGACAGAGTGCAACTAGTAAACCCACTGATTGCTGAGCTCATTTCCGTGATATTAAATATTAGCCAAGATTAAATTGAACATACCTGTTAAAACTACACGCCATTTTTCACCCCTTAACAAACCTCTCGTATCATCTAACTACCGGCAAAACACTCATCTGGCGAGCAAGTAGGACCCTAAATATAGTATGTAAATCGCACGACTTCGATGTCTTTGATGCTAACTTGGTGACAGTAAGGAGAGTGCTGAGCCGTGAATTTTTCTCAAAATATTGATATTTATCATTAACTTGAACACTTTAATTGTCTAATCAACGTAGATCTGTGCAGAATTTATACTAACAAATTTTTGTTACTTCTAAGTTATCAGTATTTAGTGTTGCTTAGTCTTTGATATCCACATACGTTATATTGTTACTTATACTTACTAAGGTTTAATAGTGAGGACCTTAAATTGCTATATGTTACTTATTACCTTTATTCATATTGTATTGTAATGCTGTTGGTACTCCAATAAATAAATAAATAAATATGATAAAGATGCGAATAACCATACCCGCAAATCTAATTTTAGAATAGAAACACTCATCACAAATGTAAATAAGAACGCAAGGAAATAAAGTCACAGAAACATCATAATTTCATCAATAACATGTGGACATTGTGAAATCTCATTGGAAGAGAAATATCGTGAAGAAATCTCTCGCACACACCTGTGAAATAACTAGTACAATAAATTATCCAAACTTGCACCGTCAAGGACGTATTAAATTATGTATATGGAACAATGCCATAGAATTAAAACATTGATAATAAATATACAAGTTTTCTATACACTTTAATTAACATTTGATCAATGCTTCGCTTGAAAAGGAAAGTAATTCAACTAGAGGCCGTTGCCGAAGGAAATAATTATAAATTAAGGTTAATGTTCACAGTTAAACAAATTAAAATTTCGCTACGGGAAGTTAACAAGGATGGTTTAGTTTTTTGTAGGTCACTAACAGAAACACTCGTGCATATTTACAATTAAACTATCAATGCGTTTAACAACTATTAACATATTTACTTTCTATGTCGATTGAGAAATTTATTTTGATAATTTCTTAGTAAAATTTTATTGCTTGTATAAATGGTTGGCAATTGGAGCGGTTTCATTTTTTATGGACATCCATCTGGCGGTATTAACAAGTAAATTTTGATAGGGATATTCCATCTTTCTTTCTACGTTGCGTTATCCCGGCTTAATGCCAGGGTCCATGGGTTGAAATCCCAGGTCGGGAAATCGCAATTTGTGTTTATGTTATTCTATTCAAAAACATATACGCTATGGCGATACATTAGGCATATCACATCATACGGGAATTAGTCCAGCAAACCGTGAGTGCACTAGTTGCCCCTCTACCTACACCATCAGAGACCATCATCATGAAAACTAGACCTTTGAAAAGGCTTTAATTTACATTATTTTTTTATGTATAATAATTGTTCACAAAATTCTTTAGTCGGATATGTTCGCCGATACACGATTAATGATATTTGACTCGATAGAACAAAATCGTAAACATTCCTAAAAAACACCCATTTTTACGATCCCGTCGAACTATTGAATTAATTTCGTCCAGTTTCTATCGAAAATATTTTTACAAAAAAAATGTGTGTACTCCCAACAAACAGTCAAATAATTCTATGGTTTTTTTTTTTGTAAAAGCGTAAGATTTTTTTTTTAATAATAAAGCAAAGTAAATATTAGAAGCGCGCACGCCGATTAAGCAAGCATTACAATGGCCTACAATGGAAACTTCGCTACCATTTCGCCTTAACTCTGCACACCTGCTTTTACAACAGATTCAAACCGTCTACATTAAGTATGCGAAACGCGCAACCTTGCACCATTGCGAAGTGAAATTGTAATTAATCTCAAACGAGATACCATCGGCAATAACACGATGGACAACGAGTCCGTACACTAATTAGCTCTGTGGCGTGGCTCAGATCCGACGGTCGTTGTCTATGATCGATCGCCGCTTTTATCTATGCTCCTGATAAACTTTGCAGTGCTACTTGTTTGACAGCATTTGAATTATATTTAGTATCTTCTAAGTAATAATGATCTAAACTTATCAATCTATTTCGAAAATAGGTTCTGTATGAGTCTGTATTTATCTATGTTTATGTACATATTCTAGGCCGCTCGTATGCGAGAGGCCCTCTGGGTTGGTTCCAGCTTTGTCTACTTTTGCCGCCAAACAGCCGTCTGTTTCGGTTTGAAGGACATTGAAATTACTGGCCATTATGAGACTTAACATCTTTTGTTTCTGGGTGACGAGCGCAGTCCAGTGCCATGCAGTGTTCTGTAATTCAAAGTTCTGTGTGGTACTGCTTCTGCTTATGGGCAGGCGTGGCGCTTATCATCAGGCAAGAGACCTGCTCGTCTCGTCTTTTAAGTTAATAAAAAAAATATATTGATGTTTCCTTTTGCAAATTGAATTTTTTCATTTTTTAATATGGTCCGGACTGCGCTAACTGGATCGAGGCACAAGATGGCCAGTAATTTCACTGTCTTTCCTTTCAACCGAAACACAACAGCGCTTACACACTATTGCTTAGCGGTAGAAATGGACAAAACGGTGGTACCACCCCAGACGGCCTCTCGCAAACATGGGACCTACCTAGTATGAAAAATTAAGGATGAAAATGGATATGGATCAAATAGATACAAGTCTACTAAGCCTTACGTAATCATTCGCATCAATAGACACCAATCAAACTCTATAATATACCATAGACATCAAATCATAGATCACTATAGATATCACTTTTACCCATCGACTCGTGCGCGACGAATCACACTTTTACTTTTAGATGTTACTTAAAACAATGATTTGGCAAAAAAACAAGCAAGTGCATTAAATATTGTCTGCAACATGTTTAAGATAAAAAAGCGGCTTTAATTTAGAAAGTTGTATGTCCGAACTTGTTCGCTGAGGAAGTAAGGATGTTGAGGGGATGTTATCATTTAATTATACTAATTGCGAGTAATCGGATCTACATATTGTAATAATATTGGCTTTCTCAAGTCAATTCAAAATATATAATAAAATAATAATACTACATACATACATATGCACACACGCCTGTATTCCCCAAAGGGATAGGCAGAGGTGTAAACAGTACACCCACATTTCGCCGAGCGTATCTCCGTCCCATGATGTGATAGAAGGCGAGCCTATCGCAATACCGGGCGACAGCTTCCGTGGCGCAGCGGGCGAGTAGCCGGTTGCGAAGCGTGAGGCCGTGGGTTCGATTCCCGCACCTTGACAAATGTTTGTCTGATCCACAAATATTTGTCTCGGGTCTGGGTGTTGTGGGACCGCAAGTCCCTCGTAGTTCCTGATACCCACGACACAGGTTTAACCTAGTGTGGGGTCAGGACTATGTGTGTGACTGTTGGGTGTATTTATTATTATTATTATTATTATTAATTCCAGACTCCGGGCTGATACTGAGAATTTCGTAATTGAAAAACCCAATATCACTTTTACCCGACCCAAGCATCTAACCAGAGACCTCAGCGTCAGTCTCAGTTGTAACGCGCACGCATTACAACTGCGCCACCGAGGCAGTCTAATAATAATACTACTAGCCCAGTATTATACACGTCCTACTGCGGAGCACGGACCTCCTTTACTGAATGATAGGGGTTAGGCCTTTAGTCCACGCTAGACGCCATGTGGGTTGGCAGGCTTCACATACCTTCGAAATTCTTATGAAGAACTTCTCAGGTATGCAGGTTTCCTCATGATGTTTCCTTCACCAGTAAAGCAAGCGGTAATTAACCATTAATATACACATAACTTAGAAAAATGGTTTCGAACCTGCGACTTACGTCTCGACAGTCCGTACCATTTTCTACTGAGC
Source organism: Mimas tiliae (assembly GCA_905332985.1). Taxonomy (NCBI): domain Eukaryota; kingdom Metazoa; phylum Arthropoda; class Insecta; order Lepidoptera; family Sphingidae; genus Mimas; species Mimas tiliae. The sequence goes on from HG995243.1 coordinate 2,479,254, forward strand.
TATCGCTGTTTTAAAATATACTTTACAAAAATCCCTCATTCTTTTTGCCCGGCGTTACGTCTACCGTCCTACTCAGACGATTCCACTTCGTACAGTCTTTTATTGGGGTCACACGGTTCTATTTTAGTTTATCTACTGCTAAATCTCATGAGATTGGAACCGTTTGTACAGACTATTAATCAAATTGAACAACAAAAACAGAAAAAAATTGATAAAAAATTGTTTGGAAGATTATCACGGGTTAAATATAGTACAAAAAAATGCAAAATGTAACTTGAAATCAAGAGCGGTACAATATTATTCATCCCAAAACGTTTTTTTAGAAGTGAAGCTTCATACAGACTCTACCTCTTACACAATACGTTTCGTAGCAGTATTTTTCTCTTTTATTTATTGACCAAAAGATCTTCACGCAGGCTTGCACATTAGCAACACTAATAAAAATAACTTGAACTATTAAAGCAAATAGCAAAAGGAACACATTATATTACATTTACTTGTACTGAACAGCTTCCGTTCCACATTACAAACTACAATAATCAAATCGTATTATCAATAATTTTCCAAGGCTTTATGGTTTCATTCTCACCATTTGAGCTTAATTACATCAGGGGCCTTATTCTCTATGACCGTGTGGATTCGTAACGTGGTCGCGTTACCACGTTACATTGACTTCGTGAAATTAGCATTGAGTGGTCTTCTCTAAGGCAATGTCAAATTTTATAAACACGATTAAGTGAGTAACATGCTTGATATGAAAATTTGACATTGGCTAAACCTCTCATATGGCCCCCGGTATAGGACATTTTTTTTTATATTATAGGCCGGCTAACGAGCAAGTGCGTCACCTGATGGTAAGTGATCTCCACCGCCCATGTACGCCCACAATACTAAAATAATCATGGGCGCGTTGCCGACCTTAAAGGACAGGGATAAGTAAGGGATTGGGATTGGGAAGGGGAGGGGAATTTGGGCCTCCGGATATCTCACTCACCGTACGAAACGCAGCAGCAAGCTGCTACTTTACGCCGGTTTTCTATGAGACAGTGGTAACGATCCGGACGAGCCGGCCCATTCATGCTGTAGACAGAATTGTATACAGCGTGGGTCTACCACTCAGACACGTTTTTCTACACGTAAACAACTGTGTGAAGAAGCAATTAGGCAGGCCGGCATAATTTTTCCGACCTACGATAGACACATCGTCTGTCGTTGGTCGACAGTATTCTTGGATTGCGCTGCACTTAACATCAGGTGTAGCGTAGTCACTTTGCCGAGCCAGATTAAAAAAAAGACATGTTAAATAGCGGTTTTCGGCGCTGATTTCGCCAAGTTGGCATAACGCGGTCGCGTTACGAGTTTGTCCGGTCACAGGGAATAAGGCCTCAGATGGTGGGAACCGCGTGACTGGGCGTTATATAGTACCTATTAACTAGTAGGTACAAGCAAGAACATGACTCTGGTAATATTGTTTTTTTTATCCAAAGTTAAATCACTGTATTAAAACAAATCTTCATAATATGACACCCGTACACATTAGCAATATAGTTGTATATGTATTCATTGTCAGTTATTATAATATCTATTTATCGCCTCATTACTCTAGTGGCAGCGTACTAAGTATGAAACCCTTGCATCCTGGGTTCAAATCCCAAGTCGGGCGATCACAATTTATGTTTATTTATTTAAGGTATATGCACAGCACAATGTATACAGCACTCATTCTTTACCACTGCAAAAGCCAAATTCCAAATACATGCGCCGATTACGGATAAACACAACATTTCAATTAAACATTGCTAGCAACAATAGCACCAACATTCAATAACCCTTCCTTGGCAGTCGGGTAAAACATATAAAAAAATATAAACTAAAATAAAATACGGACTGCCTCGGTGGCGCAGTTGTAATGCGTACACGTTACGATTGAGGTCAACGCTGAGGTGTCAGGTTCGATCCCCGGGTCAGGTAAGGTGGTGTTGAGGTTTTCTATTACGAAATGCTCAGTATCAGCCCGGAGTCTGGAATTTGTGCCCGGTATGGCGATAGGCTCGCCCCCTATCACATAAGGGACGGAAATACGCTCAGCGAAATGTGGGTGTACTGGTTACAAATCTGCCTACCCCTTCCGGGATTACAGGCGTGAGTGCGTATGTACGTATGTAAAATAAAATAAAACGAGGTTATACCTGGTTAATTAGTAACATTTTTTTTTATATTTTAGTTTTAGTTTCAAAAAATCATTCATGATTTGCCCGGTAACGAGGTGACCACCGGAAAAGCATCCCTTGTGAAGAAAGTTCTGAACCCAGAGAAATATTATACATAATACATGTTGATCTTATCAAACCATATGAAAGTCGGCGTTTGACCGGTGTCCGTGTCAGGATTCCGTGATTATAATAAACAAGTTTTTTATAAAACGGATATTATAAGCATCCGGTGTTATATTCTAGTAGCCAATTGAATAATAAATGGAAGTTGTGTAATAATTAAGGAAAGCATAATATTGATAATTTTTTATTGCCTAGGTAGAGAGTCGAACAAGCGGTCCGCTTGGTGGTAAGCGGTCACCACCGCCCATGGTCTTCAGTGATGCTAAGGCACAACCAAACCGCTGCCCACCGTACGTTACGTGTGAATAAGACTACGGCACTACGCCACCCTCACACTCGCCATTGTAACTCCTGTAAGCCAGGATCTATAAGGACACGCATGTGTGGCAAATTTCTCTTAGAATGCTAAACTGTAAAATTAACCAAATAGATATATATGAAGAAGATCTACTGATGGTAGGACCCTCCGTTGCTATCACCGCTTTGTGTATTTCCACCGTCCAGAAGCAGTATTTCGTACTGTGTCGTTTCGATTTGCAAAGAAGAAGTGACAGGTTTGTTTACAATTTAAATAAAACAGGTAAGAAAATATAAATAAAAAATGTAACCTGTCCATATAAGAAGGTGTCGACTCGTTTGAATGATCAGCTTTCTTTATACATTAAGAACAAGATTACTCCCCATACTATAATACACATCACGTAAAAAAACATTTAAATGCGAGTTGGACTCGCGAATCGAGAGCTCCGTATGACCACGCAATTTTACATACATACGCCTGTAATCCGCGAATGGGTAGACAGCTGTATAACCAGTACACCCACATTTCGCCGAGCGTATCTCTGTCCCATAATGTGATAGGGGGCGAGCCTATCGCCATAGCTGGCACAATTCCAGACTCCGAGCTGATACTGAGCATTCCGTAATAGAAAAACCCAATATCACTTTTACCCGACCCGGGGAAACCGAGACCTTAGTCGTAACGCGTATGCATTACAACTGCGCCATCACGCAATTGTATTATTTGTTAAGAAGATTTCTAAATTCCCAATTTTCTGTTTACCGATTTGATTATTTTGAGATTTGCTTATTATCTCAGCCTGTTGTCGTCCACTGTTGGACGTAAGCCTCCCCAAGTGAGCGCCAACCATCCCGGTCTTGAGCAGCCCGCATCCACCCGCTACCCGCCATCTTTTTCAAGTCGTCGGTCCACCGTGCAGCAGGGCGTCCTACACTACGAGATTTGCTTATATGGCAATAAATTTTTGACACATTTTGTATTGAAAGATCTGTCAAAACAGTATTGTTAGTAAGCAAATTTATAAATAGAATATAGGAAACGGCCAACGGCATAATTCTGCCGACCATCGACTGACTACACCACTCGTCACCGGAGGAAAGTTCATCCTTTTTACCAAGAACCACCTACCTCCAGCACAGTACTTTTCAGTACAGAGGTCATTTCTCCCACGCACTTTCAGACTCTGGAATGAAATTCCCTCCGCGGTGTTTCCTCAGGGCTATGACATGTCCTTCTTCAAACAAGGCTTAAAAAACGGTAGCCAACAGCTTGGCTGTGTCCGTGGCATTGTCTATGGGCGACGGTGACCACTTACCATCAGTTGGGCCGTCAGCTCGTTTGCCTTCGAAAGCATAAGTAATAGGGTTTCTTTGTCACACCATGTCACGGAAACTAAACAGCAAAATGATATCCGCATCGATTAGACCGTTCAAAATTACAATGTTCCCGTTTGAAAGCATACATGGGGAGAAACTAACGCGTCCGTTAAATCTTGACTTGTGCTGGAAAAAAATGGCGTACTTACGTGCCGAGTCGATATTCCAGTCATAGTGCTTCCTTGTGACGACGTGACGTGACGACAGACTTGGGTTTCACTTTTCATAAGACATGTACACGTCAAGAATGAATAAGGTGTTGAAGGTGTATACTTGTATTGGTCGGCAAACTAGTTTATAAAAGGGTCAAATATTAATAGCAACATACGCACTCACGCCTGTAATCCCCGAAGGGGTATGCAGAGGTGTAACCAGTACACCCACATTTCGCCGAGCGTATTTCCGTCCCACAATGTGATAGGGGGCAAGCCTTTCGCCATACCGGGCACAAATTCCAGACTCCGGACTGATACTGAGCATTTCGTAATAGAAAAACCCAATACCACTTTACCCGACCCGGTGATCGAATCCGAGACCTTAGCGTTAGCCTCAATCGTAACGCGTACGCATTACACAACTGAGCCACCGAAGCAGTCAAATAATAATAATTTAATAACAAATAAATAATAATATTATTTTTTATTAGCTTGAGTGACGAAACGAGCAGGTCGCTCGCCTGATGGTAAGCGCCACACCTGCCCATAAACAGAAGACAACACCACACATAACTTTGGATTACAAAGCTCTGCGTGGCATTAAACTGCGCTCGTCACCCGGGTACATTTTAAGTCTCATAATGCTCAGTAATTTCACTGGCTTCAATGTCCATCAAACCGGAACACAACAGTGCTTACACACTGGCGCTTTATAAAAACATATAATTACGCCGGACAATACAAAGTAAACGAATGGGCAGAGGCACCGTCCGTAGTCCGAATACCGGATTTTTGGATCTATCCAGTACTGTCTAGCCCGTAAGAACATTAATGCAACTCCTAGAAGTCAGCATTGACAGTGGCACGCTCTAAGAATACCACCGATACGTCTCCACAACATTGTCTTTTAGGCTAGCGGCCAGTTTAGTGTCAGAATTATTAAGTCACCAATAGGGTTTATGACTTGGCACCAGGCCTACTGTTTAGTAACATCAAGGATGATAGTCTAAAGCCCTAGCTCCATCAGAAAATGTTGGCATTTTTTGTGTTGGCAACATAAAAGTTGTAAACAATTGCTTGAAGGCACTTCACCGAAAAATTTATACCGAAAAAGAATAAGAAAACAAATTATGTTTAATATATTGTTACCTTCTACTTCTTATTCTACCTGCCCTTATTCCCAATAGCAATGAAGTCGGCATAACATGCTTGTTATGTTACAGAACTTGACTTGTAGTTTTTACGACCGTCCGCTTGCCTGACGGAAAATCCTCTCTGGAGAACACACCTAGACCCGAAACAAATATTGTGGGAATCAAACCCGCAGCCTCTCGCTTTACAGCTACTCACCCACTGCGCCACGGAGGCTTGTTACCAATTACCTAAAATATTTTACTGCTATCAAATGGGTGTGTAACCGTAGTATGTAAACAAATGGATTTAACTACATATTTTTAGTTTGACACGATTAATGTTATATTGATATATAAAAATGGACTTAATTCTAGTTCGTTTTTCATGACAAGAACACTAACATTAAACTAAAAATTACTTAATTTTGGTTATTGAGTCGAGTGACAACAGACCAGCTATCATCTGCTGTTGTTTAAAAGTCACGTTAGCAACATAAATGTTGTTAACTTTTGCTTGATGGAGGTGGGGCCTAACGTATTCTATAGAGTATTCTAAAGAAAACAATAGTCTTGTAATCGAATAATACCTTCAATAACAGACATGTAACTTTGTATGTTACGTATTTAAGAGGTTTATTTACCTTTTACGCGTTGAGTAACATAGTGCACCTTTAATATTTACCTGTAACAAAAAATAATCAATTTTACACATTACAAGAGTATTTTACGAAATTTGACTTTCTACATGCATAAATACCAGATTCCACGATTTTAAGTAAGTATTACCTTACGCGAATCGAATAATTCTGGTAATTTATAATGATTCTGAAAAAATATTAAAATAATAACTTATGGATACGTTTTTAACCGAATTCAAAAAAGGAGAACGTTCTGAGGACTATTATTTTTGAAATCAGCTTTTAAGGTTTCTGTAATTCAACAGTCGTCTTCATTAAAATTTTCCAATTTTAAATTTTAATCAACTCTGTCGAACCTAAATTGGAAAAACAATGTACAGAGTTAAACCTAATCGGTGTCTGATACTGTGCCAAATTGACTGAAATGAAAAATAAATTGTAATTAGAAACGGTGTTATTTCGTAATTCGCTATCTTAAATGTTTATAAATATTCATATATACATTTAGATAAGTTTTTGTTCCGGTTACTTGTTCCAAACATACTTCATTCATTCGAGGCAGTCCATTAAATGTATGTGACCTCGATTACTACGAAATCATGTTATTATGAAAACTCTTGTAAGTTTCAATAAAATGTAGGTATGATATATATGTTTTATGCTTTTTTAAAGCAGAGGACAGCTAACAAGCAAGAGGATCTCCTGATGGTAAGTTATGTCCACCGCACATGAACATCCACAATACCTGACGAAGGGGATTTGGACCTCCGGATATCTCAATCACCGTACAAAAAGCAACAGCAATGTGCTAATTCCGGCTTCCAGCTCATGTGTTCCCTTAATATGGGGTCCTTTAAAAGGAGTGTGAAGAAGTAATTAGGAGGGCCGGCATAATTCTGGCGACCAAAATACATAATACATCGTCACTCAACACTATTCTTGGACTGCGCTGCATTTACCATGAGTAACCGTCGAGTGAGCCTTTTCGACAATACGTTCCGCTAGGGGCGCTGTTTGGATCTGCATACATATTTGTGTATATGTCGCAAAATCTTGTAATACAACCACGGGTGTAGCGTCGTCACTTTATCGAGCCAGGAAGGAAAAAGAAAGCATGTTACGTTCTCATGTCAAATATGTACAAAAACTATTAATACACCGCGTTGTTGCCATTTCATTCTAATGTTGGTCTAATTACAACCACATGCGCTATTAGTATTAATAATTGATATAGAAACGCATTGCCGGTAACATTACCAATTAAAACATCATTATAAACATAGAAAACACACAGAACAAGGTATTAAAGCGTGGTTGTTGACAAATATACACAACTTTCGCTCGCAGGTGCCGCGGCCGGCCCCAGCGGAAGCGGTCGCCGATTATGATCGCCCGCGGCGCTGATAAATTATGTCAATGTAAATTTATATAAGGTTACCATCACATAGCGAGATATGTAGCACGATATGCGGGAAAGCTATCTGTGAAATCGATGTTTTTTATTCTGGCGCGGCAGAGACTACACTGATTGTGTGTGCAAAGTTTGTGTACATATATTTAAAACGTTTGAATACATTTTGTGTGATACATGACCAGATTTGTTTTCAAATATCTGCACTCAATTTCAATTCACTACTCTTCTGTATTAAACATTGTTTTGTAATAGCTCACATTATGTCCTTCGATGGTCGGCAGAATTATTCCGGTCTGATGCTAAAGTCGCAGGCTTGCATAAAGGTGTAATTTTCAACCTTTTTTTCTGCTAAAAGCTGCTTTTTCTTTTCAGATTGGGTGAAAATTTATTTTAAAATGATGTTCTACATTCGTGTAGAAGAACGGACATAATAAATAAACACTCTGCCGAGGTCTGAACACGGTACAGTGGTATTTATTTTATTGACTAGCAAATAGTTGCATGTTTTTATATTGTAGATGTCATACCATTGAAAATATTTATTAACAACATTCTTTCTTTCTGCCAGCGTCCATCTTTCCATCATATTTGACGGTGGATTTGGTATTATGTAGAGCGACCCGCCGTCTGACTCCCCAGAACCCGCAACGAGAACCAAGTTTCGCCATTGCCTCATCCATTAATCAGCAAAATGTACCACGTGCAGGTGAGGTTGGCTTTCGACCTAAGATGTCGATGGCGCACTTACAACTTAACAACTTTACTCACATAAATGTATTGCACAAGATGTAATCTAACTAAAGTCTACATTACTAAATATATACATAATCGCCACAACAGTTCCACGTTTTACACAACTTTCTCATTAACGCAATTATAGCTCTGTTATCGCTAGATCGCATAGCTCTCATTATGAACGCACTTTATATCTACGCAATTACACACTGCGTGAAAACAATACTTTCATACTTGATACCTTGTTTCGATCGTGTCGTGTCGTGTGTTAACAGTTATTACAATGTGTTTGACATCGGGCGCCATTGTTTGCGTCAAATTGCTTAGAACTTGATGGATACCTAGATGAACATCACTAGGTGGTAGGTCTCTCGTATAACCGTCTGGGTATGTACTGCTTTGTCTCCTCCGTCGTCGTCCCAAACATGTTTTGGCAGATCCCAACGACTCCATCACAGTCACTATCGAAACAGCACTTTCCCTGCCCAATCCGAATCGCAATAATAATACGCGACCCCGACATGCACAATTATGTGCAGAGACGGCCCTAAACTATACTCCCCAGCGATTGCTCAAGCTGAGGTCTGAGCCTTCTAAAAGGCGCCTCTGTGCTTAATCGCTACTAAGTACATTATACATATTTCTGGCTAGAGCGCCATAAGCGCCGGCTTTATTGTCAGGGGAAGCTGTAAAAGCAATATAAGCTAACAGCACAAATCCATTCGAAAAAAAGTACTGCTTTGTCTATTACCGCCGACAAGCAGCAGTGTAAAGGCAAGTGACATTACTAGGCATAATATAGGCAGCGCCATACAGTACTTTGTGAATCAATGTACTTGATGCTGCCTCCTCGTTCATCTCTGTCTATTTCCGCCAAACAGCAGCGGTTGTGTTTCGGTTTGAAGGGCATTGAAGCCAGTGAAATTACTGGGCATTATGAGACTTAACATCTTATTTCTCAGGGTGACGAGTGCAGTCCAATGCCATGCAGTGATTTAAGTTAGGTAGTTTTTAAGTTTATTCGTTACATACAAAAATACAAAAATCTCTCCTCTTTATAATATTAGTGTAGATGTAGATAACACACAATACGTATTATCAACCCGTTACTTTATCTCCAACGTTTAAGAATACAATTTTATACAGAACAAAAATATGCACATACATTGTAACGTATTATGCTTTTTTATTATTTTAAACACAAATGCACTTTAAATAAACAGAAAAATGGCGTACTTATGTTCTAAAATATCTATAACTAACTACTTATACAAAGTGGATTGTTAGGTTACCGAGACACGATCGAATTATATATGACTTTTATTAAGTTTGTTTTAATTTTCCAGCAGTATACTAAGGCTCAATACCCGTTGAGATACTGGGTTCAGAGCCAATAGTTTTTATTAGTTTAAATGACGAGACGAGCAGGTCGCTCGCCGGATGGAAAGCGCAACGCCTGCCCATAAACTGAAGCAACACCACACAGAACTCTGAATTACATAGCACTGCATGGCACTGGGCCGCAGTTAGTTTTACAAGGTGATAGGTCCCTCATATGCGAGATACTGGGTTGATACCACCGCTTTGTCTATTTCTGCCGCCAAACAGCAGTGTGTAAGCATTGTTCTGTTTCAGATTGAAAGAAATTGAAGCCAGTGATATACTGGGCATTTTGAGACTTAACATCTTATCTTAAAATCTCTCTATTCTAAAAAAAAGTAACTGGCGCCGCCGCCACTGCCGAAAGCTTGTCACGCTATCTCCTCCGAAACCGCTGGGGGTATGGGGTCGAGACCGATACCAATCGATGCAGAATAATGTGGGGAAGAAAGTAAGATATGTCTCATATTCTTCGGACTTTAAGTTTTTATTTCATTTTATGTTTTGTGGAAAAACATGGGCAAAGCCCCTAGTAAATTAAAAAAAAACAGCGTATTGTCTTTTGACAGCAAAATGACAGCCATCATTAACTAAAGGAATCTTTAAGCTTGAGGTTATCACTTGACTGACCACCAATCGTACGAAATTAATGAATGAATGCGAAAGTGTGTGTATATTGATTGACATGAGGTCAGTGACCGGCCAATGATTCATATTTTAGTAAAAGCATGTGTTTGCGTGACAAAGTATATTTTATCCAATTGCCTTTTTTTAAATACATTACACCCAACAGTCACACACAGCCCTGACCCCACAGTAAGATACGAGTCTTGTGTCGTGGGTATTGGGAACTACGAGAGACTTACGGTCTCACAACACCCAGACCCGAAATAAATATTTGTGGATGAGACAAATATTTGTCTCGGTGCGGGGATCGAACCCGTGGCCTCACGTTTCACAGTCGACTACTCTCCCACTGCGCCACGGAGACTGTCATTGGTCAAGTGTGGAGTGCAAATGGAATGCACCAAAATCAACATTATAATTCAAAGTTCCGTTGTGTTGCTTCTGTTTATGTATAGGGCTTACGATCAACATGCTCGTCTCGTCATTTATGCTAATAAAAAATAAAAAGTTATCCGGAGACCAAAATCCCTCACCCTTTCCCAATCCCTTCATTATCAATTTCCTATAAGCATTCAACGCGTTCATGATTCTTTAGGTATTGTTGGCGGTCACGGGCGGTGAAAATCACTTACCATCAAGTGACCCTCTTGCTCGTTTGCTATAATAACAAACTTAGAGTGGTAGAGCCACGATGTAGACAATTTTGTCTACAGCATGAATAGGCCGGGTCATTACCACTGTCTCACAGAAAACCGACGTAAAGTAGCAGCTTGCTGCTGCGTTTCGTACGGTGAGTGAGATATCCGGAGGGCCAAATCCCTCTCCCCTTCCCAATCCCTTAATTATCCCTTTTCTTTAAGGTCGGCCACGGGCCCATAATTCTTTTGGTATTATGGGCGTACATGGGCGGTGGAGATCACTCACCATCAAGTGACCCACTTGCTCGTTTGCCGGCCAAGAAAAAACTGCAGCCCGACCAAGTTTAGTCGTATTAAAATGTGTATCTCGTCGAGTATAGCCAAGCAATATGGTTTAACAAGGCAGGCGCCAATACTTAGCCTTACGTTCGACACACGTCCCCAACGCGGCGTGGCGGCAGATAACATCCGTCAAGCTCGTGATGCGACTTTCACTTTCACCGAGGCTCACACTCGGTCACTCGCCTATCCACACTCCGCACCAATACATCACACTTCGAAATGTTAAGTAACATATAAATATGAGCATTGAACCCTCTGTACGCCTAAAGCTACATAATAGTCTCTTACAAAGGTCTGGATGTTGTAATCATTGACAGCCTCTGTGGCGCAGCGGGCGAGTAGCCGGTTGCGAAGCGTGAGGCCGTGGGTTCGATTCTCGCACCTTGGCAAATGTTTGTCTGATCAACGAATATTTGTCTCAGGTCTGGGTGTTGTGGGCCGCAAGTCCCTCGTAGTTCTTGATACCCACGATACAGGTTTACCTAATGTGGGGTCAGGACTATGTGTGTGACTGTTGGGTGTATTTATTTATATTTTTTTATAGATGTTACTTTGGTTATGAAATTTAATATTTATGGAAATACACATTACACATGCCCCACTGCTAAGCGTAGGTCCCACTCCTCATTTTTCTAATAAATCTTCAATAATTAAATTAATAAATCTCCCCAGAAGGTTTGACGTCAGGCAGGCGGCCGTTCGTAATAGCTACAAGCCAAATCTTTCTGTAATATTTGTTAAAGCATATTGCGCCGACCCCACTGCGAGTGGGATAAGGGCAGCTGGAAGAGAGACTTATTTCTAATAAATTAACTAGCATTAAGTCCTTGAGATATGACAGATTTAAAAAACGTTTTGTCTGCGTGGTCTGCATTTAAGACTGACAGGCACTGTCTTGCCATGTTTATTCCATGCCAAGTTTTGCTTGCGACTCCGTCCCCATGAAAATGTTTTTCTAGGACCATAAAACTTTTTTTTATAATCAATGAAGCCCATAAGCACTCAGGTACAATGCACCTCCATATCGGTTAAAGAATTTTCAGTATCAGATCAGAAGTTACAGAGATTACAACCTACGAACTATTTCTAATATGTATGTATGTAATCAACACTTACATCACTAACCATTTTTTTACTCAGTGAGAGTACCTTTAAGAAACATTAAAGATATTACGTATTCTTTATAAGATACTGCTTATAATTTATATCTATACAACATCGTTGGACCAATATTGTACAAGTTGTTGCATTCAATTCATATCAATAATTGGCCTCGATACGCTTATGTGATAATACACAAAAATATTACCAATGCGTATCCAATTCAACTTTAAGTAATACAGTAAAGTAATTTGTTAATAACAGTGCAGCCTCATATAAATATATTTTAATATTATTAACTTATACGTGACACAAATTCACTAACATATTCATTGTTAATCATCGCTTACTTTTAGAAGAAAAAGGGGTCCTTTTTTCCGCGAGCAAGTCCCTTTACGGATACCTTCTTAGCCTCGGGGGAGGCGAGATGGTTATGCCGACCCAGTTGTCCTTACCCGAGCGACCGCTGGATCGGGTCTCAAATCAAAATCCCTACACTGCTATATCGGCTAAAGGCCTCCTTCAGCACAATTGAGACAGTCCCGGTGAGATCCTGAGTGTACTCTGGATTGCTGCTGGAATCGCCTCTGCGCTTTGCGGCTCGTCTCCTACTGTAAGGAACCCTGCATGGTGCATTGATAAGATTGTGATTTCAATGTGTGAAATCTACCAACTCTCATTAAGCCAGCGTACTGGACAAAACTAAACTAACCACTCTCAATTATACAGCTTACCGGCGCGGTTTCCCTCGCGTGCATGATACTGCCCTGCGCCCATGGGTCATAGTGTGATATACATATAAATATTTCGAAAGAAATCGTCTAAATGATAGTGAAAACCGCATTAAAATGTGGTAGATCCTCGAATGCAAGAGGCCGTCTGGATTGGTACCACCACACTGACGCCTGTCATCCCCGAAGGGGTAGGCAGAGCTGTAACCAGTACAACCACATTTCGCCGAGCTTATCTCCGTCCCATAAAGTGATAGGGAGCGAGCCCACCGCCATACCGGGCACAATTTCAGACTCCGGGCTGATACTGAGCAATTCGTAATAGAAAAACCTAATATCACCTTTACCCGACCCGGGGATTGAACCCGAGACCTCAGCCTCAGCCTCAGTCGCAACGCGTACGAATCACAACTGCGCCACTGTGGCACATTTATAATATCCATAGTATACATCGAGTCCGTTCATCATACATTCGCTATCGTATATATTGCGCAATACGCCGAAAGTCACCCATCAGGTATATATTAGAAATCCACAACCACATAATTATCGCTCGTACAAAAATTTCTATCAATAAATTTTTTAATTCGGTCTCTTTGGACGCGAGTTAAGTGCCGGATGCCATTGTAATGCATATCGTAATTGTTTGTACGAGTATTGTTGCTTTTATGTTCCTTTTAGTAAGATCTTGAGTTAAAAAGTTATGGAAGTTATTATAAAAGAAAATATTAGAAGAATGATATTAAAATTGGTAAAAGTTATTAATTGACTGACACTGAATGCCCTTAAATGTAACCAGATCGTAAAAACCAGAATTTTATTTTTACGAGTGGCAGAGCCACGCTGTAGGCAATTTTGTCTACAGCATGAATGGGCCGGCTCGTCCGGGTCGTTACCACTGTCTCACAGAAAACCGACGTAAAATAGCACCTTGCTGCTGCGTTTCGTACGGTGAGTGGGATATCCGGAGGCCTAAATCCCCTCCCCTTCCCAATCCCTTAATTATCCCTTTCCTTTAAGGTCGGCAACGCGCCCATGATTCTTTTTATTATTATTGGGCGGTGGTGTTCACTTACCATCAGGTGACCCAATTGCTCGTTTGTCGGCCTATACATCCATACTATTATAAAAGTATATTCTTCTACTTCATCCACATTCAATACTAATATCATAAGCTTCTTATGTGAGTTTGTTATGTTTTTCGGACCAACCGGCTGAACCAATTTAGACTTTGGCAAAAAGCTAGTTGAGATACTGAATGGTTTATTTATCCCAGATACACTTCTACCTCTGTGGCGCAGTTGTAATGCGTATGAGTAACGACTGACGCTGAAGTCTCGGGTTCGATTCCCGGGTCGGGTAAAGTGATATTGGGGTTTTCTATCATGAAATTCTTAGTATCAACCCGGAGTCTGGAATTGTGCCCGATATGGCGATAGGCTCGCCCCCTATCACTTCATGGGACGGAGATGCGTTCGGCGAAGTGTGGGTGTACTGGTTACACCTCTGCCTACCCCTTCGGTGATTACAGGCGTGAGTGCGTATGTATACACTTCTACGTGGGCAGAGTCACCAGCATTCGTTAGTACTTTATATAGCCATATGTGGCCTTGCAATAACCAATAATCAAGATAAATCCGGACGCGAGCTACAATTTCCTGTGGAAACGCTACGATCGGCGATTTTTCCGCCGCTGATTAGTTTCGCAACTAATATGGAGGGAAAGTGTATTTCTCTGATCGGAGGATGCGATTAAATCTGTGATTAATACCGGCCAGGGCTGATCCGTGGTAAACATACAAATGCTTTGTACGGTCGGTAAGTACGGTCACTTCACAGATATCAGTTTGTATTATTATACATACAAACGCGCTCACGCCTGTAATCCCCGAAGGGGTAGGCAGAGGTATAACCAAACACCCACATTTCGCCGAGCGTATCTTCGTCCCACTATGTGATAGGGGGCGAGCCTATCGCCATACCGGGCACAAATTCCAGACTCCGGGCTGATACTGAGCATTTCATAATAGAAAAACCCAATACCACTTTACCCGACCCGGGGATCGAATCCGAGACCTCAGCGTTAGCCTCAATCGTATCGCGTACGCATTACACCTGCGCCACCGAGGCAGTCATTAGTCAGTATTATTATACACATTATTTAGATTATAATTTACATTAGACTTTGTCCATTATTGTTAATTATGAGTGTCAAAAAATGAGTCAGTTCAAATTTAAGTTTGTTTAAATTTAAAATTTAAGGGGATGACATAACGTTATTCAGTTGGCAATTTTTTCCGAATCAGACAGAATCCCAAAGGTCGCGTCAAACGACAAGCTGAATAAATACAGTTATCTCTGTGAATTATGGCGGCCTGGAGTTACTGGATATAGCATTTCGAGGTTTCACCAAGTTTATGAGTCTTAATCAAATTAAAATACTCAATTGGGTACAAAAATCTATCGGGTACTCACTTACCAGCTAACATGAAACAAAATGGTGATAAACTTTTTAAACGTCAAGTCATTACATGATGTTCACCACTTGAATGCTTGTTATATCTACATGTAGACCTTCTGTTCATTGCACTCTAAAATAAACCCGACTACATTGAATATCGCGCCAATATTACTCCACCTGCATACCGGCTTATTATAATGATGATGAACCGATTGTTATTTGGAACAGCAGATCAAAATGTCAGGCCTATTCCTGTTCCAAGTCGCGACAATGCGAGGCTCGGTGATGACGCAGTAGGGAGAGCGCACACCGATGAAAGCTAACGTAAGCGAAAGGAAGACGAGATTTTTAATACATAATACGAATAAATAATACACCCAACAGTCACACACATAGTCCTGACCCCACACTAGGTTAACCTGTATCGTGGGTATCAAGAACTACGAGGGACTTGCGGTCCCACAAACACCCAGACCCGAGACAAATATTTGTGGATCAGACAAACATTTGTCACGGTGCGGGAATCGAACCCACGGCCTCACGCTTCGCAACCGGCTACTCGCCCGCTGCGCCACGGAGGCTGTCATATACAGAATACAGAAGATGTTTACCCCTCCTGGATGAGTGTGTGCGGAGTGAGTCTATGCGCAAACTCATGAAAGATAAGTATGAGGTTAATCCGATAGATATTCCAGGGCATCCTAGCTGCACCTATGTGTGAAGCAGCCATGACTTTGTATGTAACGATAAAGTGTATTGTAAATAACTAGATAGATTAAGTAGGCAGATAAGCATCATGTTTGCCTGTATGAGGCTGGCATGACAGTGACTAAAAGGCTCCATAAAAAAATGATAAAAAATTATAATAATAATAATACATACGCACTCACGCCTGTAATCCCCGAAACCGTTTCGCCGAGCGTATGTCCGTCCCATGATGTGATAGGGGACGAGCCTAAACTTTAATAATACTAATCTTCTTCTTTATATATAAAAATCAATTGCTGTTCGTTAGTCTCGCTAAAACTTAAAAACGGTTGGACCGATTTTAATTAAACTTTTTCTGGATGTTTGAGTAGGATCGTGGATGGTTTATATTCACAATTGGACCCGGTAGGTGGTGCTCCAAGTGATAGATGTTGCGGGTGAAACCGCGGGGGAAAACTAGTATATTATATTTATTAATACTATTAATGTAAAGTTAGGATTTTGCGAGTTTGTGAATTTGGATGTTTGTTAATCGACCACGCCTGAACGGATTTGGCGGAAATTTGGCACACAGGTATACCGTGGTTTAGATTAGGACATATGTTACTTTTTGTAAAAGACATTTAGGCGTACAGAGCCGTGGCAAAAAGCTAGTATTTTATTTAAATTATACATTGGAGTACAAATTAAGACGTCTCCTGTATAACCTTATTTTTGGTAATAAATCGAAATTCGTTTTTCCAAAAAAAGCTGGTGTGGCCTAAATTATTGACCACGATTGATTGATTTAATCTCACGATTGGCTTTATCTTTAAACACTGTCAGATTTTTGGCTTTTGTAGAATCCAAGCGTCTACTGTATATTCATACAATTTTGGACTCTTTTACTGTAATGTAGTTAATATTATTAAGTGTAATGATTATCATACTTAACGAGTACATACACGGCAGCCTTGGTGTCCGCGACGTGGCAGATAAACTTCAGGAAAGTTGGTTAAGGTGTATCAGTCATGTTTTGAGAAAACCACACACAAATGGTACTGTACCAGATCGTACCAGGAGTACGATCCCGCGGACGGCCCAAAAAACGCTGGTCTCTCTACGGAGAATGCTCAAGATCGCGTGAAGTAGAAACGTCTCAGTAGGAAGGCGGACCCTGGCACTAGCTGGGATAATGCTAGGTAGAAAGAAGAAAGACTGCCTCGGTGGCGCAGTTGTAATGCGTACGCGTTACGACTAAGATTGACACTGAGGTGTCGGGTTCGATCCCCGGGTCGGGTAAAAGTGATATCGGGTTTTTCTATTACGAAATGCTTAGTATCAGCGCGGAGTCTGGAATTTGTGCCCGGTATGGCGATAGGCTCGCCCCCTATCACATCATGGGACGGAGTTACTCTCAGCGAAATGTGGGTGTACTTGTTACACCTTTGCCTACCCCTTCGGGGATTACAGACGTGAGTGCGTATGTGTGTATGTATATGTAGAAAGAAGAAAGATTATCCTTTTGCAAGACTTCTCGGTCTGCGCTGTCCCTGCGCAGAATATAGGTCAGTGTTGCATCACACGCCACCCAAGGTAAAAGGCAAAAATAAATGTGCTGCAAGTGCTAATAATGTGAATGAGAGCGTTAGCTTTAGAATAAATATGACCAACTGTACCTTCTTTATATGTAAACATCACTTAACGCTCACTTTATTTTTATCTTATTTTTTAACCAAACTATGCCGTAACATCGAACTTACGTGACATCTAACTGAGTAAATATTGGAAGTGCGGTTCCACAAATTTTGACGAAGTTTGTAAATATATCCACCCAATAGCTGCACACATAGTCCCGACTTCTGATACACTATGTAAGATACAAGTCTTGTGGTTATCAGGAACTACGAGGGTAATTTGTCTACAGCACGAATGGGCCGGCTCGACCGAACCGTTACCACTGTCTGGTTAGCTGCTGGGTTTCGTACGGTGAGTAAGATATCCGAAGACCCAAACCCCCTTTCCAATCAAGTCGGTAACACGTCCATAATTCTTCTGGTATTGTGGAAATCACTTATCATCAGGTGACCTACTTGCTCGTTTGTCGGCCTATGCTGTATAAAAAAATTAAAAGCATAGTTTTGGAGCGATATATGAGGTGGATTTACAGGCAAGCGTTAAAACAGTTGTATTATTCACTGATCAATCATGGACTTCAGGTACCGTAATAGCGATCTTCTGACGCCTACTGCTCTACTACTGAAATATTTTCGTTCTACCAGAATCGAACATAGCTCACAGCTCAGCAAACCTACTACGAAATCCACACATATATCGCAAACGCATACAACTTTCGACATTTACCATACCCTCAAAATAAACATAGATGCACACCAAATGCACAAACAAAACCAGATAGAATCCAAGTTCAAAATCCCAAGCAAACACCACAAAAACAAACTATCACATAAACGCATCAACACCATGAAACCACCATAAATTGCTAACTGTTTAAACAAGGTGCGGTAAGCAAACACTATAGTTTGATTCAACTGACTTTGGATAAAACGTAAACAAAACTTTAGTCGAGAAAACGTTACATCCATATCAAAATATTTTACACAAAAACAGCACTATTCCAATTTTGAATGTGCAAAATGTACACCCATAATTCCGCAAGATATTTCGGTCCCTAGTTGTGATACCAAGTCAATAGCCATATCGAGTATTTTATCATGGAATTGAAAAATTCCTACAAAATGTTTCTTGACCTGGAATTCAATCCTTTTACCTCATACCACTCATATACTATACATACATAAAACTAGCACGAGCTAAAGATTCATAAAAATATTCATAAATACGCACGCAGGTCTATAATCCCAGAAGGGGTAGGCAGAGGTGTAACAGTACACTACATTTCACCGAGCTCATGATGTGATAGGCGGCAAGCCTATTGCCATACCAGGCACAATTCCATGGCTGATACTGACCATTTCGTAATAGAAAAACCCAATTTCACTTGTGTCACAGGGATCAACCACGAGACCTCAGTACAGCCTGTCGTACCGCTTACGCATTACGGCACCACCGAGGCGTCATTTCTCATAAAAAAAAACAAATAGTCAACTTTGTTTACAATATAACCTTATCTTATCGTCCCGTACTATACTAAAACGGTACTGTACACGTGTGCGGTCTCAATACACCAAGTGGAAGCTAATTAGTGAACACTTAGCACATTGTTAGTTGTTTAACTGTGAAAAACTCAATTGTCCCGGTATTTGGGGTGCCGAATGCAGTCCTCACACGGCATGCGCTTATGACGTACGGAATTTGTGGAATTTTTGGTGCTTTTAGCGTGATATGAATATGACATAGAGTAATTGTTACTGTTCGAATTTTCGTAATTTTTTTCGTGGCTTCTTTGATATTGGTTTTGCAATTTGTAATACGGCGAATTTTACTATGAGATTGATTTTAGACTAATTCTATAAAACGGCTCATTGGTCTAGTGTCTAGGGCTGAGAATCGTGAGGTCTAAGGTACAATTTGCAGGTCCAGCAATCACAATTTGTGTTTGCGGTTTCGACCCCGAAAAATCATTGATTCGATTCGAAAAATCACACGAATTACCCTGAAATTGAATTTGTGAATGGCGATAGGCTCATCCTCTAGCACATCATAAATAAATAAATAAATCATGGAACGGAAATAAGCTCGGCGCAACGTGAGTGCAGCGCTAGTTACACCTCTGCCTAACCCTTTGAGGTAAATGCGTGAGCATATGCTACGTGTCTTTAATAAAGAAAACTCAGTCGTGTGGCTGGATAGCGAACACGGTAACAAACATAATTAATTTAACAACTACCTCAGTTACAATGAAATTGTGACCATATATTTCTGTCCACTAAAGACAACGCATGCGCAGAATGTATAAATTCCCTCGTTAAATATTTTCAGCTTGTTACATGAAGAATTCAGTTAGAAATTAAGCTCTAACAACTGGTTATGATACAGGCGTAGGAACGCGGAATTGTGCCACACACGGCCCTGTATTTCGATCAACAAAAGGGCCTTATTTTTGTGCCTTTACAATAGATATTATATATTTTCCTGTACTACTTTGTAAAACTCGCACTGCCGTACTTAGAGTCGAAAATTAAGTTCAAGATTTCATAAAAAAAAAAAAGATTATTTCTCAGAGATAACACTCTTAACTCTCTCTTAAATTAAGAGACAGTAATTCTCTTTTAATGCACTCAGTAAAAGACCATAAAGCATTTTGTGTACTCAGTACCAGAACATAAAACATTAAATGACTGAGTGTGGAAATAATCTAATTGCAGGAAATTACTTGATTATTAAAGTTAATTGACGTTTCTAAATGTGACAGGCAGACTTCTAGTTAACAAATCGTTAGAATAAATTATACTCTATTGAATAATATTTAAAGACCATGATATCTATTAATGTGTTTAATATTTAACCGAATTCATTATAAAACTAACAAATTATGTAATTTTATGTAAAATTATACAGAAGTATAGATGTAACATTAATATTAATTCATTCAAAATCAGAAACGACTGATCATTGACCTTTAGTAACTCTTAAAACAAAAAGGCAAATAAAACAACTTAATTATACCAAAAAATATAAAAATGTTTGTTAAACAACAAATCTGTGTAACAAAAGAGGTGAAGGAGGCACGGCTTTTACCACGCGGCATTTCGAGCAAGATGTCAAAATTACAAGCAATTAGAGAGGGCAACGAACTCTTATTTGCTGTAATTATCAGCTAAAAAAAGTATGAAAGCAAAGTGAATGCATACGATAGAGGCTGTACAAGCTTTGCACTGAACACGATCACTGCACGTCTCAATTTTAACACGTATATATGACATTTGGTTTATAATTTATGGCTCCGTCAAACGCTACTTGAAATAGTAAAAGAGAATCTCCGAATAGTTTCCATTGTAATGTCAGTCTTAAATGATCTATATAAGAACAACATATACATACGACATACATCATGGTCGCCTTAAAAACCAAAATCAAATTAATTATTGAATCCATAAAAAGATATGATGGACTGATGATATAGTGAGATACGTCGGTATACACTGGATGCGTCTCGCACAAGACCGGAACAATTGGCGTGAATTGGAGGAGGCCTATACCTAGCAGTGGGTAGATACAAGCTGAAATGAAAAATATAAAGTTATATATTATTTAGATTCCATCAAAACTCTCCGCCAGTTCGGAAGGCTGTTTCGCTAAAGAAGAACAGGCGAGAAACTCTAATGGCCGTTTCCTATATTCTTATTACAGATAGATTTTCTTACTACCAATAGAGTTTTGACAGATCTTTCATACAAAATGTGTATGAAATTCGTTCTGTATTTTTTTTTGTCGAGTCGGACATAAATGTGATTTTAAACGCGTCCATAAAATAAATAAGTAAAGTAATTTAACAAGCCTATAAAACAACTATTGCCGCAACCCAAACGTTTATACAAATAACTGTTATTCGTCTCTCCTGTAAAGTGCGTCAAAACTGACATGAAACGTATTGCAATATCAACGATGATATTGGGAACGGCCATAAGAGAAAAACAGGGAAGAAACTCTAAAGAGAAGAACGGGCAAACTCTAAAAAAATACTCCAAGGAAAGGGATAAGATAAATAAAATCCATTCTGTCGTTGTTACGGCGAGACGTTAAAGAATTTCAACCAACAAACATCATAAAGCTATCAAATCTTTAAATATGTTGGCAGAAACGTTCGCCAGATCATACCACACTGTGTACAATTTACAACTCCACTACTCCATTTGTTCGTGGTAATTGAGGGTGCATCAACCACTTCCTAGTTGCTACCATAATAGGATTCGCCGGAGCGACCAGTCTGGCCGCATTGTGTGGGGAAAAAACTTATTAATGCAACGCGGTGCTATTAAACTTTATGCCAAGAATAATGCTGACCTGATCGCTTTTCTTATGTGCTGGTCATTTCTTGTTTATAGTTATATTATAACGCGGATGGCGAAATATAAGTGTCATTTAACATATTATCGACAAATATATTGTTAAGGCGTTAGATTAATTGGATAAACGTGAACGTTAACGTAGGTATGTGATTAAAAATGAATTTCCCTATAATTCACTTTTTTGTTCCCGTAGATATCCCGTTTGTGAATACCTGCCCATCCCCGCGGGAGGTAGGATGGTTATGCCGGACTCACCAGCCTTCCGACCCAGTAGTCTATCCGAGCGATTCCTAGATCGATCCCTAATTAAAATTCCTACGCTGCCATACCGCCTAAAACATTGCGGGGTCTACGTCGGCGCAAGCGGGGCGGTCCCGGAAGATCCTTAGTGTGCTTTGCGGCCCCACTTTTGACTCAGAAGCCCCTCATAATAAGAATTGCTTTAGATGTGTCCGGTAACCTATGTTATTTCGCTGCCGTCCTTCTCGGGGTCGGAGCGTAAAACGTAAATTAAGTACAGAAGCTGTTCATCCCCCGCTGATGGCTACAAACCATCAAAGCAACAACCATCATAGTGGCTCCAGTTAGTCGCCTTTGATGACAGGCAGGTAATACCTTGGTGGAATTCTTCGAAATCCTCCCATCCGTATGGCGGACAAACACGCCTACACAGTTCACCAGTATTTACAGGGGGGGCAGTCCTGAGCAATAGTTAGTGAACCATAATCACAGGAAGCGTCTTTGGCTATTCGATAAACATACATACTATGATCATATTAGTTACAGATAACGTGTTTCTCTGTAAACTAATAACCACAAGTAATGAAGTTAAATCACACACATCTGCATACAAATTGATAATCATTTAACTAATAAATGTACAATGTAAAGCGTATAATTAAAATACAGGATTACCTTAACGATGTATGAAAATTGTTGCGGTCAAACACGACCTACCTCTATGAATAAATTATAATACGATCGTCGGTTTATACAATTCTTGATACACGATTTTTTACTGACAAAAAAAAGGCGGTAGGGTTGGGTATGAAAACTATAACTTCGTTATTTATGCACCGAATTCTGATAATTTTGTCAATAAAAATAGAAAAATACAAACAGAATAAAACAGACGCCAAAACTAAACAAAAAAAAACCGTATTTAAATCGGTGCTCTATATTAAAACTTTACCTTATTGTAATAGTCATAGCACCAACTCAGAATTGGTTATTTTTATTGATAATTTACAGATATTATTTAGGTTTTATTTTTATTTCATTAAAACATATGACACCAGCGGAAACCGATAAGGAGAACAGACTAAAATTTTTGCAGGGTCTTGATTTCTATCGCAGGCATAGGTTAGATTTTTTTGGATATTTAACGCCTAAGAGAAAGGCCAGGTCAGGAGTAGCCTAAACAGACGTGCATGTATGAAAAATTGAATGAGAGTGAATGAGGCCAAAGAGGTATGCAACGATCGTAGCAAGTGGAAATCCGTTGTCTCTGCCTACCCCTGTGGGAAACAGGCGTGAGTCTATGTATGTATGTATGTAAGAGAAAGGAGGTTACAATATTTCTTTGGGAAACATTTCCTCTGTTCAAAATATTTTGAAACTTGGTATGCTTTACGGCACAATGAAACACATGTTCGGCGTTCTTCAAAATTGAACCCCAAAGAAATCATAGAAGAAGGTTTAACGCATGCGAAGTTACGAGCAAAAACTAGTTATCAAATAAATAAAACTTATTGAGATTGTTTTTGTATGCAAAACACTAATATCACTCGGATCATTTCAGAAACTTCATTCAAAGCTTTATGGTTGAGTTTAAACCAAATTTATCCACAAGACGGCAATACCAACATGAAATTAAAATGTCCAACTGTCAGCCGAGTTGTACAGTTAGCAAATTATTTTTAAATCAATTTACATAGCGTTCGAGGCGAAATGGGCGGGGTGTAGGGTTGCCAGGAACTGAAACCTCAAACAGTTGGTAGTAATTTGCGAAGACGCAAAAACTGTTTTATTAAAATAAACTGTTATTTTATTACACGATTCCACGAACTATATAGCAATGTTTTAAAATTACAACCGAATAAACACATACATTTGACTAGATTGCACCATTTTTTTAATCAATTATACCAGGTTATATGAACGTTCAAGAAAAACTGAGGTCATAACAATAGAAACTGTATTAGCTATTCATGAAATTGGCATTGTGCTTTTAACTCTTGTACTGAACAAATTAAATGACCCGCTTACTGGCCGTTCACTTGAATATGCTTCAACAGTTTTTTACACAATCCCGGAGACTCCTGGAAACCCTGGGAGAGTGCGTATGTCAGTCAGCGCGGCTAGTCCGCTTCCGCATTGCGCACACAGCTCCCAGCCAGCCGTTACATCAGTGTTTATTATTATTGCATACTAGCTGCCTCTCGCGGTTTCATCAGCGTGCATGCTACTGCCCCGCTCCCGCGGCTCACAGCATGTGATTATATATGAATGGTTCAGCACCACAAAAAAAATATTGTCTTAATCGCTCAAAACTTTCCAATCATATCGAAAATTCAAACACACATTGTGATTGCCCGATCTGGGATTTGAACCGAGGACCAAGCCAGTATCTCAGTCTAAGTGCCCCTAGACCAATGATGCAATGGGGTAATTTAAAATTAATAGATATCTAATTTAATACATACTAAATGGCACTAAAGAGGGATTGACGTCAGGCAGGCGGCCGTAAAACAAGCCAATCTTTCTGTAACATGTGTTAAAAAGCATGTTGCGCCGATCCCACTGCGAGTGGGATAACGGCAGGTGGAAGAAGAAGATTAAATGCCACTAAAACGCGATTTAATGAGCGAATAATAATTTAAAGGTTTTAAATGGCATACACATAAATCTCCTTTATAGAATATCCCAGTAGTAATTAAGCTGTTTAAACGTCAATTAAATTTTCGCAAATTTCATCACGCTACATTACCGGGTACATTTTTATGATTTCCGTTTACCAGAAACATTACCACGATATTTTATTACATATACATAGCATTATGTACCTACATGTATGTTCTAATATGTAGATTTCCGCATTCTTTATAGAGTTGTAAAAAAAACATACTTTTAAATTATATATAAATACAGACTCGTGCCTGTTTCTCATAGGGGTAGGCAGAAACAACGGATTTCTATTATATTAAATTAAATAATTAAGGGCTATTTGCACAACGACCTCTCATCTTATAAGCGACTACGATAAGATTGTTCTTCTTTCTTGGTAAATGGTGACGAGCATAGTCTAGCTATTACGCCAATGTCACGTGGTGCAATATTGTTTCCATTGATTGTTTCATATGCATCGAAAGAAAATGACTATTAATCAAAGACTTTAATGTATACTAGACGTGCTGTTTAGTACTAAAATTGCGTCACATAACGCGGGAGTTTGACAGCTCACAGACAGGAAGTGCAGTAGGGGTTTTAGTTAAGAGTAAGCGAGATGGTAATATTGAGTTACGGTCAATTGACCGCAACTTAGTGGTACAATGTCTATGTATTTTTAACATTTCGTAAACATGTTCAGTGGTTAAATACGATTAAAAATCGTTGTCGCAAGTCGGTCTAAATATAAGTAATCGATTCCCATAACCATAATTTAAAGTACGAAATTATCATGAAGAAAACATTAACATACGAACTCAAAAACAACTTTTAAGGGTCCACGTAACAAAATTTTAGCATATCTATTTATAGAATTAATTTGAAACGTAAACTAACCTTATAACATACCCTTCTATGTTCACAACAGACCAATAAAACTACAAGACGTCACATAAGAAGAAGCCTACGCTCACCACAAACTTCAAGTACAATTCACAAGCGCCCGGGCACATTCTGGTATCTTACTGGCCTACCCCAAAACCCTCCCAACCATATCGTCTCAGATGTATATAATTGCCTTTATTTTTCATTACAGGGAGCAAGAATTTAAAATCTAGCCCACCACAGGAAAACCTACAATTATTCCTACGCGTAATTCCTAAGAGCGTAGGAATAATTGTAGGTTAGAGAATAGAGACTGTTCTCTACTTATAAAGTTAAAACGCATGGCCCGTCCATTGGTTGATTTACTCTATCAATGCTTATTTTTCAATTTGTTTTTTTTTTGAGTTGACCCTATTCAAATTGTTTATTTTTGCGTTGACCTAAATTCCATACAAGCTACCGCTCCACTCCTGAAGCTTTATATAAAATTTTGTCTGTGTGGCGTCTTTAGGCTTTTTGTTCTACGGTGTTTTGTTACGTTATATCAATAATATCCATGAGAAAATCTCAAAATCGATCATGCCATTTTAAGGGCCACGTAACATTATTTTAGCATATATCTATTTATAGAAAAAAAATGTATTTTTAAATTTCGTTACGTCACTAATATCTACTAAGGCTGCGGCCAAGACGGGTGTTATCTTTTGGTCACATTTATTCAGTCGTGAAATTTATGCTTCACCCGATTTTATTGTTTATGGCTCAGGCCCGATGAACAGTAATGATTACGGGCGTGAGTTGGTTGAAAACCTATTTTTTAATCATCGAGTGCCTAACCACAGTGAAATATCTAACTGAACGGCTGGGTAAATTAAGCGATTCACAACTCGCTAAATTACGGCCGCCTGACTCAGCCTAAACATTAAAATTATATAAAACCTATTCAGCAAGTAAGGGCCTGTCCACATTACGACGGATGCATACGTCACTCACATAATTATTTCTTACAAAGAGCTCATTATGTTCACACAGTAGTATGTAGGTATGTATGTTAGTCTCGCTCCGGACTACGAAGAAAAATTTGAATTCATCGTCGGTGTCTAATACGCCGTAATCTGGCTGGAGCCTATGGACCTACATATTAGCATATCTCTTAATATATTAATTAGCTATCGTGTATTAATTGTTAATTATCACTTGCTTTAACGGTGAAGGAAACATCGTGAGGAAACCTGCATACCAGAGAAGTTCTTCATAAGAATTTCAATGATATGTGAAGTCTACCAACCATTAGGCATTAGGCCAGCGTGGTGGACTAAGACCTAACCCCTCTCATAGAGTCCTCCTCTCAGTAGAGGAGGCCCGTGCCCAGCAGTGGAACGTATATAACACAGGGCTAGTATTATTTATTATTAATAGATCTACGTAAGATAAAAACATACCATCCGGTTGGGCAACGGTGTCGCAAAAAGGTACTAGTTGTGAAAATGTGACACATGATATTGACGCGTCGACGCGCGACGCGTGACGCGTGACGCGCAACTAGGGTGGAACCGAGCGGTGTGCCGCGTCCCCGCGGGGTGTATTATGATCGACTTTCATCTACTATTGATTGTATTGATAAATAAAATCACTGGTTAGTGGTCACGTTTTGAGCAAATCGTAGGAGTACGTCGTAAATAATAATAATAAATAAATACACCTAACAGTCACACACATCGTCCTGACCTGACTCTAGGTTAACCTGTATTGTAGGTATCGGGAACTATGAGGGACTTGCGGTCCCACAACACGCAGACCCGAAACATGTGGATTAGACAAACATTTGCTCGGTGCGGGAATCGAACCCACGGCTTCTCGCTTCGCAGCTGGCCACTCGCACACTACGCCACGGAGGCTGTCAAATGACTGGTATGGTACTATATAGCTACTATATGGAATGGTAAATGACTGTACCAGGGTACGATCCCGCTGATGGCCTAAAAAGTGCTGGCTTGTCGTATTAGAGGGAGACATGAGGGCCAATGGTCTCACTACGGAAGATGCTCAAGACTGGGCTAAGTGGAAGTTTCTTAATAGAAAGACGGACCCAGGCACTAAGCCGGGATAACGCCAGATAGCAAGAAGCAAGTCCCGAGTAACTCCTGATTGATTTTACAAATAGAAAACTGAAACATAAAATCTGATTGCCTGACCCTATATTATAGCAATACATACTTACATTAATTTATATTACACAAACCGTACCTAGTGCCACATACATGGTGTTCCACAAACGTGTGTTACATCAGATGCGCGCGCAGCATTCGCAACGGCCGCAGGCGGCACATCATTCTAACATTATTTATGCATTAAAGGACATCATTAAAAGTACATCATGTGTGCCGAAGACCCGCTGTACCGCCGTCGACGAACTCAAACTTTTTTTGTCACATGCTGTATACATGCATATATAGATTGGATCTAGGACGCGTACATAATATCTATTTTGTACCTATACAGATATTTCGAGATTTTATTGATGTGCTATTTTCCCCTCTCTACTCCGACACAATATTTTGAGTGATAGAGCCAGGCTGTACACAGTTTTGTCACAGCACGAATGGGCCGGCTCCACCGGGTCGTTACCATTGTCTCACAGAAAACCAACGTAAAGCAGCGGCTTGCTGCTCTGCGTTTCGTATGGTGAGTGAGATATCCGGAGGCCCAAATCCCCCTTCCGTTCCCAATCCCTTAATTACACCCATGACTCTTTTGGTATTGTGGGCGTACATGGGCGATGGAGACCACTTACCATCAGGTGAACCAATTGCTCGTTAGCCGGCCTATGCTATAAAAATAGTTTTGTTCCAATAAAAATTGCCATCTCCACGCTAAATTCCCTGAGAGGTAATTCTGATTCATGTTAAGTTAGTAGCAAAACCTTGCCTTACGTATGCTTATATTTTTGAATTCAAAAGAAGATGGCAATCCATTTTTTCCATAAGGTCAACACAGTAACGCAACACCACAAGTTATCCTATCTAGGATCAGTTGCCCAACAATCTAACAAGTATTCACAACATATTAGCGAGAGGTGTCAAAATGTCACCAGCTGTTGAACAAACCGCGAAATATTGTAGTGACCGCAACTCGGATATGTCTTGTGCAACACATGCAGACAGACAAAAACCAAAACCCATGTGAAGCCAGTTTTTTTCTACAACATATTTAAGTTCTGGATCATTTCCGTGTATGTACCGTAGATTTTTTAGTCGGTAAAATTCTTTTCTTATGTATAAAAATACCACTGCTGCACTGACCCTAACATTTAAAAGTAATAATTTCATGAAATGCTTATAAAACCACAGCATATTTATTTTACAAGGTGGAAGGTCCCTCGTATGCGAGAGGCCGGCTCGGTTGGTATCACCGCTTTGTCTATTTCTGCCGCCAAGCAAAAGTGTGTAAGCACTGTTGTGTTCCGGTTTGAAGGACATTGAAGCCAGTGAAATTACTGGGCATTATGAGACTTAACGCCTTATGTCTCGGGTTGACGAGCGCAGTCCAGTGTCATGCAGTGCTTTGTTATTTAAAGTTCTGTGTGGCGTTGCTTCTGTTTATGAGTAAACTAATAAAAAAAAATGTTATATTTCAACTTTTGAACAATATTATTAACTAGCCTTACTGTTCATTTAGCGCTCAAGACCCGCATCATTTGTAAATATTTAATTTAACATTCCATTATCCCAACTGCTGGCAGCGAGGATCAAATCGCGGCGGCCCGGTTTCCTATTAATAAATACCAAGTCGATACACATTACGCAAGCGCCGTTGCTTCATAACGAAACCAGACTGCGTCGCTTCCAACGTCTTGTGGATGAAGTTTTGTTGTTTTATCGGTCCTGAACGAAGAGAGGGCATTAACCAAGAACATTATTCTAAACTTTTTCTTTCTTTCTGCTGGCCTACGTCTAATCGAAAATGTTTGATAGCAGTTTTAACTCGAAACATCAACTCCAAAATATCAGCATATAGTGTCATTTGTTAGTTGTTCGTCCTGCATTTTACAAAATTACATGTACGTACGTAATGCTACTCTTCATCCTAACACTTTACGCCATTTTACCTGATCGTAAGCAAGTTAAAGTGTACACCAACGAGAGACTTTAGTATCTCTTGGTGTTCGACAGTTGTGGCCAAAATAATATGGTACATGATTTAGAGTTCAGACGATACCAATGAAAATTAAATTACAACAAAAAAATCGCAGCCGCCGTGGCACAGTAGCTGAGTAGCCGGTTGTGAATCGAGAGGCTGACAATTCGATCCCCGGACCGAGATAAATATTTCGGGACTGAACATTGCGAAACCCACGACCGCGACAGTATCGTATCTTAGGATCAGGTCTAAATGTGTGATTGTGGGTATTATTTATTTATTAAAATACAGTCATGACCCAAATTTCATACAGACTCGTTGAATAACGTGTACCAAATATAAAAGAACAATACAATTTAGGGCCTGTGAGCCCACCACTCCCAAGTTGCCCAACGTTCGGAAACACTCATATTTAATATCACAAGCACCGATCGTGACTGCGCGCGCGCAACAGCCCCATATTCGTGAGAAATATCAACTGAAATTGCTGTCGTAAAAAAATGCTAATAACACTCAGGTTATGTACCCGAGTTTTACAGTACAATAGCTCAGTAGATGCATGTATTATAAGCTAAGGGGAGTTGAATACAAGCTAGGTGGTAGGTATCTCGTATGCAAGAGTTTATCCCGCCAAGCAAGCAGTATATGAACCCGGTTGTGTTCTTTTTTGAAGAATGTTGATGTTAATGAAATTATTGGCCACTATGAGACTTAATTTCTTTGTCTCGCGGTGAAGAGTGCAATGCATTGCTATGCAGTACTTTGTAATTCAAAGTTCTGGTTGGTGTTGGTTTTGGTGCAGTAAGTTTAAAAAAACGAGCCACTATCAGTATTATTATCATTTGCTTACCATTAGCAGGTTGTCTAGACGTCTCGTCAATAAAAACTAGCATAACATAAGCTCATGTCTGTATTCTCCAACGAGTAGGCAGTGGTGCAACTACTGCAGGGACCGTTCGCCTAGCTACTTTTATCTCGTGATGTTGATGGAGTGAGCTTATCTCCATATTCGGCAAATAAAACTGGTTAAGGATTCATAATACTTTGTAATAGTAATGTTCTTTACAAAATCACGGCAATTTCACTCATCAAAGTAACACCGCAGTTGTACTTTACTATTGCGAAAATATACGTGCTTCCACTTAAAGAAACGGACCACGCCAGCGTCGCTATCATTCGCTTGATTGATACTCCGAATTTTGTAGTATATGCGAAATTACTATAATATGAAAAATTGAAACAAAATGATTATGAAACTTACGATGCTCGTAGAATCTTTGTTATTTGGCAACACCAAAATGTTACCGCGGGTGCAATAAAAGATAATAATATTAGCCCTGTATAATATATTGATGTGAACGCGCCTACTCCACTACTAAGAAGTAGCCTTTCGTTCACATAATGCATAATAGTCGTAGCATTGAAAATGCTGACGATGGAACCAATAGAATTTATGGAGAGACGAATTCGCCAGATAATAATAATAATAAACTTTATTTCCATCTCAATCAATACAATTTTACTTAAAAATAAACTGATACCTACTTATTAGGTTAACTTAAATGAGATCAATCAAATCAAAATAAGGTTATATTCCTGGTCCCTACACTAGGCAATGCCTGTATCGTAGGTGACCAGTTTACACACCATGTTACAGTGAAAAATCATGTGAAACGTCAATGCAAGTTTGGTGTGAAAGTAACGTTAAATATTATTGTGTGTGTGTGTGTGTGTGTGTGTGTGTGTGTGTGTGTGTGTGTGTGTGTGTGTGTGTGTGTGTGTGTGTGTGTGTGTGTGTGTGTGGTGTGTGCGTGTGTGTGTGTGTGCGTGTGTGTGTGCATGTGTGTGTGAGTACAGCTTTATATTAAACACTTTCCAGTAAACTACCCATTCACTTTGGTCTAGAAGATTAAATACGTGTAGTAAACAATTACGTCAATCTTAAATACCTGTGCCAGATCGTACAATGGACCCTAAGAGCGCTAACTTAACATATTAGAAGGAGATGTGAGTCCATGGTCTCATCACTAGGGAGATGCTAAGACTGGGCGAAAGTAGGAAGGTGGACGTTGGCACTAGACATCGCCAGACATAAGGAAGTAAAACTTTCAATAAACTTATATAAAGACACAAAAGTATAAAGGGTTGCAAAACGTTCTAATATTATAAAAACACAACTGACACAAAACTAGTTTATTCGATCGATTTTTACGTAAACTATAGAAATAATTTCACGAATCGTAAACATTTTTTATAACGGTAATAACGCACCGGCTTTACTATAAAAACATAAATAACAATGTGAATGCAATAATTTGCTACCATAAAGAAAATAGATGACATAACAGAACTGCGTAACTTAAAATTATATGGTTTTTACGCGACAGATTGCCAATCATGTTTCTTTTATTCATTCGTGGAAATTGGAGTGTAAGTGGCCCACAACATCATAGGCCCAAATCCAACCTCACCTGCACGTGGTACACTCTGTTGATTGACGGACGAGGCAATGGCAAAACTACTGTTGTGGGTTGTGGGGATCAGACCGCGGGTCACTCCATACCGTCAAATCTATGGTACGAGAAGGCAGACCATGGAATTAAGCCGGAAAAACGCCAGGCAGAAAGAAAAAAGATTGTTGGAAATTGAAGTACTAAAAATAAATTCACAAAGACCAACTCAAGTACACGTATTACTTTGTGTTGCTCGTATTAACTAAAATCTATTATCGTAACAGTCATATAAACGTACAATCTTATCAACAATCTCATTTTTACTTTAATACATAAAAACACTTGACAAGTCAGTAACATTGTAGAATTCTTATCGTATCCACATTTCCAACTTAAAATATGACGTTTTAATTAAGTCGCGTCAAAAAGCTACTTCTAAGTTACTTTTTATCTGCACCGGCCACTTAGTAAAACCCCGGGAGTGGTCCTTTAAAAAACGACTCGAAAAAATATACATGGAGTTCGGAGCCTGGCTCTAAGTGTTTTTTACTTTTTCTTTGTTTTCGACACATTATCTGTATGAGATACGAGAAAACATCTTTGCTTATCACCGGGAATATGTTCTGAAGTCTTGTAAAAATGATTTTCGAAATAGGAAATGTGTTCACTATCAAAAAATCTATTAAAGGTGACGCGGATGTGTGCAAGGTTATGGATGAGCATGACAAGCTTCTCATCGAAGAAATTATCGATGTGCAGAACCCAGGAATCAAGCACACTTATAAATATATATATTTGATATATATTCAACAATTGACTGCCTCGGTGGCGCAGTTGTATTGCGTACTCGTTACGGTCAACGTTGAGGTCTCGGGTTCAATCCCCGGGTCGGGTAAAGTGGTATTGGGTTTTTCTATTACAAAATGCTCAGTATCAGCCCGGAGTCTGGAATTTGTGCCTGGTATGGTGATAGGCTCGCTCCCTATCACATCGTAGGACGAAGATACGCTCGGCGAAATGTGGGTGTACTGGTTACACCTCTGCCTACCCCTTCGGGGATTATAGGCGTGAGTGCGTATGTATGTATTTGTTATAAATTCAGCAATAGACTACAGAGTTTTTAGCTCACGTCATAACAAATCATTTAAACGTTCCCGGATCAAAGGCACATTCACGCCGCCACGCCACTGCGCCGCGCCATTCCCAATCTTCACCTGTATATTTTTTTTCCCGACTAGTTGTCAACACTCTGATGGATTCTATGTTCCACTGCACGTATAAAAAGGTAATTTCATAATAGCTTCAATGAGATTTAGGTACAGTTACGACCTAATTTAATACGACCACATCATCAAGGGACCCAGATAGATAAATCACAGACATTACTCACAGATCTTCTATAAGATGATAAGAAAACCTTGAAGACACTATAATTTTATTTCAACAAAAACATACGCACTCACGCCTGTAATCCCCATAGGGGTAGGCAGAGGTATAAAGTACACCCACATTTCGCCGAGCATATCTCAGTCCCATGATGTGATAGGGGGCGAGCCTATCGCCATACCGGTCCCAAATTTCAGACTCCGGGCTGATACTGAGTATTTCTTCATAGAAAAACCCAATATCACTTTTACCCTTCCCGGGGATCGAACCTGAGACCTCAGTGTCAGCCTCAGTCGTAACGCATACACATTACAACTGCGCCACCGATGCAGTCAAAAACAAAACATCATCAAAATTTCATGTTTGATTGAATTGCGTAGCTGGATAATTCCAAATTTCAACGTAAAAGATTGTCTTTCTAAAGTTTCCTTATAACAACCTCGGTAATTATGTGAAATGTCAATTACCTAAACGACCTAATGACAGACTTAACGAAATGTCGCGAGACTAATATGGTTCTTAGTTATAATACCATAACAATATCTAAAATAGAAACAAAGATCACAAGTCAATCTGCAAGATTTCACTCACGCGCAAAGGATCGCTAAGAGATCGAAAAAAAAAACTCAGATCCGGCTCATAAAATAGGATCAGGCGGTTGATGGCTTATCTGTGTTGCCAGTTGCCAATAAACAGCGTACTTTACACGAGTGTGTACGTTATTTAACGATGACAACACTAATTACGTTAGGTTCGCATTGCGATGAACTCTGTCGCCTTGTGCTGAATACAAAAACCTGGCGATGACTATCTGATTTTGGATTCTCTATTTGTAATAAATAAAACAATTGATATAATGTTTAAAATACACGATAAAAGAAAAAACTTAACTTTTAATAAGGTTGTACTCTTCTTGCGTTAGTTTTATTTAGTTATATATTCTCGGCATGTTATTATTGCAATTGTGACAAAAGATCAAAATCTGACAATTACAATTTTAAATTGAAAAGAAACAAAGTACTTAGTTTAAGCAAGTGGAATAAATATCTGTAACTGTTACGCCCGAATACTGAAACGCAACTCGGACATTTAAGATCGTGTTAAATATGTTAAGTGCCTCCTATCTGTCAAAATTGTATGAAAATAGGTAGTCGTTAGATATTGGGCCGTTGAGTGGCGTTCCAGTATTCGGACGTAAGATTCCCAAAGTTTAAGATGTGAGATTGACGAATGCATTTAATATGGCATACATACGTTGAACTTCAATAAAACCAAGTTTGCAAAATGTCATGTTAATATGTAATTTTTATTGATACAATAAACTTGTTTATGAAATTCCATCATCCGTTTTTTGTTTTATCGCCTGCTTGGTGTTGTTTTAATTAACCAGTAATTGTTGTTATGCAACATCCCAAGAACGTCAAATTAATTCAAAATATCTCAGCACGAAACAAAAGCAAACCTCCATCAATCAAACCCTATGTAACTGTATCTTTAAAGTTATTACAAAAGAAGCGAATTATAAAAAAACACGGGAAGTGGCTATTAAATATCACTTAGCAGTTCCACGAACAGATGTTTATTAATTGAAAAAAAATCGTATGATCTAATCTATGTATGGAGGAATGTAAAAAATGACACACGAATCTTGCATCGTGTACCTTTGATATAGAGTGACCTCCAGATTACAGTCTGGAATTTCATAACCTAAATTAGATTTAGGCCTTCGTTAATAATTTCGAAGCTAAATTAAGTCTAGAAAATCGGATTTGGCCAGCATGGTGGATGAACAATTCTTCTCGTTAATAGAGAAGGTTCGTAACCACCAGTACAGGGCGAGTATTATTATTTAGTTGTTTAATTTAATAAGATTTTCACTGGGTTAAATAAATTGGTGGTATCGACTAGGGCTCTTACCCGTGGCGAAGATTTTTTTAACTATCTTGAATGTACATTAATTACTAGCTGCCAAAATGTACCCGACTTGACATATAGAATCATTAATCAATTCATTTACATTAATCAGTGCGTATTACCTATATACCAAAAATACCTGATTGAGAGCTTATTTATTTGTAAATTAAGTTTAAACCGAAGGTGCCTGGGGTCATGATCATACTCGTAAATCCATAACCTTTGACTTTACTACTGACGTTTCATAATTTCCAATAACTTTGAGGATTGTGAACACATAAGCCCGTCATTGAATACGACAACACTAAAGCGCCAGACGTCGCTGATGTACCATTATAAAACTCATACAGATATTTGAAAATAAAGGATCGGTGGCAGTTAGTACGCTTCAGGTCAGTCTTAATATTTCGTGACCTTACGACCACAACCCATAGCATACAGAGCGATCAAATCTGTAACAAATCCGTAAATCTTAAAAAGCAATCATAAGAAATGACAACTCCGCAATCTGCACGTCCGTGCCACCGAACACGGAGTTTAGCAAAAAGAACCTTTCTACGAGCAGTCGTGCGTGCGACAGTGTTGCGGTCTTCACAACCGCTAGAAAGTCCGCTAATATCCGCATTTTCCACATCTACAATACTATTGTCTTTGAACACGTCGATTTATAATTTTTATATCAAGATCAGATTGAACGGCTTGATGGTAATGGAGTCTCATTAAACTGTATGCTTTAGTTTTGCTTTCTAACTTTGTTATTGGTCTACGCTTTCATCTTCATTTGTATTATTTTGTAGTGTCTACTATTATTTATATACTCCAACAATGTCAGTGCTGTCGTCATCTGTCGCTACCGTCGAATGGTCTCTCATAGATTTATATAGTGTACCGTATAACCCTCAGAACGAGCAAATTGTTGTCATGCTAGCAATTAGATATATTTAGTTTGAAAAATATGTAGAGCTTCTAAATTCTATCTATCAGTGAGGATCGCACAGAGATTTATCTCGGTACGAGGGTCGTCCACGTTTCACAGGTTGGGACGACTTTATTACATAGAATTTAGTACTCACGCCTGAGGCCTCGAAGTGGTAGGCAAAGGCGCAACTACTGCTGCACTCACGCTTCGCCGAGCTTATTGCCGTCTCATGATGTAATAGAAGGCGAACCTATCGCAAAACAAATAGCGGACGGGCACAAATATCCAAGATACATACTCGTATAAAGATATACACTTGATATGATATTCTGTTGCCCTAGGTTGGAATTTGTGCCAAGTATGGCCATAGGCTATGAAAATAAACAAAGTGAACAGGGTACATATACAGTACTATGCACCACCACATACCCCTTAAAGATATTTTTGAGCTTATGTATGATCATTATCATCTTAAATTCCTAAGGTTCTGATCATCAAAATAAGTCATTACTCGTGTGCGTGTCCAGATATTTTCCTTGTACGTGGGTTAAATTCCAGTAATTATGTATACGAGAGATTCCACCCTCAGGATTAAAGTCACGTTTTACTGAGAACTTTGTTTCCGCATATAACTTTTGCGGAGAGGTATTTCCAACATCGTGGATCTTTTATAACAAGAGTAAGAGACTTTAAGGTAGTGTGTCACCCTTTTATCCTCGTATGTATGTCTTAGTTTTATCGGGAAACTGGTGCAATATAATATTCATAAAGTTACCAAATCCTGTCATACGAAACATACAAGCTTTCCAGATTTAAAGAATCTTGAATTTTGCCATGGGACCAGGAATACTTCAAAATAATTAATAGCAAATATGAAAACGTAAAATATAATTTACAGCAAATACATAAAACATTCATCTTTAATATTGATGTAAAACTAATTTATACGGATTTTATAGCGGTTTAATTTTTCCCGATGTTTCAAAAGATTTTCAGCCTTCGTGGTCAAGGGTAATATTCGCGTAAACATAAGAAATCATTATTCATCTTTAAGTTATGTGCCGATGTAAATATATCATAACATCAATTCACATAATATTTAGAATACATTGAATAGAATCAAAAGAATTAGAGCATTACCCGTATAGACCGTCCATGAAAAGCTTTAGAATCGTATGATACCCATTCAAATTCACCACTCATCCATTCAAACATTATATTATGTGTTACAATGATTCAAGGCCCTTACCGACCCTGAGGGGCTTTTTATACAAAAAAACTGCGCACATTAGACCCGCCTAATCGAGTTTCGAGGAACCTTTATATTTATTACCACCTTAAAACCCTTACGCCGAACTTGGTAATGGTGTAGTGTAAAACCTTGTACTTTATTTGCATTTTTGATTAAGATTTAATCAATTGTAAATAAAGAAATATTTCATGACAGTTTCATGGTTATTAAATATCTTTTTATAATTAACGTTTGTATGCTAATAGCTAATATTGATATTAATTTAAAAGCATTTTATAGATGTGACATTTAATTAAAACCGGACATAAACTGAACGATAGAACGTTTATATTTAGATCTATATATTAATTTAAAGAAAGTCAAT